>CM064865.1:14943538-16171038 GCA_032719365.1 Prinsepia uniflora | reverse complement strand
ACTATGGTGTCCAAGATTCTTGGACGAAGGTTCTTGTTTTCGAAAACTTGTATGACTGTCCAGAGGAGCAAATCTGTCATGTGTATGAACCAATTATGTTTTTGAGTAATGGGGAAATACTGCTACTGTTCAATAATTGCGCTGTTGTTTGTTATAATCAAGGAACAAAGAGTTTCAGGGAAATAAGAATCACTTGGACTCGGTCTCTATTCGAGGCAATTGCTTACAGTCCATCCTTTGTTTCCCTCTATAATGTTGCACAAGGAGAAGAGGTGAAGAGGTATTTGAATCATACTTCAATTATATGCATGATTGAATTAATTTACATATTTATTACATTTCTCTTCCATTCTTTAGGTTTTACTTTTTATTCATATGAGTTGATGTTTTGTAGGATAATGCTAACATAATAAGCTATAGTATCTGTATGTGTGTATGTGAGTGCATCTTCCAATTTGAAGAGCATAATCCAACCTTTGAGTTTTGTTTATTGAATTTTCTTGTTGGTGCTTTGTAATATTCAAAACATGTGAAGGATTTGGAGGAATTCGTGTCAATGGGCAGCAATTTATTGATGAAAATAAAAACTAGTGTTATCAGGCTCCTTCATGTAGCTCATACCAGGTGTGACCGATTCTATGCTCAAAATTTTTGTGTCACCTGCAAATGCTATGATAGTTTTCTATTCGCATGCAAGATTGATTCCCTTGGATTTGTTGCTGTGATATATTATGGTTAAAAAGGAATTTAAACATTTTATGGATGGTTTAGCAGTGGCTGGGACATTGACAATTCACTTTTCAACTCATTTTGGGGTACTATGAAGGGTACGCTGCCGTAAGAAACGTGAAAAGCTGCTTTCTGAAGAGAGCTATGAGTGTGCTGGCTCTGATATGCCCACCCGCAAATCCAAAAAACTGAACTCTGGCTACCGATGCCCTGATTTGAAGCCGGCCTTCTTTGTTGATTCATAAATTCTCTGTGAGTTGTCTTTGTTCTGAACTTCTTATACCAATCTGTTTTCTGTGCATGTGCTGGTCATTACATATATTTTTTTTTATCTTCATCTTGTATCGATCTGATGGTTTTTCTTACTCCCTCCTCTTGCGGAATAATTTCATTTCTTTTCAGCTGGATTTCATGCAGTCGGAGGATAAGGGCTGCGGCACGCTATGTGTGTCAACGATGTTTTGAGTCTTCTGACGAAGCTATTAACTTTCATGAGAGCTTCTCGGTTTCTTGTATAATGGTTTTTGGCATACCGAAGTAGCTACTCTTTCTGTTTTCGATCCAATATGCTTAAGCAAGGCATGTGTTTGGTTTTTAGGCCTTGTAGTAACTCTGTTTCTACAGATCGAACTGCCTAAGCAACCTGCTTAAACTTATGGCAACTTTTTATTTCCCCTTTTCATTAATGTCTATGTTAGAGATATTGTTTTTTTTTTAAAAAGATCACAAATGGGTTAAAGATATTGTTAGATCAAGAATATTCGTCTAGGTTTCTGTTCCTTATGTATCTAGTTCTCCAAGTCATTTCTCTCACTTAGTTTTCTTTAAAGGTCTCCAAGTCTTGTGTGCCAAGAATCAAGATTGCTAAGGAAGAGAATACTAGCCGGATTTTCCTAATTTAATGACATTAACAGTCTATTGGCTAGTAGATGAACAAAATAGACTATCTTTTTTCAGTGTGTAAAATGTCAATAGTTGTGGTTCATTCCACGTTTAAAAAAAAAAAGAAAGTAAATTTGGTTCATTCCACTTATATCTTAACATGTGTTTATTTTCTATTATTTTTTTTATTTTTTAAATGTAAAAGTCAATAATGACTGAATTTAAGAATATAAATATTCGAAACCAAAGCTGTATAAATTCACTCCCGCCTCCTGCCAAACCAAAGATGGGTTTGATGTTTTGCAGATATGGAGAAGCGTTATAAGGAATAATTGTGGAAGTTGTGGGTTTATAGGTTTTGTTTATTGCAACTGAAGAGAAGATGGTTCTCAAAAATTTGAAATGTTGAAAATGAGTAATTAGGGTCTCCAAGAGCCTTGGACTCGAATTTTTGTTGGCTAACTTGTAAAACTTATATTTCGCTTCAATTATGAAAGTCCCCACGATGTACAACCATCATGGTTTGGTTTTATACCATCAAAGAAGCAACACTTCGTAACAAGGGAGCTATGGCTAGGGTGTTTTATAGCATATAGAGAAATTTTGATGTGAAAAAAATAATAGGCAATTTATGTGTGTAATTAACAAAAAAAATAAATTTAACCTAATCTAAAATTCTAAAAAATTTAAGGAAACAAAATATAATTGGTATTAAATCTTAATTTTATTTCTTTCAAAAAAATATTAGGTATTTTGTATATATAACTTTAAATTTTTTTTAGTTTACTTTATAATTTTTTTTTATCGAAAGACATGTCATTGTATATCATAAAAAATTGAACAATTATACTATCAAAATCAAGGCATGACAGCAAGACTCACGAGCCAAAATGACAATACTAGTATAGAAAAGTTGCATTAACAACTAACCCAACACACGTCACTAAAATAATTAATGTAAAATTACATATCAAGCACATAAAAACCAAAACGACCAAAACTCTAATAGTGCCTATAATTCTAAACAAACTACCTCCAAGAAAAAAAAATAGTCACTGTTGTTAAACTCATCACATCTGTTCTTGAAGAACTTGAAGAGCAAGGCGGATCTAAGGAAGACTTGATCTTCAGCGATTTAATTGTGCATAAAAGCAAATAAAAAACAAAATGTCCTAATCTAACTAATGTGACTAAAACCAATGAGAGATATTCCGGTAAAACTCCTCCAACAGTAAAGTAGAAGATTTAAGGAAATAAATTTTTGAAGGAAGATTTTGGATAAGAGGATGAATTGCAAAAATAGTAAAATAATATGATGAAGAATTCAAATCTGAGTATGATTCAGACTAAAAAGTCACCATAAATGGACATTTATTACAATCCCAAACGGAAAAGAGGAAAAACAGTTAAGTTAGTTTGTTTTTTCTTTCGGACTATAAGGAGAGAAAACGAAGTTAGTTTACTTCATAAATTTAGGTCTTTCACATGCATATTTTTAATTGTTTTCTTAATTTACCATGCAAGTTCCTGAAGTTTTTATTTTTATACTGTGTATTCTCTTACATCAAACCAAAATATATAGTAAGATAGTAAAAAAAAAAAAACAAAAAACTAGCCCAGGTCTATATTTATTTCTGGCTCCGCCATTGCTGGGTAAAGTGGGAGATCCCATAGTGGTTTTGCCTTGAAAGTGATCGAAAATGTCTTCTTTTACCTCTAAATTCAGGGTAATATATAATTATATTTTTATAGAATTTACATGAGACACGCCATTAATTAATGAAAATTGAGAAAAATATTTTAGCATATGGACTTATATGAAACATTTTAAAGAAATCAGGATAGTTAAATGCAAAATTTGTGAGTACATATATAATCCTGAAATTTAATGTAAAATTCAAAATAATAAAGTATAATATTTACCCTATAATTATTAATAAATTTTCTAGTTCTTTTGAAGAGTTGTTGGAATATTGGATTTAGATTAATTGATATGGCTTTTCGTTTTGAGCTATTCATATGAGTACTTTTGTTTCTGATTAATCGATACGAATTTTGTTTATGTTAATGAAATGATAGGGTAGTTTGTCTTGGATCCATTGAAGGTAATTTTCTCCTTCGTTCATTATTTGAAATGGTAGTTTGACTCGTAGACAGGTAATGAAGTCGTAAGTATTTTATGTACTGTGCTCTGTGCACGTAAGTAAAATAGATGGAAATTGATGTTCTAACTTAATCACATGAACTGCAATCTAAAAAATGGTCACATTTATTTTGCAATGTAGACGAGCATGAATATTTTATTGCATTTCAATATTGTCATGAATCATGATATGAAAAGTTCTATTGTGTTGCATTTACGATAGCTCATTGGATTATCGATAGTTTATAGAAAATGGTTCAGTATGTATGTTAAAAAAGAGTTTAATCTCGGCTGGTAAATTAAAATATTGGAGGAAACTGAAAATATTACGATAAAAATTAGACCTTTTCATTAGAATCTATCAAAGGGGAGTTACTGGAAATGTTCTTACTACCATCTATGTAACCTTGCAATTCAATGCTTTCTACTTTCTGATAGTTCATATATTCTTTCAACTTTAGAACACGAAATTTGGATGATTACTCCACTTAGCTGCTTTCAAAATAAAGAGAAGGATTATAATTAAAGATTGGTGGAAGTTGGGGGTGTAGAATGAGTATTTTTGTATGCTTGTTTTCTGTGAGTAGAGATGGTGGTCAACAATTTGAAAATGGAAAATGAAGAATTATGTTGGCCAAACTCCTGGACTTCACTTTTGTTCACAGACAAGACTCATATACATGCTTACTTTTAGGGACGGAACTATAGAGAGGGTAACCTGTACTGTAGGCTAGGTCACTTTTTATAATTTATAATCCTACTTTTGCATAAAAGCCAGTTTAGCCTAGTTGGGTTTGATTATACGTAATTAAGCCTTGTTTTATCATTTTCTTCCAATTTTTAAATAAAATTTGGCCCTATTTTATATTTTTCTTCCAATTTTTAAATGAAATTTGGTCTTATTCTAATTTTTACTATTTGAACTATATATGATGGCTTTATATATGTACATAAATGTATATCTATAAACTAGTCTTGAAGAAGGTAACACCCATGGGAACAAAAGCCATTTTGGGTCTTCTTTACTTTTATTGTGTAGGGTTACCTTTGGCAAGATAAAAGTGTAGCTTCTGTAATTGCCTATGCATGAATTTTCGTTTAAAGAGGATTGATATACATTAATGTCAATGATAAGATCTAGGTTAAATGGTTAAAATTGTCCTCAAATTTTACCGTAATTTTAGCAATTGTCCAAATACTTCGATATTAATATCGCCCGTTCTTGAGTTTTACACTCCGTTAGTCGCTCTTTCTATTTTTTAAACAAATTTCATTTAAAAAAAAATTGTCAAGTTAAATACATTTCACGTGACTTATTTTAAATATATTAATTTGAAAAATAGACAAGAGACTAATGGAAACATTATAGCAAATTCAAGGACAGGAATACCAATATTGAAGTATATTAACGGTTGCTAAAATTATAATAAAATTTGGGGATGATTGTAACTATTTAACCTAAGATTTAAAATTACACCCTTTGGTTTCATTTTGATATACGATCCTTTTTTGTTGCTTATTAACTGGTCAAATCCGAATGAGGAATAGGGAACTGTATCATGATTTTATTGATTGTTCGACCAACAATATACCTACTCTTCTCAAATCTCACTACTCTATAATGTTTGACTCATTTGTCAAAATTATATACAATAACTCTTTTCTACAATCTATATACAGTAAATCAATTTCCAAAATTAACATTCAAAACTTTGTATCAAAATTTGTTCAACTATCTTTTCATAATAACGTTAATATTATATCCTATTAAATTAGTAACATTAGGAAGCATTAATCCTAAGAAACCTTCTCGTCTCTGTACAATCTCCATTTCGATATCAATAATAGTAGGCTTTTTACCCAAATGCACTAGGAATATAAAATTTAATCTCGGGAACTTTGCCTCAAAATGTATCAGTAAAAAATGTTGCATCATTCGTCAGTCTCTATTGGCCCTCACCATTTGGCCTAAAAGCCCATGGGCTTATGGATGCCCAATAAGCCCGATGGACAAAAGCCCAGCCCGACCCGCTATGGGTCGTGGGCCAACCCGGCCCGAGAGTTAGTGTAACAACCCGTACCTTCAGGAAGGGTACAAATGTAATTTTGTAAAAGAATTGTATAAAAGGACGATTTTGCCCTTGTGAATAGTATGCTAAAGTTGACTTTTTGGTTTATAGGTTGGATGAGTGTTGACCATTGACCGTGACGTAGTTTAGGACGTCACGAGTCCGTAGACAGGTGGCATGTCCGGACAATCAGAGAAAAAGTTATGACGTTCGGAAGATTGAGGGCGTTATCGTAATATAGAGGAAAATGTTGACTTTTTAGTGGACTTGTGATTTTCACGTAGATTGAGAACCGTTAGATAGGTCTCGACGTACTGAGTACAACGACAGGCGGCACGCTGTCATCGGACGTCGGACAGAATAGTTATGGGTCTCGAAAGTTGAAGGGCAAAATGGTAATTTATACACTTAGGGGCAATTTGGTCTTTTTCCTTTAAGGCCAATCAGATAAACCCAAATGGCTGAGTGGGATTGGATATTTAGGTTTTGGTCCATGAGAATTGGACACGTGGTAGTGCCTAGATGGTTCCAGGATTTCCTAAAATGTACACGGGCACACATTGCACGATTTCAAACCGTGCAAATTGGTTTGAAAAACAGAAAACAGAGAGTGAGGCGGTGGAGTGTTTGATCGATTCAGAGTGTGGGTGAGAGTTATGGTTAGTTGTGAGAGTGACAGAGAGAAGAAGGGAAGCTGGTGATCGGGATTGGGGGTGAAATCGTGCTGAAAAACGTTGGTGGTGAGGTCTGAGTTTCAGGGAAAACAGAGAGGCCGTGGGAAAGAGGTGGTGGTTGTGCCGTGTGTTGGCTTAATCCAAGCTGAGGAGGAGTTAGGACGACTGCAGGGGACTTAGTGGACACCGTGGTACACGGCGGAGGACGAATCGCACGTGAGACCCAAATCCTTGTTTTTCCCGTTTTCTTTATTTCGAAAGTCGTGGACTTCGGGTTAGAATCGAGGGTTTTAGTGAGTGATGTGAGGTTCAGGAAGGTCCTAGGAGTCGTCTAGGACGGTCGCCGTGACGGGGGAAGGTCTGGGGTGGCCGGAGACCAAAACAGGGTTATCGGGTAGTTTTGGTTCGAGGTTGAAGACGACGGGTTTCAGGACTTGATTTCTAGATTTTAGGATAGGAAAGGATTTCTGGGAACTGGACGAAGCTAATAGGATTGGATTGAGTGAAAATGGTGGAGGAATTACAGAGAACCGGTCACGCTGGTTCAGTACAGTTAAACCGGGTGACTCGAGGTAGACGATGCTACTGTAGCAGCGCGTGAGGCCCACGCGCAGCCACTTTGGCGGCGCGTGGAGGCGCGTGGGGAGGAATCTGAGAAACTGTCCCAACATGGTTTTAAGTCTAAATGTTATAAGGAATCCATTGGGACAAGTTTCGGGTAAATCAGACGTTGTTTCGGGTTAGTTCGAGTATCCGGACGGTTTAGGGTTTAAATTTAAATTACGTTTAAATTCCCGGAAATTTGGAGAAATTAGGGTTAGCGTATTGGACGTATTTATGACCCTATTTGGTGATTATTGACAGTACGAGAGACGCCTGAGACGGTCGAGGAGCGCACGGCGCGCGATTGACACTTTTTGACTTGTGAGTGGACTCTTTCTTTTCTTACGAGCATGCCTAACTGTTTTATTTATGTTTTATGATTTTAAGTATGTTTTTATGCTTGTTGATGATGATTATATGTGATTGATATGCTTGCACGTTTTTCGAGACATTTTCGGGTTTTCGCACGTTTTTCGAGAAAAGCTAGATTTCTGATTTTGATGCTAAGCTTTTGGTTTTCAATTTATAATTGTTTTCTGATGGTTACAAATGAATTATGAGACATGATTTTGGTAAACACAGTTTTGGTTTAAAATCGGATTTTGAGAAACGAGATTTGATTTTAAAGTCGGAAAAGTGGAATTCCGGATTTGGGTTCGGAATGACGGTTCTGGATGCCGGAAGGGCATCAGACCAGTGATTTCGGATTCAGGTTTGGATATGGATTTAGAATTGATTTTCAATCGATTTGGATTGGATTTGCTGGATCTGGATATTGGGTTTAAAGACCCAGATTATGTTTGACGGGGGACGAGCCCAGATTGAGTTTAAAGACTCGGATATTTACGATATTACCCCCGTAGGCCTATTCAGTTTAAAGACTCGGGAGTTTAAAGACTCGGATTACATTTGAGGCCTGGTTTGAGTTTAAAGACTCGGATAGAACCAGCAGGGTTTGATCAGACTTGACATATGTGGAATTGGTTTTTATGATATGATCTTAGCATATTGTTATAACTGTTTTTATGCTGTGGTTTTCTGATACTTCGTTAGGCACGCATACTTATTTTAAAACGGAGGGAAAAATCTTATTGTTTTTTCTTAATCCTTGTTGTTTCTAAATCGTGTTTGGAACTCTTATTTCTTTTTGTCCACTCACACTTTCTGGTTTTTAACTTTCCTTCCAGGTCGTGGTGATAGTACCCGGGTATCGAAGTGATATTTGGGACGGGTCCTGACAGTTAGCGGGCTGAGCTTGGACTTATTGTGTTCAAACCCGATAGACCCAATAGGCCCGAGCCTGATAAAGTCCGGTAAACCCCAGCCCGACCCGCCCGTAATAAACCCGGCCATAAGCCCGAAAATATAAAATACTTATTTTTTAAAATTAATACTTAACCCATTCTTAATACTAATATTCAACCTAAACTCAAATCTCAGCCTTAAGCCCACCTAATTTTTTTTAAAAGCCAAATACCCAATACCCAATACAAACCCTAACCACTCCTCCACCTACTTAATAGGTCCAACTTTTTTGCACCTTTGAGTATTTTATTTTAACGAGGTCACGTTTTTGCACCCTTGAGTATTTTTTTTCATTATTAATATTTTTTTTCATGCATATATTTTTTTTGTAATTTTAAAAATTGAGACATAATTTATTGCAAAAACCCACGTAAGCCCGATCCAAGTGGGCTTAATAGGCCCGACCGAAAAGCCCGATATAAACTCGGCCCGATAAAAGCCCGTGGGCTCTTTGTTATGTCATTAAGCCCGCCTAGCCCGGCCCATAAATTTAAAAATTATTTAATAAGCCCAATGTGACAACCCGTCCCGAATTAATGGGATTAATTAAGGATTAATGATGGATTAGCGAGACTAATCAAAGATTAGACGAGGATTAACGGACGTTCAAGGTGAAATGACGATTTTGCCCCTAGAATGGGCGAATCGTTGACTTTTCATTCAAGCGGTCAAATGGACTTTGGCCGATGACTGTGACGTAGTTCGGGACGCCACGAGTTCATAGACAGGTTGTAACGACCCATCCCGGAATTCGGGATTAGATCAGTAACTAATCATGATTATGAGGGTTAATCGGTGATTAGTTGGGTGGAATCGGACGAACAATGCAAAATGACCGTTTTGCCCCTAGTTGTGGGTAAAACGTTGACTTTTAATTCGGGCTGTCAAATGGACTTTGACCGATGACCGTGACGTAGTTTGGGACGTCACGAGTTCATATGCAGGTGGCACGTCCGATTCGGACGCTCGAGGTGAAAGTTATGACGTTCGGAAGTGCAGTGGCATTTCCGTAATTTGGACGATTTGGGGGAAAATGTTGACTTTTTGAAATACAATTGATTTTCACTCGACTCGAAGACCATTAGGTTCGTCTCGAAGCCCCGAGTACAACGACGGGTGGCACGCTTGAAACGGACATCGGATGACCAAGTTACGGGTCACAGAAGGTGAGGGGCAATTTGGTAATTTGCCAACTGAGGGCATTTTGGTCATTTGCACGGTGGTTACTGTTCACCACCGTGAAAAACAGAGACTGCACCACCGTGTTGTGAGTTCTCTGATCATTGCCATTGTTTAATCAATAGTGGACTGTCTCAGGGGGATTGTTTAAATGTTTTGAGAATGTGGAAACATCCAGTCATGGACTGGGCAGGAACTCAGAGCACGGGAGAGTTTTAAATTTGGCTATGGTCTCTGTGTTGCGGGAAACAAATTCCAGGGAGTTTCAGAGTGTCACCCACGAGTTGTCGTCCATTTTGATCGATTACTTGAGTGTCTGGTGAGCTGGGGAGCCATTCTGTTGAGTGTGAGAGTGTAGAGCTGGAGAGAAACCGTGGAGAAAACCATTTCGGGTTTTTTGGGGGAAAATCCAGAGTTCGATTTCTACGGGTTATGGGACCAATCTAGACACTGAGGGAGTTTTCTGGGAGTGACTGGAACACAACCGTGCAAGGATTGAAGAGGTTTGATCAAGGTTTGCTCAGGGGCTCAAGCTCCAGTTTCAGAGAAAAACAGTTTTGGAGGGAAATTCGATTTCTCAACTAGGAGTCGAGTTGAAGGAAACTGAGGATCGTATTAATCCTCTGGGATCATTTGGAAACCAACCGCATCAATTTCGGGGAAAATCCATCACAGACAGGCCATGAATGGAGGCCCCTGGTGTAACACCCCGGACATTCGAGGATTTTAATATCTCAATTTAATGTGTGAATTGACGCTTTTACCCTTGTGATTGGCATGGCCAAATTGTTGACTTTTTGATTGATGAGTTAAATGGACTTTGACCTATGACTGTGACGTAGTTCGGGACGTCACGAGTTCATAGACAGGTGGCACGTCCATTTCGGACGATCAGGGAAAAAGTTATGACTATCGGAAGTTCAGGGGCATTACCGTAAGTTGGACTTCACGGGCGAAAATGTTGACTTTTCATTTAACAATTAAGTTTCACACGACTCCAGGACCGTTGGGTAGGTCTCGACGTCCTGAGTCCGTAGACAGGCGGCACGCCAAAATCGGACTTCGTATGGCTGAGTTACGGGCCTAGGAAGTGAAGGGCATTTTGGTAATTTCTGAACTAGGGGCATTTTGGTCATTTCACCCCTGGTCACTGTAGCAACCGCGGGGGACCAATTGCTGCACCACCGTGTGCGGTGGTTCTGGGTCTCAATTGTTAAATCAGTGTGTGAGTTGGAAAGTTGGGATTGTTTAAAACCTTATAAACATCAGAACGTGGCTGATCATGGACACCATTTGTTAATTCAAGATTCGAACTTTTGCGGGAAACATTTCTCAGTGGACAGTGAGGCTTCCACGAGCTGTTGGCTGGCAAGGATTGTTTAAACTGAGTGGGATTTAAGTGTGCTTCACTCTGCTGCAGTAAGGGCTGAGAATTGGAGAGGAAAACCAGAGAATTCAGTTTCTGGAAAATTGGAGGGAATTTCGGAGTTTAATTTATGGTGCTTGACGGACCAAACCAAGGCCTGGTTTAGTCTTCTGGGAGTATTTGGAACTCAACCACATCGAAATTGATGGCTAACAGTCACAGTTGAGCTAGGACGGAGGCTGCTGTTTTCAGGGAAGTTGCAGAGCTTGGGACGGCAACCTACAGGTACTTTCAGACACAATTGATTGTTCATTTTGGTTCGTTTTGATCCTGTTATGCTTCCTGTGAAGTTAATTGGACAATGGGTTTGAAACCAGGAAGTTCTGGTGATTGACCCGATTGGTTGATCGCGGGTCGATGGGTCGTTTGGGGATGTGTCGAGGTTGATTTTTGTCACAGAACCTAAATTGGATAGTTAATGAACATGTTAGGATCAAATTGGATTGAAATCGAGTAGGAATTGATGGGTATTCAACCGGGTCAAGCCGCGGGTGGCAGACCCGTATTACAGACAAACGGGTGAAGGAGGTGACACTGTAGCTATAGTGTCAGGCGCGTGACTTTCACGCACAGCCACTTTGGGCGGCGCGTGAGGGCGCGTTGGACCTTATCTCCGATCACGATCAACATGACTTTTGTTCCTCTCATCATTCTGAACATTTTTGGTGATTTAACCATGTTGATCTGAGATAAGCTTTGATGGGTCAGTTTAGGGCCGGTTGCCTCGGGAAACGTGTTGTACGGTTTCCCCGGTCCGGTTTCTATTTCGGACTTTGTGGTTAAACGTTTAAGACTTGTAGTGACCCTTACATGTGATTTGAACTGACAGGAATTGTACGATAATCTCGGTACAGGTCCGTACGCGCAGATTCGCAGCGGAATCGTACAGTGAGTGGGCCCGTTTTCATTAAACCCTTGCATGCTTAAATGTTTTCTGATTTACTTATATGTTCACATACTGGAATCTATAAATGGTTTTGATGATTTTGAGATTTCGGTTATGGCACGTTTCACGGTATTTGGGCATGAGACCCGTTTGATGAAACGTAACGATCGGTTCAGATTTTACCTATGTATACCTATATGTTTGCATGTGGATATCAATAAAATGTATTTGGTACTGCACTGTATAGATCCTTCCATATTATATTGTCTCCTCCGGATGAGGTACCCCGGAGAGGTCACGGACGGCTAGAACGTCCAGCGTCTATGACGCTAAGCATCAGGGATGCTGTAACCGAACAGGGTTCGGGGATTGAACTCGGAATTGAGACCCGAGTGGCACGCGTAGCCTTGTGATTGTGACCTTATTGGACGTCAGGGACGTCAGACATCTGGGATGTCGGGATTGGAGTGTATAGTGCAGTAGCTAAAATTATGGTTATGGTTTTATTACATGCCTTATGATTCATATTATATTATTTATGATTTTAAAGGATGCTGCATGCATGTTTGGAAAACGGAGGGGTAAATTATATGTTTTACTTTTCAATGATTTTATAAACTTGAGTTCGGTCCACTCACCCTTAATGTTTTTGGTAACCCCTCCAGGTCGTGATACTGAGGTAGAGGAGGAACCTGAGGCTGAGGCATAGATCTACTTCTGCGTACCTGAACCCCTGCTGGGTGGTTTACCCGCAGGTTTATGTTAGAGTCGTGCTCGCAACTTGTAATTTTGGATTTCATCCCTTGTCTGACATCTGTTTAATTCGGATTTGTTGTATGACTTAAATTTGATTATTTATGCATTTGATGTTTTGAGGTTAAAATTGGTATGAATTAGTGGGTGTCAGATGGGAGCAGGGCACGTCCCCTTGTGGTCCCTGTGGGATCGGGGCGGGTCCTGTCAGCTTGGTATCAGAGCACTAGGTTATGGTCAGTACTAGGGTATGGTCAGCATGCTAGACTAGCGATTGGTACTAGTTACTTTTCGACTTTTAAGAATATTGTTATCTGATCTATGCCTCTTGACAGTTGGTTATGCCTCCTAGGAGAATTCCTCATACACGAACTGACGAGGATCTGGAAAGGGAGATGGAATGCGCGAGCATTGAAAGGGCTCAACGTTTGGGAGCCACTCCCTTTTGCGGGGGATCAAACCCCGAGGATGCTCATGATTGGATCACCAAGTGGGAGAGGATCTTCTCGGTGATGCACTGCCCTCCGGGCGAACGGGTAACCTTGGCGGCCTTCTTGCTGGAAGGAGGAGCCTACCAGTGGTGGCACGGACTCGAAATGTCTGGGTGGTCTGTCCATACCACTACTTGGGAAGCTTTCCGTTCCAGATTTCTGGACCAGTATTTCCCGCGATCCTTTCGCGCGGCGCGAGAGGCGGAGTTCCTGCGGCTGGAGCAGGGTGATATGCCCGTTGCGGACTACGAGTAAACTTTCGGGAAACTTTCCCGGTTCGCAGCATCATTCGTGAGCACAGAGGAGGACAAATGCCAAAGGTTCGAGCTTGGACTCCGAGGGGAGATCCGGGCAAGTGTGACTGCTGCTACTCATGCTTCTCTGAGAGATATGGTCGACGCTGCGGTGCGTGTCGAGGCCAGTCTGGCGGCACACCAGACACGACAACCTTCGGGCGAGGGGCGACGTCAGGATCGCCCAAATCGTGGGCCATCGGTCCATAAGAACAATAAGGGAGGGGGCTACAGGGGATCACCCTCATCCTTCAAGGGTCGTGGCTGGTCAGGTAGACGTGGAGGCTCTCAGGGCAGAGGATCTGGATACAACTATGGGCAGCGCTCATCTTGGAGCGGTGCTTCTGGCGGGCATTCAGACAGGCCGAGGCCAGTAACTTGTTTTGCTTGCGGAGAGGAGGGCCACTATGCCAGTGATTGCCCGCAGTTGTCCAAGAACAACGACGCTGGGGGCTCTAGTGTGGTGCAGAGCACGGCTTCCCACACTAATGGAGGTCGCGGTCAAGGAGGTGACCGTGGTGCTGGGCGTGGCGCGCGCGGGCGCGGACGGAACGGAGGGCCGAGGGCCCAAGTATTTGCAATGACCCAGCAGCAGGCGAGGACTGCCCCAGGCGTGGTCACAGGTACACTACATATCTTAAACCTTCTTGTACTTGTATTTATGGATGCGGGGGCTACACATTCTTTTATTTCGAAGAGTTGTGCTGGTATGCTTGATTGTGTGGTATCAGCTTTAGATTGCGAAATGAGTGTTGGCACCCCGATGGGCATCGTGTACCTTGTGAATCAGGTGATTCGGAGGTGCCCGATAAGAATTGAGGATGTGGGTTTACCAGCAGACTTAATTATTCTGGATATCCACGACTTCGATATAATCCTAGGGATGGATTGGCTATCGGAGCACGGATCGCTCATCGATTGCTGTAGCAAGCAAGTGATTCTGCGAAGCCCGGGTTTGCCGGAAGTTATCTTCCAGGGGGAACGTGACGGTTCGCCTCATGAAGTGATCTCTTCACTTACTGCTACCAAACTTCTACGAAAGGGATGCCAGTGTTACCTGGCGCATGTCGTGTCGGATCAGGTTGATACTCCGGGTATCGACGAGATACCGGTGGTGCGTGAGTTTCCGGAAGACTTACCTGGATTGCCACCATCGCGGGAGATCGAGTTTACTATTGAACTATTCCCGGGTACCCGACCTATATCCCAGGCACCATACCGGTTGGCGCCGGCCGAGTTACGAGAACTCAAGACTCAATTGCAGGAGTTAGTGGATTTGGGATATGTCCGACCAAGTACTTCACCATGGGGAGCACCGGTGTTGTTCGTAAAGAAGAAGGAGGGAAGTCTCCGTTTGTGTATTGACTATCGACAACTCAACAAGGTGACGCTGAGGAACCAGTATCCTCTACCCAGGATCGATGACCTTTTTGACCAGTTGCGGGGAGCTCAGTGCTTCTCGAAAATTGATTTGCGGTCTGGGTATCACCAACTGAGGATTTCAGAGGAGGATATTCCGAAAACTGCTTTTCGAACCCGTTACGGACACTACGAGTTCCTGGTTATGCCTTTTGGCTTGACGAATGCTCCAGCAGCATTCATGGATCTGATGAACCGGGTCTTCCGACCCTACCTGGATAAGTTCGTGATTGTGTTCATCGATGATATTTTGGTGTACTCGAGGAGTGCCCGTGCACATGAGGAACATCTACGGTTGGTCTTGGAGAGGCTGAGACAAGAACAATTGTACGCCAAGCTGAGCAAGTGTCAGTTCTGGCTGAGCAGTATTGGTTTTCTGGGACACGTGATATCGACGGATGGGATTTGCGTGGATCCCCAGAAAACAGAAGCGGTAACCAACTGGGCTAGACCGACAACAGTGACCGAGGTGCGGAGTTTCGTCGGATTAGCAGGTTACTACCGGAGATTCGTGGAGGGTTTCTCCAAAATTGCTGCACCATTGACTCGTTTGACTCGGAAGGGAGTGAAGTTTATCTGGGACGAGCAGTGCGATCGAAGCTTTCAAGAGTTGAAAGATCGATTGACCACTGCACCTGTCCTTGCATTGCCAGATGACAGTGGAGAGTTTGTGGTCTTCAGTGATGCATCGCTGCAAGGTTTGGGCTGCGTGTTGATGCAAACTGGCAAGGTTATCGCCTATGCATCCCGGCAGCTGAAGACCCACGAGTTGAACTACCCTACCCATGATTTGGAGTTGGCGGCGGTGGTTGACGCTCTAAAGATCTGGAGACATTATCTATTCGGCGCAACGTGTCGGATATACACCGACCACCAGAGTCTTAAATACTTATTCACTCAGAAGGAGCTTAACATGAGGCAACGGAGATGGTTGGAGCTGCTGAAGGACTATGACTGTACGATCGAGTACCATCCGGGTAAGGCCAATGTGGTGGCTGATGCACTCAGCAGGAAGTCAGCAGGATCCGTTGCACACCTAGGGATGGTGTATCTTCCTTTGCTAGTGGAACTCCGGAAGGCGGGAGTTATTTTGGGTACGGATGCGCATGGAGCTTTGTTGGCCAGCTTCCATGTACGACCCGTACTGATTGATCGGATCATCGAAGCACAAATTCAGGATCCGATACTCTGTATTTACAGAATTGAGGTCGATGCGGATGGGAGACAGGATTTTACCATCCGGGACGATGGAGCACTTGTGAAGTTGGGCCATTTGTGTGTACCTGCAGTGGCAGAGTTACGGGCCAAGATTCTGGAGGAGGCCCATAGTTCGGCCTATGCTATGCATCCGGGAGGTACAAAGATGTACCGTACCCTCCGGAACCATTATTGGTGGCCAGGAATGAAGAAGGATATTGCCGAGTTCGTAAGCAAATGCTTAACCTGTCAGCAGGTTAAGGCGGAACGGCAGAGACCTTATGGGGCTATGCAGCCACTTCCGATTCCCGAGTGGAAGTGGGATCACATCACCATGGACTTCGTCTTTAAGTTACCAAGAACTCAGAGCGAAGTGGACGGAGTATGGGTGATCGTGGATCGGTTAACCAAATCAGCCCATTTTCTGCCAGTTCAGGAGACCTATAAACCTAATCGACTGGCTCAGTTGTTTGTGAAGGAAATCATACGATTGCATGGTACGCCGGAATCGATCGTGTCCGATCGTGATCCGCGTTTCACTTCTAGGTTCTGGCGGAGTTTGCAAGCTACTCTGGGAACAACCCTACGTTTCATTACTGCGTTCCATCCTCAGACCGATGGACAGTCTGAAAGAACCATTCAAACCCTGGAGGACATGATGAGGTCATGTGTACTACAGTTTCAGGACTCTTGGGATACTCATTTGCCATTGATGGAATTCGCCTACAACAACAGCTATCAGACAAGCATCGGGATGGCACCCTATGAGGCACTGTATGGACGACAGTGCAGGACACCTATCTGCTGGACGGAGATAGGAGAGCGAGCGGCGGTAGGGCCGGAATTGATGGACTTAACCATGGAAACTGTTCGTGTTATCAAGGAGAGATTGAAGGCGGCACAGGATCGCCAGAAGAGTTATGCCGATCGACGGATTCGAGACTTGGAATTTGAAGTGGGAGATTTTGTCTTCCTGAAGTTATCACCGTGGGAGGGGATTATCCGATTTGGTCGACGAGGGAAACTGAGTCCGCGTTTTATCGGACCATATGAGATCGTGGAGAGAATCGACAGAGTTGCTTACAGATTGGCACTACATCCAGAACTATCTAGAGTTCACAATGTTTTCCACATATCGATGCTGCGGAAGTACGTACGTGATGCTTCTCATGTACTTAGGGAACAACCTGTCGAACTACGGGGGGATTTGAGCTTTGAGGAACAACCAGTACAGATCTTGGATCGGAAGGACAAGGTACTACGTCGGAAGACGATCCCTCTCGTGAAGATTCTCTGGAGGAACCAGAATGTGGAAGAAGCCACATGGGAGCCTGAGGCTCAGATGCGATAACAATTTCCTCATTTGTTTCTTTGAAATTTCAGGACGAAATTTCTTAAGGGGGGAAGGTTGTAACACCCCGGACATTCGAGGATTTTAATATCTCAATTTAATGTGTGAATTGACGCTTTTACCCTTGTGATTGGCATGGCCAAATTGTTGACTTTTTGATTGATGAGTTAAATGGACTTTGACCTATGACTGTGACATAGTACGGGACGTCACGAGTTCATAGACAGGTGGCACGTCCATTTCGGACGATCAGGGAAAAAATTATGACTATCGGAAGTTCAGGGGCATTACCGTAAGTTGGACTTCACGGGCGAAAATGTTGACTTTTCATTTAACAATTAAGTTTCACACGACTCCAGGACCGTTGGGTAGGTCTCGACGTCCTGAGTCCGTAGACAGGCGGCACGCCAAAATCGGACTTCGTATGGCTGAGTTACGGGCCTAGGAAGTGAAGGGCATTTTGGTAATTTCTGAACTAGGGGCATTTTGGTCATTTCACCCCTGGTCACTGTAGCAACCGCGGGGGACCAATTGCTGCACCACCGTGTGCGGTGGTTCTGGGTCTCAATTCTTAAATCAGTGTGTGAGTTGGAAAGTTGGGATTGTTTAAAACCTTATAAACATCAGAACGTGGCTGATCATGGACACCATTTGTTAATTCAAGATTCGAACTTTTGCGGGAAACATTTCTCAGTGGACAGTGAGGCTTCCACGAGCTGTTGGCTGGCAAGGATTGTTTAAACTGAGTGGGATTTAAGTGTGCTTCACTCTGCTGCAGTAAGGGCTGAGAATTGGAGAGGAAAACCAGAGAATTCAGTTTCTGGAAAATTGGAGGGAATTTCGGAGTTTAATTTATGGTGCTTGACGGACCAAACCAAGGCCTGGTTTAGTCTTCTGGGAGTATTTGGAACTCAACCACATCGAAATTGAAGGCTAACAGTCACGGTTGAGCTAGGACGGAGGCTGCTGTTTTCAGGGAAGTTGCAGAGCTTGGGACGGAAACCTACAGGTACTTTCAGACACAATTGATTGTTCATTTTGGTTCGTTTTGATCCTGTTATGCTTCCTGTGAAGTTAATTGGACAATGGGTTTGAAACCAGGAAGTTCTGGTGATTGACCCGATTGGTTGATCGCGGGTCGATGGGTCGTTTGGGGATGTGTCGAGGTTGATTTTTGTCACAGAACCTAAATTGGATAGTTAATGAACATGTTAGGATCAAATTGGATTGAAATCGAGTAGGAATTGATGGGTATTCAACCGGGTCAAGCCGCGGGTGGCAGACCCGTATTACAGACAAACGGGTGAAGGAGGTGACACTGTAGCTACAGTGTCAGGCGCGTGACTTTCACGCGCAGCCACTTTGGGCGGCGCGTGAGGGCGCGTTGGACCTTATCTCCGATCACGATCAACATGACTTTTGTTCCTCTCATCATTCTGAACATTTTTGGTGATTTAACCATGTTGATCTGAGATAAGCTTTGATGGGTCAGTTTAGGGCCGGTTGCCTCGGGAAACGTGTTGTACGGTTTCCCCGGGCCGGTTTCTATTTCGGACTTTGTGGTTAAACGTTTAAGACTTGTAGTGACCCTTACATGTGATTTGAACTAACAGGAATTGTACGATAATCTCGGTACAGGTCCGTACGCGCAGATTCGCAGCGGAATCGTACAGTGAGTGGGCCCGTTTTCATTAAACCCTTGCTTGCTTAAATGTTTTCTGATTTACTTATATGTTCACATACTGGAATCTATAAATGGTTTTGATGATTTTGAGATTTCGGTTATGGCACGTTTCACGGTATTTGGGCATGAGACCCGTTTGATGAAACGTAACGATCGGTTCAGATTTTACCTATGTATACCTATATGTTTGCATGTGGATATCAATAAAATGTATTTGGTACTGCACTGTATAGATCCTTCCATATTATATTGTCTCCTCCGGATGAGGTACCCCGGAGAGGTCACGGACGGCTAGAACGTCCAGCGTCTATGACTCTAAGCATCGGGGATGCTGTAACCGAACAGGGTTCGGGGATTGAACTCGGAATTGAGACCCGAGTGGCACGCGTAGCCTTGTGATTGTGACCTTATTGGACGTCAGGGACGTCAGACATCTGGGATGTCGGGATTGGAGTGTATAGTGCAGTAGCTAAAATTATGGTTATGGTTTTATTACATGCCTTATGATTCATATTATATTATTTATGATTTTAAAGGATGCTGCATGCATGTTTGGAAAACGGAGGGGTAAATTATACGTTTTACTTTTCAATGATTTTATAAACTTGAGTTCGGTCCACTCACCCTTAATGTTTTTGGTAACCCCTCCAGGTCGTGATACTGAGGTAGAGGAGGAACCTGAGGCTAAGGCATAGATCTACTTCTGCGTACCTGAACCCCTGCTGGGTGGTTTACCCGCAGGTTTATGTTAGAGTCGTGCTCGCAACTTGTAATTTTGGATTTCATCCCTTGTCTGACATCTGTTTAATTTGGATTTGTTGTATGACTTAAATTTGATTATTTATGCATTTGATGTTTTGAGGTTAAAATTGGTATGAATTAGTGGGTGTCAGACGGGAGCAGGGCACGTCCCCTTGTGGTCCCTATGGGATCGAGGCGGGTCCTGTCACCTGGTTTCAGCGATTTTCGAGTTTGAAGTCGACAACCTCCAGGTATCATCTCCTGAAATTGACAGTGCTAAAGTATTCGCATAGGCTCCTTAAAACTACTGTCTAATTTAATTCAGGAATGGGTTTGTTCTGGGTGAGTTCCGGACTTCGACCCGATTAGAGGTTCAAGTTTGGGCTGATCGACTTAGGGCTAATTCAAGATAATTAATGTATGGGATCTTAAATTAACTTGATAAAGAACAATTACGTGGAATAAAGGAAGGTTTAGGGCTACTCTCAGTTTAGTTAACATCTTTCGTTTTAGGTCCGAGTTGATCGGGGGTCGTTCAGGATAGTTTTGAGGGTTCAGAAGTTAAGTCCTTAAGTTTAATTATGTCGAAAATCCCGGAAAATTATGGAAAATTAGTTTGTTGTTAATTGAGACCTTAGTAACCATGAGAAGTGATTTTGGACAGGATTCGGGATTTCTAGAAAAGGGCGGAAATTACGGAAACGCGTGCGGCGCGAAACCGAGCACTACGGACGGTGTGTGAGTGGACGTTGCTTTCAAAATTTAATGCATGCATAAATATTTCTATGATTTTTATGATTATGATTATAAGTTATGATTGATTTCGATTCCCGTATTTATACGTATTTTTGCTATACATACGAAATTACCCGTATTTCGAGACTATGGTCACTCTTATGCTTGATGACGGTTTAACGAAAGAATTTGCATGATTTGTGCGTATAATGTTTTATGAATGTTGTTTATGATTGGGAGTGTGACTCACGGTGTTGACACCGTTTTCGAGATTTCTGCAGATTTGCACGTGTTACGAGATTTTGAGATTTCTGCAGTTTCCGAGATTTTGCGCAATGTGATTTGATCCAATATGAATTGTGTGTGTCATTTTTTAATAATGTTTTGAATATGAATGTGAGTATGATTTACAATTTTGACACGTTTTTCGCGATTGTTCCGGATATTGCACGATTTACGAGATTTTGCTTATGTTTGACTGGACCGTGATTTTGGTGTTTATGATTGTGGTTTTGATGTTTTGATAATGAGATTTCAGAAATAAAGTGATTTCAAGGAATTAAAATGGATTTTGAAAAAGGCGATTTCGGGCTCGATGCTCGGGGCATAAAAGTAACTTTGCTTAACGGGATTTCGGTTTTCGGAAATTTAAAGTGGATTCTTGGTTTGAGTTCGGGATGATGCCTCCGGATGCCGGCTTACGGAATCATTATTGCGAATTCGAATTCGGGAATGAAAAAGGATTTAACAAAGTGGTTTGGTATGATTGTACATGCCCTGTGTGTAATGATGATTTGAATATGATTTGCGAAGTAAGACTTGGGGATTTGAATGTGGAAATTCGGACCATGAGTCCTGTTGTGAAAAAAAATGTGATTTCGGGATGGATCCCGCGTTGTTGTGATTGTCAAATGTTTGGAGGTTTATAGACCCGTTGGAAACTGTTTGGGTTTAAAGTCCCGAGTGCTATTGCTGGTGCACGTTTTGAGTTTAAAGACTCGGTTAATTGATGACGGGGGAGGGCCCTTAATGAGCTTAAAGACTCGTGAATTTAAAGATTCGGTTACTGTGATACCCCCGAGGCCTATTGATTATGTTTTGAGTTTAAAGGCTCGTTGATATCCCGGGACGGCCTATTTATGCGCATGGTTTTGAGTTTAAAGACTCGGGCGCACTTGATATCCAGCAAAATGATTGACTTGTGATTTATTGACGATTTCTGATGTTCCGGTTGAGTTGGGCAGTGGCCCGGTATGTGGTTGATGGTTTTGGATCATTTTGTGCATTTGGTTTTGATTCGTGGGTTTGGGCTGAGGCCCGGTGTTTATGATTGCGGGCTAAGACCCGATGCTTGAGAAAGGAAAAATGATTTTGAGTTCATACGAGTTTTCCTTATGTTGAAATTTGATACACGGTTTTTCTTATGTGGAAAATGTTAACCGATTGCGAAATGAATTTTTTTTTGTATGCATGCATTGGTTTTACGCAGAGGGTAAAAACATCTTTTTGTAACTGTTTTTACAAACTGATTTATTTTTGTCCACTCACACCTTTTGATTTTTATTGACCCTCCAGGTTGTGGCGCGTTGATCGAGGCTGATCGTGAGGCGGAGGCATGAGTAAGCACATGTGGCTATCCCTGGTCTGGCACGTACTGAGGGTAATTCGGGAATTTCAGTCGTCTTTCCAGGCGGGAGCAGGACCGGGCACGGTTAATAATGCCCTTTCCGGGGGCGGTCCTGTCACAGGTGGCATGCTTGATTCCGATATTCGAGTAAGAAGTTATGACGATCGGAAGTCCAAGGGCATTTTTGTAATTTGGTTGAATAAGGGCCAATAGTTGACTTTTGACCCGGGAGGTCCGATGGACGAGGGCCAAGGACGGTTACGTAGATCAGGACGATATGAATCCGTAGACAGGCGACACGTTGAATTCGGACGTTCGACGGGAAAGTTACGGTTCACAGAAGTTCAAAGGAATTATTGTGCGTTTTACAAGACGGGAGACTCTTGGACTTAAGTGGGCCCCAAATATTTTCTCAGGCCCAATGGATGAGTGACAAGTCCATTGCCCAGTATGGTCACATCATTCGATCATCTTCTTTGTTCACCAAACTTAACCCGATCAAACATTTGAACCTAATCCAAATTCCTTTCCCCATCTGATCGTGTGTGAAGCCAGGAAGTGACCTAAGGACGTGTTGTGGTGGCTGACCGTGGACAAGGCCGCCGTGGACGGCGGTGGTGCAAAGGGAAACCATCGATTTCACGGTTAGACCCAAATCTCGTTTTATTTCGATTTAAACGTTATGGTTGATTTTAGATGATTAGGATGGAGTTTTTGGGTTAGTAGGAGTGTAATGGGATGATTTTGAGGAAGGTTAAAGGTCGAGGAACCCTGGGGAGGAATTGGGAAAACCGAACCGTGAGTTCAAGTTTGGACCGATGGGTTTAAACCGATTTTTGGGTGTTTTAATCATGTATTTAGGTTGCTAGGACTGAATTAGGGAGATTGGGATTGAGAAGGAAGGAATTAGACGAAAAATATGGAAAATATAGGCCTGGACCGGTCACGCCAGTCCAGTTGCAAACCCTGAACCGAACCGGCCGGTCTGGACCGGTTCACTCGCTGGGGAAGATGAACAGTCGCTAGCGCGTGAGGCCCACGCGCAGGCCATCCTTGTGGCACGTGCGAGCACGTGGTGAGGATTTTGAGGATGCTTTCAACACTTGAAATCATCTATTCGATGTAACGAACATTTTTGGACTGGTTTCGTGTCAATCAGACATCGTTTCGATATAGTTCGGGACGTTCGAAGATTTAGGATCGGCTTTAAAAATAGCTAGAAAATCGGAAAAATTATGGGACATCAATGCGAGGTTAATGAGGCTATTAGTAACCCTCTAAATTAATTTGGACAGGTTCGGGAATCCCGGAGGTGACATTTGGCCCTGGAAGACGTTATGGCATGCGTATCGAGGCGCGGCTTCGAATGGTCTGTGAGTGGACTTGTTTTATGAATTCGATGCATCGGGTATGAGACCCAGTTGAGATTTTGGGTATGAGACACTATTGAACTGTGGATTTAGGCCGAGGCCTGTGAAATGGATTTGAATCGGATTCGAGGAATCCTGTTGAGATGAATCGGGTATGAGACCCAGTTGAGAAATGTTTTGAGAAAGAAAGAAAGAGTTTTGAAAATGATTATGAACCCTACATATGATTTATATGGTCTCCTCCAGACGTCGACCTGGAGAGTCACGATCCACAGACCATAGTGGGTATCCCCATAGGGATCTCGTTCCAGGAGTGGGAGTTATGATTTATGTTATGGTCCCCGACCAGATTTCGGAGAGAGGTGTGGACTAGATCCGGAGATAGAGCTCGGACTAGATCCAGAGATTGAGCCTCCCAAATGAAGAATTCCTGGGAGAAGACTTGGAGTGAGACCCCGAGTAGTGTGCACACTAGTTTAGAGATGATATCGTGACATCTATCGGGGATGTGTTCCCTAGGGGTTGTGTGCCCCGAGTTGGCATTTTCTCGGAAGTTCCGCGGATGGGTTATACGTATGAGTACGTATGAGGTTTTATGAAAGTGATTTAAGGGCGGAGACCCCGGGTTCCATGTTTTATATTTCAGAAAGTTTTTGTATGTTTTGGTATTTCACTGAGAATGTTTTTGGGCTGATACCCACGTATGTTGATTTGGGCTGAGTTCCCACATGTATGGATTTACGGGTTTTTGTTATTTCGGGTCAAGGACCCATAAATGGATTTACGATTCTTGACAGTTTATGGGGACCGGCATGAACCCTTGAAAGGTTTTTATGGGTCATGACGGTTTGTGGGAACCGAGTATGAACCCTTGAAAGGTTTTGAGAATATTGACAAATGATTTTATGAACGTTTTGATAAAAGGTTTTTGAATGCATGCATATGCTTTTAATGAAGCGCATAAATGTCTTTATGTGAAAATATTTTTAATGAAATGTTTATTTTGCCCACTCACGACTTTTGATATTCTAATGCCCTTCAGGTTGATCGCGGATGCGGGCAGTAGCAGAGATGAGACATCACACTCCTCCTCCTACGATCCTGGCGTACTCTGGAAGCCCAGTGAGGGCTAGAGACGGAAATTTTCCTGCTGACACTTCGTGTCAGAGGGGATCAGACGCGTCCCACGTTAATCCCGGAGGATTTGGGACGAGTCCTGGCACCAGGCCCGGCCCCGCCTAAGCCTAAAAAATTTGGGCCGGGCTTGCCCAACCCGGCCCAATGCCGAGGGCTAGTCTCTATTAGTAAGACCGCTAAAAATGCTGATGTGATAGTAATATTACAAAAATTATAAGGGCAATTAGGATATTTGCTATTTTTTATTGAATTTTATATTAAAAATATTTCTTAAAAATTAAAATGAACTCATCCCCTCTCTTTCTCTCTCCACCGACGTCACCATTCGGAGCTCAAAACGACATGTGGGATCTGATATACACAGCATCTGGGCAAGTTGCGAGGCCCATGATGACTACCGGCGGCGAAGGACTCACCAAATTCAACAACAACCAGACATGCGGACTGCTGGGTCCACCTTGGAGGCCCAGTCCCCCATAACACCCTTGCATGAAAAACCCAGCCTTTAGTCTCTGCTCTAACTAGAGCTCCAATCAGGTGATTAAACCTCTTTAAGCAAAAAAATGGAGCTTCAATTTTGATATTTAAAAAAACATGGAGCTTCAATCTTGACATTAAAATTAACGGAGCTTTTTGGTGCCATCCGGAGAAGACAATCCAAGCTTCCATGGTCACCTCAACCTCACCAGCAACCTCAGCATCACCAGCAACAGAGATCCAAAATAGAGGAAGAATGTCTGATACGAAAATGGCCATTGCGGACATGGTTTGCGCTTTCCCCAATCTATGTGGCCGCCTCTGCAAGTTCAACAACACCAAAATCAACACCCACAACCACCCAACTCTACTTCATTGCGTCCCATACTTGAATGATAACAATTTTTATGCTACTTGATTATATTTTTGTAGTTATCTTCTACAATTTGAATGCTACTCGTCAATAACGGTTTAAATTGAATCAATTTTTTATTTTAATGAATTTATGTTCATTTGAAGTGGAATGTGTATGAGAATACAATTTGTCTTATTAATATAAAACTGTTGTCTAAAAGTATATCACACATCTAAACAAAAAAACTGTTGTCTACATTACAGAAAAACTATTGTTTATTAGGCTAATAGATGACACTTTTTTCACACACATGGATAACAGTTTTTCTGAAAACTGTTATATATTTGGCTATCAGACGACAGTTTGTGTGAAAAACTGTTATCTAATGGTGCATCAGACAACAGTTGTCTATTTTCCTAATAGACGATAGTTAATAAGGGTCGTTTGATATTATTCAAATAGATGACACTCACATAGACAACATTTTTTTTTCAATGAGATGACAGTTTTTCACTGTCATCTAAGACTAAAAAAAGGCATAATGTTTGTATCTCTAATCCTTATTTGAATAAAACTGTTATTTGGATTTCATTAATCCTATATGCACATATTGTATTTCAGGATATTTTTTCCTCCATCTTCTAATTTTTTCTTTACTGAACAAAGGAACTTCTGGTGTACCTTCTTCAGTACATTTAGTAGTGGTGTTACTGCAAAATTGTTCAAAAACACTTGCAAAAAACATTTTAAATTTTGACAATTTACAAACATCTTTTTTAATTAAATGCTTATTTTTTTTTAGTTTTCAAGTTGTTCTTCGAAAAAAAAACTACATATTCTCCTATTACTTCTTTAAGAATTACCTTTTGATTTTCTTCTTCTGAACTGTGTTGTTCTACAAAATTTTGTAACTCATTCTTTAAGAAAACTTGTTCTACATACTAACAAAGTTGGAAGATTACACAAAAATATTCAAAAAATATTAAAAGTTCATATGAAGATGAACAATATATTTTCTAGGAATTACCCTAAATTATTCAGGTTTAAAACTACAAGAACATATAATTTCTAAAATAAGAGATTTTCCTGAAGAATTAAAAAATAAAAAACAATTACAAAGTTTCTTAGGAGTCCGAAACTATAGACGAAGTTTTATACAAAAATGATCACAAAAGGAAGTTCCTCTTTTAGAAAAACTAAAAAATGATCAAAAGTTTAATTGGACACAAGAAACAGATGCCTCAAATTTATGTTGGGGATGTGTTCTAAAAGCAATTCCAAAATAACATTGGAATAATTGAGATTTACCATTAAAAGAAAATGGTTTTAAACAGTTAAAATCCACAATACCTAAAAGACTACAAAAAGAAGAATTAATTTGTGGTTATAATTATGGTAAATTTAACCCAAATGAAATAAAATACATTACTTTTGAAAAAGAACTTTTGGCTATTAAACTTTCCATAAAAAGATTTCATATTTATTTGACACTAGAAGTTTTTATTCTCAGAACTGATAACCAAGCGGTTCGTGATTTCTTAATTAATAAATGAGCCACAACCGATGGTCAACGATTGAAATGGTGTCATGTTATTTCCCAATATAGTTTTGAAATTGAACATGTGAAAGGAACTAACAATTTATTGCAGATTTTCTTAGCAAAGAAGATTACTAAAACAAATGAGTTATATTGTGCAGGAAATGGATAACAGTAAACAACCATGGAATAGAATAGTAAGGAAAAAACCTTCTACTCAAAAAATATATGTTGTGTATCAGGGATTTCAACTAGGAATCTACAACAATTGGTACGCTTTTCATTCACAGGTAAACAAATACCATGGAACATGCTATGAAAGCTTTGACACTTATGAAGTAGCATCAAAAGCGTTCAACCAACATTTGAATGCCAAACAAATGGCAGGAAATTCCAATTCAGAAGTAAAAGATTTCATCAATCCTGAAATAGAAAGCAGCTTATACGAGAGGAAATAACAGGAATATGGAAATCTCATATCGAGAAAGAAAATAAAGGGTTTAGAAAACACATAGCTCAATTATCTTCAAATTAGTTGAAAAAGCAACTAATTTTGAAAATATTTTAAAAGAAAAAGAGCAACAGTTTTTTTTTGGGGCAAAACAAGAAAATGTTTTGTTAAAAAAGTTGGGTTTCCAAATCATTAAATAAAAGGATTGGGACGAAACTTTTAATTTTGATTTGAAAAAAAAAACACTTTTTTTCGATTGACAGAAATTCTTTAAAATGAGCAAATGGATTCAGGTTTCAGAAAAATAAGAACAATTTGTTTGTTTGAACTTGCTTGCTAGATAATGCCTCCTAAATTTTTTTTTTTGGTAAAATAAAAGAAAGAATTTGAATCATCAGGAGAGGATTATGAATTTGTATTTTTGAAACCACAGAAATATAAACTTGACAGATAATTTTCCAAAACTTTCTTTGTTCTAACAAATGAACAATGAGATGTTGATATAATTGATTAGGGGAGTTACTAACAAGATAATTTTCCAAAGTTTAAACTTCCATCATTTAAAAGATTTCCTGGCATTTATCAAAACAATGGTATTTGACGTGATACAAATTTTAAATGGAATAAACATTTGACATTTTCCATAGCAAGTACCTTGGGTTGGAGAGAAAGAGAAGATTTTTTCCAACCCTGTCAAATCTGGGTGCTCACAGAAACAATTGACAATGATATTCCGGATGAAAACCTTCATGTAACAAAACAAATTGATTTGAGTATCAATCCCACAACACAATGGGTTGATAGCTTACTTCATATCTCAAAGGTTGCCAGACATTTTATGGATTCTAGAAATTTGGTTAAAGTAACCAATGGACGAAAAATTTTTGTTACACCTTTTTCCGTTCAGTTGAACATTTTTTGAACAATAGAAAAAAAAGGGCAATGATGTTGGTTAAAAAACTAGCCAACAACGGAAGTGAATTGGATTTCCCTATGAAACTAGAAATGCTTGCAGATGAATGAGAATCACATATATTAAATGAAAGTTTTATGGTTACCAGTTCAGATAATGAAGACGAAATTGAACATTCTAATCTGAACAATTTAATGGAAGCGTAGAGGACCCAAAACTGGGAAAAATCATATGAAATACAGATGCTGATATAATAAACTACTTCTACCAAACCTATTTACTACCTAATTGATGGGAAATACCACAATTAATGAGGTGTCTACATCACTACATCTTTTGGAAAAAAACAAAAGATAAAAAGAAAAGAAAGCTGCATGAAGAGATGAAAGAAGAAAAATCATGAAAAAGGCCAAAAGAAAAAGACAAGCAAGAATAAGACCTCTGATGAGCTAGTGGGCAACTGACAAGGAACAACGAAAAACCTGAAGAAAGAAGCTGAACCATGATGAAGATTTGAAACACATGGGACGAGTCTCTTCAAAACAGTAAAGAATCTTTGTAAAAAGACCAAAAATTCAGAATCGGTTAAACCAATTAACTTCCCTAATACGAGCTCATATCACGCAAGCCCAACATATATTCAAAGGTCTAATTATTCTAAGATATAATTGAAGCAAACCCAAACAATTTGATAATCATGCCAAGACAAAATATGTTATTGCTTATTAAGGCCCATGCCCATTATAAAATGGACACATGTAACGACCCGTCCCGAATTCTGAGATTAGATTAGTGACTAATCGTGATTAGTGAGGTTAATCCGTGATTAGTTGGGCGAAATCGGACGAACGATGCAAAATGACCGTTTTGCCCCTAGTCATGGGCAAAACGTTGACTTTTCGTTCATATGGTCAAATGGACTTTGCCCGATGACTATGACGTAGTTCGGGACATCACGAGTTCATAGACAGGTGGCACGTTCGATTCCGGCGTTCGAGGAAGAAGTTATGATTTTCGGAAGTTCAGGGGCATTTCAGTAAATAGGTTAAAATGGGCAAATAGTTGACTTTTGACCCGGGAGGTCCAATGGCTGAGGGCTGAGGACCTTTACTTAGATCAGATCGATACGAATCCATAGACAGGCGGCACGTCGAATTCGGACGTTCGATGGCGAAGTTACGGTTCATGGAAGTTTCGGGTCACTATTGCGCGATTTACGAAACAGGGAGTTTTTGTACTCAAGTGGGCCAGATATTTTTGGAAGGCCCAATGGATGAGTGACAAGTGTCACTCATCCATTGCCATTGAGATTGTATTCATGCATTTTCCATTCCCTTGTTCGTGCAAACCAACCCACACAAACCCAATCTCATCATTGAACCCAAAAGCCATGTCCCTTCCCTTTTGATTCTGTGAGAGGCCAGGAGAGGAGGAAGGGTGAGTTTGAAGTGGCTGGTGATGACAAGGGCCGCCGTGGACGGCGGCGGTGGCCAGAACCCCAGGTAACCCGATAAACACCCATTTCCATTTAAATGTCAATTTCAAGTTTGGGAAACTTAAATTGTTTTATGTGGATTGAGAAGTGATGTTAGGGTTAATATAATCTTTAAGGGAGGGATTTTGAAGGTGGAAGACGGCCGGACGGCGAAGGGAACTAATCGGAAAATTTGGGTCGTGGAAGGAAACTTGAATGGGTCAATTTTGATTGTTTTTCTTAGTGTTCTTTACATAGGAAGGTCCTTAGGATTTAGGTAGTAAGGATGGGATTAAAAAGGGATTGAAAAGACTGAAAATAGGGGGGAAATCCACGGGACCGGTCACACCGGTCCGGTTCGGTTTGAAATAGGTGGATCGGCCAGTTCACTTGAGGAAGAAGAAGATTGTACAGGGCGCGTGAAGCCCACACGCAGGAGCTTCTTGGGGCGCGTGTGGGCATGTGGCCCACATTTTGGGGATGTGTTCAACATGTGAAATCATCTATTCGATGTAACGAACATTTTGGGACTGGTTTCGTGTCGATCGGACATCGTTTCGGTAGGTTTCGGGGTGTCCGAAGGTTTCGGGGTGTTCGAAGGTTTAGGATCGACTTTCAAAATAGTTAAAAATTCTGGGGCTTTAGTGAGAGGTTAATTAGGTAGTTATTAACCCTCTATTATAATTTGGACAGGTTTGGGAGTCCCAGTGACGACGATTAGCTTTGGAGAGCCGTATGACACGCATATCGAGGCTGTAGCTCAGACAGTCTGTGATTCCATGAGTGTATTTGTGCGTGGTTACGTATTGGCACGTATTTCAAGGTTTCGGCCCTATACGGTGCCGATACGGGTTTGTACTTTCTTGTTGGTTTAAATGAAATGGTTTTGGATCAAAAGGATAAACTCGGGCATGAGACCCATTTGGTTTTGTTTCGAGCATATGACCCTATTCATGACCTACGGGCCTGAGTCCTGGGCGCGGCGAGTGCTTTGTGCACGGCGAAGGACGATACGACGCTCGCCTCCGGACTGTGATGTGTTCCTTCCGGAGAGGTCACGATGCACGATTCGTTGTCGGGCAACCGAGGGAGGCTCGACTTCAGGAGTGCTGACGGTTCAGGATATCAATCGATGATGGGTGCACCATGATCTTGTGGTGGTTGCGTCGGTTGATACGTTCACGACGACATACTAGGATTGAGGGCGGTTCTGGATGGATGGTTGCACGCATCACTACGATCGGAGTCGTGACTGACCCTGAGATATCGGGCACGATGCCCAATTGAGTCATGTGTTCAGGCATGAGTCCTAGTTACTTTACATTTATGTTTTCGGGTCGAGGACCCTAAATGAATTTCCAGGTTCATGACGGTTTATGGGAACTAGCATGAACCCTTGAAAGGTTTTATGGTTCATGAAGGTTTATGGGGACCGGGCATGAATCCTTTGAAAGGTTTTAAGGATGTTTTCTATATATATATATATATATATATATATTCATATACCTTCCTTTACTTGGATTGTCTCCTCCGGGGAGGGTTGTTGGCCTGGATGGACCCCGGAGTAGTCACAGAGCACTAACTGAGTGGAGTCGCCCCCTTTGGGTACCTTACTCTCAGGAGGGCTTGGATTATAACATCAAGGAGGGTCATTGATCTACGGACATTGACCTGGGTGGACCTTGAGAGACTTGGGCTTGAGACCCCAGGTAGCACGCTCGTAGCTTTGGAAACCGTGACAGAATTGGTTATGTGATTTATATGTATATATGATATATGATATGTGATGTATACAGGTTTTGGGCTGAGTCCCACATGGATTTGGGTAGTGGCCCGTATGGTTGGTTTCAATTATGGTTTTGCGCTTAGTTCCCACATATGGTTCTTTTGTATAAATGGTTTTTGAATGCATGCATGCATGCTTTTTAGTGAAGGGTACAAATGTTTTTATGAAAATAATTTTATAAATCTTTGTTTTGTCCACTCACAGCTTTTAAATGTTTTGACTGCCCTTCAGGTTGACAGCGGGTGTGGGCTGTAGCAGAGACCGAGATATCACATACCTCCTCCGGATCCTGGCGTACTCTGAAGCCCGAGAGGGCTAAAGTCGAAAATTCCCTGACGGGATCAGGGTCATCCCGCGTTAATCCCGGGGGAATTGGGATGGGTCCTGACAGGTGGTATCAGAGCATAAGGTTGCTCATGTTACTCTGAGTTCCAGAGTGGGTTTTGCTCTTGGAGTATTGCGCAGGTCGAGGATGTGATGTCTCTATGGGCTGCAGTTCGTCATCAACCTGATAGTTAGGATGTCAATAGGATAGTTAGTAGGATTGAATCGTAGATCGTTTTGGTTTGGCACTTGATGCCGGGATTGCCATAAGTTATGCTGAGGTTGGCAGTGTGGGACCATACAGAATGATAAATGTAATAGTAATTCAGAGTTTTGATCGTGAGACGGTTAGTCGGGATTGTCTTTCACGAGGTTGTAGGATCGGTTTTGACGACTGTTTAGGAGTTGTGACCATTAGATGGTCAGATTTTGTTTAGTTAGGTGGCTATGATATTGGGAGCAGTCGGGTTTGAGGAACCCTAGGTGAACTGACGGTAGGAATGGATTGACGTCCATACGATGTCGGGACCGTGGGGTCGGTCAGATCGTGGATTATACTGCCTTCTGCAGTTAAGTTCCAAGGAACCCTAGGGTGTGAACGTGGAACCCTAAGGCGTGAGGTATAGATCGGAAAGGTGAGCTGGCGAGTGGTTTTACTTTGACGACTTTTCGGAGTCGAGACCGTCAGTCGGTCTAGTCATGTCAGCTTTAGTGTGGGACTGTAATCCGCAGTTGAGGTTGTAGTAATCGATTAGACCTAGTTGGTTGTCATACTACTCTAGCTGTGATAGATTGTGGGTGCCGCTAAAGTCATGGGCGACCTGGTAGACGACATTGGTTGAGTCGACTTACGACTGGTTAGAGATTGGTTGGACAGGTTACCAGGGTTGGTACTTGTCGAGGGAAGCCCAGAGTGGGGATACAGAGTAGTCAGTAGTTGTACGAGCGCTTGATTCTGTTGGCTGCGGAGTCTCGATAGTGAGGTCTGGTGGTTAGGTCTGCACGAGTATGTGGCAGGCACTACTACCGAGAGTGGTTGTAGTTACGGTTGTTGTGAATCGGGGGACATTCAGGGAACGTTTCCTTTTCTTCGTTGAGTTGTCAAGGTGACTGTACCCAGAGTTGTTGGGTACGAGAGAGGTAGAGTTCCTCCAATTTGAGCAGAGTTACGGGGTTGTCGCTCGATATGAGCGGAGATCCAGGGTTTTCGGATTTGCACACTGTGTGTGCTAGTGTTGATGTTAGTGTGCTGGTGCTGGTGTTAGCGACGGTGCTGGTACTAGTGCTGGTGCTGGTGTTTGTGATGACAATGAATCACCAGCCGGGATGTGACTCCGTCGAGATGGGCATGTGATCGGTATCTATGGTCCGGCAGTGGATCACGGATAAAGATAAATTGGTTACGAACACGTGGTTGATGTCTGAGTGTGTTGGTTCCGACATGGTTGGAACTTCTGATCGAGAGAGGTTGTGATTGAGGCGACGAGAGGAGTGCGGGTATTCCGCATTGGTGATGGGTATTTCGAAGTCATTAGGGTGACTTCGCAGGTTCTACCATTGCAGATGATGGTTGTGTCACCAGTACGTTGATCGTGTATTGGTTGGTGGACCCGAGATTTGTTTTGGGTCATCAGGAGGAGTTGGGTATATCGAAGTTAGGTGGATGAGATTTCTTATTTTCTACTTGGTGTCAGACGATGTTGGATTACATGGCGTGGTGAGCGCAACGAGTTTTGCTTGCATTCACGCATGATGAATTTTAATTTCATCGTCTTGGATTATCGATGATCTTCCTAGGTGGAATGCCAAGGATCGATACGAGGTAATTGGAAAAGACCCACAGTCTCGGCGTGTCTCGTCGTTGACTGATCTGTTTAGATGCGGGAATTAGTTGAGGAGTGATGTGACTGACGAAGGATTCAAGAGGGTGTAAGACCCTATGATCGGATCTCAGGTAGATGGTTAGCAAGGTGAACATGTGTGGATCCTAGGTGGATCTGGATTGTAATGTTGAGGACTTTGGGCGTCGTGACGATCGAGGATCGTGACGTTTATGGTCGAGGGACGCAGTGTTGGACCTGGATCGTGATCTTGATGATCCAGATAGGTGGAGAGTTTATCGCTCTTACTTGGATATTTGAGTTAAGGATGATGGGACTCAACTTCCTTTCGAGGTTAATTCCGTATGGTATATTACTTGAGCAAGTAGGTTTCCGACGGGATCAGATTCGGTCAGCCTTAGATGTGTTGATGTTTGGATTGGCTTCCTTATGAAGTCAATCGAATGTATTGAGCAGGTAACCGATAGGTTCGGAATTAGTGCGTCTCGGTAGACGTGGGTGAAATTGGATGCCAGTTGGCATGAGTGGGTACGCCTTGGTGGGCGTGAGTCGGATTGGTGGGTATTGGATTACGTGATGGGAAGTAGACGTTGTGATACTGGTCGGGTGACCAGGGGACTCGAAATGGATGATGAAATGGAGTTTTGATCTGTCTGGTACTGGATTGGACAGATGGACTCCAGAATTGAAATGTGATTGGCTACGACCTAGGTTGTTATTGTTGTTGTCGTCGCCGTTGTTGTCGTAGATTGGTTGGTGGATGGATGTACATACCCTGTACGTGGTGTGAGGTACGATACCGGGGAGACTTGTGGTGCCTGGTGACGGTATATTAGGTATACCGGTAGTACGTTGGTGAGCGTGTTGGTAGTCGCTCAGTTCCTATACCATTGGACTAGTTGAGGACGTGGACTGGACATTGGGTACTATGCGCTGGGTCATGGTGTTCCAGATGGGTCCAGTCACACACAGGTCAAGTGAGATGTGGGTGATTATGTATTCAGGTGGAGTGAGTTGGTGATTAGTGTAACCACAAGTGAATATAGTGTTAGCTTTCGACTGGCAACTGTCAAGTGGCTACAGTTTTTCGGATGTGTCAACGTGGATCGATGAGTGAGATTTGGTGACTCCCAGTGGGAGCAGACATCAGGATAGGTTGGTAATTGAGCAAGCAACCGTCGAGTTGTTGTGTCAGCGAAATAGTAGATTTGACAAGTGGTATTAATTCGGAACGTAGGATTACTATCACTCGACGTGGTCGGGTGTAGTCGATGCGACGTGAGTATTAGTGGAACGTCTGGTTGCAGACGAGTATCGTTCTGGTTAGTGGGTGTACTAGTGTACACATGTTGTGAGATCAAATTATTTCCATGAGGTAGATGTGGATTCAAGATAGTTGGAATTTCGAGGACGAAATTAATTAAGGAGGGAAGGTTGTAACGACCCGTCCCGAATTCCGAGATTAGATTAGTGACTAATCGTGATTAGTGAGGTTAATCCGTGATTAGTTGGACGAAATCGGACGAACGATGCAAAATGACCATTTTGCCCTTAGTCGTGGGTAAAACATTGAATTTTCGTTCAGATGGTCAAATGGACTTTGGCCGATGACTGTGACGTAGTTCAGAACGTCACAAGTTCATAGACAGGTGGCACGTTCGATTCCGACGTTCGAGGAAGAAGTTATGATTTTCGGAAGTTCAAGGGCATTTCGGTAAATAGGTTAAAAGGGGCAAATAGTTGACTTTTGACCCGAGGGGTCCGATGGTCGAGGGCCGAGGACTGTTACGTAGATCAGGTCGATACAAATCCATAGACAGGCGGCACGTCGAATTTGGACGTTCGACTGTGAAGTTACGGTTCACGGAAATTTCGGGTCACTATTGCACAATTTACAAAACAGGGAGCTTTTTTACTCAAGTGGGCCAGATATTTTTGTAAAGCCCAATGGATGAGTGACAAGTGTCACTCATCCATTGCCCATTGAGATTGTATTCATGCATTTTCCATTCCCTTGTTCGTGCAAACCAACCGACACAAACCCGATCTCATCTTTGAACCCAAAACCCATGTCCCTTCCTTTTTGATTCTGTGAGAGGCCAGGAGAGGAGGAAGGGTGAGTTTGAAGTGGCTGGTGATGACAAGGGCCGCCGTGGACGACGGGGGTGGCCAGAACCCCAGGTAACCCGATAAACACCCATTTCCATTTAAATGTCAATTTCAAGTTTGGGAGACTTAAATTGTTTTATGTGGATTGAGAAGTGATGTTAGGGTTAGTATAATCTTTAAGGGAGGGATTTTGAAGGTGGAAGACGGTCGGATGGCCAAGGGAACTAATCGGAAAATTTGGGTCGTGGAAGGAAACTTGAATGGGTCGGTTTTGGTTGTTTTTCTTAGTGTTCTTTACATAGGAAGGTCCCTAGGATTTAGGTAGGAAGGATGGGATTAAAAAGGGATTGAAACAGACTGAATAATGGGGGGAAATCCACTGGACCGGTCACGTCGGTCCGGTTCGGTTCGAACTAGGTGGACCGGCCGGTTCACTTGAGGAAGAAGAAAATTGTACAGGGGGCGTGAGGCCCACGCGCAAGAGCTTCTTGGGGCGCATGTGGGCGCTTGGCCCACATTTTGGGGATGTGTTAAACATGTGAAATCATCTATTCGATGTAACGAACATTTTGGGACTGGTTTTGTGTTGATCGGATATCGTTTCGATAGGTTTCGGGGTGTTCGAAGTTTTCGGGGTGTTCGAAGATTTGGGATCGACTTTAAAAATAGTTAAAAATTCCGGAAAATTATGGGGCTTTTGTGTGAGGTTAATAAGGTAGTTAGTAACGCTCTATTACAATTTGGACAGGTTTGGGAGTTCCGGTAACGATGATTGGCTCGGGAGAGCCGTATGGCACGCGTATCGAGGCTGCACCTCAGACGTTCTGTGAGTGGATCTTGTTTTCTAAATTTATGCATGCATAAATGTTTATTACATGTTTTAATACTTGTTTTGTGATTCCATGAGTGTATTTGTGTGTGGTTACGTATTGGCAAGTATTTCGAGATTTCAACCCTATACGGTGCCGATACGGGTTTGTACTTTCTTGTTGGTTTAAATGAAATGGTTTTTGGTTTTGGATTTCAAAAGGATAAACTCCAGCATGAGACCCATTTGGTTTTGTTTCGGGCATATGACCCTATTGATGACCTACGGGTCTGAGGCCTGGTCGTGGCGAGTGCTTTGTGCACGGCGACAGACAATACGTCGCTCGCCTTCGGACTAGGATGTGTTCCTTTCGGAGAAGTCACGATGCACGATCCGTTGTCGGGCAACTGAGGGAGGCTCGACTTCAGGAGTGCTGATGGTTCAGGATATCGATCGGTGATGGGTGCATCATGATCTTGTGGGGGTCACGTCGGTTGATACGTTTACGGCGACATACTAGGATTGATGGCGATCATTGATGGATGGTTGCACGCATCACTACGATCAGAGTCGTGACTGACCCTAAGATATCGGGCACGATGCCCAGTTGAGTCATGTGTTTGGGCACAAAACCAAGTTACTTTACATTTATGTTTTTGGGTCGGGGACCCTAAATGGATTTCCAGGTTGATGACGGTTTATGGGAACCGGCATGAACCCTTGAAAGGTTTTATGGTTCATGATGGTTTATGGGGACCGGGCATGAATCCTTTGAAAGGTTTTAAGGATGTTTTCTATATATATATATATTCATATACCTTCCTTTACTTGGATTGTCTCCTCCGGGGGGGGGGTCGTTGGCCTGGATGGACCCCGGAGTAGTCACGGAGCACTAACTGAGTGGAGTCGCCCCCGTTGGGTACCTTACTCTCAGGTGGGCTTGGATTATAACCTCAGGAAGGGTCATTGATCTACGAACATTGACCTGGGTAGACCCTGAGAGACTTGGACTTGAGACCCCAGGTAGCACGCGCGTAGCTTTGGAAACCGTGACAGGATTGGTTATGTGATTTATATGTATATATGATATATGATATGTGATGTATACAGGTTTTGGGCTGAGTCCCATATGGATTTGGGAAATGGCCCGTATGGTTGGTTTCGGTTATGGTTTTGGGCTTAGTTCCGACATATGGTTATTTTGGATAAATGGTTTTTGAATGCATGCATGCATGCATGCTTTTTAGTGAAAGGTACAAATGTCTTTATGAAAATGTTTTTATAAATCTTTGTTTTGCCCACTCACAGCTTTTAAATGTTTGGACTACCCTTTAGGTTGACAGCGGGTGTGGACTGTAACAAAGACCGAGATATCACATACCTCCTCCGGATCCTGGCGTACTCTGAAGCCCGAGAGGGCTAATGTCGGAAATTCCCTTGTCTGACACTCCGTGTCAGACGAGATCAGGGTCGTCTCGCGTTAATCAGGGGGGGATTGGGACGGGTCCTGATAACACATGCCAAGCAATCCCTCATCTCTCCCCTCTCCTCCACTCGATGTTCTCGCAGTGCCATTTAGTAATTTTGCTGGTCGGCCCTTGCGTTTCATTTGGTGGTTCTGGATGTTTAGTAACGTCATGGCGTGTGAGTGGTGAAATAGGTGATGCGTTGGCAGACTCCTTACTTGGGCAACGAGCTCCTATCTCGTTCCTTCCTCAACGCTGAATCAAGATTGGATTGCGCCTAAATTGGTTTCCTATTTGAAGTGCATGTCATGTTGGAATGATGTCGCTTATTGTATCTTGGAGCTCGCCAGGGGTCCCTTCAAGTTCCTCGGTGTTTCTTTTGATTTCTTAACACCTCCCTTAGAGTCACCGCTCCCTAAATGTCCATTACCCTTGCACATAAATGATGTTTGCAGCTGCTAGTGCTCAAATTGAAATTAATCCTATAAATGATGTAAGCTCAGGTTCTGCGGCCATTTTCGAATTATATTTCAATTTTGTTTATAATTAAACTAGCGCAAAATTAGTTCCAAAAATTAAAATATACTCTTAACTTCAATAATTCGTAAGTTCTACACAAAGAGATGATGTCCACAAGTGGAGAAATCTTTTGTCTGTACTTTGGTTGACATGCTTTCAATTTTTTTTCTCGCTTTTAATTCAAATAATTTCATAGAAGACTAGTAAAAAGTAGGGTCAATCACTTTTCAATAGACTACAATTTTCTATTTTTGTTTCATACTAAAGGAAATTACAAGGAAAAGCTCCTAAAAGAGTTACCACCAATAAAATAAAAAAGCCATGCCTCATTTCGTAGCATCTGGAAGAGATGTAACTGAGCAAAGACTTTCTTGAAAATTGTGACCGAGTATCAGTAATAAAATTAGCTTACCTATAAATAGGCTTGAAATAAATGAGGTTGAATCTTACTGAGAGTTCCTTGATGCGATCAATCATAGTGTGGAGCCTCAAGGGAATAGAAACACGACCATTAATAACATCAATAAGAATTATAAAGTCTCCCTCTACTTGAGGATTCAAGATCTTAAGATAAACGACTTTATTAAGCCCATCAACAAGAGCATGAGTTTCAGGTAAAATTGTAACGACCCAACCCGTAATTACGAGATCTACGAGAATGATCAAAGAGTTTTTCCAGATTTATCGGAATTAATGAAGTAAATTGGACCATTTTACCCTTGTGATTAGGCTTAGGTTTCTAAATTAGGGAACGATGTTTTGGTCATAATGGAAAATGAGATATTTTGGGTTGTTTGGATAAGGATTTGGTCATCATCATCACACTCTCATTTTCTCACTCTCTCCCCTCAAACTTGTGCAACCCACCCAAACACAAACACACATAACACCATAAATTCCCATCTTCATTTTGTGACCCTTTTGGACCAAACCAGAACTGGGATCGTGTTCTTTGGACTCCCACGAGCAGGATAAGCTAGGTTTTGAAGGTGGAATAGCTTGGGGGTGGACGGTGTGAGAGAAGTAAGTTGGTCGTAACTTTGGAGGCTCATAACTTGGAATCCATGTGTTTTATGTGAATTATGAGCATAGATTTGATTCCTAGGCTTGAGTAGATAGATTTTGATATAAATTTTGTATAAAATGGTTAAGGAATAAGGGAGATATGAAGGTCTGAATTTTGGACCTTCAATGGAAATTTTTGGGTCGGCCACGGTGGTACGGCTGTCTTCTCTAGCGAGTAAGTGAGGTCAGCGTGACGTCATGATGACATCACTAGGTGACGTCCAGACGACGTCAACTGACATGTGGTAGGTACCACGTGACAGGGATGCCACGTGGCAGGTCTTGGTTGGTGCCACTTGACAGGGAGCCACGTAGGCTATTAGCATGTCAGGAGCCACGTGGCAGGTGGTAAGTAGGCCACGTGGAAGGGTACCACATGGTAGGTAGCTGGTGGTGCCATGTGTCATGTGTTATGAGGTGCCACGTGGCATGTTGTCATATCTCAGGTCCACGTGGCATGTTGTCAGATCTGGGGTCCACGTGGTAGGGTGCCACGTCACATAGGACTCACATTAGCAGCTGAGGTCACGTGCGTTGGGCAGAGCGTGGGTTGATCGCCAGACTTTGATTGATGTGTGGAAGTGTGTCAATGTAAGTTTTGAGGCTTGGTTAGTCTTGTTCGAATTGTTTCGACATCCTAAATCGAATGTTGGTGGTTTCAGGCCGATCAGAGGTCGTTTGAGGGTAGTTTTGAGTGTTTTTCTCATTGGGAAGCATCTTGAGGGCATGTTTTTTATTTCGGAGATTAGAGGGTATGTACCTATAAACTTATATGGATTGTTGGTGGCCCTCGGGTGTGACTTTCATAGGCCAGGATGCCCCAGAGACTTCAAATTAGCTTACGGCTTGGGATTTGGGTGATCGGTGGTACTGTAAGTGGAAACTTTCTTTCATAACTGTGATGCATGCAAATTTACATATTTATGTGGTTTTATTCTATGGTTTGGATGGGTATGTTTTGGTTATGAATATGGTTATGTTTTTTGGATAAATGTTTGGTTTTGGAATATATCTTGGTTGTGGTTTTCTGGATAAAAGTTTTATGGTGGTTTTTGGAAAATTGGATTTTGGGCTGGTACCCTAGGGAAAAATGTTTTGGGTTGGTGCCCGAGTTGTAAAATGTATTTTTCATAACTATTTTCTGGTTAGGTCAACTTCAGGCGATTGGATCGCTATTCCGGAGTTGGACTCCGATGATTCCCAAAGATGGACTCGGACGTGGTCAGAGTTGGACTCAACACGTACCGATAAAGTTAGTCTCCGTGGGATTCGTTGTTATCTGCCACTAGTACAGAAGGAATTCTAGTTGGACCAGTGGGATGAGGTTTGACTTTTATGGCTGGTTGGTACACCCTCAAGGGGCCGATCCAACTTTTCGAATTCCATGTTTCTCAGGGGACTTTGATGGATCGATTCTGTAAGGACCCGTCCCGAATCTACGGGACTAATTAAGTTTAATGATGGTTTTTTAAGAATTAATTAAGGACTAATCGAGATTAGTGGAGGATTATCAGATTATAAGGGTAAAATGACGATTTTGCCCCTAGAAAGAATAAAAAAAAAGTTTACTTTTGACCAGGGAGGTCCAATACACGTGGACCGAGGACAGTTACGTAGATCAAGACAATATGAGTCTGTAGACAAACAACACATCGAAATTGGACATCGTACGGGAAAGTTATGGGTCAAGAACGGTTTCAAGAACTATTTACGGTTACACGTTTTACGAGGATTGATTTTTGGGTTGTCTTTAGTGGGCCTAAAAATTTGGCCTGGACTAATAGATGATTGACAAGTTTCACTCATCCTTTGGTCCATAATGCACATACGTGCATCTACCATTTCATTCCATCTTCTTCATTTTCCTTCTACCTGAAGCCCCAACCCAACCATTTTTCACCTTCCCTCACCCCTACTGTTGCTGGAGAGAAAGACTGAGATTGAGGGAGGACTTAGAGACGACGGAGGACGGCAGAGCTGCGCGGTGGTCTGAGGAAAAAGGTAAACTCAAAACCTCTTTGAAATTTGAGATTTGAATTTGATGTTTTAGACATTTGGGACATGTTCTAATGCCTTGGTCATGTTCTCTAAGGTAAGACGAGTTCGTAGGGATGAAAATGGAAGAGTTTAGCTGCTGGAACAACCCTCGAAGGAGGCTTGAAGGTTGGCCATGGAAGTTCATTATGATAGGTACTTTATAGGGCTTTTCTTTTGGTTTGGAGGTCATAGATCGATTACTAGGCTCAAGACGAGTCGATTGGGCGAAGAACAAAGTGAAATAGTGGCTGGACGGTCGAGATACAGTTGGGTCAGGGTCGCGGGTCAAAGGACCCTTTATAGAGGTTTGGGTCAACCCGGTTGGAGGCTGACAATGATGACGTGGTAGTCCACATCATCATCTATCAGACCTGTCAGACCACGTGGACAACTAGAGGGTGACACGTGGCTAAGTGTCAGATCCAGTTAGTAGTGATATGGCAGTGCCATGTCAGACATGTCAGACCACGTGGACTAGTAGGGTGGTGCCAAGTGGCAACATGTTCGAGGGTGTCAGATGACGTAGCAGCTGACGTGGAAAGTCCATGTCAGGATTGTCATACCACGTGGACCAGTAGGGTGATGCCACATATCAATGTGTCAGAGATGTCGAAGACACGTGGCAGGACACGTGGCAATGATGATGTCAGCAAGTGATGTCATCATGTGACGTAGCAGTGTTAGAGAGTGATACGTGGCACCAATCAGGGTGTGCCACATGGTAGGGTGTCAGATTTGATAGGTGTCAGACATGTCAAGTTGACACCAGCAGTGACATCAGCTAGGGCTGACGTCAGCGTTGACCATCGTTGACCGCCGTTGGTCGGACTTTAACAGGCGCGTGAGGGCGCGTAGGCACAAATTTCGAGGTCAAATTGGTCTTGTTCAAAAGGTTTCAACATTTTGTGTCACGACCCATCCCAATCCCCCTGGGATTATCACGGGATGTGCCATGCTCCCGTCTGACACGATGTGTCTAACAAGGGATAATTCAAAATCTTTGGCCCGATTGGCTTCTAGAGCACCCTAGGATCCGGTTGAGGAGTGTGATGTCTCGGTCTCTGCTATAGCCCGCATCCATGATCAACCTGAAGGGCATTAAAACCATTAAAATCTGTAAGTGGATGAAAGTAAATAGTTTAATATAAACTAATTTCATAAATAGACATTTATGCCCTTCACTAAAAAGCATGTATGCATACGAAAACCATTTATCAAACCATATATTAAAATAACCATTATTAGGGTCTCAGCCCCAAATTCCGTAAATCCAAATGATACGGGCCCCTGCCCAAATCCATTTACACAAATTCATAACATGTTAACCATATGTGGAAACTCAGCCCAAAACCGTAAATCCGAGTATGTGGGTCATTGCCCGAATCCATAAAACATAGAAATACCATTTCTGAAATCCAACAAACCATGTTTACCATATATCATATAACCAATCCTATCACGGTTTCCAAAGCTACGTGCATGCTACCCGAGGTCTCATATCCTAAGTCTCCCTAGGGTCCACCCAGATCAATGTCCGCAGATCAATGACCCTCCCTGGGGGCTATAATCCATATATGCCTTCCTGAGAGTAAGGTACCCCATGGGGGCGACTCCACTCAATTAGTGCTCTATGACTACTTCGGCGTCCACCCATGCCAACGACCCTCCCCGAAAGAAACAATCTATAGTTAAAGAATGGCATATGAAAAACCATTTCGTAATCATTCTTAAAACCTTTCAAACCTTTCAAAGGGTTCATGCCCGGTCCCCATAAACCGTCATGAAACTAGAAATTCATTCTTTCCAAATCCAAATCCATTTAGGGTCTCTGAATCCGAAATCACATTTATAAACCATAAAGGGCACTCATGCCCGATATCATAACCAATTGGGACTCAAGCCCGATCATGTAAACGAACTGGACATCAATTCTGATTTAGTAAACCAATTGGGCCTCGAGCCCGATTATGTAAACCAACTGGGCCTCAAGCCCAATTTCGTAAACCAACTGGACCTCAAGCCCGATTATGTAAACCAACTGGGCCTCGAGCCCGATTCGTAAACCAACTAGGCCTCTGGCCCGATGCCTTATTAAATCAAATGAACTCCAAGTCCGAGAGTTCGTAAATCAAATGGGTCTCATGCCCGATTCCATATTTCCAATCTGAAATCAATCCACGAACCAATTGGCCCTCTAGCCCGATAACGTAACTAAATGGACTTCAAGTCCGAGGGTTTCCCAAAACAAATGGGTCTTGTGCCCGAGTTTACCTTTTCAAATCCAAAACCATTTCATTAAACCATTACCGAAAGCATGAGCACGTATAATCAGTGCAAAACCACAAATCTCGATATACGTGCACTTATGTAAATCGCCTCGAAATACGTGTAATCATGTAAATCACCAATCCATAATCATCATGATAGAAAACATATCTATAAAACATATAAAATATTTATGCATGCATCACAGTTTAGAAATCAAGGTCCACTCACAGACCATCCTGGCTACCGCCTCGATATGCGTGCCATAAGCCTCCCCAGGCTAATCACCATCACCGGGACTCTCAAACCTTTTCAAATCACACTAAAGGGTTACTAACTACCTTATTAACCTCTCATTAACGCCCCATAATTTTTCTGAATTTTTAACCATTTTTAAACTCGATCCTAGACCTTTGGCTGTCCCGAACTATATGAAAACGATGTCCGATCGACATGAAACCAGTCTCAAAATGTTTGTTACATCAAACAGATTGAAAGTCATACTGCCCCTAACCTCTTGCAGACCCAGTCCAGACCAGCCTTGTCCAACCCGAACTGGCGTTCCCGGTTTTCCCCATTTTTTTCCATTTTTTTCAATTTTTTTCATTCCTATTAGCTTCGTCCTACCCTTAATGACCAGTCTACGATGTTCACACATAGAAACCAAAGCTAAAACTCACCTTCTTGATCATCCTTCCACCAAACTTCCTCTGTCTTGTTCTTCGCATTCTAGCCACCTCCAGCCTTGGTTCTGGTCCCATTCGACTCACATGACCTCCAGAAACACGTCCTAACCATTCGAATCAATCGACGAACATCAAAACCCAATTTCCAAAATTCGAATCAAAACTCACCGTTTTTGAGTTCTCCGGCCACCATCCACGACGCCCCTTGCCTTCCAGAAATAACGGATGAGGTTTTGGATGGGTTATAGCTGGGTTGGGGTTCGGGTCTTGCAGAAGAAAATGAAGAATATGATCGCGGGAAGGAGAGAGTGAAGAGTGAAATAATTAATTAATTAAAATGGACCAATCAGATCCAAGATCCCATTTTAAAGGAAAAAGTCACCAATGGGATGAGTGACACTTGTCACTCATCCAAAGGACCCACCTACAAATATCTGCCCAATCATATTTAATTAATATTTTATTCGGATCCCGAGATGTTAAATCCCCGATTTCTCTCCCGAGACCATAATTTCTCCGTCCAACATCCGATTTCGACGTGCCGCCTGTCTACGGACTCGTGACGTCCTGATCTACGTTACGGTCATCGGTCCTCATATGTAAGATCTCGCGAGTTAAAAAGTTAACTTTTTGCCCAATTCCAAGGGAAAAACGATCATTTTACACCGTCCGTCTGATTCCGCTCAACTAATCACCGATTAATCTTACTAATCCTCCATTAGTCACTAATCTAGTCTCGGAATTTGGGACGGATCGTTACATTTTGAATCCAATAATGGTGGTTTCAGGTCGATCGGAGATCGTTTGATAGGTCATTTTGGGGTTTTTAGCCTCGAATAACATGTTCAGGACACGTTGATCGTTTCAGGAGTTTTGAGAGTTTATAGTTTGGACTTGTATAGGTTGATAGTAACCTTTGGGTATGATTTGGACAGGTCCAGATATCCCGGAGATTATGAATTAGCCCCGGAGTGGCTTACGGCATGGGTTTCAGAGTATGCATCTTGGACGGTCTGTGCAAAACTGTATTATATATTTTCTGAACATGATTTGAGATGCCTTGAGTGCATATGATTTAAATATGGTTTATGTTGTTGATTGGGCATTTTCGTAGAAAATACGATATTGTACGTAGTACGAGATTTATGTTTTATATGATATTCGGGCTTCGAACGAGTAATCTACATGCATGTATTTTATGTGATTTTGATGGTTTCACGGAGAGACGTGAAATCAGGGATTTGACTAACGGTTTTGAATGATTTCACGGAGATGGTGAAATCGATATTCGGGTATGAGTCCCAGTTGATAAGACTTTAACTTGGATTGAAGTCAAGGATGATTTTGGAAAGTGATTTGAATCGTGAAATGGTTTTCAGATTTAATAAAATGTTTCAGGCTTAAATCCCAATTGATTTACGGTTTGACTTAGAGTATAGTCAAACGCGAGGAAATGATATCGGGTTGTGACCCAGTTATGAATTATGAAAGATATTTCAGGAATGAGACCCAATTGTGGATTTGATAGGGTTCGAGGAATCCTGGATTTATGAAGTGTTGCTAGACATTGTATTTATGATGATATTTTGGAAACTGATTTGATGAAATTATATCCAGACATAGACCCTATTGAGATGATTTTGGGCTGAGTCCATACGAGATTTGGCTACTGTTTTTACTAAGACCATCCTCTTGAGATTGATGCGGTTGAGAGGCTCCGGTAAGAATGTGTTTCCCCGGAGAAGTCCGGGTGATAATGCTCACCTCCGGGATGGGATGTGTTCACCTGATGTGGTCATGATGCACTGCTTATTGTCGTGCAGTCCAGGGAGGCTCGACTCAGGAGTGCTGATATTATATGGAGATCGATCGGTGATGTGTTCATGACGATCTGGAACGTTAGCCAGTGATGTGTTCACAGTGACGTGCTCAGATAGCAGTCTTAGAACTGCAGGGAACGTGTTGCAGGGATATCATGACTGATGTGGGATACGAGGATTGGCTATGTTTGTTTTCGATGGGTGCTGTGTGCACAGAGGTTTTCACTGATGTGATATGAGATGTGACTGATGTTTTTCACTGGTTGATTTGAGAAGCATTTTTCACTAATTATGGATTTGAAAAGCCATATGATTTGCGTTAAAACAAAGTGTTTGTTATAACTTTTTTTCTGATGCATGCATGTTTTAAGTGAAGGGTATAAATGTCATTTTCATTAAATTATTTTTATAACTGATTGTTTTTGTCCATTCACAGCTTTTATGGTTTTCAATACCCTTTAGGTTGTTAGCGGATGCGGGCTGTAGCAGAGACGGAGACATCACATGTCGCAGTGCACACCACAGATCTTGGTGCACTCTGTATAACCCCAAGCGGGTTATGGTTTTATCCTTTGTCAGGCATGTGGTGCTAGACGGGAGCAGACACATCCCACAATAATCCAAGCGGATTGGGGTGGGTCCTATCAGGTTCTCCTTCAAGGGGCTGATCCTACCTTTTGAATTCCATGTTCCTTAGGGAACTTTGGTGGATCGGTACACCCTCAGAGGCCGATCTCCAATTTGGACCCCATGACTCCTAGGGAATGAGTCTTCTAGGAGACTTCCCTACCATGTTCCATGATGTTTTTCCTCACCGAAAAACTTGAGGGAATCTAAGGCACACCCTACTGGTTGGTCTATACAGTTTGCACGAAATAACAAGTCCTCGACCGAGAAAGTCCACCTCAGTCAATGACTTAGGGGACTTTTATTTATACCATTCCGACTGACCAACAGTGACTAAGGACCGCCCGTAAATGGCTGTGGCAAGTCATTCCGCTACCTGCTGACTAGACTCAGTCATCTGCAGACCAAACATGGGCCAACCAACCCAACTTGTCGTACTACCCGGTTGGGGACTACCGATCGAGGCACCCAGTCGACTTCTTTCATGGATTGTTGACTAGCATCCCTAAGCGCCATAGTCGGCATCACCAAATACTTGCATACCTGAGTGGTAAAAATAAAGTTGTACCCTCCACCAACATCTTGGGACACATGGCAACATCTAAGTAATCACTTGGGTCTTACTTTACTAGAGTTCTGGCTCATTTTCTGCCATTATAAATATGGGGCACTTTACCCCATAAAGATACATTCACTATTGATTATTCATCAAGTTTTACACTGCCTACATTGTGTCTGATCTCTATCTACTTTTCTGACGTAAGCATCAAAGTCCACTAAGTTGGCACCCTATCAGTGTCAAGTACTCTTTTTACACTCTCGCAGGTCACTCGACAAACATAAGAAGGCTTCCAGCATCCAACAAGACCACTCCTTGTTAGGTCCATTTTCGAATCAAACACACTTATTTCAAGCAACTCGCTTGTCGCCATGCATTTTCTTCTTTACTTTCTATATTCTCATATACAATTATGGCTATGAAGTACTTGGGATCTACATGATTTTAAAACTACAAAACAAACTAGTTTCACACTGAGGGAACAACATCCAGAGAAAAGATCCCAACAGTTTTTATAGAGTTTGACCTTAAATATAAATTTAATTTATTAATATTATTTTTTTAACTGTTGGATTTTAATATGAACCTTTAGATCTATTTCTTGAAATTTAATTTCATTTTAAACCATTGATTTTTTAAAAGTATTGAAAAATAAAAAACAAATGGCTACAACCCATTGGTTTAATTAGTCAACAACTACTTTTAGAAATCCCCCCCAAAAAAAAGAGACAAATTCAACAAGTGGTTGTGAGTTGGAAAATAAAGCAAGATGGCCCAAATCGAGTTTAGGACTTTGAATTTAAGATCCCTCCTTACGAACTCAAAATTTCAGTTGTTGAAAAGGGTGAGTTAGAAGAGTAAAAGAATCTGAAATTCTAAATTTTGGATTTAATACCCTTTTGGAAATGGAAAATAACTACATCTCACATTATTGGTATCTCTACCTATCAAATTTTCAATTTATTGAATTATCTTTGTATATATGTCATTATCGGAACTGTTTATTTCCTAAATTATCATGTCAAAATTATCTCTGTAAAAAATTAATAAGATTGAAAATCGTTTTCGTCCTTCGTATGCATTAAATATAAGAATTAAAATCTTTATAGCGAACCGTCCATTTAGTTGATATATATGAATGACTAAACAATTTCTAATCTTATTTACTTTTTTTTTATGGGGATGATCTTAATATGATACTTTAGAGAATGAACGGTTCTGATTATGATATACATATAAAGACAGTTTGATAAATCGAAAAGGTGTACGTGGAGATACAATCAGGATTAATGCAGGTATTATCCTTTGCGGATAGCCTAAGAAGTCTTTTTTTATTTATCATAAATATGGGAAATTCATTCAAAAACAAAACTGGAAGAAACTGTACAGGAAGGGAAACAAAAAAGCACAGGAAAGCAAAATAAGAGGGGATTCAGAGTAAAGACGCATGACATACCAAAAAAACGTCAACTACTAGGCCCAAAAGAAAAATAACTTAGCACGGGGGGTAAGGGAGCCCATCATTGTTTAAAACAAACACTAAGAAAGATAGAGGATGGTCAATCCAGACTTCCCTGCACATTCTTCGTCGTGCTTGAGTAGCTAAGGTATCAGCTACCTTGTTAGAGCTCCGAGGGATCCAATGAAGACGGATTCGCTCAAAATACGGACGATGAGCTCGGATGTAACGACCCGTCCCTAATTTTAAGGATTAATTAGGGATTAATGATGGATTAGCGAGGCTAATCGGTGATTAATCGAGGATTAACGGACGTTCAGGGCGAAATTATGATTTTGCCCCTAGATGAGGGCAAAAAGTTGACTTTTGACCCGGGAGGTCCGATGGCTGAGGACCGAGGACCGTTACGTAGATCGCGTTGATACGAATCCGTAGACAGACGACACGTCGAATTCGGACGTTCAATGAAAAAAATACGGATCACTTTTTTGGCATGTTTTACGAGGCGAGGGACTTTTGGCATCAAGTGGGGCCCAGATTTTTTGGACAGGCCCAATGGATGAGTGACAAGTGTCACCCATCCATTGTCCATCCCAAACACGTTCATGCATATCCTTCCCCTTCTCTGTTCGATCAATTCCCCATCCGCCAACCCGAGCACCATCCAACCCAATCCAAAACCCATCCCCCCTCTGATCATGTTTGATACCCAGAGAATGAAGTGAGGGCAAGATGATGGTGGTGGTTGGCCAGGAGTTACGTTGCCGTGGACGGTGGAGCGACATCGTGCACGGTAATTCGATTTTGCCCTTTTTCTTTCATTTTTGATTTGTGATGTTATAGACGGTTTTAGTCGATTAGGATGAGTTTAATAGGTTTCTAGGAAGGTTTTATGGAGGTTTTGAATGGTTGTTGACTGCTGAGAAGCCTTGGGGAGAAACTGGAAATGTTGAACCGTGAGGGAAATGTTGGACCGTTAGGATTTTGTAGGTTTTAGGTGATTTTAATTGCATAGATAGATTCCTAGGGTCAAAATAGGTAGAATGGAATTGGATTGGAGGAAAAAGGATGAAAATTGGACGGTTTAGGAGCCTGGATCGGTCATGCCGGTCCAGTTGGACCAGATTATAGAGAAAAACTAGACAGCCAGTTCGGGCGGGGCGTGCGGGCGCGTGGGGGAGAATTTGGGGAAAGTTCCAACATTTAATTTCATCTATTCAATGTAACGAACATGTTGGGACTGGTTTCTAGTCGAGCGGACATCGTCTCGATATTGTTCGGGCTGCCCGAAGGTTTATGTTCGCATTTAAAAATAGTTAAAAATCCTGAAAAATTAGGGGGGTTTAGTGAGGGGCTAATTAAGTAGTTAGTAACCCTCTAAAGTGATTTGGACAGGTTTGGGAACCCCGAAGACTGTGTTTGACCTAAGAAGGCGTACGGTGCGCGTATCGAGGTGGCAGCTCAGACGGTCTGTGAATGGACTTTCTTTTATGAATCGATGCATGCATAAATGTTTTATAAGCATTTTAATACATGTTTTGTGATGCCTTGAGTGCATTTGGGTGTGTGTTTACGTATTGGCACGTATTCCGAGGTTTCGATTTTATGCGTGCTTATACGCGCTTATGCTTTCGATTTTAATGAAATAGTTTTGAAAAGGTAAAATCGGGCATGAGACCCATTTAGTTTTGGTTTTGACTCGGGAATGTGGCCCTATTGATGACCTACGGGTCTGAGTTCTGTTCGCGGCGGGTGCTGCGTGTACGACGACGGACGACATGACGCTCGCCTCAGGACTAGGGATGTGTTCCTTCTGGAGAGATCACGATGCACGTCCCATTGTCGAGCAGCCACTGGAGGCTCGACTTCATAGTGCTGACGGTATAGGAGAATGATCGGTGACGTGTGCACCATGTTCTAGAGACGGTCGCCGCAGTGATATGTTCACGGCGACATACCAGGATTTAGAGCGGTCCTGGATTGATGGTTGCACGCATCGCTATGATCGGAATCGTGAATGAACCTGAGGTATCGGGCTTGATGCCCCGTTGATTTACGATTTTGGGCTTGAGTTCTAGTTAAATTACAAATCGGGCTAGAGGCCCTGTTGAGTCATACGTTCGGGTTGGAGGCCTAGTTGACTTGTGGTATCAGGCGTGAGTCCCATTTGTGTTGGATTCGGGACGAGTTTCCACTTGATTTGGATTTTGGGCCAAGGCCCGTGTTTTATGTGTGAGAAATGGTTTTTGAATGCATGCATACTTTTTAGTGAAGGGCATAAAGGTCTTTTCGTGAAAATATTTTTATAAAATTATTTGTTTTGTCCACTCACAGCTTTCGTGTTTTGAATGACCTTCAGGTTGATTGCGGATGCGAGCTGTAGCAGAGACGAGACATCACATTCCTCCTCCAGATCCTAGCGTTCTCTGATAGTCCCGGTTGGGTAATGGATGGAATTATCCCTGATCTGACACTTCGTGTTAAACGGGAGCAGACAGGTCGCATGTTAATCCCGGGGGATTTGGGATGGGTCCTGTCATCGGAGCTGAGAGAGAATGGGGAAAATTTCCCAGTTACCACGAGTAATGCTTCCAGAAGTACACTTTATCAGAGCCTGGGATTCTGATTCCACGATCACATCACGGTAGCCCTGGGACCGAGCGAATTCCACCCGATAAGGGTAGCCCAAGCTTCAGCAATTAGCACATTCTTTGTCCTTCTAGCTTCGTAAATGTCACCACAGGAAGCTCCCTATGAGTCTCAGATGATGGCCCCAAATTCGGCAGGAACCTCCGAGTTTAACCAGGAGGCGTCACAGTTGACCTTCACGATAGAGGCCAATGGAGGGCACCAAGAACCATCGGTAACTTGAGAGTTGTGAATCGGCCCCGGGGGGCATCCCAATGGAAAAAGGGAGCTCCAGAACTCAGAGACGTACCTGGATATGGCCTGAATGATGAGAAAAGGACTGAACGGGCGACCCTCAAAAACCAGTTTGCATCGGTGTTTCCAAATTTCCTAGCAGGTGAAGGCAACAATAGACGCAGTCCAACCGCGATGTCCGCCCATACCCATGGAGGGAGACAAGATAGTGTTGAGCCAAGCTGTGAATGATGTCACTTGGGAGACATCAATATGGTAGTTCAGGAGACCCCCAAACCAAATGCAAGTCACACTGGGGCACATTAGTAAAAGGTGCTCTATGGATTCAGGATACTCTTCACAAATAGGGCACATCTAATAGTGACTCAAGTGTCGACGAAAGAGGTTTTCTCGGGTGGGGAGGCACCCCCGGAGAGTCTTCCACATGAAATTGATGACTCGCGGATGTGTTTTAAACTTCCAAATAAACTTCCAAAGGGAACATGGTCGAATAGGAGGGTCTGGAAAGTGCAGGTGAGCTAGGAGGCGGTGGAATGGTCTGAAGCCAGAAATACCCAGACTTCACGCTATACTCGCTCGTCTTGTAGTGTGGCCAGATAAGTCGGTCCTTGTCCTCCGAGTTCCCAAGGGGGATAGATCGAATGGTATCGCAATCAGCTGCAGATATCAAAGGCTCAATGTTCGCAAGGTTCCAAGATCGGGAGGTTGTGTCGATCAGTGAGGAGATATGTTGGGGTAAACCATCAGTCACAGCAGGAATAAGGGTAAGCATACCATTCGTAGTTCCCAGAAACCACCGATCAGTCCATATTTTTATGTCTTCCCCATTCAGAACTTGAGAACGGGCTCCCTCAAGAATAATCCGGCTGCCCTCCAAAATACTGGTCCATGCCCAGGAAGCACGACTCCCATTTCTTGCCTCCCAGAAATTTCCATTTGGAAAATAACTGCTCTTAAGCATCCGAGCCCAAAAAGAGTCTGGTTCGCGAATAAGTCTCCAGCACAGTTTTGCCAAATGGGCAAGGTTGAAATCCTCGAGATTCCTGCAGCCCATTCCCTCATCCGACTTCGGAAGACCCAACTCAGCCCAGCTAATCCAATGAATCTTATTACCACTCTCAAACTGACCCCACCAAAAATTTTCTAAATTAGAGTCGATAGCTTTGCAAACATTCTTAGGGAACTTGAAAACTGCCATGGGATATGTAGGGATAGCCTGGGCCACAGAATTGATAAGCACCTCCTTGCCGTCTTGAGAAAGGAACTTCTTCTTCCAACTGTGAATTTTCTTGCCAATCCTTTCCCGAACAAAAAGTAAGGCCTCCTTTTTAGATCTGCCCCACAGGGATGGAAGCCCAAGATACTTGCCGGGGTCCTCAGTGATTTCCATGTTCAGGATTATATCCAGTTCAATGCGCAAGGAAATAGGGGTGTTGGGGCTGAAGAAGATGTTGGACTTGTTATAGTTTACAAGCTGTCCAGAAGCAAGACAATAAGCCTGCAAAAGTTTATCAACAACCAAGCAATTGTTTCGAGTATTTTTCAGGAAAATTAAGGCATCATCAGCAAATAAGAGGTGCAAAAGAGTAGGCCCCTCCGGACTAAATTTGATACCCTCCAGGATACCAACAGACTCAACATGGTTGAACATATGAGATAGAACATCGCAGACAATGATGAAGTGGTAGGGGGACAGAGGATCTCCCTGTCTGATTCCACGGGTAGGGGAGAACTTCCTACTAGGCTACCCATTAACCAGAACCGAGAAACTAACAGAGGAGATACATCGCATCACCAGATCTACCCAGGTGCCACTGAAGCCCATTTTAAGCATGACTGCACGGAGAAAGTCCCATTCAATACGATCATAGGCCTTATTCATGTCCAATTTTATTCCCATTTCATAAGTTTTGGTCGATTTCCGAAGCTTGAGAGCATGAAAAGCTTCATGGGCCACCACAATGTTATCTTGAATTTGCCATCCCGAAATGAAAGCACTTTGTTGTGGAGAGATGATGGATGGGAGAATACTCTTCAGACGGTTGGCCATCACCTTTGCAATAGTTTTATACGAGTAGTTACAAAGAGCAATAGGACGAAATTGAGTGACTGCCTCCGAGTTTTGGACCTTTGGAATAAGAGCAATGTGGGATGAATTAAGGGCGTCCAAAGATAACTCACCTGCAAAAGCCTTGTTGACAATAACCAAAAAATCATCATAGATAGAGGTCCAATAGGTTTGATAGAAAATACCAGAAAAACTGTCGGGGCCAAGAGCCTTGAGTGCTCCCATTTGAAAAATGGCATCCTGAATTTCCTCCATGGAGACAGCCCGGTTAAGGTCAAGGTTGTGGTGCTCCTTAATAGACGGGTTGATGAAATTGAGAATATCTCCCTAGTCACGGTCCCTACTGGAAGTAAAGATCTCCTTAAAATACTTGTCCACTGTGTACTGGATTGAAGAATCAGGGGTGGCCCACGGGGCCTCATCAGTCCTGATATGAGAAAGGAGGTTTTGACGACGCCTCTGAATGGTGGAGAGGTGGAAGAAAGTCAAATTTCGATCCCCAGAATTTAGCCACTTAATGCGAGAACCTTGTTACCAAAATTTCTCTTCCAAAGCCCAGACTCGGGGAATGTCCCCCTTCAGGGTATTGATAGCATCAGAATTCTCAGCCCAATTGAATTGGAGGTGGTCCAGTCGGTTGATCATCAAATCCAATTTCTTCATATTATTTGGGTACTTCACATTGCTCCACTCAACTAACCTCCTACGACAGGTTGCAAGTTTTTGGTCCCAGGAGCCAACGAAAGAATCCACCGGGTTTTTTTTTCAGCAGGGGTCAATAATATCTCTACATTCCGGGTCATCGGTCCAAAAGGATTCAAATCGAAAAAGCCGTTCGCTTTTTCGGTTTATAGGGCTTTGATCGATAAGAATAGGGCAGTGATCAGAACCCAACATCGGGAGGGTGGTGCCAATCGAGCAAGGCCACTTAAGCTGCCATTGATCATTAATAATTCCACAGTATAATCTTTCTTGCACCACAATCCTCTCCCTAAGAACCCTTGTGCAAGTGAATGCCTGTCCCTTAAAACCCAAATCAGTGAGGTGGTGCATGTTCATGAAATCCAATAGGTATTTCTTCCTGTTTATGGAGTCCGGACGACCCCCACATTTCTCATGAGCCCACAAGTAGTCATTGAAGTCCCCAATACATAACCACGAATTTTCCGAAGGAGTGATCAAATTGCCCAAACTCTGCCACATCAGATCTTTCTCCTTCCGGTAGGGAGACCTGTAGATCCAAGACATATGAAAACTCTCCCCATTACACTTGTTTACAACTAGAGAGTCAATCATGAATTTAAGGAAGAAAAAACACAAAGATCAACAATGTCATTCCATAGTAGTAATAAACCGCCTGGAGTACCAATCGGATCAACAAAGTGGTGCCCATCATAATTCAAATCTTTGAAACAAACTTTAAATCTACTGAACTTCATCTTAGTTTCCATAATAAAAATAACAGAAGGAACATAGGTCTGAACTAATCTCCGGAGATTTTTTCCTGTCAAGTCCCCACCGAGGCCTTGACAGTTCCAGGTCAAAAACTTCATTTCTCTTCGGCCACCAAACCTGGTTGGAAGCCATGAGGGTTCTCATCTCCCTGTGTTGCTTCATACGAAGCTATGTACACTGGAACATCCACCAAGAAATCATCCTTAGAACCTGCCCATTCCAGAGGTTCCAAAATTGGTGACACACATTTATCTGCGCCTGCTTTTTGGATTCCCAACCCCCCCCCCCCCCCCCCCCCCCAACACCAAGATTGTCCTCCCATTTCGGGTTGCAATCTCTTTTGAGACCATAAGAATTTAAAGTGGTGAGAGCCAATTGTGTTTGGGCGGGAATGGGTGGGTTTGGGCAGTATCTATTTGGTGGGTGTAACGGGTTGGGCAGATTAGGAGGGCCCAGTAGCTTGGTATCGAGGCCTGGGATTCCAAGTTAATCTAGTTTGACTAGGAATACTAAGAATTGGCTCGGCAAATACCAAGAATTAGTGTTTGACTAGGAATACTAGTTTGACTAGGATTCCAAGTTAATCTAGTGTTTCCATATAAGATTAGGAAAAGTATTCCATAGCCCTCTAGAGATTAGGAAATAAGTTATCTTTCCATCTCCAAAGAGGAATAGGAATTGTAATATGCTAAGAAGTGTAACCTAAGTCCTATACATTATAAATAGGCCTCATAGGAGTCCTTACATACACACAGAAAAATAAGACAGTAGTAAACAAAGAAGTCATACACGGGTATAAGAGCAAAAGAGTGATTTGAGAGATTGTGAGTAAGGGTTTGGGGATTAGGTCAGGATTCTACATAAGTTCTTGTAATCTTGTTATCTTCATAGTGCTAGTGATTTCTCAAGGAGGTCACACGAGGACGTAGGCAAATATTAGCCGAACCTCGCTAAATTCTTGTGTTCGTGTGTGTGGCGTGTTTACTTTATTGTTCATCTATATTCCGCATTATCTTAGCATCATCCTATTGTTTGCATAGTCACCTAAGTCTATCAAGAAACAAGATCAGTAAAGGGACAAAATTTACAACAATTGGTATCAGAGCTCCCAGGAAAGTGTTTTTTTTTAGATGGCGGGTGTCAAGGCAAACACGAGCAACGACGTGAAGACTGTGATCAAGCCGTTTGACGGGAAAGAGAACTTCACGTTATGGCAGAGGAAGGTGAAAAACGTCCTGATCCAACAAGATCTGCAGGAGGCTCTTCTCGGTACAGAGAAAAGGCCAACTGGCATAACAGATGCGCAGTGGCAGAAGATGGACAGGAAGGCGAAGAGTTTTATAGAGCACCACCTAGCAGATAATGTATTGCTTCATATCGATGAGGACATGAATTATAAGGAAACATGGGATAAGCTGGAGAAGCTCTTTAGGGGTAAAACTTTATCCAACAAACTCTTCTTAAAAGATGAACTATTCAGCCTTCGGATGGAAGAAGGGGGAGACTTGCAAGAACATCTAAGCAAGTTTCAGAATTGTGTTGCGAATTTATCCAAGGTGGATGTAAAATATGAGGACGACGACAAGGCACTCTTAATGCTAAGATCTCTACCGCCTTAGTTCAAGCACCTCAGAACCACATTGATGTTCGGTAAGGATACTCTGAAGTTAGATGAGGTTACCGAAGCCATTCAGTCCTATGTCAAGATGGACAAGAATACTGAAAGCTCTCAAGCACAAGGCCTTTATGTTAAAGGCACAGAGAGAGGCAGATCAGAGAAAAGACCGGATAAACCAGGCAACAGAGGTAGGTCAAAATCCAAAGGAAAAGATAAAAAGGGTTGTTTCGTATGTGGTGCTTCAGATCATTGGAAGAAGAACTGCAACATATGGAAAGAGAGGAAAGCAAAGGCGATGGCAAGGAACTCAAACGCAGCCAGTGTTGTAACTTCTGAGGATTACAATGGAGAGCTCCTTGCAGTATCATCCAGCTCCAGTGTTTTCGAATTTTGGATTTTGGATACGTGATGTTCATTCCACATGTGTTCTATCAAAGAATGGTTTGATACATATGAGGAAACCAGCATCGGAGAAGTGTTAATGGGAGATGACTCACCACTTATGATCCAAGGTATTGGATCAATTAAAATCAGAATGCACGACGGGGTTGTTAGGACATTGGACAAGGTCAGACACATTCCAAAATTGAAGAAGAACCTTATATCTCTCGGTACCTTTAACAAGGCAGGGCTAAGATATTCAGCTGAAGGAGGGATACTCAAGGTTGTCAAAGGATCCCTTGTCGTAATGAAAGGAGAAATCCAACCTAATCAACTATATAAGCTTCGAGGAAATACAGTAGTAGGTGGAGCAGCATTATCCACGAAAGGTGATACTAACAACAAGACTGAGCTTTGGCACTTTAGGCTCGGGCACATGAGTCAGAATGGTTTGCAAGAGTTACACAAGAAGAATAAGCTAGAAGGTGTCAATTATTTCAAACTAGATTTATGCAAATACTGTATCTTTGGGAAACAAACAAAGACGTCGTTCAAGCTTGCGAATATTGAGGAAAGAAGCAAAAATCTGTTGGAGTATATTCACACAGACGTTTGGGGCCCAGCACCAACCAGATCCATGGCAGGTTCCAGGTATTTTATCACATTCTTAGATGATTTTTCGAGGAAGATTTGGGTCTATTTCATGAGGGAGAAATCTGAAGCTTTCACTAAGTTTAAAGAGTGGAAAGCTGCTGTAGAAAATCAGACTGAACGAAAAATCAAATACCTAAGGAGTGACAACGGAGGTGAATATAAGGACAACAACTTCCTAGAGTTTTGCAAAGAACAAGGCATTACAAGACATTTTACGGTGAAGAAAACTCCCCAACAAAATGGTGCTGCCGAGAGGATGAACAAAACTCTCATGGAAAGAGAGAGAGAAGCATGAGATTTCATGCTGGATTACCAGATATGTTCTGGGCAGAAGCAATCAACCATGCTTGTTACTTGGTTAATCGATCACCATCAAGGGTTCTCAATTCTAAGTGTGCAGAAGAGATATGGACCGGAAAACTCGTTAACTACTCAAAATTAAGAGTTTTCGGTTGCAGTGCTTATGCCTATATTCCAAGTGATGAGAGAACCAAGTTAAAGCCTAAGTCACTCGAGTGCATATTCATTGGTTTCAGTGAAGGAGTGAAGGGCTACAAGCTATGGGATTTCGTAAACAAGAAGGTAGTCTTAAGTAGGGATGTAATATTCAACGAGAATACTATGCCCTTGAACCAGAATAAGAAAAATGAAAGGAATAATGCTGAAGAAGAAACAACCGAAGTTCCTCAACCCCAACCAGTCATGGAAGAAAATCCAGCTCAGGTGGAGCATGAGCAAGTGGATTACGACGCGAAGTTTGATGAGGAAGAAGTAGAGCAACAACAGCAGTCACCAGTACAGACGCAGGTGGAGCCACACGTGCAGAACCAAGACTCCCTGGTTCGCACAACACCTGTAGAACAGTTTCAGAGGATCATAGCATTGGACAAACCTGTTCGAAATCGTAAGAAACCAGAAAAGTATGGTTTTGAACACGATGAAGTGAATTATGCTCTAACAATCAGTCAAGGAGATCCAACCACGTATCAAGAAGCTATAGCAAGTAATGAACGGGAAAGTTGGATGATTGCTATGTTAGAAGAGATGGAATCTCTTGAGAAGAACTCTGTTTGGGAGTTAGTTGGCTGTAAATGGGTGTTTAGAAAGAAAGAAGGAACACATGAAGGAGACGCAATGAGGTACAAAGCCAGGTTAGTGGCTAAGGGATACTCGCAAAAGGAGGGAGTTGACTATGATGAGATATTCTCACCAGTAGTTAAGCATACTTCAATTAGATTGCTATTATCTATAGCAGCTCAGCAAGACATGGAGATAGAACAAATGGACGTGAAGACAACGTTTCTACATGGTGATTTAGAAGAAGTCATCTACGTGGTTCAGCCAGAGGGGTATGTCGAAATAGGAAAGGAAAGTATGGTCTGCAGATTGAAGAAGTCACTTTACGGGCTAAAGCAATCTCTAAGGCAGTGGTACAAACGTTTTGATTACTATATGCAGAAAATTGAGTTTCGAAGATGCTTATATGATTGTTGCGTTTACTATCATATGTTCGAAGATAGTAAGATTATACTATTGCTACTTTTTGTAGATGACATGTTGATTGCATGTCAAGATATGTCTAGAATTCGAAAGGTGAAGATGCAACTAAGTAAGGAATTCGACATGAAGGATCTAGGACCCGCACAAAAGATCCTTGGAATGCAAATACGGAGGGACAGAATAGTAGGAAAGATTTGGCTATCACAACCAAAGTATATTCAAAGTATTTTGGAGCGCTTCAACATGAATGAAGCAAAGCCAGTGTCCATTCCATTAGCAATACACTATCAATTAAGTGCACTGCAAAGTCCAACTACAGAACAAGAGTTGAAGGAGATGAAGAAAGTACCATATGCAAGTGCAGTAGGGTGTCTTATGTATGCAATGGTTTTCACCAGACCTGACTTAGCTCAAGCAATGAGCGTTGTCTCGAGGTATATGGCAAATCCAGGAAAGGAGCATTGGTCTGCAGTTAAGTGGATCCTTCGTTATTTGAAGGGAACAAAAAATCTGGGCATTTTGTTTGAAAAACAGCAAGGAGAAACATATGTGTTGGGTTATGTGGATGCAGACTACGCAGGGAATCTAGACAGAAGAAGGTCCACGACAGGTTACGTGTTCACGTGTGGTGGTGGCCCTATTTGTTGGAGGTCTACTCTACAGTCTATTTCAGCATTGTCTACAACAGAGGCAGAGTACATTGCACTAGCAGAAGCTGGAAAAGAAGCAGTTTGGCTAAGTGGTTTAGCGAGGGAGTTCAGAATCATTCAGAAATCTGTGGTGATTAGGTGTGACAGTGAAAGTGCTATCTTCTTAGCAAAGAATCAAGTGTTTCATGGGAGATCAAAACATATTGATGTCCGTTGTCACAGGATAAGGGATTGGGTCGACTCAAAGGAGGTGATAGTCGAAAAGGTCCATACAAAGGAAAATGCTTCTGATTATCTTACTAAAACAGTTATACCAGAGAAGTTCAAGTATTGCTTGAACTTACTCAACCTTATCTCGTGCTAAAGGGTTGGGTGGAGCACCTCCTCATATGAGGTGCAGTAGGGCAAAAGGGAGTTTTTTTTTTGGGCCAAGGTGAAAGGTTCTTGAATTTTTTCCAGGGTTGCTTCAGGAAGGTTCGAAGACATTCTGGGTTTTCAACGGTCATTTCTTGGTTTTGACTCACCAAGGTGGAGATTGTTGAAGAATTGGCTCGGCAAATACCAAGAATTAGTGTTTGACTAGGAATACTAGTTTGACTAGGATTCCAAGTTAATCTAGTGTTTCCATATAGGATTAGGAAAAGTATTCCATAGCCCTCTAGAGATTAGGAAATAAGTTATCTTTCCATCTCCAAAGAGGAATAGGAATTGTAATATGCTAAGGAGTGTAACCTAAGTCCTATACATTATAAATAGGCCTCTTAGGAGTCCTTACATACACACAGAAAAATAAGACAGCAGTAAACAAAGAAGTCATACACGGGTATAAGAGCAAAAGAGTGATTTGAGAGATCGTGAGCAAGGGTTTGGGGATTAGGTCAGGATTCTACATAAGTTCTTGTAATCTTGTTATCTTCATAGTGCTAGTGATTTCTCAAGGAGGTCACACGAGGATGTAGGCAAAGATTAGCCGAACCTAGCTAAATTCTTGTGTTCGTGTGTGTGGCGTGTTTACTTTATTTTTCATCTATATTCCGCATTATCTTAGCATCATCCTATTGTTTGCATAGTCACCTAAGTCTATCAAGAAACAAGATCAGTAAAGGGACAAAATTTACAACACCCCCACCCCCCAACAAGATTGTCCTCCCATTTCGGGTTGCAATCTCTTTTGAGACCATAAGAATTTAAAGTGGTGAGAGGCAATTGTGTTTGGGCGGGAATGGGTGGGTTTGGGCAGTATCTATTTGGTGGGTGTAACGGGTTGGGCAGATTAGGAGGGCCCAGTAGCTTGGTACCGAGGCCTGGGCTTGTGGTGCACGGAAGAAACACTGCTGGGTTTTGGTGACCAAGAGTTTAGGTGGGCTCAACAGGCAAGCCCGGAGTAGGGGTAAAAAGGTGAGGGTCCAGGGAGTTAAAACATGGAGCAGGATGAAAAAACTGACTTTGGGCCCATGATGGATTACTTGTGAAGAAAGATCTGGCCCATTCAATATTTTTCTCATTCAGTAAAGGCCCGCCCCTGCCCCTCGTCCAAGCCCAAGGAGTAGTGTTATGCTTCAGCAGTGCCATCTTGTTTATCTGACTGTCCTGATCGATCGTCCTTTCATTTTCAAAGATTGTGACCCTTGAGAAAATCTGAGAGTCAAATGGCACAGGGGTAGGGTCCAAACCGTGCTGTTGTTGTGTGAAATCATCAGGGTAGATAATAGGGCCAAAGATAGAGGCTGTGAGTGAGAGGGACTGATCGAACAGGGATTTATCGGCGTGTTTGCATTCCCACTTTTGGAGGACCGTGCCCTGGTTCTGAGCCCCAACGACGCGCTCCATTCTACCTTGCTCACACTCCGTCGCTAGGCCAAAGCCTGTAACCACCGTGCTCATACTGGTGGCACAAATCATGCCCGGACGATGCCGAGTGCCACGCGAGGGAGTCCGATTTCAATGGGGGAGGTCGTCGCGAATTTGTCTTGCTCGCATCCATTCCCCAAACGCAGCGATGTCAGGATTCGCTGAGGAAACAAAAGGGAATCGGCAGTGCTTTAGGACATGTCCTAATCTCCCACAGTTAAAGCAAAAATCGGATAAGCGCTCCAGTCGGAATTCAACCCAGGTATCTGGTCCATCAAATCTCGGAAGCCAGAAGTCAATTGGAAGTGGGTTATTGGAGTCGAGCTGAACACGGATGCGAAGAAACCCACGAGTGCGACCACTACCAGGAAAATCCAATGCCATAACAGTTCCCAGCTTTTCTCTGATCGCTTTAGCGTTTTCATCTGTGAGGAGATTCAACGGAATATCGTGTGCTTGAACCCAGAAAGTTGTAAGATGCAACGGAATTTCTTCGATGGATAGGGTTTCAGGCCATCAGATTGGGGAAAAGCAACACCCCATCACCGACCACGGTCCGTCATCAATAATCTGGTCGGCCATTCATTCATCCTGCACGGTAATTGAAAAAATATTTTCTTTGATGAAAGTGATGTTAGACTCACCCAAAATTTCCCAAGATTTTCTCAAAATGTTCTTGATAGCTCCGCGATTAGGGGTCTTGTCCGCGATGACCGCACCAAAGGGACGAGGGCCACTTTCCAGGTTTGAAGGATCAAGACTGTGTTCCAGTTTAATGGTCAAATCTTCAGGGGAGTAATTGTTGGATAAAGCCATCTCGGAGAAATACGATGAGCTTTCAGATTGGTGAATGGATAGGAGGAGGATTAAATCCCAGAAGCACAGGTAAGGTGGTTTTTCCTTTGGTCTGATTGCTGGACGAAAGGTTTTGTTTTCACGGTTTGATTGCTGATCTACAACTGAAATTTGCTGAAATAATTGCTGTGGTGTGTGGTATTTTGGAGAGACATATAAATAGAAGCTGGAATTCTAATGGAGAGTGGTAGGATTTTTGTAATTGGTGTTTGTTGGATTGTCTCTCGGTTGTTGGACTTGAATGTGGACATTCATGAATTTCCTAGGCTAGGAAATAGGTTGAGCGGCTCGATGTTTGGTTTTTCTCCAGTGAAAGGTCCAGAGGAATGAAAACTAATGGCTAGGTTGTTTGGATGGGACGAGATGAGAGCATTTACGCATAGATGCAAAGTCTCTTGGTGGAATTTATGATGGAGCAGAGCATTCATAAGTTTGAATTTGTTCCAGGGACGAAGCAGTGTAGGATCAAGTCATTTCAGTTTCAGAAGTGATGGGTTAAGGTGAGAATATTTAAGTAGAATTGCAGAATATCCTTGCAGACAGCTTGGCGATCAAAGCATTCATGGTTTTACAGGTTATAGTTGGTTGTTGCATTTGGTAGGTAAAGGAATTGAGAAGGGAAGGATTAGCTCATCAAAGAGCTACATGGAGGAGACTCTCAAGGACGAGAGGGAGACAAGTCCTCCCACTCTATGTAGCTCATCAAAGAGCTACATAGAGTTTAAATGCATCTTGTTCTCATATGACACTTCCACTTTGCACTCTATTCCTATTTTTCGCTCAGTATGCATCCTGAAATGGCCAAGTCCTCCCACTCATGTGCTTTTTCGTTAAATTTAAACATTTTATGTCAATTCTAAGGGTAAATGACCATCCCAGCGATTCTCTCTTATTCTCAGCAACCGTACAAGATCTAAGGAATCAGACCCATCATCAATGGGATTGAAGGAGAATGAAGAAGAGAGACTCGTCCTCTTCTCCCATGAGAAACACATTCCCACCAACAACGATGGATGAAGATGTGCACCCCCTCTATCGACACCAATGGATGAAAACAGGTTGGATTTCTACAAGCTTAGTTGTAACTTTTTTGCAAGATCAAAACAAAAAAAAACCCCAGATACTCATTTCCTTCAAAATTTAAAATTTTGATTCTTTTATCATCGATTCACTTATGTGCTTCAACCTTGGAAAATACATTCACAAAAATTGTTGCCACTTATTTTCTCTTAGCAAATAGTGAGAAATGAAGATTGAGCACAAAAAAAAATTGTAGAGAGAAAACAGAGAAAATGGAATATTGAATTTATTTAATTGATTGTTTACTTTGATTTGCTAATTGCTAAATTAGCAAACCAAACCCCAACAATAACTTGTCTTCTTCTTATTATACTATTAATTACTATGTTGAACACCAAACCATGATCTCAATTTTGAGAAGGCTATCAACACCACCCTTCTTACTTATGATACTATCAGTACTTATGGAGGCTCACACAGACATATGGCCTTGGCCCAACAGCTCCACCTCTACAAGCCACCTCTTTTATCCTCCGACGATGATGTTAAAGAGCAGAGACTTGAAGAGAGTACCACGACGTTGTGCCCAAGTGGGTTTTTTTTCCAAATTTAAGACTCTAATTTCATGGGACCCACTAAGGCCATATGGAAAATAAAAAAGAGATAAGAGTGACAAGACCCAACCCGGAAAACACCATAAACAGCATACTCGGGTCCTACTATCGTCCAACAAGTAACCGAGATACCAAAATTTCCCTTAGAACCCTGTCAGACAAGGGATACACAAGTAGCCTACTAGCTCATGCCTCCGCCTCTTGAGTAGCATCGATTCTTGCGCAACGGCCAGTCGGCCCACACTATCTAATATCGAATTACACGCCTTTCTGTAAATTATGAAACCTCTCCCACTTGAGCTCCAAAAATTTTCCCAGAAATTCAGCTTTGGTTTCTGAGCAAGTCTCACGTCCAACCCTTCCTCCTAGACACTGTGGAGGTTCGTATGAACTCTCAGAACGTCTCTAGATCCTCAGACTTGAATCTCTCCCACAAGAAATCCAGGTGTAATAGTTTCCTCAAATTTTCCAAATTTTCCTCTCTCGGTTCCTCCTCCTCTCACGATCACTCCCTCTCTGTTTTAGGCTTACAATCTCTCTCTTTGTTTCCTTTCTTTTCTTTCTTTCTTCTTCTCTTCTTCTTTTTTCCCTTATTTTTCCTCCTTATTCCTCTTAGCCGATCACCATAGTTAACACCCACACACACACATAAGCTCACGGGTGAGGCGATGACACAGTCCCCAAAGAGATCAAGGATACTTGGCAACCATCAATTGATCTCCTAGAACATTTTATAAGGTGAAAAGAACAAATTGCCCTTGGGGTGGCAAATGACCAAAATACCCCTCACAACCCTAGGCCATAACATCACCCCTCAAAGTCCAATCATCGTATACTAATCGTCTATGAAATCAACATTTCAAGACCTACGTAACCATGGTCATATTATTTAAATACCACCCTCAACAATCCAGAGCGTTACATAAAGTCGCTAGGAGAAAGAAAGAGAAGAGAGGAGATGGTTGATGATCGATGGTGGGCGTTGTCAGAGAACAGTCACTGGAGATGGTCGTAGTGCAGAGGAAGATCCCATCTGCCTACTCCATGTTGTGGGTTTGAAACCTCCGTTGCTTCATCGAATCTAGTGCTAGACTCGAAGCTTGTGATGAGAGAAAGGGAGACAAAGACAAAGAAGGAGGGATGGAGTTTCCCATAAATCCAATTGATAAAGATGCCATCTTCCATTTTCAAGTTAAATTTTCAAATTTAACCTGTTACTCGCTGGTCACTTAACATATTGAATGGAAAAGTACCTGAGTAGGACGAGTTGGCCATTTCAGATGGATAATGAGCAAATAATAATAATAAAGTATAAAATGTGACTTTCATGGTGCATTTAAACTAAAACGTCTAGGATTATTGTAAGTGAATTAGCGTATAGCCGCACTTATTTCACCCAACCCATAATTTAAAAAATTCAAAAAGACATGATCCATGATAATTAAAATGGGTCAAATATGGTGGACTAAAGAAAAAATATTGGTCCAAGCTCAGGCCTTTTATTTAGATTAATGGGTCGAGGACGTTGCCTTGGTGTATTGGGCTAGATCACAAAATCCCATAACCACAAATTATTAACGAAATTGAGTCGATGACGACTTCATATACCCAAACCACCCCCGAAAAGAAAAACCAAAAAGGTTAGCTTTTATTAGGACAAATTACACTTTACTACCTTTTAGTTTACATCTCATAACAAGTTCATACCTAAGTTTTCAAATATTACAATTTCCTCCCCAAACTATACAAATCGTTACACTTTAATCCATTTGTTAAATTTTTTGTCAAATTTAAAATGGGACCCACAATTTGAAACAATAAAATATTAATTTAAATTTAAATTGATAAAAATTATTTATTTTGAAAAAAATCCAAAAATTTTACTTTCATATAATAAAGATAAGAAAATGAAAAAAATGAAATTTTTTTTATTTATGTATGAAAGTAATTTGTCTCTCCATAAATAATTTTTTTTGGGCAATTAACTAATAGATCCTTACTAACATATAAGTTTATTCAAAAACTTGCATATAGAAAAATTAAACTCATAGGTCATTTGACTAGTCAAATGACTATACAATTTAAAATAAACCATAGTTTTTATATAAATTACAACTAATGTCATCCAATTGTAAACTAGTCCAATAACAATCTAAAAAACACTTACCAAAATCTATCATGATTTCAACATTACTTTTAATTTTAATTTTTTTATTATAAGATTATATTGAGTATTATGAAAACATTACTCCTATTTATAATTTTTTTTTTCACTTGCTCATTTTGAAAGTAATATGAATAACTAATCTAACTTAAAGTAATATAATTAAAAGTAATAATTCTTCAAAAATAATTATAAATTTTAAATTTTAAAATTCTTTATCTTCCGATATTAAATAATTTGGTTAATTTTGCTTAGTTTAGGGTTTAATTCTTGAATTTTGTGCCAAAATTCAAAAATTAAACCCTACGATTTTCCACCACCATCTCTCCCCCCTCCAAAAATAAAAGATTTATATACCCTACTGTTGTGAATTTCATTTTTTATTTTATAGAAAAAATTCAATTGTAAATATCTACAATATATATAGTATACATAAATAATATTTATTATATGCATAATATAATAAAGGGCCAAAGAGACTAAAGAAATCAAACACTAAGGGGCACATGGGGTAAATAAGATAATATTATTTTTAATTGTTTAAAGGAAGTCTCAATAATTCACACATTCTCTTTATTGAGATATAAAAGGGTATATATGAAATTTATTATTTACAAATTCTGTTTAGGGATTTTTGAATAAAAAAAGTTTGAAGTAAAGTCTTATTTTATTTAATATACAAGTATTAAAGATTTTAAATAAAAGTAAAAGTTGTTATGGGTGCAACAATGATTTACTTTTTTTTTGTGAAATAAGGCCTTAGTAAAAATAAATAAAAATGATGAAGTGAGACAAATTACTTTCGTATGTAAATAGTTTTTTTTAGATTTTTTGGAAGTTTTTTAATTTTTGTATATTTGTAAATTTTTAAAATTTTTATTATCTAAAATTAATTAATTTTAAATAAATAATTTTTTTAAATGTAAATAAATATTTTATTATTTAAAGTTGTAAGTTTGATTTTAGATTTGATAAATTTTGTATTAAAAGAGTTGAAGTGTAATAATTTAAAGAGCCCAAGATGAAAATTATAATATTTAAAAAATTAAATATGAATTTGTTATTGTGCGTAAATTATGAGTTGTAAAATATAATTTGCCTGACCCTCTCGATAGTCTGGTTTACGCTTTCGAACAAGCTCGGTTAGAGTTTGCTGGATATCAGTCAAATTTCAGTTTTTCAGTTTCCGTCTCCTTCAGAGAACCAGAGCTGCCTTCGAAGACTCAAAGCGCTGCAAGCATGTACGGATCCAGAGGGTAAGCCTAGTTCGATTTTGCTTGCATCTTTCAGATCATCTGTTTGTTTCCTGCGATCTTCTCATCGCTATTTTGCTCCATTATATCTGTGAACTCATTCTTGTTGATTTTCGTAGGGCATAATTGGCGGTGTAATCTGATTTAGACGCATCTTAAATTAAGAAAATTGATGGAGTTCAGAAAAATTAATGATGAAGTTGAATTTGTTTCTCTGATAGTTGATTTCGTGCCTCTTTAGTCTTTAATATGCATTTGATTTTCATCTAAGATAAACATGTTTAATCTGATACGGATACACCTGGAGCTTTGGTAGTTTTTAACCTGTTTATGTAATTGATCAAACAAAATCCCCCACAGGATTGCGGAGCTCAATGACTAAGCAATGGAATTCAAAACAAAATGAATAAATAAGTGAAGTAGACCCATGTTACCTGATTGTAAAAGGGCGAAACTTGAATTTGAGCCTGAACTTAAATGAATTTATGGCTTTCATAAGCTATATGTGATATGCACATATTTTCGGCGGTGTTATGAACTCGGGAAGTTGATTCCTGACATTAAAACCGAGAATGGATATAAGCCGTGGCAATTTTATGTATGTTAAATTTTTGTTTTTGCTTGGTTGTCCTCATATATCTGGTAGCATTAGTTTGTTGATATCTTGATTGTGGGAAAAAATAGTGTTTTCTTTCTCTATGCTTTGCTATGCATCTGAGTTTATATGGGATAGTAGATATGTTGATATGTTTTTAAAATTACAATGGTAGGGTTGTAGAAATTAGGTGTCAGGGAAGTGTGGGTTGGGTTTAGTTTTATTAACAGGTTGAGTGGGGAATTTTTTTTATTTTTGGGTATAAGGGCAATGTTGGGAAGCCCCCAGGGGGGGGGGGGGGGGGGGGGGGGGTGGGGTGGTGGTGGTTCGGATGGTTACGAGGTCGGCTCAAAGAGACCAAGAATGATGGATCCCTACTTCGCAGTGAGCAGCGGCGCAGGTGGCTTTCGAAGAAATATATTGGTATAAAAATGGTAAGCTTTAGTATCAGTAGCTGTTCGTTCACTTGCTGTTGATGGATTAAAGCTTGATTTGAGATCCTCTACTCTTTTGGGCACGAAAGAATGTTAGTGTTTTCAATAGAGTAATGGGCCAATTGACTAAACTGCTATGGTTATCGATACCCAGAACTTAATTTTTGGTAAACATTCTTCATTTGTGGTTAATTTTCCATGAGTATTGCATTGACATTGAGTTTCTTGTTTGCTTGCTTTGTTTTTTTTTTTGTAGGTTTGGTTTGAACTCTGCTTGTTAGTCCAAGTAAATTCGTGCCTAGAAGATCATTCTCTTTGTCTCTGACCTTGCAAAGACAGGGTCGTTAACTGAGACTTTCAACCGTATTTCCATCCAGTACCATGAGTCACTTATCTTCGTATGATCCAATCAAACTTGAAAACAGTGCATTTGACCTTATTGTTATTGGGACAGGATTCCATGAATCAGTAATTGCTGCCGCAGGCTCTTCGGCTGGAAAAACTGTCCTCCATCTAGACCGAAATGACTTTTATGGCAGCCATTTTAACTCTCTTCACCTTAATGATCTCACCTCCTTCCTAAACTCCCATGCCATCCCAGCCTTCACCAACCCTGATACAACATCTACAAGTAGCAGCCATGATTACACTGCCTTAAGTCTCAGCCCCCAATCACTCTACTCCAACATTGAGAATTCCAACTATGCCCCACAAATCCTTGCAGAGCAATCCAAAAAATTCTATATTGACCTTGGCGGGCCAAGGCTTTTGTTTTGTGCTGACAAAGCCATTGACCTTATAATTAAATCGGGCGTAAACTCTTATATGGACTTCAAAAGCATCGATGCAAGCTTCATTTGTGATGAGAGTGGGGGGTTGTGGAATGTGCCAGATTCTCGATCAGCAATATTTAAAGACAAGAGCTTGAGTCTTATAGAGAAGAACCAGCTGATGAGGTTCTTTAAGCTTGTTCAGCGGCACTTGGCAGCCTCTGAAGGTGGTGACGAAGGGAATGAAAGTTCAAAGATCTCAGAGGATGATTTGGAGAGCCCGTTCGTTGACTTCTTAAAGAGGATGCGCTTGCCACCCAAGATAAAATCGTACAGATCACAGTGCCTTTTTTTTTTTTTTTTTAATCTTTTACTGACAATAATTGGTTACCATGCATCACTTGCCTTGATAAGATTGCTTTACTTTTTGGATAATTTGTTCTTTCCCTTTTCTTCATCAGGCTGTCGTTATTTTTCTGGAAATTGAAGCATTTATATGATACCCATTAGTACTCTTTGCTTCTTACTATCTATAAGTAATGAAAAAAGAAGAATGAATTGAGATTCTGTTATTTTCCTAGAAACAAAGCGGTAATTATCTTTAGAGTAAGCTACACCAAGACAACTTGGATGTCTGTAAGCCTAGAAATAAATGTTTTTCATTGTCCTGAAAACTGTTTCTCGAATTAATTGTTCCATTTGGCTTCACTGCCTCAAATAGATTTTCTATCCAGTATTCTTAGAATGTTTTTTTTTTCTTCCATATAGGATTATTCTGTACTCCATTTCCATGCTAGATTATGACCAAGATAACTTGGATGTCTGTAAAACTATTCTGAAGACAAGAGATGGGATTGAGCGATTAGCTCTCTACCAAAAATCAGTTGGCAGGTTAGTTTTGTCCTTATGTTTTGTACATAACATTTATTTTATGATGTTTTGAGTCCTGTGTATTACTATTTGAGTGATACTGGACCTTAACCCATATAGCATTGACAATATTGAAGGTGTTTAATTTTTTATCAGCTAGGCTTAGTTTGAAGGTTCTAAGATAAGTCAAAAAAAACTCAAGAAACTTCAAATTTGTATGATTATGGAGAATACGTGTGTTGAAGCATAAAATGTTCCAACTTAGAAGTAGGAAGACCAGACTCACCCAAGAACACAAGCATGTATGTGGTTCATCCAAATCAGTCTACGTCCACGGTGTTATCCCATTCTCATTAGTATGATAGTGTTTATTCTCATTAGTATAATAGTGTTTATGTACATAATTCAATAGGCTTAGAGCCTTTAGAGAGAGAAAGTAAATGTAGAGAGAGGTGAGAGCTCTAAAGGCTAGAGAGAGAGGTTTCTCTAGTGAAAGTGAGGATCCCTCAAATGAGGGTGATAGTGCCCTATATATAGGCAATATTAGGTTATGATGGTGAGACCCGAATATGGGCTTTAGTGATGGGCCTTCGAGATGAGCCTTGATAGTGGGCCTTGATGGTGAGCCTTGTGCGATCTTCAAAGCCTTCTAGATGGGCTTATTACTTGGTCCGATGTAATATTTGGCAAGTCCGTTGCTCGGTCCAATATGGTGTCAACAACGTGTATCTATGTAAAAGGAGAAGCAAGAAGGAACTATAAATAGGTGGAATCTTGTCATTTTCATTGAAGTTAAAGGATTCAGAACGCAGACCTTTCCTCTTGTGTTTCTTGCTTGAGCTTTTGGATTCGTGTGGCCCTTGAATCAAAACTTGTGGTGGTCCTCGAATTTATATAAAACGAGATATTTGCATCAGTACTCCTCAAATTGGTTCTTTATCATTCTTGTTCTTCTTAGGTTTTCAAATGCACCTGGGGCTCTTCTTTATCCTCTTTATGGTAACGGGGAGTTCTCGCAAGCATTTTCCCGGCGCGCTGCTGTTAAAGGTTGCATTCAGGTAAGTTAAAGTGGAAGTATCTGTTATCATCTTTCTAGGAATAGCATTTTCCCTTATTTTTTGATTGTTCGATGAATTTGTGTGTTCTTATATAACTTCCATTCTTTGTTTTCTTGAAAGTTTCAGTTTATCTCTGACTCTGCATTTCCAAAAATTTTGCATCATGTTCTTTATAGAAAGAACATAATAGTGTAGCTTAAGATAGCTTAATGTCACAGTTCTATTTATTGACTTTAAAAGCAGTTGGAGATATGTTCATGTTTATTAGTTCCTACATGCATACATGCATACATGCATACATACATACATCCTTACACACATACACATACAGCTGCAATACTCATCTTTGTCCGAAAAAAATTTTGTCCAGGTTCTGCATATGCCAGTGACTGCTCTACTAATGGACAAGGTATTGTCGCAAGTGTGCTTATGCTGATTTTTAATTTAACATATTTGTTAAAGTAAATTCATCCGTGCCTGACAGTTGCAAATTTGTTAACATGTCTTATTGCTGGAGACTTCTGCAGACGAGCGGGCAATATAAGGGTGTTAGAATAGCATCTGGCGAGGATTATTTTAGTCATCAGCTTGTTATGGATCCGACCTTCACCCTCCCATTTCCAGCAGCTTCATCTGCAACTGACCTGAGAAAAAATCATCAAGTTTTAACTCCGAAAGATGATCAAAGAAAGGTGGCTAGGGGAATATGTATTACAACCGGTTCCTTGAGGCCAGATATAGCTAATCTGTTGCTTGTATATCCTCCCAGATGTAAGATTTAACACTGGCTAAGTTAGTGTGGTTTGTCAAAATCAAATAAATTGAACTAAAAATTCTTGTTTCCTTTCCTCCCCTATCCCACAAGCTTTGTTTCCTGAGCAGGATACTTCAATTCGGGCTGTCCAGATAGGCGGCGGTTTGGACAAACTGGCTGTTTGTCCATCGGGCATGTAGGTTTGGACATTTTACTATCTTTTTATTTTTACTTTTTTATCTTAACCTTTTAATACCTTTTGCATATATTGATGACTTAAATCTTTGGTAATCATGCATCACATATACAACTTCAATTATTATATTAGTTTTCCAATGCTATAGCAAAGAAGTCTGTTAAATAAACTACCCTGAAGGATTATGTACATATGGAAAAAGAAGTTCATTTACTCCCACACCTCCACATTTTAATTTGTAACTGTATATTTAATGAACCCAAGTTGGTTGAATTATTAAGCTCTGAAATTAAAAATGCTCGTCTGTGGTTTCCTGTATTTTTTGATATGGAGCTGCCTAATTACTTGGTTCCACAGCTACAGATGACTTAAGGTGGCCAAGTCGTTTTGAACTTGATAATGCTTATTGATTCTTAGCTGGTCATGCGTATTATCTTTCTTAACAGTCATATATATGTGGTCCAAAAATTTTACCCGCCCTTACTCTTTTGAAATTTGAAAAATCTGATAAGTTTGACTTTTTTTACCTTCATTCTTCAGGTTTATGTTGTACTTTTCTAGCTTATGTGACGAAGATGAACAGGGAAAAAGGTTGCTACGTGCGGCCATGAATGCTCTTCTCACACTAATCCCTCTTTCTGAGAATCCTGAAAGTGGTTCCACAACTCAAAGTGAAGATGCCGAAGTCAAACCCATCCTACTTTGGAGCATGTTATACATTCAGGAGCTCTCAACATCACACACTGTATGTATGCACTAGAGTTTGTTTCTTGTAATTCTATGCCTTGATTGTGTCGTCGATTGCTACATTTTTGTTCACTTTCCTCTTTTGATAGCGAGCTATGTGTAGAGGATATTGATTTGTTCTCACAGATGTATTACTTACTTTGATCTGATTTACGTTGACCTCAGGGTGAACACGATAATATCATTGCGACTCCCATGCCAGATGGAAATCTAAACTACAATGACATCATTGATTCAATTATCATGGTATATCTTCTTTTTTTCCCTGCGTGTATTATTTTGTACTTTTCACTATGCTTAAGAACTTGCTGCATGTCGCCTTGTTAACCTGTTTTGGCGCTGGTACTCGACAGATTTTCCAAAAGATGTTTCCAGATGAGGCATTCTTTCCAGAGACACCATCCTCATCTGAGGTGCCTGAGAATCCGGAGGACGATACTGAGCTGAGTCTAGATGGTTAAAGTTGTTTTTTCAGACTCAAGTCTATGCTTCCTGTATACTAGGGCACAAGTCATCCCCATGGATCCATTGCCTCGGGAATACGACGAAGATGTGGAAATATTACTCCTTGCATCTCTTATACAAAAATTGGTACTTTTTGCTTCTATAAGACTTTGTTTTAGTTTGGAAGGGACAACATTTTGTGTCAAGATGTTAAGAGTTGCTATTCTCTAGGTAGTTATCTTGTCTCGAGTCACTCGCGTGTACAGATTTTTCTCAATAATATTAATAGTTCGGGGGGTAGAAAACTTACACCCCATGACAAAATTGACAATGGTCCCTCTTTTGGTTAAAAACGAAAAGAAGTTATAATCTGCAATTTAGAGAAAAAACAAAGGGCTTGTTTGCAAAAGGGACAAAACATTGCAAAAGTCGCCGTTCAGTAAGGCCTTACCGGCCGCCCAATCTCTTAGAAAGAGGCGCTTAAAATGACAGACTTTTTTTTTGCGCTGTTTTTTTTGTTTTTGTTTGATTTTTTACTTAAAATGCGCCTTATAGTAGCCCTTACTATTTGAGCCAAAAACACATGGGCTTGTAAAGACCAGATTGGCCCGGTGGAAAAAAGCCTGGCCCAACCTGTTATGGGCCATTGGCTGGCATGATCCGAAAGTTAGCGTGCTGGACATAAGCTTAAGGTGTTCAAATTCGATAGGCCCGACAAATCCAACTCGGCCCGCCTATATAAGTCCGGCCCATAAACCCGAATATATAAACTCATTATTAATTAAGTATTTAATATCAGACCATTTTTATTAAGAGCCCAAATAATTTTATTTCAACTCAAAGACTCTAAACTCATTCAAGCCAAATATATTTCACTTTAAGAAGCCCAAAGCCCCAATAGTATACAAATCCTAGCCACTTTAGTCCTACCTATTTAAATAAAATATGTATGAAATTTGCATACCAAAATCGACAAGAGTTTCTAGAATCAAACAACTAAAGATGGAAAAATAAATGGTTCTTCAATATCCCATTAATTGTACTTTCTATCACATAAAACACAAATAAATACGTTATATTTCTCAGTTAAAGAAGACAATATATATATATATATATATATAAAAGGAAGCCTTTTGTTAAAGTGAAGAATGCCCAAAATTTACAAACGAAGTTTTCTACCAAATTATATAGCTTACAATGAGCTTATTGGAAACAATCGCACATGAACTTATTGTTGGCTCTATCATTCATATTTTCTTTTACAACTTTAAATTTAAAAATAGGTTATTTCTAAAAGCCCCACTGAGCCCAGCCCGAGTGGGCTTATTAGGCCCGACCCAATAAACCCGATAAAAACACGGCCCGACAAATGACTTGGGCTTTTATATATGTAACTAAGCCCGCCCGATCAGGCCCAAAATTTTTAAAATTATTTAATAAGCTCAGCTTGGTCCAGCCCAAGCCCAAAAAATTTGGGTCAGGTGACGCGACCCACCCCCTATCCCCCGGGATTAAGGGCTAAGTCATGCTCCCGCCTGAGACATGTGCAACACGAAGGCGAAACATCTGTTCAACCCCCGTGGAACACGCAAGTCAGACAAGGGATACCCAGGTCATCGTACCAAAAACTTTCGGATTTCCTAGAGTGCACAGAATCTACTGTGGATCGCATGTGTGATGTCTCCGTCTCTCTAATACCAACCCGCACCGCATCAAACCTGGAGGATATCGAAAACTCAAAAGACTGTGAGTGGACAAAAATAAATAATACGTTCAGAAAACAGTTTATAAGAAACTACAATTATACCCTCCATTTAAAAACCAATGCATGCATACAAAAGCTGTTTCATAAAATCATTTCATATCCAAGATAAGAAAACCATCAATGAAAACTGGAAATCAAATCCTTTTCTCAATTCGTACCTCTAATTCAGGGTCTCAGCCCAAAATCATAAATCCTCATCAAAGTACGGGAACTCAGCCCAAAAATCATTAAATCCAAATCATCCGGGCCACAGCCCAAAACATCTGAAAACAAGTGAAAAACAAAGTAAAACATCAATCAATCGAGTTGCTGGATCTCAAGCGCGCCGATTCTTTAAACACAAAACACATGCGCATAATCAGGTCTTCCCGGGATATCAACGAGTCTTTAAACTCAAAACACAATCAACAAGCCTTTAAACTCAAAACACAATCAACAAGCCTCAGGGGATATCATAATAACCGAGTTTTTAAACTCAAAACATATCAATCCAGGGTCCTCCCCCGTCAATCAACAAGTCTCTAAACTCAAAACCAGATCCAGCCATATCCGGGTCTTTAAACCCAAATCCAAGTTTTAACGGGTCTTTAAACCCAAAACCAAGTGAAAATCATAGAAAATCCATATCCAAATTCGCAATCATGATTCCGTAATTCGGCATCCGGAATCATCATTCCGAACCCAAATCCAGAAATTCACTTCTAAGCTCCAAAATCAAATCAGGAATCATATTTCCGAAATCCGATTCCAAAACTCGAAATCACAGTTATCGAAATCATTTTTATGAACAGGGCTTCAAGCCCGAAATCACTTTTCCAAAATCCATTATAAATCATTGAAATCTAATCATATTTCAAATCCCAAAATCGTATCATCGAAACCATTATCAAATCATAGCATAAAACCATAAGCTCGTAAGTGTGCAAATACGTAATTATCTCGAAATACGTGCAAAATCGTAAATCATCAAGAGCATAATCATAAACATAGAAATCATGTATAGTCAACATATAAAACGTTTATGCATGCATCATAAGTTAGAAAGCAAAGTCCACTCATAGACCATTCGCGTCGCTGCCTCGATACGCGTGCACTATTTCGTTCTCGGCTAATCCACTATCACTACCTTCCCCGAACCTGCCCAAATCCCATAAGAAGGTCACTAACTACTTCATTAAGATTCTACTAAAATCCCGTAATTTTTCCGAATTTTTAATTATTTTTAACGAGCCCTAAAACCTTGGGACATCCCGAAACTTATCGAAACGATATCCGATTGACTCGAAATCAGTGCCAAAATGTTTGTTACATCGAATAATTTAAAAGTCGTGTTGGAACCTTCCTCAAACAGCGTGCCACGCGCCCACACGAGTCGCCCAAAGGGGCTGCGCGTGGGCCTCACGCGCCAGGTACTGTGCTCGTCTTCAACCTTCTACTGAACTGGGTTCGGTTCGGCTCTGCAGACCCGGTCCAACAGGACTGGAGTAAGCGGTTCAACGCTGTAATCCCTTTATTTTCGGTACATTTTTTGTTCTATTCAATCCTATAGCTACGTCTCACCAAGTCCTATTCCTCCACGATGTCAAAACACGAAAACCTTCTTAAAACTACCGTGTTCAATAACCAGTTATAATCCAAATTTATTCCCCAAGTTCTGGGGCACGACCAAGGACCAAAACGCACCCTAATGACTTTAATAAGCTGCTAAGGACCTTAAAATCGTGTTTGAGGGACTAGTTTAAGCTCACCTGGCCCGAAAATGCCTTTGGTCGTTGGCCACCGAAACGATCTCACAACAGCTCCACCACCGTTCACTGCCCAACAACCAACTTCTTCCTTTCCTAGCCACCCAGTGGGTTCCATGGGATCTTCAGACCATCCTTCAATCAACCAATTTGATTAATAATCGTTAAAACACGGTTTTCCAATTTTAATTAAAAAGAAACAGGACAATCATGGCATCCCACTTACCGTCCACCACGATCACCGACGTGGCCTTCATCCTCATCGTCTCAACTCCTCTTCTCATTTCCATTCATGATTCATGGGCAATAGATCACATTTGGGAGGGGCTTGGGTTCACACACACACACACACACACACACACACACACACACACACACACACACACTCTGTTTTTCTCTGTTTTGTCTCAATCCGTGCAGCCAATTTTAAAACAAAAGTGAGGCGGTAGGGAGGGTTCCACAAGCCTCCAGATTGGCCAAGTTTCCAATTTTTCTGTTTTTCTCTGTTTTGTCTCAATCCGTGCAGCCAATTTTAAAACAAAAGTGAGGCGGTAGGGAGGGTTCCACAAGCCTCCAGATTGGCCAAGTTTCCAATTTTTTGTGGGCAACAGTTCTAAGAACAGGCAAGTGTCCCTTGATCACTGGGCACCAATCCCAATGCAAGCCAAGTGACCAAAATGCCCTTGAGGCTAAATTACCAAAATGCCTCTCGCACGTTTAGACCATTAACTACGTCGTCCGAACTCCAATGGACACATGCCGCCTGTCGTTGTATTCAAGGGATCGAGACCTACCTAACGGTCCTCGAATTACGTGAACAATACTTGTCGGATGAAAAGTCAACAATTTGCCCTTTTCAACCAAATTACCAAAATACCCTCGATCTTCCGAACATCATAACTTCGTCCTCGAATGTCGGAATCAGACGTGCCACCTGTCTATGAACTCGTGACGTCCCAAAATACGTCACAATCATCGGTCATTGTCCATTTGACCTCCCGAACTAAAATTCAACCATTTGCCCAATTCCACGGGCAAAATCGCATTTCGCACCGTCCGTTCGAAAGTACCCAACTAATCACTGATTAAACACACTAATCCGTCATTAACCACTAATCTAATCCCGATTCCCAGGACGGGTCGTTACAATCTCCCCCTCTTAAAGAATTTCGTCCCTGAAATTCTGAATCTCGTACGTCCGCAACTTACTGGGGGAAATCCAACTGATCTCATACCTAGGTCTCCTACCCGGTGTCCATCACCTGCCAATCCAACTTATCCTGACAGTTTCCAAACTGTCACCCCAACTCAACCAAGCGAACCAACTCAACCGACTTTCGGTTCATCTGACGATCATCTCATTCTCACTAAGGTCAACACATTCCAACTCGTACTCGTGATACTTCTAATGTCGCACCAGCCGACACTCACGACTCCACTAACACCTGGTCGTGACGCACGACTACCAGTCACATCATCCTCGACTCAGTCTCGAGTCATGCGTACCGCATACCAACATCCCAGTCCATCGTGCGAGTCTACCGTTAGCAGACACGAATCTCACCCCGTAGGCACCCAACAACCTCGATACTCGTATCCATCGATATTCGTTCAATGTTCCGACTTCCGTCAGCAACCCGTGCCGACCTTACCAGAGTCACAATGTACTCGCTCACAACAACTACGCAACAAATCATCTTACCGGTGGTTCCCTTAACTACCAACACAGTCAATCTATGGGGTCACCATCCACGTCCCACAGTGCCACTCTGTAACGGAACCCTATCAAAGACCTGTCAAACCGTGCTTACACACCTCAACGTCAGGGTCCCACCAGCCACTCATGGCTCTGAGCATCCTGCTCACATCAGTACTCACTCCTGTAGTAACCATTCAGATCACTCTTATCCAGTCCACATGGTCAGTCCATCAATCCTCTCGGACTTACTCCGATTCATCAAGACAACCACCACATACCTCAACACTAAGCCGATCACAAACTTCCTACCAGAACATCATGATGCATGTCCTATCGCATCAGAATGGTTCCAATCCTTGAATAACCAGTATGCACACATTCCAAGTACATGCACCAAACACACGCAACAACAACCCTACGAACTTCGAATAAAACAGAGATATTTTAGAATACCTCAATCACAGTGATCGTAGAGTACATCCTCAAGCACTTCTAACGACATCCTACGGTAAGTCCATCAATCAACCACATTGGCATCAGTCGAGCTTACTACACCCAAAGTCCATCCATCCAACACCATAGTGTGCCCGTCACCATCACGGTGTATCTCCAGGGCACATAAACATCCTCATAACCATACGGATTACCACCTAACTACGAGTCAAACACGCTTCACTTTTGCAGTCCGTCGATCCAATCCTACCACTAGGCTAAACTACAAGTCTTTCAGGGAAATCCAACTCGAGTCCCTTCCGAGTCTCCTGGTCTCCTAGGGCTCCCGACCAATATGAACGCTAAACACATCTCAATTACGTACACAGGGCAGACCCAGCACTAGATCTGAATCCAATACCCATACGTATGCGAGACGAACCAAACACGTCCTGCCCAACTCCAAGATGGTCAAGATATCCAGCCACCTTCACTCCTACAAGACAGAGCAATCTCCTCATCTGCATGTCCAACATATCCAACCTCTATCTTGTCATCTTATCCTCCTGATCCACCATACTCCAATCCTGAGCCAGAAGCAATCTAGTCTAGAGCCACTCACTCCTAAGTGGATCTCACTTACTGTCTCACTACTTCGCCTTCAATTTCCAACAAATGATCAGATCACCATATCGGATCCAATCAATCAAGACTACCACACGTCTAAAGACACATCTAGCTTATGGGTTCTCTTCAATAACTTCCTATCGATCAGTTATAGTCACTCCTTCTCAGCTTCCTTCTGTCATCTGTCAACGGAACACACAATGGTCCTCAACCATGTCATCACAAGTCAACCTACCTTAATCCATCTTAACACAATCCTATGGCACTCGCCACACATGCCGAACAAGGCGTCACCAAGTACTCTCTCTCTCTATTCCTCAACACATCCACTTGTGTCCACGATTAAGAGGGGTCACAATTCCTAATGTTCCGCCAATGAGTCCCCAAATCGACTCCAGAGTATCCATCACACAACATCTAACACCAACTCGGAATCCACACAACATCTCATCGTCTAAACCACATTATCTCCTGATTCTGAGATTTCCAACCGTGTTGGAAGTATGTCCATATTTTCCAACCATGGGACTTCATTCCCACCAGGTATACCACCCCCGGACTAACCGTCCAACATCAACTCCTCTACTACACTTAGGAAACCCATAACTCCTACGAATCACAACCACGTGTTCGTAGCCAAACCAACTCACTGAACAACTCGCTTGTCGGTTATCCCCGTTTATGCACATCCAAAAGGATGTCAATCATCACTCCTTCTGATGATCGCGTCTCAACCTTTCCGAGGTTCAACTCCGAGCACCACTATCATATGAGTAACTAGCTTCTCGGGATCACAGTCAACGATCACTCACCGCGGACTCCTCAATCACTACCCTCGAAGTCATCAATCCCTAGTCTCGAGGAGTCACCAAGTACCAGCCTCGGCAGCACCACATGCCAACCCCGGCATATGCCGATACAGCCAACATCTGCTGCATCATTCGTCGCATCCTTCGGTAGCTACGAAAACCAACTCACTCATGGTCAACCCGACCATACCAACCTAGTCTGATCCACTATGAAGCATACGTCCACTGCGCTACTCTAATCCATCTAACGGCATCCGAACCGTTCATACCGAAACATGACCTACCAATGGTCATCACATATCCCAACTCGGTTACCGGTTCCTCCTACCAAACACCAGCACCCTACAGCTGGCCACAACCTCAACTCTCGAGGTACCCATCCTAGCGTGCACAAGCATCCCAGTTCGTGGCACATCATCCCCTATCTCATGCTCACAGCACAACAGTCCGAACCTCCGATCATACCGAGCCAAAACCTCAATCTACTCTCGGGTCGCGGAAACAGACCTCCCTTAGCTTCTACAACTTGAAGCAACTCAACACTTCATGGACTCTAGATGAGATCACAACCAGATCCACTGCACCATACTCTCAACGACTCTACTAGTCGGGTCAAGCCAACCAATCTCCACAATCTCACTAGACTTGACCCGAGTCATCCACCAAGCCATCCAAAACCTTGGCTGCGCCCAGCAGCACCATCTCCAATCTAGCCATAAATCGACCCAAGCCACAACTATTAACTAACCACAAACCCCAACTCAGGTTTTCCAGAATAAGCACTTACTCTGGGTTTTCTCAAGAAGATACGCACAGTGACAAGCCAGCCCTCACAACAGGGTTCCTCAAATCATCACTAGGGTTATCAAAACCCACGACATCCACTAGCTCACAAGAACCTCGCCCATCGGGTCGCCACACCCGGCTAATAACATCCAATAAGTTCTTTTGCCCCCCCTCCCCCCCCCCCCCCAACTCGAGGCATTCGGCTACTCGTAGCCACACAAGTCCAATCTCAACCCAACTGACCAAAGGGTCACAAATCCAGACTATCGTCATCCAATCGCCACCCGGCGCAACAGGCCACTGTCAACCGGCCTCTTCGGCTCACATGTACCACCCAGCTCAACAGGCTGTCATCGGCTCCACATGTTTACTAGTCGACCAATAGTCGTATCTCACCAGCCGGAGAAACACCCTAGCAAACAACCGACTATCTAGCGGATTTACTCCATCTGACCCTAAGGGCCAACCGATTCTCGATCATGGCTTGCGCCAAACACACCAACCACTCCAGCCCTAAGCTGACAAGTATCACACCCCATCGCGTATCAGACGACCAGAACCCCATCACACGTACCCTCGCCACTAACTAGGCCTAACACTCGCGACTCCAGGTAGTTGACAGGCTGTTCCGCGTCAAGACGTCACATCCACAGTAGTATCACAACACCCAAGTCGACGAACCAACAACTCTGGGAACTAAAACCTCATGCAACGTGCACAAAACTAGCTCTGATACCAATTTGACACGACCCACCCCCAATCCCCCGAGATTAAGGGCTAAGTCATGATCCCGCCTGACCCACGTGTAACACGAAGGCGAAACACCCATTCAACCCCCGTGGAACACGCAAGCCAGACAAGGGATACCTAGGTCATCGTACCAAAAACTTCTGGACTTCCTAGAGTGCATAGAACCTACTGTGGATCGCATGTGTGATGTCTCCGTCTCTCTAATAACAGCCAGCACAGCATCAAACCTGGAGGGTATCGAAAATTCAAAAGACTGTGAGTGACAAAAATAAATAATACGTTCAGAAAACAGTTTATAAGAAACTACATTTATACCCTCCATTTAAAAACCAATGCATGCATACAAAAGCTGTTTCATAAAATCATTTCATATCCAAGATAAGAAAACCATCAATGGAAACTGGAAATCAAATCCTTTTCTCAATCCGTAACTCAAATCCAAGGCCTCAGTCCAAAATCATAAATCCTCATCAAAGTACGAGAACTCACCCTAAAAATCATTAAATCTAAATCATCCGGGTCACAGCCCAAAATATCTGAAAACCAGTGAAAAACAAAGTAAAACATCAATCAATCGAGTTGCTGGATCTCAAGCACGCCGAGTCTTTAAACTCAAAACACATGCGCATAATTAGGCCTTCCCGGGATATCAACGAGTCTTTAAACTCAAAACACAATCAACAGGCCTCGGGGGATATCACAATAACCGAGTCTTTAAACTCAAAACATATCAATCCAGGGCCCTCCCGCGTCAATCAACCGAGTCTTTAAACTCAAAACCAGATCCAGCCATATCCGGGTCTTTAAACCCAAAACCAAGTGAAAATCATAGAAAATCCATATCCGAATTCGCAATCATGATTCCGTAAGCCGGCATCCGGAATCATCATTTCGAACCCAAATCCAGAAATTCACTTCTATGCTCCAAAATCGAATCTGGAATCATATTTCCGAAATCCGATTCCAAAACCCGAAATCACAGTTATCGAAATCACTTTTATGAACAGGGTTTCAAGCCCAATCACTTTTCCAAAATCCATTATAAATCATTGAAGTCAAATCATATTTCAAATCCCAAAATCGTATTATCGAAACCATTATCAAATCATAGCATAAAACCATAAGCTCGTAAGTGTGCAAATACGTAATTATCTCGAAATACGTGCAAAACCGTAAATCATCCAGAGCATAATCATAAACATAGAAATCACATATAGTCAACATATAAAACATTTATGCATGCATCATAAGTTAGAAAGCAAAGTCCACTCACAGACCATTCGCGTAGCCGCCTTGATACGCGTGCACTATGCCGCTCCCGGCTAATCCACTCTCACCAGCTTCCCCGAACCTGTCCAAATCCCATAAGAAGGTCACTAACTACTTCATTAAGCTTCTACTAAAACCCCGTAATTTTCCCGAATTTTTAACTATTTTTAAAGAGCCCTAAAACCTTCGAACATCTCGAAACCTATTGAAACGATGTCTGATTGACTCGAAACCAGTGCCAAAATGTTCGTTACATCGAATAATTTAAAAGTCGTGTTGGAACCTTCCTCAAATAACGTGCCACGCGCCCACATGTGCCACCCAAAGGGGCTACGCGATGGCCTTATGCGCCAGGCACTGTGCTCGTCTTCAACCTCCTGCTGAACCGGGTTCAGTTCGCCTCTGTAGACTCGGTCCAACTGGACCGGCATGAGCGGTTCGACGCTGTAATCCCTTTATTTTTGGTCCATTTTTTATTCTATTCAATCCTATAGCTACGTCTCACCAAGTCCTATTCCTCCACGATGTCAAAAGCTGGGCACGACCAAGGACCAAAACGCACCCTAATGACTTCAATAAGCTGCTAAGGACCTTAAAATCGTGTTTGAGGGACTAGTTTAAGCTCACCTGGCCCGAAAATGCCTTCGGTCATTGGCCACCGAAACGATCTCACAACGGCTCCACCACCGTTCACTGCCCAACAACCAACTTCTTCCTTTCCTAGCCACCCAGTGGGTTCCATGGGATCTTCAGACCTTCCTTTAATCAACCAATTTGATTAATAATCTTTAAAACTTGGTTTGCCAATTTTAATTAAAAAGAAACAGGACAATCACGACATCCCACTTACCGTCCACCACGATCACCGCCGTGGCTTTCATCCTCATCTTCTCAACTCCTATTCTCATTTCCATTCATGATTCATGGGCAATAGATCATATTTGGGAAGGGTTTGGGTTCTCACGATCACAGACACACACACACACACACAGACTCTGTTCTTCTCCATTTTGTCTCAACCCATGTAGCCAATTTTAAAACAAAAATGAGGCGGCAGGGAGAGTTCCACAAGCCTCCAGATTGGCCAAGTGTCCAATTTTCTATGGACAACAGTTCCAAGAACAGCCAAGTGTCCCCTGATCACTGGCCACCAATCCCAATGCAAGCCAAGTGACCAAAATGCCCCTCGCACGTTTAGACCATCAACTATGTCGTCCGAAATCCAATGGACACATGCCGCCTTTCGTTGTATTTAGGGGATCGAGACCTACCTAACGGTCCTCAGATTATGTGAACAATACTTGTCGGATGAAAAGTCAACAGTTTGCCCTTTTTCAACCAAATTACCAAAATACCCTCAAACTTCCGAACATCATAACTTCGTCCTCGAATGTCGAAATCGGACGTGCCACCTGTCTATGAACTGGTAACATCCCAAACTATGTTACAGTCATCAGTCAAAGTCCATTTGACTGCCCGAACTGAAAGTCAACCTTTCGTCCAATTCTAGGGGCAAAATCCTCATTTCGCACCGTCCGTCCGAAAGTACCCATCTAATCTACGATTAAACATACTAATCTGTCATTAACCACTAATCTAATCCTGATTCTCGGGACGGGTCGTTACACCAGGCTTGCCCGACCCGTCCCAATGCCGAGGGCTACCTTATAGTTGCCATTTAATCTTAGAATCCTTGTTGGACTTTGTTTTGTCTCAAATACCTTTTAAGCAAGGATTCCGTCAGCCATGTTATGATTGTTATCTCATTTTCTCACACTATTTTAAGAGCATCTGCAGCAGTCTCAACAAAATTTTGGACAAATTTAACTTAAAATGATCCAAAAGCTATTAATAGCTAGCCAGTTTTTATAACTATCAAAATCAAACTTTTAATATTTTCACAAACTTTGATTGAATTCATTTTTCAAACTTGAATATATAATATAACAACATAATTTTGTTATAACGGCTAGTAGCAAGCTTTCATTCTCTACTCGTCATCATCATCCTCTTACATTAATGACAAAATAAAACCTTATTAATCACAACAATCAAAGAATTAAATCCAAGATATAGAACTTGATTGGGGCAATAATTAGCAGTGACAAACCTCTCAACTCTCATCATCATCTTCATGTTCATTGTTCACTTCAGACTTGGACTTATCAGATTCTTCCTCCTCTGCTCCATTACCTCCCCCGGCCTATTTCATAGAATTTAAACCACAATTATCAGAAAACCTATCAAATTGATGAGCCTAGAAAATAGGAAATTGAAGCATATGCACTCACTATGCGCCTACAAAGACCGATATGAAAATGAATATGAGAAGGAAAGAGCGTTGACCGTACATGAAAATGAAGGAGACGTTTGCAGACTTCTTGTCGTCGACAACACTTTTGCCTTTATGCCTAGCAAAATTAAACGCAAAACAAAAATTCAAAACGAAAACAGAAAATAGAAAAAGGCAAAAAAATTGGGGATCTTTGAACAAATCGAAAAAATCGCATAAGATTCTCAGCAAAACGAGAATAAAAATCGAAAACTCACTTCATATTAGCTCTTTTGGGAGTAGCTGCTCTGGATTTGCCCATTTTTAGATGGACCTGCATAGGAAACAGCGAAAATTGGAGAGACTCGTTTCGGAACGGTGAAAACTGAACCGAATTGGTCGGAGACCGAGCGGAAGCGTCCGAGTTTACCTTCGGTTTGGGGCTAGGTTTTGAAGAAGATAAGGCGAAGACGTAGAGAGAAAGAGGAGAATAGAGTAATGAGATATATGCCTTTGGGCTTTGTCTTTTTTTGGTGCGGTGCGTGTGTGTAGAATTTGCCAAAGACTCGTCGAAACGATGAAGCATCGAAGGTTTGCTGTAGTGGAGCAACAACAAAGGCGACAGTAAGAACTCGTTGTTCGTGTTCTTAAAGGATCGAAGACCAGCAACGAAGAAGATAGGGGAGAGAGAAGATAGAGGAGAGATGAGAGAGAAACTCAAATGTAGAAGTAGCGAAGGAGGCCGCTCAGGAGATGTAGCGAGTACGGTTTAAAATGTTAAATTTTGAGATAAATTTATTGAGTCTGCTGTAGGTTTATTATGATGTTTTTAGACAAATTTTTTGTTAAATTTGTCTAAGAATTAAATTTGTTGAATCTGATCCAGATGCTCTAAGTGATTTTTTCTTTTCTATCTAGCATGTCCTTTTTGGATGCTAAAAGGTAAAACGTAGCAGACTGGGCCATTATTAGTAAGCCCCACACAAACCTTTCCTCGGTTCCTCTACTTTACGCTCTGCTCACACCATAACTCCTGCGCCTGTTTCACATTTTTTTTCTTGAATTTTCGAGATGGCAATTGCTTAATTTGCTCTAACATTCATTAATCGAGACCCTGAGCTCTTCTTAATTTTCCCTTAAAGCTCAAAGCTTTAGACCTCCAAGGCTTAATTTTGGTATTAAATAAGTACTTACTCAAAATTAGTATATAAAATAAATATTTAACTATTTAGTTTTTTTTGTTGTTGGAATTTAACCATCTATATTATTATAAAGTCAAGAGATTCAAATGGTTTCACCATTTTTTTTGACAAATACACTTTAAATAATTCAATATTTAAGTATATAATAGTAAAAAATAAATATCAAATTTATAAATTAAAAAAATAATAAAAGTCAATAGGAGTGAGGTTAAAATAATAGTGGAATAAGACAATTACTCTTCTTATTTTTATTTAAAAAATTAAAAATTAATATTATTTATTTTTAAAAATTTTAATAGAAAAAAAACTAAAAAACACTTTCATTAGCTGGTTCTAGGAATTACGGGTGAGCATAAATTCATTAAAACCGCTAACCGATTCATCTGAAATTGTTATTTATCCAACAGTTTGAGAATCCAAACAGCTCCATTAATAGCGGTTTGGATTTGGATTTTCAAAATCCAAATCGGACCGTTAAATAATATATTAATTTTTAAATCTATTATTAATACAAAGTAAAAATAATAAAAATAAAAAGATACTCAGATATATCCAGATAAATATATGTATACTCATATAAGAGTATAATAAAAGATTATTAAGTAGTAATATTTGTTTAAAAAATCCTAATATAGTGGCAATGATTCTAGTATAGTGGTAATGTTTGTAATCCCATAATCCGAAAACTTAATATTATCAATATCCGTATTGAATCGCACTCAAGGATGAAAATATCGATATCGACGGATATATCGCTCGCCGAATTTACGGATATCTCGCCCCAAATATCGATATCGATATCGATATCGTTTACGGTCAACAAAAATGACGGAAATTGGGTCCAAATGACGGAAATTTGGAATGAAACTTTGGCAAACACTTAAGTACCCAATAATGGTTATATAGGACTAATAAAAACTATAAAATGACTTTGATATGATAAATATATGATGAATCATATGATAGAATATAGATCTGCCGACCACTAACAGTATAAAATCTTAAAGATAAACCTAAATTTAAACATAATTTCATTGATAATATTGCATTAACAATATTGTACACATTGAATTTGATCAAAAACAAGTAGAGTGTCGACCAGCTTGAAAATTAGATTGGTCTTGAATCTCTTGATCTACCAAGACACAAAAGTTTTGCCAACTGATGCTATTTGACCAAAAGGAAATGTATTGTTGGACATAGTATTCGTATATCTCCTTTGAATGGCCTACTTTTCCTCCATAGATAGGGTAGTTCGGATTTACCCAACTAACTTCTCCATAATCTTCATGTGACATTTGAGGGAGATGGTTGTCTAACAGGGGGTGACGATATGGACCATAAGCATATGGATCATTTGAGTTGTTACTAGGATCGGTGCCTAAACTCATTGACTCAAAACTAATTGCCATGGAATCCTCAGAAGATGGGTTTCCATAACCTTCATATATGTTTCGTGTCCGAGTGTAATCTTTTCCGACACCACCGATTCCTACTCCTCCTTCTCTACACCCATGATCATAATCTTGTGTGGCATGAGTGAAATCTGCCTCTTCAGTAAATGGGCTCAAGGGTGCATATGTATCGGTTACATGTTCATTTCCCCCGTCATCATCCCCTCTGTCATCCTTGTCTTCATCGTTTGTCTCAACATCATCTCCTCCATCATCATCATCATCATCATCATCATCATCATCTGGAGATTTATTTTGATGAAGTCCCTTACTAGTAGCATCAGCTCGTAAGTCACGTCTACCGGTAGAACCAAGCATTGATCTCTCCCATGAAGACATTGTCCGCTCACTTCCTACGTCCTCACTCCCCACTTCTTCAGATAGCACTCTATCAACATTAACACCGTGTTCACTAGCAAGATGTACTACTCGAGGGTCAGGCCTTCCACTATCATCATCCAAGTGAGCTGGCATAATCCATGCTTGAAGTGGATCAGCCTCATTACCTTCCACATGTTGACCTGCAATTTCCAACAGGTCAACGTAGTCTTCTTCCACAATTTTACCGGCTTCGGCTTCTTCATCTCTTAACTTGAGTTTCATGTTGTAATAACAGAAAACAAGTTGTTCTAACTTAGAATATGCGAGACGATTTCTTTGCTTTGTATGAATTAAAGCAAATGTACTCCAATTTCTCTCACATGCCGAAGATGATGCCGTTTGTGATAATATACGAACAGCAATTTGTTGCAAGCTGGGAGAAGCTTGGCCATATAGTTCCCACCACTCAGCTGTCATAATCAAGTTTAATGTAAGAGGCATTATAAAGTGCTAAGTCATAGAATATCAAGTTAAATGCAAGTAATATACCTGGGGGCATTTTCGTTCGTGATTGTACAGCCATAGGTGAACGAAATGTTTTCCGACCATCTCTAAAGTTGATCAACTACATTAAGGCTGATGTTAATATAATGTCATAGATGTACAGATTCAAAATAACTCATCAAGATTCAAAATAACTCATCAAGGTTCATATATGGTAGTGAACTTACGTCTACTCCAAAATTTTGTAAACCCACTTGTCCATTTGGATTCAGTTTGAGGAATACTTGTTGAACTGATTGGACAAGGAAGGAGTCATGCCCAACACCTGCTTGATATTGATATCGAGGATTCAAGTAATAAGCTGCAAATCATGAATGAACTTTGCTTAGTAAACAACAATAAAATAAAATATTAACAAGTTCAATAAGATAGAAATATACCAGCGGCATGTAAGGGATGCACTAATGTTTTTTCCCATCGCTCCTGTATGATTTTAAGGACCCACTTCTTCCCTTTAAGACGGGTTATCTTTTCTTTCATTCGATTGAACATATCATATAGGATTGGCATGGTTGGGACTACCTCTGTATCAACAATTCGGAGGATGCAATATAATGGTTCATATATTGATTGCATCATCTCCAAGGACTCCCAGAATCTTTGGTCGAGGATATGAGCCTCAACCCTATTGCCTTCCACTTTCCTACTCAATGGGCTACCATGCCATTGATCACTGGTAAACAACCTTCTAAGGCCAACTTTATGCTTAACTATACTGTTTATACAAATATAGTTGGTTGCGAACCGAGTTGCACCAGGACGAACCAAGTCTCCTTGACAAAATTCATGCATCTGAGCAAGTAACCATAGATGATTATAAATGTAGTTAGTTACCTGCCTAGCATTTTTTATGATGAGCGCCATTGTCTCATTCTTCCCAATATCTTCAAATATTAGGTCGATACAATGGGCTGCACAAGGAGTCCAATAGAGCGGATAAGTCTTCATCAGTTCTTTTCCAGCCTTTTTGAAGTTCGATCCATTATCAGTAACGATCTGTACGACATTTTGTACTCCAACCTCCTGAACAACTACCTTCAACAAATTTCCTATGTACACATAGTCTTTATGAAATTTGGAAGAATCAACTGACCTGAGAAATACAGTTGAACCCTTACTATATACCATGAAGTTAATTATGGATAACTTCGTTGGACCGGTCCAACCATCGCACATTATGGTACATCCATAAGTTTCCCAGTGTCGCTTTTGTTGCTCCACATACGCCGTCATTTCTTCATACTCCATAGGAAGATATTTATTTTTCACCTCATATGGAGAAGGAGTGGACACACCTTCACCTGCAAACCAAAACATAAGTTAGCATTTAATGCTATTTCATAAGCTAAATAAACATGTATAATAAATAAATAAATTTATTAAATACCTGCTCGTTGGGCTTCAATGATCATATTCTTAAAATGATGAGAGTTGGTTTTATTTGGAGCCACGCCTTCATATATAAAAAATTTGCTTATGTATCGACCCAACTTCTCTTTCGTCCCTTTCCACATCGATTTTACAGTCTTCTGTTGACTTCGTGCGGTTTTGTAGAGTTTTGGTTCGGGAGGAATTGAAAATGGATCACGCAAACTTTGTGATCGACGCATCTGTTGCGGTGGTTGGCGACTGCTACTGCCTCCTTGAGCACCACGCATGGACCCAACTCCATAATTGTCGACACTTCGTCGTGCCTCATCTCTTGATGCATTTACAGCAAAGCGATATGCTGCTCTCTCAGATCTATGCACATCTGGTGGATAAGCGAATCCATCATCATCCTCTTCATCATCGCTATCGTTAATCTGAATGCTCTGTTGAGTGTCCAGTGGATCTCCTCTCAAGCCAGCTCGTATATTCTCCCCAATCATATTCTTAGTCTGTTTAGCAGTATCTTTACTTTTGATCCATGCTCTGACCTCATCTCTAATAGCTTTAGGTACGTCTTTGCATTTTTGAACATTTTTTTTCGGATCAAAACCTGCTAAATGAAACTTTAATCGCGTTATGCCTCCACTCTGAAACTGATGTTGACAAAACGAACATATGGCACCGTTTTTATTTCCAGGAATTGCAATGGCATATTTCCATGCTGGGTCAACTCGTCCAGGTCTTGGGCGGCTTTCACTTGCACTTGCACTTCCACTAGCCATATTTTACCAACTAATTTAAAGGAAAAATAATTAGACTTTGATAATGACAAATAATCATAATAATAAAAATACGACTAATAGTAAAATAATATTAATAATTCTAAATTATAATCACTTTATTGAAATTATTTGAATTAAAACATATATTCCTACATTGAAATATATATTCTAAATTATAACATATTTTACCTTCTATTTTAAATGAAAAATAATTAGACTTTGATAATAAGAAATAATCATAATAATAAAATTACGACTAATAATAAAATAATATTGGTAACTCTAAATTATAATCACTTTATTGAAATTATTTGAATTAAAACATATATTCCTACATTGAAATATATATTCTAAATTATAACATAATTTTCCGTCTATTTTAAATGAAAAATAATTAGACTTTGATAATAAGAAATAATCATAATACTAAAATTACGACTAATAATAAAATAATATTGGTAACTCTAAATTATAATCACGTTATTGAAATTATTTGAATTAAAAATTATATTCCTACATTAAAACATATATTCTAAATTATAACATATTTTACCTTCTATTTTAAATGAAAAATAATTAGACTTTGATAATAAGAAATAATCATAATAATAAAATTACGACTAATAATAAAATAATATTGGTAACTCTAAATTATAATCACGTTATTGAAATTGTTTGAATTAAAACATATATTCCTACATTGAAATATATATTCTAAATTATAACATAATTTTCCGTCTAATTTAAATGAAAAATAATTAGACTTTGATAATAAGAAATAATCATAATAATAAAATTACGACTAATAATAAAATAATATTGGTAACTCTAAATTATAATCAAGTTATTGAAATTATTTGAATTAAAAATTATATTCCTACATTAAAACATATATTCTAAATTATAACATATTTTACTTTCTATTTTAAATGAAAAATAATTAGACTTTGATAATAACAAATAATCATAATAATAAAATTACGACAAATAATAAAATAATATTGGTAACTCTAAATTATAATCACGTTATTGAAATTGTTTGAATTAAAATATATATTCCTACATTGAAATATATATTCTAAATTATAACATAATTTTCCGTCTATTTTAAATGAAAAATAATTAGACTTTGATAATAAGAAATAATCATAATAATAAAATTACGACTAATAATAAAATAATATTGGTAACTCTAAATTATAATCACTTTATTGAAATTCTTTGAATTAAAACATATATTCCTACATTAAAGTAATATATTATTATTTCAATATTCTAAATTATAACATATAAAAAAAGGAGTTAAGGATGAAAGTAATATATTAAAAATAATAATCTAGGTTAAATTTTTAAATATATAAAAAAAGGTTTTTTTAAAAAAAAACCACAAATGAAACGCCCCGTTTCATTTGGAGAGTACGGGGTTATATAATCAAAGGGTACAGTATTAATGCTGTACTCGAATTGTTGTTTGTTTGGGCGACTTTGGAGATGACGACCGACGGACCGAGGTGATCCCTGAGGGCCAGAAGCGGAGAAGGCGAGGCGGTGAGGCGGCGAGGCGGCGAGGCGGCGAGGCGGCGAGGCGGAGAGGTGGCGACTCGACGGAGAAGTGAGACCGTGAGGGCGAGAGGCGGCGCGAGCCACAGAGAGGATGAGTTGGTGGTGGAGCGGCCGTCGAGGGTCGACTCAGGAGTTGGGGTCGACAGAGGTTGCCGGCGACGGTGGTGGAGCCACAGAGTTGGTGCGTTCGACTGGGTGTGTTTCGGAGATCAGGAATTTGGGTCGCTTTTTTCTTCGATGTTGCTGACTTGCTGGTTGCCCCCAATTTATTCACATCCCTAATTGGTGAGTCCGTGATCCTTCCTTGGTTTTTTCCTTCCATTTTTCGCCCGTGAGTTTGTTCAATTATTCCCCCAAACTCTGTTTCGTCCGTGATGTTAGAAATTTGTTCTTGATTTTGTTTTGTGTGCTTTCGGTTTCTAGCTGCCGAATTAGCTAGGGAAATTTGTAGGCTTGAGTCCGAAATCGGGAATGTCGGCCAATATCGGATTTATCGACGATTATCGCCGATATCCGCCGATATCCGCCGATATCGTCGATTTTGGTGGAAGATTAACCTTCCCCCTCCGCTTATGTGTCGCCGGCCGGAAAAAGCGATATATCGGACGATATATCGCCGATTCCGGCGACATTTTCCTCCCTGATCGCACTGCGTCCATTATAGTTTCATTAAGAGTAAATCATTATTATACCCTTAACAATTTTTACTTTTATTTAAAACCTTTAATGCTTGTATATTTAAAAAAATAAGACCTTATCTCAAATTTTTTCTTTATTTAAAAGTCCCTAAGTAGAATTTGTAAGTAATAAATTTCACATCTACCCTTTTATATCTCAATAAAGATAATGAGTGAGTTATTGAGAATTCCTTTAAACAATTAAAAATACCATTTTTTTTTCCTCTTTGCCCCATGAGCCCCTTAGTCTTAGCGTTTGATTTCTTTGGCCTCTTGGGCCCTTTCTTATATTATGCATATAATAAATATTATATATATGTATGCTATATATATTGTATATAGTTACAATTGAAGTTTTTCTATAAAATAAAAAATAAAGTTTGTATTGTATGTGGTTCAACGGTAAGGTATAATATTTTTTTTTAGGGGTGGGGGTGGTGGGGGAAGGGGGGAAGAGGGCTTGAGATGGTGAAAAATCGAACGACATAGGGTTTAATCCTTGAATTGGCACATAATTCAAGAATTAAACCCTAATTTATACAAAATTAATCAAATTATTTAATATTGGAAGATAAAGAATTTTTAAATTTTAAATTTAAAAATATTTTTGAAGAATTATTGCATTTACTTATCTTACTTTAAGTTAGATTAGATACTCATATTACTTTTAAAATGAGCGAGTGAAAAAAAATTTATAAATAGGAGTAATGCTTTCATAATCCTCAATATAATCTTATAAAAATAAAATAAAATAAAAAGCAATGTTGAAATCATGATAGATTTTAGTCAGTGCTTTTTAGATTAATATTGGACTAGTTTACAATTGGATGACATTAGTTGTAATTTATATAAAAACTATTTAAATTGTATAGTCCTTTGACTGGTCAAACGACATATGAGTTTAATTTTTATATATGCATGTTTTTGAATAAACTTATATATTAGTAAGGACCTATGAATTAATTGTCCTTTCATTAATAATAACTCCCTTTTTGTGACATCTCTCAAACATGCGCCAAGCTAATTGATGCGGCTTCCGTGACCAACTTTCTTTGGTTTGACAAAGATGCCCCTGCGACGAGCCCCCAAATGATATGATAAGCCCATGGTCCTTAGAGTGTAGCAGATAATCCTTGGTCCTTCAAAGGTTATTTTGGTAACTGCATATTTCATGGCATACCTCAATTCAGGAGATGAATGGTACACTTTACTGTCAATTTGCGCAGTCAATCGAGGACAGCGGTTGGAGTGACATTAAACTGGTTACATCATAAAAAATAAATATAAAGACTAATTAAGAAACAAATTATAACAGAGTAAATAAACAGATTCTTAATTAAATTGATTTTTTTTTTCGTAATGATTATATGAAAAAATGCTAATAATTCCACATCATCTTATTTAATACAAAAGGGGAAAAATAAAAAGGTTTGGTCATATTGTAACAAGATATTGAAACATCCCAAAAAAGAAAAGAACGTAAACAAAAGGAAAAACCCGAGAAACCCAACCCACACCATTTCTTCATGGACTTCAGCACTTGGTGTTGGTTGAGAGAGACTAAGAGTGGGGGAGAGGCTAAGAGAGACGCTGGAGAAGGCAGAGCCACGGTGGCTGGCTTGAAAACCCCGGAAAACCAGGTAACCTGTGAACCCGTTTAAGTTTGAAATTCGGATTTTTGGGATTGGGTGTTTGGAAACTTAAACTGAGGCCATGAACGTGTTCTCTGAAGTCTTGCGAGTCCACATGGACAAAAATGGATTGAAATGGAGCCAAGGAGGAGCTTCGGTGGAAGCTTGAAGGACGGCCGTGAGGATTCGACCTTGGCCAAGAGCTTTCAGTAATGTTTCTTCGTTTTAAGCTCGCAGAATAGTTCCTGGGTGAGAGACGAGACTCTGGGTGAAAGAATGGCGAACTTTGGTTGAGTTTTGGTGAAGATATGGTCGGGTCAAGCAAACACACACAACAACTAAACACATAAACACAACCTTACCTCACCCTTCTATTTCTCCATCATCTTCATCATTGAACGAGTGTGTGAGAGTGAGAAAGACCAGAGGAACGGAGAGGGACGAATGAGCACGGCGGGGACCTATGGCGGAAGTGAGTGAACCCGAAACCCGAAAAAACCAGTTTTTGACCCAAAAATGGAAAACCATATTTTTGACGTTTGTTGGTCGATTTGGTGGATTGGGACATGTTCCAGAGACCAAGATGACCTGGTGGGAGTCGATTTCGAAGGAAGAGATGGCCTCAGTTGAGAGAAAACAGAGGAGGAAGTTTGAGCTTACTGTTCACCTTGAACTAGGTAAATTCTAGTCCATTTTTCTTGATTTTGATTAGTTAGGGTTGTTGCTGGGTTGATGACGATCATTTAGGAAGAAAGAGGGATGAAAATGATGTAGAAATGAGGAATCTAGGGTCGGGTTAGGGTCGCAGGTCTGCGTGACTCAGTTCAATCATTCAAGTCTGTCCCATCGCGAGGAAGATGATGATGATGTCATCATGTCAGATGTCAGGCCACGTGGCCTAGTCACAGGATGACACGTGTCATGTTGTTAGTGCCCAGTCAACTTGACATGTCAGTGATGTGGACCAATCAAGTGGTGCCACGTGTCACTAACATGTTAGACACCTGGACCAACGAGCTGCTGACACGTGACACCTATCAGGATGACAACATGTTGACGTCAGTAGTGACGTCAGCATTGACCTAACCGTTGACTTTTTAACCAGCAACTTTGACCCGCGCGTGGGGGCGCATGGGCACAAATAGCGATGACAGGACCCCGTCCCAACTGGACGTCAAAAACCGCGCCCGGTCCTGCTCCCGTCTGACAAGTCAACCAAAGGCCCGAAACTACCCTTCAGCGCTTGCTAGACAATGGATGTTTGCGCTGATTTCTGCTGCTACCTCTACCTCACGATCAGTCCCGAACGTCGTACCACGGCCTGGAGGGTCACAAAACAGAAAAGATGTGAGTGGACAAAAATGACCTCTTATAAAAATATTTGCCAAAATACATTCTTACCCTCCAGTTTTCACAAACTTGCATGCATATCATAAACATGAGTAATAGTATGAAATCATTCAAGTATGAATAGTGGACCGATAAAATCAAGACATATTTTCCCATGGTCCATAAAACTCATGTTCACCAAATCAGTTCATGTTATAAAACATCAAATCCCAGCTCTCAGGCCAAAACATGTGAAACACAATCATCTGGCCACAAAGACCAAAAACTCGTACTCAAAACCGGTACGTCATCACAAACAACATCAATCAGAACTATTCACAAGTGCACAGTCAATCAATCAATCCAATCAATCCGCACTACTCACAAGTGCACAAACTATCACAATCACATCTGCACTACTCACAAGTGCACAATCAAACCATCAACTGCACTACTCACAAGTGCTGCACTACGCGTAGGCCAATATCCAGCCACACTCTCGGGATCAGACACCTCTGGGCTCAACCCTCGGGCTCAGTCACATCTGGGCGAACACATCCCCAGGCTCAGACACATCCGAGTGGTACATCCAGGCTCAGTCACATCCGAGAAGCTGGCTTACCATAGGATCAACTCACAATCCTATAATCATATCCCCCAAGCTCCAGTCGTTTGGGTAATCCCCCCAAGCTCCGACCGTCTGGGCATTTCACAATCACAATGAAAACCATCTCAGGAATTACATCCCAAAACATTTCAATCAAATCTTGACTTCAAACAAAGTCAAGATCATTCCTTGACTTCAAACCAAGTCAAGATCATTCCCGACTGGGTCTCAAGCCCCAAAATAACATTTACACGTAAATCTTTAAAATCACATTTTAAAACAATAAAATAATCCAGAAATCATCATTGACTCACCAACTAAGTCAAAATATCATTTTAGTAATCCTTTTGACTCCGGGCCTAGCCCAAAACATCATTTGCACGTTCCTCAGAAAACGTGCCCGAAAGGCTGATTAAAATAATCATAAAATCACAAGAAAACATCAATTTCATCAAATTCACAAGTGACTCTAAATCCGAATCAAAATCACTATCCATTTGGGTCTCACACCCAAAATATCATTTTCACACAAATCCATGCGTTCGCAACCTCAATTTCCATTTTCACGTAAATCCAAGAAATCGACCCTTGACTCATTCCCGAGTCAACACATCATTTTCAATCCATGACTCATAACTCGAGTCCAAACATCATTTTCAATCAATTTCAATCCCGGACTCATAAACCAAGTCCAAACATTATTTTCAACTAATTTCATAGTTTCTCGAAAATCGTGCCAAAATATAATAATATAATAATCCATAAAATCGAGAAATCACCGGATTGAAACATCAATCAGGCCAAAGCATATAAAATCATATAATAAGGCATTTAAATCATATATGCATGCATCACGGTTAGAAAACAAAGTCCACCCACACACACCGTCTAAACGGTCCGTTTCCGAGCTGCATGTTTTTCCGTAAATTCTGGAAATCACAATTCCTATCCAAAATCTTTATAGAGGGTTACTAGCATCTCAAAATACTTCATATAATTTTCCCCAATTTTTTTGGAATTTAAATACGTATTTAACACGTAAATCAAAACTTTGAATACGCGGAACATTAACGAATCGATATCCGATTTCCTCGAAACCAGTGTCAAAATGTTCGTTACACTGAAAGGATTCAAAGTCATGTTGACCTCACCTTGAAACAAGGCCGTACGTGCCGTCACACGCCGCCGTGAGTGGCTGCATGTGAAACCCACGCACCAGCTACAGTAGTCGTCTTCCTCGCCCGTTTCTTCTGCAAACGGGTCCTGCAACCCGCGTGACAACCCGATTCAATTCCTATCAATTCAGCCTCCATTACTTCAATTGAACATTCAAATGGATTCGTCTTACTTCTAATTAAAGTTCTGTTACCATAAATACATCAATCCTTACCTGAAATCCCACGATTCGAAGACGAACGTCGAAGAACACCCGTCACTGTTCCTTCTTCTAAATTCGTCAATGTCAATCGATTCCTTCAATTGATGCTTCCATTAGCATCGTGGGATCATACTGAACATAATCCCCAGTTCAATTGCATCAATCCGAGACTCAAATTCCTCGACTCAAGGTTGAAAATTCAGAAGCTTCAGTCCCTCAGTTCTACCTCAAATGGACCTCAATTCTCCTTAATTTTCACTGGGTTCAACTCGTATCAATCCCAGGGAGCTAAATTCAAGCTCAAGTTTGATCCTCAGAGCTCAAATCTCAACATTCGAATTTTCCCTCTCAAAATCCAAAAATTCGATTCTGAGTTCCCAGCTTCCCTCATTATCCCCGTGTTTCCCTTCAACTAATTTCGTCTCTCAATCCACTCAATCCTCCACTCTCAAGCTCAGTAATGGAAGAGGAATGGTGAACAATTCAAACTCTCCCTTCTCTGTTTTTCAATTGTTCACGGTTCAGAGAAACAAAGAGGATTAATGGAAAATGAAATGATTTAAAAATTAATTAACAAATAATAAAACATCATAATGATGTTTTCCAAAAACATGGATCAGAGTTTTGGCCCTAAATCAAGGGATGGGTGACACTTGTCACTCATCTAGGTGTGTTCAATCATCGGGTACTGTTCACAATAAAATAATATTTTAATCGAAATCCCGGTTCGTTCGGTTAATCGATTTTGATCCCATGACCATAACTTCGTTGTCGAATCTCCGATTTCGGCATGCCGTCTATCATTGAATTCATATCGACTAGACCTACGTAACGGTCCTTGGCCCTCGTCCATTGGACTTCCCATGTCAAAAGTCAACATTTGGTACCTTTTCAACCAAATTACCAAAATACCCCTCAACTTCCTAACGTCATAACTTCTTCCTCGAATGTCGGAATCGAACATGCCACCTGTCTATGAACTCGTGACGTCCAGAATTACGTCACAGTCATCGGCCAAAGTTTGTTTGACCGTCCGAACGAAAAGTCAACATTTTGCCCACGCCTAGGGGCAAAACGGTCATTTTGCACAATTCGTCCGATTTCACTCAACTAATCCCAAATTAGTCATTCTAAACCATAATTAATTAATATTTAATTCCGATATTCGGAACGGGTCGTTACACGCGAGGTAAGAGTAGTACCATTCTAATGGTTTCGATGATCTAAATCCAATGGTGGTAGTTTCAAGTCGATCGGAGATCGTTTGATGGGTCAAATTGAGGTTTTTAGCCTAGGGATGTGTGTCTGGGACACGTTGACTTTTCTAGGAGTTTTTTGAGGTTTATGATTAGGACTGGTATCGATGGTTAGTGACCTTTGAGTGTGATTTTGACAGGTCCGGATGACCCGGAGAGGTTGGATTAGCCCGGAGACGCTTACGGCGCAGCGTGCAAGCGCGCAGTAAGGACGGTCTGTGAGTGGACGCTTGTTTTTTTAAATATGATGCATGCATAACTGTTTTATATGTTTTATATCTATGATTTGAAATGCCTTGAGTCCATATGATCGTGGTATTTGGTATTTACATATTTGCATGTATTCCGAGGTTTATGTTTTGTATTGGGTTTATATGTGCTTTGTGTTTTCAATAGTTTGATTAATGGAATTATTTTGGATTTGGAAATATGAACTATCGGACTTGAAGTACATCTAATTTAATGAGGTATCACGTTGGAGGCCCATTTGGTTTATACTATCGGCCTTAAAGCCCAATTGGTTTATGATATGTGGAAATGGTTTATGAAAGTTATACTTCGTCCATAAGACCCAGTTGTGGATTTACGATGGTTTTATGGAAATAGAATGGATGAAACTATATTCCGGGCGTGAGCCCATTTGAGAGGTTTTGAGATGATTTGTGAAATGTTTTACATATACCATCCTTATGTGTGGATTGTCTCCTTCAGGGACACTGGAGTAGTCACAATGCATTGCTCGAGATGGGCCATTCTACATGAGAAACCGTAGAGAGGCTCAGGATTAGGATTTCTAGAGGTTAAAACCTCCCCCCAAGGAAGGTCAATGACATGGGTGGATCCTAGGGAGACTCGAACTTGAGAACCCGAGTGACACGCGTAGCCTTAGAGACTGTGACAATGGTATTGATTAGGTATCTGGGATGCCGAGGATTGGTTAAACTGTATTTCAATGAACTGGTTATTAAGTATTAACGGATTTGGGCAGTGACCCACATACTTTGGTTTTACGGTTTTGGGCTAAAGCCCTAATGATTTGAGGAAGGAAATGGCTTTACTTGAGAAGCATTTTTCACTGTGTTTGGATTTGGAAAACCTATGATTTGATTTAAAGAAAATGGTTGGGTTAAAGGGTTTTCGAATGCATGCATGCATTTTAATGGAGGGTATAAATGTCTTTCGTGAAATGTGTTTTATTAAACTATTTATTTTTCATCAACTCACATCTTTTCATGGTTTTTAATACCCTTCAGGCTGATCGCGGGTGCGGGCTATAGCAGAGACCGAAACATCACATGCCTCCACAGATCCTAGCGCGCTCTGGAAGCCCCGAAAGAGGGTCAAGATTTGGTTTATCCATTGTCTAACACGTGGTGTCAGATGAGAGCATGACACATCCCGCATTAATCCCGGGGGGATTGGGATGGGTTGTGTAAGTTTTGGACTGTTGCCCATGTGTTAAACTATATGTGTCAGGACCCACCCCGATTATCACCCCGATAACCGAGGTGAACCATGCTCCCGTCTGACAACCCAACACAAAAGACCGAAACAACCTCACAAAAACCACAAATTACATTGCCAGAAGCAAGAGAATCTAAAACATCCCAGAGTCAGCAGTTATACAGAGCATAGTACCAAACTAAGAAAATAAAAACCAACACACAAAGTACACGCACAACGGAAAATTTAAACCACTCTGGAAAAACTCTCGAGTACTCTATGCCTCTGACGCTGCCTCAACGTTAACTCCCGCGCTAGCTCCACAACCTGGATGACATTTAAAAACAGAAAAGTGTGAGTGGACCATAAATACAGTTTCCAAAAACCATTTCATAAGCAAACCAGGGTTTTGGCCCTCCGTTTTGAAAACATACATGCATAACCCATTAGCTGAAAACAGTTATAAATCACATAAGGATCATCATAAAAACAGTTGCAGAAACGCCATAAAAACAGCTATAGAAATCACGTCGTAAGCATCATAAAACCTCACATCATAAAACCAATAGATACCAATATTATTATCCGATCAAACCTACTGGACCTATCTGAGTCTTTAAACTCCCGAGTCTTTAAACTCAATCCAGGCCTCAATAATATCCGAGTCTTTAAACTCCGAGTCTTTAAACTCAACAGGCCTACGGGGGAAATATCAATATATCCGAGTCTTTAAACTCAATCCGGGTCTTTAAACCCAATCCGGGCCCATCCCCCGTCAAACATAATATCCGGGTCTTTGAACCCAATAACCAGATCCAGAAAATCCAATCAAAACCATTTGAAAACCATTTCTAAATCCATATCCAAACCCGAATCCGAAATCACTGGCCTGAAACCCTTCCGGCATCCAGAACCGTCATTCCGAACCCAAATCCGGAAATCCACTTTTCAACTTTAAAACCAATTTCCGCTTTCCGAAATCTGATTCTAAAACCGAAAACCCTTGATCATCGAAATCATGTTCCAAAATCCCTTTATAATCATTGAAAACCATTTACCATTTGAAATCCCCAAAACCATGGCATCATAATCAGAAATCAAACATTTCTTGTAAAATGTGCCAAATATGTAAAACAGTTATAGCATAATCAAATAACCATGAAATCACATGTAAAACCATAAAAAAATTATTGAAAAACAGTTATGCATGCTCAATTATAGAGAAGAGGTCCACTCACAGATACCGGCCACGTCACTCGTGTTCCGTACGTTCCTCGTCCTCCTCGGGGATTCCCGATCCTGTCAACAGTCACCAAAACACTTTACTAACACGTTAACGAAGATCCTCCTAAATTTCCCCAGTTTTCCCGAACTTCAAACGTACGTAAAACGAAACTCTAGAACTCCGATCCCGCGGAACTAATGCAATTCGACGTCTGATTAACCCGAAACCTATCCCAAAAGATTTGTTACAACGTCTAGACCAAAAACGTAGTTGAACGTCTCCCCAGAAACCACTGCACGCGCCTCCACGCGCCGCCCAAAGTGACTGCGCGTGGGCGTCACGCGCCTGCACACAGAGTACTGTTCATCGTCTTCCTCAGCTAGTCGACCGGTCTGAACCGGCGAGGGCGGTTCTCCGCTGTTCGTCCACCGTTTTCCTCCCTCTTTCCACCGTTCTCTTCGTCCTCTACCCAGTAATTCATTCCCCTCATCAAAGCACGACAACACGGCCTACATCTCAACGTCCCAAGCTCGAAACAAAACCTCCCGAACACCTCTGTTTAACCAACCGACCACCAGTGTAACCCCCCATCACAGCGTTGACACCAAAAGGTTCCTAAGAACCTAAGGAGTCGATTAAAACCTACCAGACACCTCGACTCAGCCCCTACCTTCACGACTCAACGTTTGAAATTCACGGCAAAACAGAGCATCGAAAAGGAAGCCAGAATTACCTGTGCTCAGGCCGCCGCCGTGAGCTCCACCGTGGTTATGGGACCCTTCTAATCCTCCTCCGTCCTTTGGAAACCACCTTCAGCCTCGATTGATCCAGCACGGCTGCACCACCACCAAATTCCCTCGACACCTCTCTGTTTTCCTGAAACCTCACCTTCCTCACACACACAACCACTCAACTCTCAGCCCAGTCCTTGCACTCTCAGCTTCCTCTGAACACACGCTCACTGACAGGACCGCCCCCGGAAGGGGCATCGATAACCGTGCCCGGTCCTGCTCCCGTCTGGCAAGTCGACTGAAATACCCAAGTTACCCTCAGTACGTGCCAGACCAGGGATAGCCACATGTGCTTACTCATGCCTCCGCCCCTCGTACAGCCTCGAACAACGCGCCACGACCTGGAGGGTCAATAAAAACCAAAAGGTGTGAGTGGACAAAAATAAATCAGTTTAGCAAAATAGTTACAGCAAACGTTTTTACCCTCCGCGTAAAAAACCAATGCATGCATACAAAAATCATTTCGCAATCGGTCAAGATTTTCCACATAAGAAAAACTGTGTATCAAATTTTAACATAAGGAAAAACTCGTATGAACCTCAAAATCATTTTTCCTTTCTCAACCATCAGGTCTTAGCCCGCAATCATAATCACCGGGCCTCAGCCCAAAACCATGAATCAAACCAAATGCACAACATGATCCAAAACCAACAACCATATACCGGGCTACTACCCAACTCAACCAAAACATCAGAAATCATCAATAAATCACAAGTCAATCATTTTGCTGGATATCAAGTGCGCCCGAGTCTTTAAACTCAAAACATGCGCATAAACAGGCCTTCCCGGGATATCAACGAGTCTTTAAACTCAGAACATAATCAATAGGCCTCGGGGGTATCACAGTAACCGAGTCTTTAACCTCACGAGTCTTTAAACTCATTAAGGGCCCTCCCCCGTCATCAATTAACCGAGTCTTTAAACTTAAAACGTGATCCAGCAATAGCACCGGGTTTTTAAACCCAAAACAGTTTTCAAACACAACAACGGGTCTTTAAATCCAAAACATTTCTCAATCACAACAACGCGGGATCCATCCCGAAAATCACATTTTTCGCAACAGGACCCATGGTCCGAATTTCCACATTCGAATTCCCAAACCTTACTTCAAGAAACATGTTCAAATCATCATTAAACACGGGGCATGCACAATCATAGAAAATCACTTTATTAAATCCTTTTTCATTCCCGTATTCGAATTCGCAATAATGATTCCGTAAGCCGGCATCCGGAAGCATCATCCCGAACCCAAACCAAGAATCCACTTTATTATTTTCGAAAACCGAAATCCCGTAAATCAATGTTACTTTTGTGCCCCGAGCATCGAGCCCGAAATCACCCTTTTTCAAATCCATTTTAATTCTTAGAAATCACTTCTTTCGTTAAACCATCATTAAGCACACGAGTGACCATATTCTCAAAATACGTGTAATTTCACATGTATAGTAAAAATACGTATAAATACGGGAATCGAATACATAATAAAACGGAAATCAAAATCAATCACAACTTATAATCATAATCATAAAATCATAGAAATAATTTATGCATGCATTAAATTTTGAAAGCAACGTCCACTCACACACCAATTTTAAGGCTCGGTTTCGAGCCGCACGCACGCCCGTAATTTCAGATATTTTCCAGAATTTCAAATCCTGTCCGAAAACATACTTTAGTGTCACTAAGGGCTTACATAAAAACATACTAATTTCCCATAATTTTCCGGGAATTAATCATTATTTACAAACGTAACATAAATCTTCGGACCCTCGAAACCACATCGAAACGTTGTCCGATAAATTCGAAACCAATACTAAAATGTTCGTTACATTGTATAGGACAAAAGTCGTGTTGAACTCACCTTGAAATTCGGGTCCACGCGCCGCCGCAAGCGGCTGCGCGTGACACCCACGCGCCAGCTACAGTAACCCCAACGGTCACCATCTTCACCCGACTGCCTGGTAAACGGGCCATTTGACCCGCGACTCGACCCGATCAAATTCCTGCGAGAAACCATCTAATTTCTTCAATTGATCCCACAACTAGACTCGCAGTACACTCAATTAGGGGTCTGTAATACTCATTCAAATCGACACAGTCCAAAACCAACTCAACTAATCTCCTGTTCCAATCACGGTTCAACGTTCCTGTTCAGCAACCCGTCACCGTTTTCCTTCAATTAACTGGCCAGGGAGCATCGAAGACTTATCTTGAGGATGATTTTGAAATCAATTTGCAAGAGCTTACCTTCAAGTCCACAACTCAATGCTCGATTTTCCTCCCGGTCACCAGGTCCGATCAGAAACCGTAACAGCATCCAGTCACCTCCCAATCGCCCTGGATCGACTCGACTTAACCCCATGAGGCTAAATGAGGCCTTAATTTGCCATGGGTAGACCTACATTTCGAAGTCGAGTTTGAATTTTCCAAACACGAGCTTCGGGTTTCTGGGTGCAGTTCCACTCGTTCAATCCACTGCATCCCCACATACCCAACACACTCGACTATAATCACTCTCTCACCCTGTCTTAAACTCACACCCGAGTCGCTCTAGTAGAAAAATGGCCAGCCATCACTCACACTCTGTTTTTCCCTCAGAGACACCCGCACAGTTTGAATACCCCAGCCCACGAATGTGCACTCTCAGACCCAAGTACCAGCACCCCCACATACTCTGACGACCGCACACAACGCCAACACCCGTGGGAAGACATTCTGGTCTCTCTACACAAAGGGTTTCCCGCACTGCCCAAAAAATGTCATGGTTTAATCCTCCCCGTGCACTGGGTTTGCACCAGCCTATGCCACTACCTCAAAGTCCTTAAACAACTCTCCCACTCAGCCATTATCAGGTAAAAAGAATTCAACAATTCCTTGGGCAGAATAAACAATTCTCCCCCGCCCATGCTCTGTTTTTCTGAGGGGAAACCACCCGCGCACGGCTGTCCCACGGCTGTCCCCAAGGCTGAATTACCATTTTGCCCTCAATTGACAATTTACCAAAATGCCCTCAAGCAATCTAGACCCGCAACTTGGTCATTCGAATTCCGATTGACGCGTGCCGCCCGTCGTTGTACTCAGGGCGTCGAGACGAACATAACGGTCATCGAGTCATATGGATATCAATTGTCAAAAAAAAGTCAACTTTTTCCCCTTATAACGTCCAATTTACGATAATGCCCCTGGACTTCCGCACGTCATAACTTTCACCATGTTCGTCCGAATCGGACGTGCCACCTGTCTATGAACTCGCGACGTCCCAAACTACGTCACGGTCATCGGGCAAGGTCCATTTGACCGCCCGAATAAAAAGTCAACGTTTTGCCCACAACCAGAGGCAAAACGGTCATTTTGCCACGTTCGTCCGATTCCACCCAACTAACCACCAATTAACCCTCATTAATCATGATTAGTTACTAACCTAATCCCGAATTCCGGGACGGGTCGTTACACTCACACCCAAGAACTCACACACTCACTGTAATTTGATCGATTCCTCCATCAACCTCTCTCTCTGTTTTCTTCGATTTCACGGCCACAACCACGACTCACCCAAATATTTTGAACCGTGCAAACATGTAGAAACCTCTAGCCCCTTGCCACATGTCACAATCCTAGAGCCCCTCTCACAAATATCCACTTGCACCTGTACACTTGGCCTTATCAGATTGGCCCAATTCCCAATGCACCAAAAAGACTAAAATGCCCCTTGTAAGTCAAAATTACCATTTTACCCTTCGCCGTTCTAGACCCGCATCTCGCCCGTCCAATGTCCGATGAAGGCATGCCGCCTGTCGTTGAACTCAAGACGACGAGATCTACCTAACGGTCCTAGGTCTACGTACAAAAACCCTGTCGTGCGAAAAGTCAAATTTTCCCCCTATTTCCACCAAATGACGAAAGTGCCCTCGACCTTCCGATCATCATAACTTCCTCCTCGGATGTCGGAATCGGGCATGCCACCTGTCTACGGACTCGTGACGTCCCAAACTACGTCACGGTCATCGGTCAATGCCCAATTGACCGTCCGAACTCAAAGTTAATATTTTGTCCATACTAGGGGCAAAATCGTCATTCTACACTAACAGGCCTAAAGTAACCAACTAAACACCAATTAGGCTCACTAATCCGTTACTAATCACTTTACTAATCCCGGCTCTCGGGACGGGTCATTACAATATGTCAATTTGGATATTGTTTGTTGGATTAGTTAACCTCAGGCTATTGGATCGCTATATCCGGAGTTGGACTCGATGGATTCCCATAGCCAGGTTCAGACGTAATTGGAGTTGGACTCCACACGTACCAACGAGGTTGGACCGTGTAGGACCTGTACTCTCCTACCGGTAGTGCACATGGGAGGCTAGTTGGACTAGGAGCTGGTTGGATTAGCATGACGAGGTTTGACATTAGGCTGGTTGGACTAGCGAGATCGAGTTTGGAATTTAATAATTGTGATTTGTGAAATTTTTTTTAAAACGGCTAAGATATGGTGATTTCAGTAAAATGTGAGCCAAAGGGCTTTTGTGTTTTTATGTGATTTCGGGTTGGAGCCACGGTTTATAATTTATATATTGATTGCGAGTTTTGAGCACAATGGTTTATTTGACTAAGCATGCATGTAACGACCCATCCCTAATTATTAGAAATAATTAAGAATTAATGACGGATTAGCGAGACTAATCAAAGATTAGAAGAGGATTAATGGACGTTCAGTGCAATATGACGATTTTGCCCTTGGAATGGACAAAACGTTGACTCTTCGTTCAGGCGGTCAAATGGACTTTGGCTGATGACTATTATGTAGGTCGGGACGTCACGAGTTCATAGACACGTGGCACGTCTGATTCCGACGTTCGAGGAAGAAGTTATGACGTTCAGAAGTTCGACGGTATTTTGGTAATTTGGTTAAAAAGAGGCAAACAGTTGACTTTTGACCAGGAGGTCCGATGGCCAAGGACTATGAACTGTTACATAGATCGAGGTGATACGAATTCATAGACAGGCGGCACGTTGAAATCAAATGTTCGACGGAAAAATTACGGTTCACGGAAGTTCGAACTTACTATTGCACGAATTATGAAACAGATGCCTTTTTGGAATTATGTGGGCCCAGATATTTTGGGGCAGGCCCAATGGATGAATGACACTTGTCATCCATCCATTGCCCACCCACTTTCATTCATGCATATCATCTTCATTCTTTGTTCTTCCAAAACCAAAACCCGATCTCATCCATTCCCTATCAAACCATCACCCCAATCCTTTCCACGCCTGATTCAATCCAAGAAAGAGACAGAGAGTGGCTGTTGAAGCTGAGAACGGCGAGGAGGCTACTGAGCCGTCGTGTTCTTGAATTCAAGAAATCGATTAGGACATTATGAACGATTTTGGATGGTTGGATAGTGTTAAATGGGTTGTTAGGAAGGTATAGAGGAGTGTTTGGAGGGTGGTTCACGGCTGAAGAACCCTGGAGAAAATCTGGGCATTCAAACCGTGAGGGAAGAAATCAAACCATTGGGTTTTTCATTCTTTTCTTTGTTTTGATCATCTAAATAGGTTTCTAGGGATTAGATAGGAAGAATGGAATCAATTAGGAAGAGATTGGACGAAAAATGAAGAGAGGAGAGCCTTGGACCGGTCATGCCGGTCCAGGTAGACATGATTTGTAGAGTGAACTGGGCTGGCCGGTTTGGACCGGCCTGGCCTGGCCGAAAAACAGGGATGCTGGAACAGTGGCGCGTGAGCCCACGCGCAGGGCCCTTTGGGCGGTGGGTGGTAGTGCGTGGGACTCCTTTTGGGGATGTGTTCAACACATGAAATCATCTATTCGATGTAACAAATATTTTGGGACTAGTTTCGTGTCAATCAGACATCGTTTCAATATAGTTCGGGCTGTCCGAAGGTTTAGGAGCGAGTTTAAAAATAGTTAAAAATTCTAGAAAATTACGGGGCTTTAGTGAGGGGTTATATAAGTAGTTAGTAACCCTCTAAATTAATTTGGACAGGTTCAGGAACCCCGGTGGCGACGATTGGCCCGGGAGAGGCTTATGGCGCGCGTAAGCGCTGCTTCGGACGGTCTGTGAGTGGACCTTTCTTTCGAAATTGATGCATGCATAAATGTTTTGTAATTGTTTTAGAACTTGTTTTGTGATGCCATGAGTGCATTTTTTTGTGGTAGCTTAGGATCGACATATTTGCACGTTTTTTGAGGTTTTCGGCTTTATGTCGTACCTTTGCGTACTGTGTTTTCAATGATGATTTAATGAATGGGTTTTGGATTTAGAAACATGAATTTGGGCATGAGACCCATTTGATTTACAAACTCTCGGACTTGGAGTCCATTTTATTTGACGAGGAATCGGACCGAGAGTCCATTTGAGTTATACGATCGGGCTGAGGGCCCCGTTGGTTTACGAATCCGGGCTTGAGGCCCATTTGGTTGTAATATCGGGCTTGAGGCCCATTTAGTTGTAATATTGGGCTTGAGACCCCGTTGATTTATGGTTTCAGGCTTAGGGCCTAGTTAGTGGTGATATCGGGCTAGAGGCCCAGTTGATTGTAACATCGGGCTTGAGTCCCAATTCGGTTTACGAAATGAGAATTCGGGCATGAGACCCTATTGAACTGTGGATTTAGGCCGAGACCTGTGAAATTGATTTGAATCGGATTCGAGGAATCCTATTGAGATGAATCGGGTATGAGACCCGGTTGGAAATATGTTTTGAGAAAGGAAATGATTTGAAAATGTATTATACCCTCCATATGATTTGTTTGGTCACCTCCAGACGTCGACCTGGAGAGTCACGATCCACATACCAGAATGGGTATCCCTATAGGGATCTCGTTCTAAGAGTGGGAGTTATGATGTGGTCCCGGATCAGATTCCAGAGAGATGATTGGACTAGGTCCGAAGATAAAGCCTTCCAGATGGAGAATTCCTGGGGGTAGACTCGGAGTGAGACCCCGAGTAGTGTGCACAATAGTATAGAGATGAATCATGACATATATCGGGGCTGTGTGCCTCGAGTTGGAATCTTCTCGGAAGTGTCGCAGATGGGTTATACGTATGCGTACGTATGAGGTTTACGGAAAGTGATTTGGGGACGGAGACCCCGTGTTCCATGTTTTAGAAAGTGATTTGGGGCGGAGACCCCGTATTTGATATTTTGGAAATGGTTTGGGGCGGAGACCCCGTATTCGATGTTTTAGTATTTCACTGAGAACAATTTTGGGTTGAGACCCACGTTTACTGGATTTGGGCAGAGTCCCACTTGTGATTGATTTGGGTTGAGGTACCATGTATTGATTTACGGTTTTTGTGATTTCGGGTCGGGGACTCATAAATGGATTTATGGTTCATGACGATTTATGGGGATCGGCATGAACCCTTGAAAGGTTTTTATGGTTCATGACGGTTTATGAGGACCAGGCATGAACCCTTGAAAGTTTTTGAGAATGTTTTCAAAATGGTTTTATGAACGTTTTGGTAAATGATTTTTGAATGCATGCATATGCTTTTAGTGAAGGGCATAAATGTCTTATTATGAAAATGTTTTATTAAAATATTATTTGTCCACTCACAGTTTTCGTGGTTTTAATGCCCTTCAGGTTGATTGCGGATGCGGGCTGTAGTAGTGACCGAGACATCACACTCCTCCTCCTACGATCCTGGCATACTCTAGAAGCCCCGGTGAGGGCTAGAGATGGAATTATCTCTGGTCTGACACTTCGTGTCAGACGGAAGCATGCACGTCCCACGTTAATCTCGGAGGATTAGGGATGGGTCCTGACAATGCTTGTTTTATAAAACAGAGGGTGTAAATGTATATGTCAGAAAATGGTTTTTCAAAACTTTATTTTTGTCCACTCACACTTTTTATTAGTTTTGGCACCCTCCAGGTTGATCGCAGACGCAGGCTGTGTGAAGGCTGAGGCATCACGGTGAGTGTATACTCTGATTATTCTGGTTGGTATGTGGTAGTATCCCTAGTCTGGCACATAGTTGGATGGTTACTTAATCTCGAGGGCAATAAGGTCATTTTATAAAGTCGTGTCAGGCGGGAGCAGGTCCTTCCACGCTAATCCAGGGGGATTACAGGGAGGGTCCTATCAGATCAAATACCATATTGGTAAGAAAGGGATACCAACTCAAAATATAATGGTTGTATGCAATTTTGACATGCAATTATATTTTCATGTGCTGGTTGGGAACTTCCCATGATACTAGGATATTTCTATCAGTTTTAAGGAATGATGCTTTAAATTTTCCTAAACCTCCAAAAGGTAATATCCAAATTTGTGCATAATATTTTATCTTTTATAATATCTAAATATTTTTTAATACAAATTCAAATTATTATAATTAAACTTATATATATGTTACATGTAAATATTATCTTGTAGATGTTGGGTATCCTCAAAGGAATGGATACTTAGGACCATATAAAAGTGAAATGTATCATCTTCTTGACTTTCGTAGGGGTAACCAACCAACTGGTTCTAAAGAGATATTAATCATATACACTCTTCTCTTAGAAGCATCATCGAATGCACATTTGGAGTATGGAAGAAAAGATGGAATATTTTAAGAGATATGCCTAGTTATTCATTTTAGAAGCAAGTGAAAATAGTCATTGCAACTATGGCTGGTCATAACTATATAAGGAGGCATACACAAGGTGATAATGATTTTGATGAGGGTGAGGATGAAATCGAAGAGATAGAAATGTGAACCCATACACAAGAAGAATGTCATATAACCCAAGGTTCATGCGTAAAAGAAATCAAGACATTGAGAAATAACATTGTTGTAAATTTAGTTAGTACATCTATTTAAAGATTAATATACATTCGTATCTTTTTAAATTCTATTACATATGCTTTGTCATTCATATTATGTTTCATCGAACAATTTTCTTGCATTTTGCTCTATATTATGCCATTATTGCCTAATTATTACTACTGGTTGGTAACATTTAATATATATTTTTTTCTTTCAATAATCCTCATATTATATATAATTACGTTTTTTGACCTTTTAAGAATTATTTTATTTTATTTTCAAATAGATTGTACAATGGTAGTCGAAAGATAATAAGCAACAAGATAAATATTTATGGTAAAACGTGCATATGCAAGTGTATATATTTATATTTTATAATCATATATATATATATATATATATATATGTAAATGGATATTTTAGTCATTATATATATAGATATATTTACCAAACAATTCAAAAGTACTTTTTTAACTTATAGCACTTTAAAAAATATAATTTACAAAATATTAAATAGTTTTAATTTATAACTATTTATTTTAAAAGTACAGTAGAAACAACTTTTTTAAAAAGTCACAATAATATGAAACTAGCCCTTAGAGTTGAACTGAAATAGGACTCAAGTCCAACAAAATTGAGGTGAAGTTCCTACAACTGCAACTGGTGTGGTATAGGAAATACCGAACTAATTGGAAGAATGGAAGCCCTTCAATTAAAGTTCCAATTTCCATATTTGTGTTTGTGGCTATTATTCAATTTAAGTCTCAAATCTGCAAATTCTAAATTAAGTAATCGGGGATTTGACTGCGGGAGGGAATTAGACCCTTTGAGAAAGTTTCAACTCAGGAAAAAAAAAGTTTATTGACTTAAATGCACCCTAAACTCGCATACTTGTGACACTTTGCCCCTTGAACTCATTATTCGCTCACTTAACAGTATGAAATTGTCGAGTAGGGCCACTCAGCACAATTTTCGTTCAAGCTGTTATGTTTTCCATGAAAATCCGATGTGGCACCTACATGGACAAAAGTATGTTAAATTGGAAAAGGGAATTTGTAGAACTTCACAATTGGCCCTCTCTCAATTCGAATCCCAAATTGAGAAACCCTAAATCACGATTAACCCCAAATTGCAAACCCAAGTTTTTTTGTGGAGCTTCACCAGGCGTCGACGCCTTCTTTGCAATGGCTAGTTAAGGTTGGAAACCTTAAGGAAGAAATATGTTCTTACTTGATCATCTCAATTATACACCTGAGTTTCATGCTTGGATTACTTTGTGATATCAATTAATCATCTTTGTTCAGTAATTTATAAACTTCGTGATGATATGGTGAGTAAACTTGTGTCTTTTAAGGGTTCGGGATATGTCATATTCTTTACTGTTGGATATTTAACCCAGATAGGGGTATGAATCCTGTATTGTCAAAGTTCTGAATCATTGTTTCAAAAAGAAAATAATGCAGAAGCATATGGAACATCATTATCAGATGGAGGAGCATGAAGCCAAGCATTGCTATTGCGGGAAGAAATGTAAAATCCTGACTTCGTGGACTGACAGATATCCCGAGAGGAGATTCCAAGTGTGTCCATGTTCTGGGGTAAGATAAACAAAAAAAATTGTGTTTTAATTGAATGAAATTACGATGAAAATGCTGATAATAGTCTATGTTGATGCAGGGAAACAAATGTGGTTATTGAGAATGGTTTGATCCTGAAATGTGCCATCGGTGCAAGGAAATCATACCTGGATTGTTGAGGAAAACTGGTAAATTGGAAGAGGATTTGAAAAGGTACAAAGATAGGACAAGGAAGCTTTGGATTGCCCTAATTGTAGCCTGTCTTGTGGCGATGTTTAAGAAGACTGAAGTTTAGGTTTAGGGATTGCCTAACAATCCAATTTTGTTTGTAATCGATGATAAATGACAATATAATTTGGCAATGTAATCTATGGATTGTTTGAGCAATGTAAGGATGTTAATTTAACCCTTTCTGCAATGTAATTCTATGGATTTTTCTTTCAAATTCAGCCTTTCTGCAATATGTTACAGAGTGCAAATTTGGTAGTTCAGGGTGTAAAATGACACATGCATTAGTAGTCCATGGTGCAATGTAAAACACAATGGGTAGTACAAGGTGCAAAGTGACACACTCGTAGTAGTACAGGGTGCAAAGTGACACAACTTTAGTAGCACAAGGTGCAAAGTGACACAACTTTAGATGAACATGATTCAATTAATCCTGCAATATTTAAGGATGATAACTTGAAAGTGAAAACATAATTCATTACACAACAACAATTAAAGCAGATGAGACATAATAACATTGTCAAACAGTTCAAAAGTAGGCCATTTTATATGTTACATGGTGCAATGAAACACAAAAGTTATAGTCATGATTGGGGCTAAATACAAAAGGTATAGTCTAGTGTGCAAATTAACACATAAAACATCAAACAAAAGATTCGCCAATCAGCTTGCACCCACCAGCCTATACCTATATGTCTTGCACTTCATGCTAACCTAACACCTAACCTAACACACAAACTAGCCTACAAAACTCTATGCCTTTTTGTTGATGCTACCTCTTCCTTCTTGCTGGAGATTTGAACCTAAGTTTCTTACGAGCGGGTTCTGTTTGAGGTTGAGGTTGGGGTTGGGGTTCTAGATTAGGTTCTGGTTAGGGCTGGGACTGGGTTTGGGTTTCTGTTTGGGACAGGGGATGGGATTGGGTTTGGGGTTGGGTTTCTGGTTGGGGCAGGGGCTGGGATTGGGTTTGAGGTTAGGTTTTTAGTTGGGACAGGGGCTAGGATTGGGTTTGGGGTTGGGTTTCTGTTTAGGGCTGGGATTGGGGTTCTGTTTGGGTTTGGGGCTAGGATTGGGGTTCTGTTTGGGTTTGGGGCTGACTGGATCCTTTTTCCTTGGCTTGTTCCCTCCTTGCTTTAGCTTCAATTCTTTTTCTTCTCAAACTTTCAGCCTTTTTTGTAAGAGGCTCCTGCAAAACAAACATCCAACCAGCAATCAACACAAGCATCCAAATGAGGTAAATAAGAGTTCATAACTAAGGTGATTTATACCTTTCATTTGTTAAGCCTATGCCCCAATTGACCACAATTGCTGCATTTCATCTCAGTGTGAAACCTGCCAAGCTTGGTTGGATGTTGGGGTAGGTCTGTCTCACCAGTAGACTTCTTTCTACTTTTCCTTGGTCTCCTTGGTTGCCAGTGGTATGTTGGGGCCTTCAAAGGTCTGCCCCATCAGTAGACTTCTTCCTTCGAAGCCCGAGGAAGGCCATTCACCAATCACCTCTATAGTGAACTTTCATACTAAAGATATCTCTGTCATCTGCATGCATATACCAAATAGCAACTAAGAAACTAACCAACTAACTACTAACTATGACTGATTCATGATCTTAAGGTACAAAGTGTGACCAACAGTCCAAGTACATGGTGCAACATGTAATAAACATAATCAATACATGGTGCAAAGTGAAACTAAATCATCATGTTCAAGGTGCATAATGAACCAGAGCATCGAGTACAAGGTGAGACATTCTTCAACACATGGTGAGTACAGGGTGCAAAGTGAAACCCGACCATCAAGTTCAGCATCCCCTTTCACCAGCAACAACACAAACCGACCATCAACTACACAAACCATCAACAGCATAAACCATACACCTCATCTTTAAACAAATATGCCAAAAACAACGAGACAAACTAAGCCTATGTATCCTATTTCAACATGCACATCAATTTGAGCAAAGACATCAATTTCAACATGCATCAATTTCAACATGCACATCAATTAGGCAAATAAAGACACATGCTAAACTTAGAGGCATATTGAAACACAAAAGGAAGCAAACACATAAACCCAGCCTCACTTCCATGGATAATAGAACACGGGTGAAACCAGAAGCATGGAGGAAAGGAAAACTCACCGTAGATAGGCTGATTCGCTCCATCCTAGCGTGGAATCATTTTCCAAATCGTCTGCACCTACTTGTTCGCACCTTTGCGTCGATTCAAGCCCAGTCCTCTATTCAAGCCCCAATTTCGATCGCAAGCAAACCCTAGAAATTTTCCCCAAAATTGTTCTCGAATTCAAATGGGTTCTCGAATTCAAATGGGAGGGAAGAGTATGATTTGGCACTTGTGGGTTCCAAAACCATCCCCACGTCACGGCTAACATGGCAAAAGGGTGCTAGCGTATCAAAATTCCCATTTTACCTTTCATTTTCACGGCAACGTAGCAGTTTCGACGGAAAAGGTGTTAAGTGGCCCTACTCGGTGATTTCATACTGTTAAGTGACTGAATAATGAGTTCAGAGTGCAAAGTGTCACAAATTTACAAATTCAGAGTGCATCTAAGGCAATAAACCAAAAAACAAAACATGATGTAAGAAGCGCATAGGAATCTTCCACGAAGAAGCCAAACTCCTGAGAGTCCAAACCAGAAAGAAAGAAACCAAAACAAAGGAAGACCCTCAGTGAAGTCTCAACATGAATCCATGGAAAAAAGCAGCAATCTGCAGCAAAGACAAAGGCCGATTACGAGAAGAATGGAAACCCAAAGATGGGTACAGAAATTTCGATCAGCTCCCTCAAGTTTAGTAATGGAGATTCTGTCAAGGCTCTCCGTCAAAGCCCTCTTCATCTGCAGGTGCGTTTGCAAAGACTGGTTTTTAACAATTTCTAACCCTCAATTCACTCATCTCCACCGATCAACATCGCCCGTTGGCATCTTGATCAAGACCATCCCCTCCCGTCCCCTAACCATTCCCGAACACGATTTAACCTACGTAGACGAATCTCTCGATTCTAATTTGAGGGTTGAGAAAATTTGCTTTACTAAAAGTATACCCATTTCCGAATTCAACTTGATAAACTCATGCAATGGCTTAATCTGTTTGTCTGGAGCTACAAGATATGATCCTTTCTATATTTGCAATCCTATTTTTGGCGAGTTCATCACCATCCCACCTGCTCGAAAAGGTAAGAGCTGGGGGAGTTTTGCTGGATTAGGGTTTAGCACCGCCACCAATGAGTACAAGGTGTTGCTAACTAACATCTCCGACAATTTCGCCGCCGCTGAGGCTGAGATATACACCATTGGTACAGGAGGAGTATGGAGAAGCATTGGAAATGCTCCTATGGACTTCCCGGAGCTCCCATTCAATTCTTATCTGTGTGGAGCTCTTCATTGGTACTCTTATTGTGGTAATGTGTCTCACCTTATAAACACTTTCAGTTTCGAAACAGAACAATTTCGACAGCTACCGTCACCTACCTGCTTTGGCCATAGAAAGCAAAAAACTTCAGTCTTTTAAGGTGGGAGTGTTAGGAGGTTACCTAGTTTTATCTGTGTTTGTGGATGAATGTGGCAAAATTGACATGTGGGTTATGAAGAATTATGGTGTCCAGGAATCTTGGACTAAAACTCATGTCATTGAAACCTTGTTTCCTGTGGAATTTCCCTGTAGTTTCTATGAACCTATTATGTTTTTGAGTAATGGGGAAATCCTAACGGTGTATAAAAATTGGGATCTTGTTTGTTATAACAAGAAAACAAAGAGTTTCAGGGAAACCAGAATAGCTGTGTATCGGTCGTCGTTTGATGCAGTTGCTTACCATCCATCCTTCGTTTCACTCGCTGATGTTTCAAGAGGAGAGGAGGTGAAAAGGTACTCAGATTTTACTTGTAAGGTATATATCTTTGCTGCAACACTGGCCACTGACCATGTAAACTCATTTTGGCATGTGAACTATATGGTATGCAGGGTAAGAGGCCGCCATAAATCCGGGAAGCTGTTTGCTGCAGGGAGCTCTGGTTGTGCTCGCTTTGGGATACCAACCTGCAAATCTGAAAAATCTTAACCGAACCTATGAATGGTCTTCTTCACTGAAGGTATTACGAGAAAGAGGAACGAACACAACAAGATATTGCAGGATGTAAATACTATCATGGTCAATGAGATAGATAATTGGCAGTTTGTTCAAGAATTTTTCACTTGTGCTGGCAGAAACTTGTAAGTCCTTTTGTTTTTTGTTTCCTTTAACAACTAATTGCTTCTCTTCTTTGATAATTGCAAGTGAAAGTAATTGGTACTGTTGCACTGTGTTGCTTGTCATGGAAGGCAGCTTCTCGAACTACTTGTGGTTTTGAACAATGGGGAAATCTTGATGTTGTACAATGACCTTAATGTAAGTTTGTCATAATCCAGAAACAAAGAGTTTTCAGGAAACTAAAATTACTGGCTTTGAAGCGACATTTGGTGCGTTTGTTTACAGTTGTTCATCATTTGATCCATACTGCACCTGGAAAAATCAACTCAGAAGAAAATGAAACATATTTTGTTTCACCACAGTAGATAAGGCCAATTGCCATGCCATTATATTAAAGCTTTAATTGTGATCCATGATAGAAGGAGATATGAAATAGAACTTTTAATTGATTATTAAACTGCAATTCACATAGATGGCATGGACTATCTAATACAATACTCTTCTCACTAGTCTATCATACCACTCTCATCTCTCCAGTTTTATATACAATAACTCTTATTCACGATCTTATATGACAAATGAATTTTCAAAATTAATATTAAAAACTTGTACAAAAATTGAATCAACTATCTTTCAGGAAAAACTTTTTTTTTTTTTTTTGAATTTTATGAACTTTTAATAACAACGCTAATATTAACATTAGAGTTGAATTGAAACATTCAAAAGTGCAAAAAGAAAATTAATGTAAAGCTCTTGCAACCGATGGGTGGTGGATGACCATCTACGTGGAAACTCCCAACTAAAGTTCTATCCCTATATTCATGTTCGTAGTCATGGATCTATTTAAAACGTGACTTAGTGTATTCGCATCAAACGAATTAAAATTTTGGACATATTTAATTTAAAATGACTCAAAAGTTATTAATACGTAATCAATTTTTACTGTTATTAAAATTAGACTCTATATTTTCACAAACGTTAAATACTAAATTCTTTTTTTTTTTTCAAATTTAAATGTATAACAACATAGTTTTTCTTCAACGGCTAGTTTTTAACGTAGTTTTTTTAACTGTTCAAATAAATATGTATATTTTGGTGCAAAATCAATCCAACCCATAATTCGTGCAATTCACTATATTTATATCTAGTTTTTTAACGGTTCAAAGAAATATATCTATTTTATTGGTGAAATTGGATAGAACACATTCGAAGGCGAAGGCAAATGCAATAGCTAAAATTTCAAATGGAAATTCATCTTAAGAGGAAATGAGAGTAACAACCCTAAACTTCAAGTTCTTATTTAGCAGACGATATATGCGGCGAATGATATTTTTCACCTCCAAAAAAGTAAGGAGTATCATTTAATACAATGTTACCACCGTGGCTTATGGTAAACCTTTTAACTTTTCTTCCTTTTTTCCTATTATTGTTGAATGTGTACAAACTCTGTTTGCGGCAACTCGGCCTTTTCGATCATCACCTGAAAAATGCAAAACATCAAAAACTTCATTTTCCAAATATCGGGAAGAAAAAAAATTCAAACTTTTCATAATCATATACCAAAAGTCTAACCGAGAAACAAAACAAATGGAAATTCGTTTTTTTTTTTTTTGAGTTTTTGGATAACCCACAAAAGTTCAGAATTTTTGAATGCAAATGATGATGAGTTTTAGAAATTAAGAAAAGAGTTTGTGAAGAAAAAAGGATAAAAATGATGAAAGATAGAATAGAGAGTGATAAGCCTTGACTTAAACATCATTTTACACCCTTTATGCTCATCTTTTAATGTTTAAATACCAAAAAATTGTAGAAAATAATATATTTTGTGAGAAATGTGCAGAATTGGATAGAGCTTGAAAATACGGGAATTTAGGAGAAAGAATCAGCTCAATTGGAGTTGTAACGAAAAAGTTATGATTAGATAAAGGGAAGCCACCAAAAAGGGCAAGGAAATTCGGTAGCAAGCTACCGAATCCAAAAGGGCAGCCCAGGAAGCCATTCGGCACACGTGTACCGAAGTGTACAACTCCCTCTTAGCGCGCGTGCACCGATGCTTGATGCTCTTCTCTCGGCACGCGTCGTCTAGAATCCTTGAAGCGAGTTCGACGCGCTTCCACTGAACATTCTTCCAGCTTCCTTGCCGCATTGACCTCCCTTTGACCACTGAATTGCAGCCCTAATTTCTGCCAGCGTCCACCGAAATAATTCCTAAAGCTTTATTTCAAGTTTTAGACAATATTTTAGGATAATTCCAACTTACTTTCACACTTATTCTCCATATTCTATAAGGATTTCAATCCTATTTTCTTTTGTTTTATTATTTTCACCCGTTTTACTTGTAGGAAAGGTTTTTAATTAGTTTTCCTATATATTTAGGAAACCTTTTCTTTTTAGAATTAAATTGTAAACTCCTATTTATTTGGGGATTAATTTTCTCCTATAAATAGAGAGATTTAGGTTATTTGTAAAGGGTCACCCATTTTTATACCAAAGCTCTGCTTAACCAAATTTCTCTTTTCATCAATACGAGATTTCCTTAGCAAAATCCAATCACACCATACTCCATCATAAACACTTTCACCCGTGACATATAGGGAAATTTATGAGGAGAAAAAGTGTAACACAACCTTTTTACCCTGTGATTGTCTATTGTTATTGAATGATCTATTTGTTAGATTGATCTTTAATATAATTATGGTTTATATCTTATATGAGTTTCAATAATCTTCCATGTGTCCCAATATCTTAGTATTTGTTATGTTTGTATGTTGTGCTTAATGCTTGATTAGATGTAGGGCAATTTCCAAGTCTAGATCATTGAAAATGTGTAGGGCAATTTTCAAGCACGTACTTGAGATAATATGTTTGTATTACGTAGAACTGAAATGAGTGAATTTCGTAGATTTTGAAATTGGCATAATTTATGAATGAGCTAGGTTAAAGATGAGTTAACCATATAAATAATATATTAGGTTAGTTTAGATCAGTTAATCACGTAGGATATTAAAAACAATCAACTACCCCCATAATTAATTAATCAAATGATAATTATGCTTAGGTACCCTAAATCCCCGGTTAAGAACGATCTTTACTTATCAATGCTACATCTACAAAAAAAAAAAAAATTAATTTGCATATGTTTTTATTAAGTGTTGATTGTGACTTTATGTTTACTTTAATGCTTAGTTTTATCGTATCAATTTTTGGCGCCGTTGTCGGGGATTGAAATAATCCCTTGGATGATTTCGTTTATGTATATATGTTCATAATGTAAATATTATATTCGTAAATATTTTCACACTTGTATATGAATTGTAATACAATTTGTTAGAAACGTTTTCTTTAAAATTTTGTTTTTTAAAAAAATATTTTATTGAAAAAATAAAACAAAAAAATAGAATTTCCGAAAATAAAAATAATTAAAAAAAAAAGATTTTTGTTTCCTATTAAATGTTTTAGTGTTGCATGAATCTCAAAACCTTTCTCTTTAAAATCTTACTTTCGGGAACAAGTAGCGCCCATTTTGTTTACTTTCTCCTTAACCATTCGTAATGTGTGGATTTCATCACCACAAACTGTAGACTCGAATCTATGGACATGAGGTGGGGCGGAGGTTGTAAAAATTTGGGTTTGGTAAACCTCTATTTTGAAAACTTCCATCGGTTGGTTATGGTGTCTAACAGGGTTATGACTGCTGACAAGTGGGGCACTAAGAAAGAGGACTCCAATAGAGTACATACCTTGGTCAAAAGAGAAAGTCCATTACAAATAATAAAAACAGTAAGGTTGCAAATCCTCTGCAGGATAAAAAAAAATAGACTAATTAAATACTCTCCCTAATCCAACCAAAATTCTTCAGAATCATAAATACTGCTTCAGGCAACTCCGATGAGGCAGCACTAGCAGCATTCTTAGAGGTAAGCACCATTCTTAGCCTCTTAGGGTTTGATTTTGATCTTCAATGATTTTTCAAGGAAGATTTGGGTTTATTTCATGAGAGAGAAATCTGAAGCTTTCACTAAGTTTAAGAAGTGGAAAGCTGCTATAGAAAATCAGACTTGACGAAAAATCAAATACCTAAAGAGTGTCAACGGGGGTGAATATAAGGACAACATTTTCCTAGAGTTTTACAAAGAACGAGGCATTACAAGAAATTTTACGGGGGAAGAAACACACACCCCCCCCCCCCCCAAAAAAAACAAAATGGTGCTACCGAAAGGATGAACAGAACTCTCATGGAAAGAGAAAGAAGCATGAGATTGCATGCTGGATTACCAGATATGTTCTGGGCAGAAGCAGTTAACCATGCTTTCTACTTGGTTAATCGATCACCATCAATGGCTCTCAATTCTAAGTGTGTAGAAGAGGTATGGACTGGAAAACCCGTTCACTACTCAAAATTAAGAGTTTTTGGTTGCAGTGCTTATGTCCATATTCCAAGTAATAAGAGAACCAAGTTAAAGCCTAAGTTACTCGAGTGCATATTCATTGGTTTCAATGAAGGAGTGAAGGGCTACAAGCTATGGGATTTCGTAAACAAGAAGGTAGTCTTGAGTATGGATGTAATATTCAACGAGAAGACTATGCCTTTAAACCAAAATAAGAAAAACAATGAAAGGACTGATGTTGAAGAAGAAACAACTGAAGTTCCTCAACCCAAACTAGTCATGGAAGAAAATCCACCTCAGGTGGAGCATTAAAAAGTGGATTACGATGAGAGGAGTTTGATGAGGAAGAAGTAGAGCAGCAACAACAGTCACCAGTACAGATGCCAGTGGAGCCACACATGCGAAACCAGGACTTCCTGGTTCGCACAACACCTATAGAACAGTTTCAGAGGAACATAACATTGGCCAAACCTTTCTGAAACTGTAAGAAACCAGAAAATTATGGTTTCAAATAGGATGAAGTGAATTATGCTCTAACCATCCATCACAGAGATCCAACCACGTATCAAGAAGCTATAGTAAGTAATGAACGGGAAATTTGGATGATTGTTATGTCAGAAGAGATAGAATTTCTTGAGAAGAACTCTGTTTGAGAGTTAGTTTCTAAACCAAAGGATAGAAAACATTTGGCTGTAAAGTGATAAGAGAACCAAGTTAAAGCCTAAGTTACTCAAGTGCATATTCATTGATTTCAATGAAGGAGTGAAGGGCTACAAGCTATGGGATTTCGTAAACAAGAAGGTAGTCTTGAGTATGGATGTAATATTCAATGAGAAGACTATGCTCTTAAACCAAAATAAGAAAAAAAATGAAAGGACTGATGTTCAAGAAGAAACAACTGAAGTTCCTCAACCCAAACCAGTCATGGAAGAAAATCCACCTCAGGTGGAGCATGAGCAAGTGGATTACGATGAGATAAGTTTGATGAGGAAGAAGTAGAGCAGCAACAGCAGTCACCAGTATAGACGCCAGTGGAGCCACACATGCGGAACCAGGACTTCCTGGTTCGCACAACACCTATAGAACAGTTTCAGAGGAACATAGCATTGGTCAAACCTTTCTGAAACCGTAAGAAACTAGAAAACTATGGTTTCAAATAGGATGAAGTGAATTATGCTCTAACCATCAATCACAGAGATCCAACCACGTATCAAGAAGCTATAGTAAGTAATGAACGGGAAAGTTGGATGATTGTTATGTCAGAAGAGATAGAATTTCTTGAGAAGAACTCCGTTTGAGAGTTAGTTTCTAAACCAAAGGATAGAAAACATTTGGCTGTAAATGGGTGTTTAAAAAGAAAGAAGGAACACATGAAGGAGACGCAGTGAGGTACAAAGCCAGAGTAGTGGCTAAGGGATACTTGCAGAAGGAGGGAGTTGACTATGATGAGATATTCTCACCAGTAGTTAAGCATACTTTAATTAGATTGTTATTTTCTATAGCAGCTCAGCAATACATGGAGATAGAAAAAATGGACGTGAAGACAACGTTTCTACATGGTGATTTAGAAGAAGTCATCTAAATGGCTCAACTAGAAGGGTATGTCGAAATAGGAAAGGAAAATATGGTTTGCAGATTGAAGAAGTCACTTTACGGCCTAGAGAAATCTCTGAAGCAGTGGTACAAATGTTTTGATTCCTATATGCTGAAAATTGAGTTTCGAAGATGCTTATATGATTGTTGCGTTTACTATCATATGTTCGAAGATAGTAAGATTATACTATTGCTACTTTATGAAGATGACATGTTGATTACATGTCAAGATACGTCTAAAATTTAGAACTTAAGATGCAACTAAGTAAGGATTTCGACATGAAGGATCTAGGGTCTGCACGAAAGATCCTAGGAATGCAAATACGGAGGGACAGAACAACGTGAAAGTTTTCGTTATCACAACCAAAGTATATTCAGAGTATTTTGGAGCGCTTCAACATGAATGAAGAAAAACATGTGTCTACTCCATTAGCAGCACACTATCAATTGAGTGCAATGCAAAGTCCAACTATAGAATAAGAGTTGAAGAGATGAAAAAAGTACCCCATGTAAGTGCAGTAGGGTGTCTTATGTATGCAATGGTTTACACCATACCTGACTTAGCTCAAGCAATGAGCATTGTCTCAAGGTATATGACAAATCCAGGAAAGGAGCATTGGTCTGCAGTTAAGTGGATCCTTCGTTATTTAAAGGAAACAAAGAATCTGGGCATTTTGTTGAAAAACACTAAGGAAAAGCATATGTTGTGGGTTATATGGATGCAGACTACGCATGGAACCTAGACAGAAGGAGGTCCACGACAGGTTACGTGTTCACATGTGGTGGTGGCCCTATTTGCTGGAGGTCTACTTTACAGTCTATTGCAACATTGTCTACAACAAAGGAAGAGTATATTGCACTAGCAGAAGCTAGAAAAGAAGTAATTTGTGGTTTAGTAAGGGAGTTTGAAATTATTCAGAATTCTGTGGTGATTAGGTATGACAGTGAAAGTGCTATCTTCTTAGAAAAAAATCAAGTGTTTCATGGGAGATCAAAACATATTGATGTTGGTTATCACATGATAAGGGATTGGGTCGACTCTAAAGAGGTGTTAGTCGAAGAGGTCCATACAAAGGAAAATGCTTCTGACTATCTTACCAAAACAGTTATACTAGAGAAGTTCAAGTATTGCTTGAACTTACTCAACCTTACCTCGTGCTAAGGTGTTGAGTGGATCACCTCCTCATATTAGGTGCAGTAGGGCAAAATGATTTTTTACCAAGGTGAAAGGTTCTTGACGTTTTTTCAAAGTCGCTTCAAGAAGTTTCGAAGACATTCTGGGTTTTTCATAAGCCATTTCTTAGTTTTGACTCACCAAGGTGAAGATTGTTGAAGAATTGGCTCGACAATACCAAGAATTGGGGTTTGACTAGGAATCCTAGTTTGACTAGAATTCCAAGTGCTGAACTAGAAAATCTGAGTTTTTCTAGTGTTTCCATATAGGGTCAGAAAAAGTATTTTATAGCCCTCTAGGGATTAGGAAAAAAGTTATCTTTCCATCTCCAAAGAGGAATAGAAATTATAATCTAAGTCATATACATTATAAATAGGCCTCTTAGGAGTCCTTACATACACACAGAAAATAAAACAACAGTAAACAAAGAAGTCATACACGGGTATAAGAGCAAAAGAGTGATTTGAGAGATCGTGAGCTAGGGTTTGGAGATTAGGTCGGGATTCTACATAAGTTCTTGTAATCTTGTTATCTTCATAGTGCTAGTGATCTCTCAAGACGATCACATGAGAACGTAGGCAAAGATTAGCCGAACCTTGCTAAATTCTTATGTTCGTGTGTCTGGTGTGTTTACTTTATTATTCATCTATATTCCGCATTATCTTAGTATCATCCTATTATTTGCACGATCACCTAGAGTCTATCAAGAAATAAAATAATTAAAGGGACAAAACTTACAACAATGATTTGGTGTGTCTCCTTGCAACTTGAGCTGTAGTTCGCTCTGCCAAAAAATTATGTAGAAGCTCTGACTGCATTTGGGCTTGGTTTTTTAACCTTTCAACTTGATAAGATTGAGTCATGAAAGGGTGGGCACTGAGGTGTTCGCATATGATGCGAATCACATCGAGACCTACGCCTCGTGTTTTGGCATTTATAGGTTTCGTCCAGGATATGTCATGGAGTCCATCTAGGAATACTCTTAGATCTTTGTTTTCATGGGGTTAATTCTACCCAGACATTTCACTCACTAATCGCCTGTCGATTTGCTGAAAGGTAGCTGTTCCTGCTCCCAATGAAGGCGCAGGAGTTGTTGGGACAAGAAAAGTTATGAAACCAAAAGTTGGAATCAATCCATGCATCCTGATGGGTGCCATTATCATCACGTGGCGGTAATGACTTCAATGTTCATCCTGGAGTCATGGTGTGTGCTCTGCTCCTAGTCTAAACTACAGAGGCGGAAGCATCAGCTTCGAACAAAGGAACGGGTCGTTGTGTCCTAACCATGGTGAATAGTGAAAACTTGAAAGGAAGGTTTGATGAATGATGAACGGTTTGATGAACGATAGACGAGCTAGAGAGCACTCCTTGAGTATTTCTCAATTCGGCTCTTAATGAAAATACTAATTGTTGAAGTAGAAATCAACTACGCTCGCAAAAATCTTCTTTATCCATACAAAAAACAAACAAGAAGTTATCGTTTTTTCATCGAAACCCCAAGGGGTTCTTCAACCAAAAACACTATGATGCTTAAGTTAGCTTTGAGAGAGAAATCACAACAAATTTTAGAAGCAATGAATCAAATTATCTTGAAAGTGAAATGAGTTTCACTATTTATGGAGAAATCTTATAAGTTTTGAAGCATTATAATTGGTCAATGAAATTTGTAACTAATAAATCATTCTTGTTTAATAAAAGAAATTAATAATAATTAATTATTAATAACAATTAATTATCTAAGAGAATATTATTATTGAAATTTTAACCCAATTAAATAATATATTTAGCTAGTAAATATTTTATTTAATGTGTGTATGTCTGTGAGTCGTTAATGTCATTATCAGAGGCAATATGAACATTATGTAAACTATGAGTCACGTGGCAACTCCATTATTTTCAGGTGATTTTGGATTCCACACTTTGTATGTTTGCAATCCAATTTTGGGCAAGTTCATCACCATCCCACCTGCTCTAAAGGTTAGGAGCTAGGGGATTTTGCCGGATTAGGGTTTAGCACCACCAACAAGGAGTAGAAGGAGTTGCTAATTGGTGGTGGAGAAGCATCAGAAATGCTCCTATGGACTTCCCTGAGCTGCCATTTAATTCTTATATGCGTGGAGCTCCTCATTGGTACTCTTATTGTGGTAACTTGTCTCACTTTACGAACACTTTCAGTTTTGAAATAGAACAATTTCTATAGCTACCATCACCTAGCTACTTTGGCCATAGAAAGCAAAAACATTCAGAGTATTTTAAGGTGGGAGAGTGAGGAGGTTGCCTAGTATATCTGTGTTGGTGGATGAATGTGGCACTATTGAAATGTGGGTTATGAAGAATTATGGTGTCCAGGAATCTTGGACTAAAACTCTCGTCATTGAAAGTTTTGAAACCTTGTTTCCTGCTGAATTTCCTTGTAGTTTCTACCAACCTATATAATTCATGTTTTTGAGTAATGGGGAAATCCCAATGGCGTATAAAAATTGGGATCTAGTTTATTATAACGAGAAAACAGAGTTTCGGGGAAATTAGAATAGCTGTGTATTAGTCGTCGTTTGATGCAGTTGCCTACAGTCCATCCTTCGTTTCACTCCGTGATGTTTCAAGAGAGGAGGTGAAAAGGTACTCAGATTTTACTTGTAAGACATATATCTTTGCTGCAACACTGGTCACTGATATGTGAACTCATTTTGGCATGTGTACTATATGATATGCATGTTAAAGGCCCATATAAATCCGGGAATCTGTTTGCTGTAGGGAGTTCTGGTTGTGATCGCTCTGGGATGCCAACCTGAAAATCCAAAAAAACTTAACCAAAACTATGAAGGGTCTTCCTAACTGTAGGTACTACAAGAAGAGGAATGAACAGAGCAAGATATTGCAGGATGAATACATTGCCATGGCCAATGAGATAGATAATTGGCAATTTCTTCAAGAACTTTTCACTTCGGCTTCCCTGAGCTGCCATGTATCTTTGCTGCAAGATTGGTCATGTACTAGCTAAACTCTTTCTGGCATGATATGATATGCAGAGCAAGAGGCTGATATAAATCTGGGAAGCTGTTTGCTGCAGGGAGTTCTGGTAGTGCTTGCTCTGGGATGCCAACCAGCTAATCCGAAAAAACTTAACCAAAGCTATGAAGGGTCTAGTTTTGAAGAGGATCTTCCTAACTGAAGGTATTACGAGAAGAGGAACAAACACAATGAGATATTGCAGGATGGAAATACTGTCATGGTCATTGAGATAGATAATTGGCAGTTTCTTAAAGAAACAAAATGCACTTAGGTTTCGTTGAAACTCGTATTTCCTCTTTTCCTTTAACAAACTTCTTTTATTTTTTCTTTCTTTGATAATTGTAAGTAAAAGCGATCAGTACTGTTGGGCTAAATTTCTTGTCATGGAAGGCAGCTTCACAAGCTACATGTGTTTTTGAACAATGGTGAAATCTTGATGATATTGTACGATGAATTTTATGTAGTTTGTCATAATGAAGAAACAATGTGTTTCAGGAAACTAAACTTACTGGCTTTGAGCCTACATTTGGTGCATTTGGGATACAGTTGTTCATCGTTCGATTCACCGTGTGACCTAGGAGAGGAGAGCTACTATAGCTATACTAGCTGACATTTTCGTTTATGAATTTGTAGGAATTGGTGATTTGTATACAAATACAACCTATGATGTATGGCAATGGAATTGTTTAGGGATTGAGTACTTGGAATTATTTCTTGAGAAGGGCTTTGGTTCAACGCTCTTTCGATTTGATACTCACCTCTCTCAATTTAACAAGTCTTAAAATTGTTCAAACACTAATCCATCAAAACCCAAAAAACGGAGGGCACAATCAAGAAATGAAATGGTAACATTTTCATTCATAGAAAGAATCATTCAAATAACAAAACCCGAAAATCATACATACTTGGAATCAGGATCAAACCTCTCATCTTTGCTAATGGTATGATCTCATTTTCCTTTGTCACTCTTCCTCCTCTCATTGCATGCCTTCAAGGCCTGAACTTCTGATCAAACAAATTTTCACAGAAACGTAAATCAAAATAGGTAAATTAATAATGAATTAATGCAAAAATGAAAAATAAAAATAAAAATAAAAAAGAGCATTATTAATGCAAAAATGAAAAATAAAAATAAAAATAAAAAAGAGAGAGTGAGAAGATGCATACCTGGTTGACAAGATTTCCAGTTCCTGTCAGTATTAACAAGGCAATCCTGCAATCCAGATCCCAAAAGGAGGTTTTTTTTTTTTAATGATTTTAGGGTTTAGGGTTTTAGGAACAGTGAAATTAAAATACAAAATTGGGAAATACCTGTAAAGAGAGGTAGAGAACAGAGCAATCTTTGAGCTGTTTTACATTTTCATCATCGTCTTCTGCGTCTGCGTCGAGAGGAGGTGGCGGTGGCGGTGGCGGTCGCGTTGGATGGGTCGGCGTGTTGCTTTCTTTTGGGTTCGGGTGAGTTTCCGGTTTGTCCATTTTTGGGCTGTTTCGTTTGGATTCTCTAAAGTTCTACCAAAGTGAACATACCCCACTCACACAAGCGACCAATTATTTATTTTATTATATAAATTCCTGAGTGAGATCGGGACCATAATAAAAATTACATCCCTTAAGATTCCTTAAATTCCTAAGTGGAGTGGGAGTATTTGTGGAATCATAAATCATCGAAAATTGTGGAGCAGCCACGTAGCCCATAATTTTCATAATGTTAGAATTACCCCTCGTATAGACAATGATGGCATCACACGATCTCCGTATTAATTCAATATATTTATCAATTAAATATATTAATTAATGAGATCAATGTCAATAATAAATAATCTCTCCGGGAGTTATTTATTATTATTTATTTAGTTAATAATAGTGATTTCTCTCGATAGAATTACATATTTAACACTATCTGCTTCAACCAATCAGACGCCCAGGTGACCCACGAGACTCCACTATAAATACAAGGTCTCACTCTCCTATAAAGGTAATTCAAAACTGATACCGAAACTCTACCAGTTTATTTCTATCAATTAAACTGACTTTGGCATCGAAGTGTTCTTGATTAAACCACCCCTCCGGACTTCAACTTTAACCTCGATTATTTCTTGTTATTGTGTGTAGGGATCAAGAAGGGATTCTACAAGTCCAGACGATTTCTGCATCAACAACTGGTGCTTTCGTTGAGAGCCAAATTGAGAAATACTCAATGCATGTTCTCTAGTTTTCTCAAAAAACTGCATCATTCATCGTTTTTCATCCATGGTAAGAACATGAAGGACAAAATGATCTGACAGGCTCACCGCCTTCATCACGACGACCCACGATAAGGGCGACATGTTCAACAGGATTCCAGAGGTTCAACTGAAACACTCTGAATGGGAATTGTCACCTATTTTACAACCGGAATTTTCTATGGTGTAAGAAAGGGCTCTGGCCGCGGTTACGATGTTCATGCCATCTCAAAGCCACTCGGTACCAAGGGTACTCCTGACATCAATCCATTTCCCGCATTAGGTGTGATGCCAACGTTCCCACATGCGGATAGGCAACTAGTTGGAAAGACGTCACAGCAAGCCCCAAATTGGCTCCATACTGACGTCGGAACTTCAGAGGCTTATGAACAACCTACATCATGCATGAGGACACACTCAAGCCCATGAAGGACACAGTGTGACACCTTGCCACTAAAACTCGAGACATAAGTCCCAATGCTCTGCATGACATGCACTGCACGAGGATGCACATGAGCCCATGTAGACCGCGATGTAACAGCTGACTGCTAGAGCTCGAGGCATAACCCCCAACGCTTCGCATGACATGCACGAGGATGCGCTCAAGCCATGAAGAACGCGACGTGACACGTTGCCACTAAAGCTCATGGCATAAGTCCTAACGCTTCACCCGGCACGTAAGAGGACACACTCAAGCCCGTGAAGAATGCGATGTGACACCTTACCACTGAAGCACGAGCAAGTCGAACAACTAAGGACTAGGATAGAGGCTAATTAGAGCTCCTACGATGATGTCTGGGAGACCTCAGAACCTTCGGTGCTACTAGGAGACACAACACACCTCACGAAGGATAGGGGAACATCCCAATGTGCACCAGCAAAGAGCATGTCCATCACCAGACTATTTCTCAAGACATGTCACTAAGTGATTCTAGAGAAAAAGCTGAAATCGCAGAATAAGAAGCCAACACCACTTAAGGTGGTTAGCTCATGAATGCCTCAGGAGAAACGTCAGAGCATTATCACACGCTGAGTACCATGTAAGAGCCAACGACATCATGCAACCACCCAAACTACACATGCATACTCAAGTCCAGTGGACAAGTTGACAAAGGCTCAAGGTGTTCTTGTCGCTGTAGCGAGGATGATGGGACATACCCACTAGCACGCTCATACACTTTGACAACAGAGACCCCAGGAAGTCGACACTACCTAACTCGACTCTATTTTCCCTTTCGTCAAGGCATACTACATCTTGAAGATGTCTGGAAGATGTAGGATCAATGCCTCCAAGGGGTCCAATATGACGGTAGTCTAGAAGGTGACCTTCGACACCAAATTCAACTATGCATAAATTTCAAGTGTTAGACTATGTCCCATGGCACATCTCCAAGTGACTCCGACAAAGAGAGCTATACACATGGAGTAAGAGTGCAACTTCGACAACAACCTTTGGTGTATGACGAGTTGGAGGGCATGTCCAAACTCCATCACATGTCACATACATGCGAGGAAGTTGAATTGATCAAGCATTTTCCCAAAGCATATGCATTCATCCCAGTGGACAAGTAGATAAGAGTTCAAGTTGGACCATCCACTGCATTGAAGAATGTGAGAAATATTCACCATCGGACTCACATGCTTAGGAGACAGAGATGCAGGGAAAATAGTCACAGAAACCCCCTACCTCCACATGATGCCTTCGATACACGAAGCACACAAAGCATTTGCCACGTGAAGCACACAAAGCATTCGTCACGCGAAGCACACAAAGCATTCGCCACACAAAGCACTCGAAGCCTTCGACATGCAAAGCACTTGAAGCCTTCGCCACGAGAAGCACTTGAAATCTTTGCCACCCGAAGCACTCGAAGTCTTTGCCAAGCGAAGCACTCTAAGTCTTCGCCATACAAAACACTCTAAGACTTCGCCACACGAAGCACTCTAAGCGTTCACCACACGAAGCACTCGAAGCCTTTGCATGACTCTAAACCTTCACCTCGCGAAGCACTCTAAGCCTTCACCCCACGAATCATTCCAAGTCTTCGCCCTGCAAAGCATTCCAAGCTTTCGCCCTGCGAAGCACTCCAAGCCTTCGTCCTGCGAAGCACTCCAAGCCTTTGTCCCGCAACAACTCCAAGCCTTCGCCCCGCGAAGCATTCCAAGCCTTCACCCTGCGAAGCACTATCAGCTTTCACCTCGCAAAGCACTCCAAGCTTTCACCCCACAAAGAACTTTTAGCCTTCGCCACACGAAGCACCCCAAGCCTTCACTATGCGAAGCACTCCAAGCCTTCACCCCGCGAAGCACTCTAAGCCTTCGCCCTGCGAAGCACTCCAAGCCTTCGTCCGGTGAAGCACTCCAAGCCTTCGTCCGGCGAAGCACTCTAAGCCTTCATCCCTCGAAGCACTCCAAACCTTCGCACCGTGAAGCATTCCAAGCTATCGTCCCGCGAAGCACTCTAAGCCTTCGTCCCTCGATGCACTCCAAACCTTCGCACCGCTAAGCACTTAAAGCCTTTGCCACATAAAGCATTCCAATCCTTTGCCAAGTGAAACACTCCAAGCCTTCGCCCCGCGAAACACTCTAAGCTTTCATCATGTGAAGCACCCCTAAGCCTTCGCCAATTGAAGCACCCCAAGCCTTTGCCCTACAAAGCACTCCAAACCTCTGCCAATCAAAGCACTTCAACCATCGCTTGTGAAGCGTTGAAGTCATCACCCAGCAAAGCAGCCAAGGATTCGTCCCACGAAGTGCCCTCACCTTGGCCCGTGAAGCATCGAAGTCTTCGACCAAAAGTGTCAACGCCTTCACCCATGAAGCAACCCACGCACTCGCCTCACGAAGCATCAACGTATTAGTTCGATGAGCGTCAACGCTTTCGCTCGAAGCATCAAGTCCTTTGCTCATAAAACATCAATGTCTTCGGCCTGTGAAGTAGCCAAACCTTCACACAGGAAGCAACGCATTGCTTGTGAAGCATCAAGGTAATCGCCTCACGACGCATCAAAGAAATCGCCCCACGACGCATCAAGGCAATCGTCCCGTGACGTGTAACGATCTGGAAATTTGAAAAAGGAAAAATTGAAAAAATTGGAAGGAAATGACGATTTTGCCCTTGGTTTTAGGGGGCAAAAGTTGACTTTTTGATCGGGATCTTGTTTGGACTTTCCGTAAGTACCGTTGGATAGGTCTCGGGACGCTGAATTCGTAGACAGGCGGCATACGTCAATCGGAGGTCGGATGTGAAAGTTATGGGTCTGCGAAGGCTAGGGGCATTTTCGTAATTTGTTATGGAAAGGGCAAAATGGTAATTTTCCGCAGCAGGGTAAATTGGATAATTAACTTTGTTGATTCAGCCTTGTGGGCGACTTAGTGAGGTTTTTGAGTGACATCTGTCACTGTGATGTTTGAATTAGTGGCAATTGGTGATCATGTTTGAATTAATGGATTAACACGTTTGTACAAAAAGGGAAAACAGAGCATCAAAGAGCAGACCTCAATCTCATTGTCTGATTGATTTACCCAACAACCAAAACTAATTGAGAGGATATGCAGAGAGGAAAACAAAGAGAATTAAACGGGGAGTTCTGAACCTTGAACCTAGTTGAACTTAAACTTAGAAACCCGAAAACCACCCATGAGCATTAATGTCGAATTTGAATTTGCAGACATTCATGAGTGAAATTGAGCTTGAATTAAGCTTCCTAAGCTCAAATCGAGTCGAACTCAATGAAACTTGAAGGGAATTCGAGTCGTTTTGCCTTAGAACGGAAAGGGGGAGAACATTGGATTTTCGAGTTGAGTCGAGAAATTGATGATATGGAACGATGAAATTGATCTTGGAAACATATTTAGTAGGATCCCACGATGCTTCCTGATGCATCAATTGAAACAAAACACTCGAGTTTGACTGAATTAGGACGATGCACAGTGTTCGGCAGTTCTTCGAAAAATCGAGTTTGATTCGGCTAGATTGAGGTAAGGATTGATATAATTAACATTACAGATCTCTAATTCAAGTTAAAACGATACTATTAGATGAATCAATTGAAGAAATCGACTGGAAATTAGCAGGAATTGAATCGGGTCATTGCGCGGGTTGCAGGACCCGTTTAACAGATAACCGGGTTGAGACGATGACTGTAGCTGCACTGTAGCAGGCGCGTGGACTTCACGAGCAGCCGTTTACGGTGGCGCGTGGGGGCATGTGGGTACGATTCCCGAGGTGAGGTGAACATGACTTTTGTTCTTTACAATTTAACGAACATTTTGGTGTTGGTTTCGAGTTAATCGGACACCTTTTCGATATTGTTTCGAGGGTCCGAAGGTTTATGTTACGTGTTTAATTCGTAATTAATTTCAAGAAAATTATGGGAAATTATTATGATGTTAATTAAGTCGTTAGTGACCCTGAATAATGATTTTGGACAGGATTCGAGATTCTTGGAAAATGTCGAAAATTACGGAAACGTGTGCAGCTCGGAAAAGGAGCGGTTTGGACGGTGTGTGAGTGGACGTTTGTTTTATAAACTGATATGCATGTATAGTTAAATGTTTTACATGATTTATGGCATGATTTGAATTGCAATGATTTGGTATGATTATTTATTGGGTTTAAATGATTATTTTAATCAGTGTTTTGGGCACGTTTTCTAGAAACTGTGAAATTACTGTTTTGGGTGAAAGCTCGGGATTTGAGATTGATTTTGAGTTGGGAAATTGATTTGGTGGATTTGTAATGCTTTTTGGGATATTTTATGGAATTATGTGAAAAGGGCAACTGAGGTTACGATTGCACAGATTTGCGTGGAATTGATGACTTTGGGCTAGGCCCAAGATGTTAAAAGGATGTTTTGAATAGCACTGTGAATTAAAGATGATTTAATGGAATTGAATGATTTTCGGATATGATTTTACGGATTTACGTGCATTGAATTATTTCATGATTTTACGGATTTAAGAGAAATGAGAAATAAGATTTGGGCTTGAGACCCCGTGATAAATGGGTTTGACATGGTTTTTAACGATGATTTTGAAAGAAAGATTTTGATTTTGTATTGATGTTTGATGCCCCCAGATGTGTAATTCCTAGGTAGACGATGTGTAATTCCTGGGTAGACTTCGGATGTGTAATTGCCGAAATGACTCCGGATGTGTAATTCCCGGAGGGACTCCATATGCGTAATTCCCGGAGGGACCAGATGTGTAATTCCCGGTGAGGCTGGATGTGTAATTCCCAGCAGGGCTGGATGTGTAATTCCCAGCAGGATGATGACTCTGGATGTGTAATTCCCAAAGGACCCTCAGATGTGTAATTCCCGAGTTATATGCTTTATTGTATGATAAAATAGTTTTATAAAATGATTTAAATGGCATTTGGACTTGGGAGCCGGTGATTTATATGTTTGATTCTATGCATGCATGGTTTGATAAATTGGAGGGTAAATGATGTATTTTTGAATTGTGTTTTAAATGATATTATTTTTGTCCACTCACACCTTTCCTGTTTTGATAACCCTCCAGGCCGTGGCACGAGAATCGGGGCTGATCGAGAGGCGGAGGCATGAGCGGAAATCAGTGCAGTTATCCCTTGTCTGACAGGTGTTGAAGGGTAGTTTCGGGACTTCAGTTGACTTGTCAGACTGGAGTAGGACCGGACACGGTTATCAAAGTCCAGTTGGGACGGGTCCTGTCATGACGCGTCTAGGCAATTACCTTACGACACACCAACATCCTTGTTCGTCAAAGCCATAATGCCTTCAACTCGCAACCTATCAACACTTGCGCTCCGTGAAGCACCAAAGCCCAACACTGGAAAAAAGTTCAAGGACTTCACCTACGAAGGACTCGAAGCACCTCTCCAAAGGGCAAAGTGTAGCCTTCACCTCGAAGAGCTAAGTCATCACCTCAAGGAACTCCACGGCTAAGTTCAATGCGGTTAACCAAAAATGAGGAACATAGTACTCAAGAACAATCCCAAGGATGTATAGCTCATACCCAACAAATGGACTTGCTAGACTTGGAAAAGATATTAAGGATCGCTTCCCAACCCCACCAAGGGGAGCAATAACCAGGTCATGTCATGACAAATCTTTGGTAAACGTCTTAGTGCACACGACTACAAGTTCCAGCACACAAATTCGAGATTCATTCGAGCATACCAAGCTTACTTCCTCAAATAGAGCTTGATGACACCAAAAAGTTACAAAAGTCAGCTTTCCAACGCCACAAATGACACTCAATTTGGAGCTAAAACGAAGTCAAAAGACCAAAATTACTACATGAAGTTCAAATCTGCCGAAAATCACAAAACACTTAAAAAAATGGAAGGCTTCTATCAATGAAAATTAAATAAGTTGGCAATTCACAAGTTGAATGCTCAAACATATATTCAATACTAAGATCTAGCTACAAGCCAAGAAGAACCATGAAGCTCATCATCAAGATCAACACGACCTTAGAGTCTCTTCGTCAACCTGTGAGCAAACGATGGAGACCTTCAATCGTTCCATCGTGGAATTCCAGTGACGCATCGTCCGTGGCCTTCTTCAAGCAATGGGGGAAAACTCCTCAACATCGTTTACTTGGTATATTTGGCTTCACAAAAGAAACTTCACCACAGCTCGATGATAGGTCTTCAAATAAATATAATTTTATATTATTTTATACCCTTTATACTTATTTTTTAATATTAAAATAATAAACAATTAGAGAAAATAATATATTTTGTGATATTTTTTTAGAAATAAATAAAGCTTGGAATTTGGAGTGTTTTGGAGAATGAATCATCCCGATCGTAATTAGAATGATGAAATTAAGGACGAAAAAAAAGATACCACCAAAAATCTCTAGGCAATTCGGTGGAAGGCTATTGAAATCATCTTCAGCCCAAGCATTTGCTCCAGACCACTGCGCATGCCCAAAAAACCGGCCCAAAGTCTTTCGCCAAGCTAGCAAATGAGATCGGGACGCGCGGGCCGAATCTCTCCTTCATGTTCGATGCGCGTGTACCGAATCAACGCACTCAGTCTCATCACACATGCGTCGATCTGTCACACTTCTTGTCAGCGTCTGACACGCAACTGCTCCCTGCCTTCCTCAGCCTGCATCTACTGAATCTACCAAATCCCTGTTAGTGCACGCGTGATGAAACCCATTCCAACCTGCCCTATCTGTTCCGCCGACTCCTGCTGCCCAGTTCACCTGCCTCTCACCGAAACCATGATGCATAGTTGCTCTAGCCTTGTCGAGTCACACCAGGAGCTTCCTTTGCTGATTTTCAAACTTCTTTTCCCCAAAAATCAGCCCAATCTCATCATTTCACTTTCTAATTTTATATTTTAATTTTCATTTATTTTATTTTATTTTTAGAATTTTACTAGCTTTTTCTCCCTATAAATAGGAGTTCATTTCACTTGTTTTGGGACACTTCTTAGAGGCACACATTTGAGCCATCCTTAAGAGAAACTATGACAAAATATTTCCAATACAAAGTTTAGAGTTTGAGTCCACATTTCCCTTGTTTTATTTCCATCATCTTCACAAGGTTCCGTCCGTTGTCGGAGAACCATGTGAATAACAATCCATTTTTTCATCTACCTGGAAAGTGTAACAATTGCTCTCCATTTACTTAAACTCTTATTAAATGCAATCTCCATGTATCTTACTTTATGAATCTTAGTTATTTTATACATTTTAGTGCTTCATACTTCAATTTGATGTTAAGTGTTTTATCTGTCGTCGGTGCACTTAGAGTAGAATTGAAGAGACTTAGTATTGATCACTATCGAGGCATTCAGTCAAAAACAAAAAGTAAATCATATTGTAAGTGTCGGCCGCTATCGGTGCATTTATAGTATTGAAAAATATATTAAGGTAATTGAGATGATTAAGGTACAATTTCGTGATTGTTTTAATATTTGCAATTACTAGAGTGTTGGTAAGATGTGTGTTTTAAGAAAGTCACTTGTACATAGGTTAAAGTAGAATTAGAATTAGTTTTATACTTGTTACTTGTATTTGTATGATTACAATCTCTCAAATCCCCCCATTTATTTCTTTATTCTATAATTCTTTAAATCTTTAATTAATTTATTATTTATTCCTTTATTCATTCATTAATGATTTTATTCTTTGATTATTCATTATTCTTTTTCACTAACCATTATTAATATTCCCTAATTTCCCCGGTTAAGAACGATCTCTATTTACCAATACTAAAATGTCACAAAAAGGGTTTTAAATATGTATATACTTGAATTACGGATTTATTTTAATGCGTATTTTAAGCGTATCAATTTTTGGCGCCGTTGCCGGGGAAATTAAAATTCATTCTTAATGTGTTAGTATGTATAAAATTGTGTATATGTGAAATGTTCATACTTGTGAATAAAGTGTACATATTCTTAACTTTTATTTATTTATTTATTCTTACACTTGATTCCATATTACTTGTTTATATTTTTTTTTACTTTTCCATATTTTACTTATAGTGTTCATATTTTATTTGTTTACTTTCATAGTTATACATATATATTACTTGTTCACAATTACTTTACTTTATTCTTATTTATTTGTTTATTTATTGTTTTGTTAAAATCTAAATTTAAATAATAATAATAAATAAATTCGGAATAAATAAATATATATATATATTAATTATTAAATAATAAAATTTGGAATTAAAAAAAAAAGAAAACATATATATATATATATATTTATTAGGCTTGATTTAATTTGTTTATAATTGTGCATACTTGATTTGATAATGTGTAAGTGTATATATATTAAATATTCATATTTACTATGTTTATTAAATGTTCCTACTTGTTTATAATTACCTAAACATAAAAAATGTTCATACCTTTTCTTTTGTGTTAACATAAAAATGTTGTATATATGTTACTTGTTATTCTTAATACTTGTTCATAATTGTTATACTTGTTCATAATTGTTATACTTGTTCATAATTTATATTTTTATACTTGTAAATTCAAACTCTTATTATACTTATTCACACTTTGTTTATAATTTTACATACTTGATTTATATTGTTCATACTTGTATATACATTTTTGTTCATAATTTTTATGTTTTATGCTTGCCATATTATATTAGTTCACAATGTTCATAATATATTTTTTCATAAATTGTACTTAATGTCTATATTGTGTTAGTTCATAAGTTGTATATTATGCTTGTTCATCTTATTCTATTGTTATTTTCTATTTATTATTTATTTGTTATTGTAAATATATATATATATATATAAATCGAAAAGAAGAAGAAGTAAGGAACTATATATATATTTGACTTTCCTAAAGTGTAAATATTGTTTCCTATTAAATGTTTTAGAGTTGCATGAATCTCAAGGCCCATTTTTCTTCAAAATTTTACTTTCGGGAACAAGCAGCGCCCCTTGTGTTTATTTTCTCCTTAACCCTTCATGATGTGTGGATTTCATCACCACACACCATAGACTCGAATCTATGGACATGAGGTTAGGGCGGAGTTTGTAAACACTCGGGTTTGGTAATTCATCAAATCTTCCATCGGTTGGTTATGGTGTCTAGGAGGGTTATGACTGGTGACAAATTTTGGATTAAGAAAGGGAACACCAATGGAGTATATGCCAAGCTAGCCTCCGGGTGCTCTCGAAATTATTCTTGTTTCTCGCGTTACATCTATCCCAACTGGCCATGATTAACGTTGTATGGTGGAAGGGTGGTTATCAGTACGCGTAGGCCGTACACCCAAGAAAGTACTATGAGAAGTGGAATGGGAAAGTTACTCATGACACTCTAAAGCTCTACTTATTGCATTACTAGTTTGCATACCCTCCCCGAGATTTCATGATGCTCGGATTTCATCACCGGGCCCCCTAGACTAAGTGAATCTAGGGAAGTGAGATCGAATGTGCAGGCCATTCTTTCATAAATTGTCATGTAACTCTTATGTCTTGTGCAGGTTCTAATGATTTCTCTCTTATGCATTCACACCATTCTTCATGTAGATATTTTTGTGTTGCATTAGTTTAGCTGCATTTGGAACTTGTGCACTTTCTTGCCATTACCGTGACTTTTTGTTAATTCTGGCTTCCATTTCTGTCATACCTTATGTTAATTGGAATTAATTGTTTCTTTTTTCTGACTTCAAATTATGTCATACTTTGTGCAATCCATACTTTATAATACTCTTATTATCTTTTACTTGTCTATATGTTAAATCCGGCTTAAATTTATGACAGTTATACTTCACATCTTCTTGCTAATTGTGATTTGCTTAACTTATATTCCTAACACTAACTCTAACTTTTGTAACATTTATATTTTTTTAATTAACTTTCACTAGCTACTTACTTGTGTATACTTACCTTCTTAGTACTTTTTAACAATATAGACACGTACTTATGAATTCGCGCTCATCAATCTAAGCTTGATCGGTTGGGAAAACAACTTGACATCTTACCAAGCAACTCAACATTCAGAGATGCACTTAAGCAAACCGGCTAATCCAGACCTCCATCCCCAATACTCAATGAGTTCATAAGTGAGAAGAGTAATTCAGACGAGGAATGGACTTTCGGAACACCATTAGCCATGGAACAAAATCTGAGTATCTGTGAACAGACATGTGCAAACACAAATGGCACTACAAACTTCTGCATCCAGCATCCCAAGCCTAGAACCAACAAGATAGATGTTGAGCTTAAGAGTGGGGTCCTTCATCAGCTACCTAAGTTCCATGGAATCAGAAACGAAGATCCACACAAACACTTGACGGAGTTCCAATTCATCATTGGTAGTATGTGTCTGGATGATGCGGACTTGGAAAATCATGAAGCTGAAAGCTTTCCCGTTGTCCTTGGAAGATAGAGCACGTGTATGGCTTTTGGGTCTCCCACCCAATCATATTAACTCTTGGGAGAAGTTGGTTCAGGAATTTCTTACCAAGTACTTCCCTGCCTCAAAGATTTACGGTTTTAAGAAAAGAAATCACTAGAATCAAGCAAAAAGAGCATGATGAGAACTTCAACCAGTACTATGAGAGGTTTAAGGACCTTTGTGCTTCATGCCTGACTCACGGGATCACGGACGACTATCTCTTAACCTACTTCTACAAAGGACTCAAAGGTTGGGATAAAGGACTATTTGATGTTGCAGCTAACGCAAGTTTCTTAGCTCGGAGTTTAGTGGATGGCCGTGCACTACTTGAAAGCCGTTCACTCAATGATGCACAATATGAAGGTGTCGAGCCTATTTGAAGAAAGGTACATGAGGTAAGTTCCCATGTTATAAATGATTCTAAGTTAGATAAAATCACTTCTATGCTCACAAATTTGTTGGAACTAAAGAAGTAGGTAGCCGCAGTTTGTTCCATATGCTTTCAAGGCATCTTGAGGACCAATGCACCTACACTTCAAAGGAGGAAGACCCCGAAACTGAAATGAAACACGCCATTGGAGGATTTCAAGGAGGGCCAATGACCCAAGGTTACATTTGGAGAGACCCGAACAATGTCCTAAACCTGCAGCACATGTCGAAGGGCCCAAACCGTGCCCTGAACCATTTCTAAAGACCCATATGGCAGCCAAGGCCCCCGGTTCCATTTTCTAACTTTACTCATAATAATGCAAATACTCATATCTCTTTATCTTCTAATCCTAATTATGATAAAATGATGGTTGTTCTTTCCCAAGGGCAGCAAACACTAATGGCTTCAATTCAAGCTCTTGTCACAGGTCAGCAAAATCAGCAAAAAGACATCGCTGATCTCAAGGACCAAATGGACAAGGTCGTGGACTTTATGGGTAAGATCCAAAGTAGGTGCTTCCACCTCAACCTAATCCCAACCCGAATGCAAGACTTAAAGCCAATGCGATTATCACTCGAAATGGTAAAGTGCTCGGTGAAATAGATCCAGCCCAAAGTCTTCCGCCAGGCCAGCAAATGCGGTCGGGATGTGCTGGCTGAATCTCTCCTTCACGTTTGATGCTCATGTACAGAATGAACCCACTCAGTCTCATCACGCGTGCGTCGATCTGTCACACTTCTTGTCAGCGTCTGACGCGCAACTGCTCCCTGCCTTCCTCAGCCTGCATCTACCGAATCTATCAAATCCCTGTTAGCGCACGCGTAATGAAACCCATTCCAACCTGCCCCATTTGTTCCGCCGACTTCTGCTGCCCAGTTCACCTGCCTCTAACCGAAACCATGATGCCCAGCTACTCCAGCCTTGCCGAGTCACACCAGCAGCTTCCTTTGCTGATTTTCAAACTTCTTTTCCCCAAAAATCAGCCCAATCTCATCATTTCACTTTCTAATTTTATATTGTAATTTTCATTTATTTTATTTTATTTTTAGAGTTTTAGTAGCTTTTTCTCCCTATAAATAGGGGTTCATTTTACTTGTTTTGGGACACTTCTTAGAGGCACACATTTGAGCCTTCCTTAAGAGAGACTATGGCAAAATATTTCCAATACAAAGTTTAGAGTTTGAGTCCACATTTCCTTTGTTTTATTTCCATCATCTTCACAAGGTTCCGTCCGCTGTCGGAGAACCGTGTGAATAACAATCCATTCTTTTCATCCACCTTGAAAGTGTAACAATTGCTCTCCATTTACTTAAACTCTTATTTTTGTTATTGGTTTTAATTATAGTTCAACATATGTGTGGTATTTTCTTACTAATACTTGTAACTGTTAAATGCAATCTCCATGTGTCTTACTTTATGAATCTTAGTTATTTTATACATTTTAGTGCTTCATACTTCATTTTGATGTTAAGTATTTTATCCGCGCGTCAGTGCACTTAGAGTAGAATTGAAGAAACTTAATGTTGATTACTGTCGGTGCATTCAGACAAAAACAAAAAGTAAATCATATTGTAAGTATTGGCCGCTGTTGGTGCATTTATAATATTGAAAAATATATGAAGGTAATTGAGATGATTAAGGTAAAAATTCGTAATTGTTTTAATATTTGCAATTACTAGAGTGGTTGTAAGATGTGTGTTTTAAGAAAGTCACTTGTACATAGGTTAAAGTAGAATTAGAATTAGCTTTATACTTGTTGTTACTTGTATTTGTATGATTACAATCCCTCAAAACCCCCCATTTAATTCTTTATTCTTTTATTCTTTAATTAATTTATTCTTTAATTAATTTATTCTTTAATTAATTTATTATTTATTCCTTTATTCATTCATCCATTAATTATTTTATTTTTTGATTATTCATTATTCTTTTTCACTAACCATTATTAATATTCCCTGATTTCCCCGGTTAAGAACGATCCCTATTTACCAATACTAAAATGTCACAAAAAGGGTTTTAAATCTGTATATACTTGAATTACATATTTATTTTAATGCGTATTTTAAGTGTATCACTGGACTCTACGACAGTGCCAAAACAACTATAAAGCTACTAGACTATGCAGAAGCAACTCTAGTGATGTTTCCAGGTCTCTTTAAAAAAAGCCATCAACGGTGAATGATTATGCTATGGAATTTTCAGTGCAAGTTAACTCCTCAAAAAGTTTTAGTCACTCCATGACACCAGATGCACTTCACTCTGTGTCATAGGAAACCTTGGATCGTAGCTGGAACAAGCCTCCTGTTGGGTTATGACACACCTCACATCAAGTGATGAGACACCTCGCATCACACTTGCAACATGCCTCGTCTTGTAGTGGCACCATGTCTCACCCTGCAGTTGTAATGCGCCCTGCCTTGCATTCTACTACCCCTCGCCTTGCACCATAGCATGACCCTCATTGCAGTGTAACACACCTTGCCTTGAACTTGGAACGTGCCTCGTCTTGTAACACGCCTCACTTCAAGTCATGAAACTTCGCGCCTCCCCCGTTGAAGGTCTTGATGTTGGCTCTACCCGCACTTGAAGATGAAAAGTCCACCAACGAGCTGAGCTCTTCTATCCGCCAAGCACTAGGATCATGGGCACTAGAAAGAGAGCCTCATGTCATCTAGCGCATCTCCTCCTGCTCTAACTTTGCCTTGGCTTGAGTTGTGGCAAGCCAAGTCTTGGATGCAGAATACCTCATCTCGCAGTTGTAACGCGCCCTGCCTTGCATTCTGTTGTGCCTCGCCTTGCGCTCTGCTGCGTATCGCCTTGCCTCATGTCATATGGCACATTGCACCGTGTTCCAGCCGCGCCTCGCCTTGCATAGTCGCACACATCCCCTTGCGTTGCGGTGTTTCCCACTTCAAGTCATGGGATGTCTCGTATCTAACTAATGAAGGCCTCGACAGGTCATGGTGCGTCTTGCTCTTCCTGTGCTGAGCTCTTGAATCCACCAAGCACTCCTTGCGTAATCATTGGAAAGAACGCCTCACGTCATTTGATGCATCACTTCGAGCTCCAACCATACCTCGCCTTGATGGGCCTCGCCTCGCACCATAACATATCCCTTATTGCAGCTGTAGCACGTCTTGCCTTGCAACTGTAACACGCCTTGCCTCACAGTTGAAACATGCCTCGCCTTGAATTGTGACACGCCACACTTCAAGTCATGAAAATTCGTTCATCCCCCATTGAAGGTGAAAAGTATGTCAATGCACTTGAAGATGACAAATATGTCAAAGCACCAAGCTCTCCTATCCACAAAGCACCACAAGCATGTCAACTGGAGGAGTGTCTTGGTGTCAAGTCCATCGTCCCTCGAAGTAGGAAGATCCAATAAATCTGGGACACGCCACCAGATGGTACTCTACAAAGTGAGGTCTTTAAGATTACACCAGAAGTATGACTTCATACATCTTGAAATGATCGCCTCGAAGAGTAGAGCGCACCACCGCTTGAATTGTTACAATCGGACATCCACAACTCTCAGAATCTGCAAAAGATCGAAACTGAACAAAAGAAAAATAATATATATTAAAATAAAAAATATATATATATATAACATACAAAAGCTACAAGCTTTTGTTGAAGAGCTTGCGGTGGCAAAAAAAAAAAGTTACGTATGCTACCAACGCTAAGCAACAACGCTAAAAAAACTAAGCTGTTAATTGATAGTGGAAATAAAAAAGAAAAGTATGGAGCCAATATCTGATCCAGCCACAAATCGTGCCCCTCACCCTCCCATATGCAAGTGTCCAGCTGGCTTATACCCTTGAAGCTGCCAAGTAGCAGCAATCACTATTAAGCAAGCCAAGTGCCATCACTCTTACAACCAAAATTACAAGCGCCAATCCCATATGTGCAACGTCATCTCTTCACCTGCAGCAATAAAGAAAGAAAAAATGATTATTTCCTTCAGCGCCGGAACGACTAAAAGCTAGGAAAAGAGGAAAAAATGGCAAATAAATATTCTTCCTCACTTGGAAGGCCATATTGCAAGGAAATGAGGAGAGGATTTTTTTTTCTTCCATAAAGTTCAAGACATGATCTCTAGACGATCTCTCGATGGTCTCTCGATGGTTGGATGAATTAGTATATTGTTTTGAGAAAAGAGGCTACATGATTCCATCTCAAATAAGAACTAAGGGGTAAAACCATAATTCTTATTGGGCTTCAAGAATCAATTCAAACCAGGCCCTAAACCCGAGACTTCTAACCTCAGATTGGTGTGATATCTTGGTCCCAATGGGATCTCAGCATCAATGCTAAGAAAATGTTCAATACGGAGTCCTACTCCCGTAAAAAAAATAGTTTGTTGGGACCACAATAAAAATTACATCCTTTAGGATTCCCTAAATTCCTAAGTGAGGTGGGGGCATTTGTGGAACCATAAATCATCGAAAATTGTGGAGCTTCCACGTGGCCCGCAATTTTCATAATGTTAGTATTACCCCTAGTATAGACAATGATGGCATCACACGATCTCCGCATCAGATCAATGTCAATAATAAATAATGTCCTCGTGAGTTATTTATTATTATTTATATAGTTAATAATAGTGATTTCTTTCGGTAGAATGACCTATTGAACACTATCTGCTTCAACCAATCAGACGCTCTGGTGACCCACGAGGCTCCACTATAAATACAGGGTCTCGATCTCCTCTACAAGTAATTCAAGTCTGATACTGAATTTCTGCTAGTTTATTCCTCTCGATTAAACTGACTTTGGCATCAAAGTGTTATTATTTGTGTCACGACCCAGCCCATCTAACACAATATTGTCCGCTTTGGGCCCAGCCCTCATGGTTTTGTTTTCGGGAGCTCACGTGCAACTTCCGAGTAGGTCACCCATCATGGGATTGCACCAGCCTCAACTCGCTTAACTTTGGGGTTCCAATCCCCCCCAAAGCCACTGAGCTCCCAAAAGGCCTTGCGTTAGATAGATACGTGCCCACACATATAAGGTACTTCACCTTTCCCTCCCCGAGCAATGTGGGATCGTTCACCGATCTTACATTTCCAAGCTCACGGGTCTTGCTCACCGTTCTTGCTTCTCAAGCTCACGGGTCTTGCTCACCGTTCTTGCTTCCAAGACCGAGTCTTACAATCCACCCCCCCTTGGGGACCAGCGTCCTCGCTGGCACACTTCCGGTCATGGTCAGGCTCTGATACCATTCTGTCACGACCCAGCCCATCTAACACAATATTGTCCGCTTTGGGCCCAGCCCTCATGGTTTTGTTTTCGGGAGCTCACGTGCAACTTCCCAGTAGGTCACCCATCATGGGATTGCACCAGCCTCAACTCGTTTAACTTTGGGGTTCCAATCCCCCCCAAAGCCACTGAGCTCCCAAAAGTCCTTGCGTTAGATAGATACGTGCCCACACATATAAGGTACTTCACCTTTCCCTCCCCGAGCGATGTGGGATCGTTCACCGATCTTACATTTCCAAGCTCACGGGTCTTGCCCACCGTTATTGCTTCTCAAGCTCACGGGTTTTGCTCACCGTTCTTGCTTCCAAGACCGAGTCTTAAGGACCCGTCCTGGGAATTAAGGTTAAGACAGTGATTAAGACGGGATTAGTACGCTTAATCGGGGGTTAGTTGGTCCCGATAAGGTCGTTAACCTAGAATGACGATTTTGCCCCTAGTTCGGGCAAAATGTTGACTTTTCGTTTGGGTGGTCAATTGGGTATTGACCGATGACCAGGACGTGGTTTAGGACGTCACGAATCCGTAGGCAGGTGGCACGCCCGATTCCGACATCCGAGGAGGAAGTTATGATGTTCGGAAGGTTGAGGGCATAACCGTAATTTGGCTAAATTAGGGGGGAAAAGTTGACTTTTCGTATGATTGGGTTTTGACACGTTGACCTAGGAGGGTTAGCTAGATCTCATCATCCTGAGTTCGATGATAGGCGGCACGTATTCATCGGACTTACGATGTGTGAGATACGGGTCTAAAACGGTAAGGGTAAAATCGTAATTTTGGTTAAAAGGAAGGGCATTTTGGTCTTTTTGCACCTTGGGATGTGTGCAACAGAGAGGGTTAATGGAGGGCTGAGATTGAGCCACTTGTGAGAAGGCTGAGGGGATGGTGACACGTGTAGGGGTTCTGCTTGGTTCTAGGGAACACGGTCCCAATTATTTGGGGTGCCCGTGTGTGTTCATATGTGTGTGTTCTTCAAACTAGACAGAAACAGAGGGAAAGAGTTGGGAGAATTGGACGGTGGTGGTGTTTGTGTTGTGTGACTTGATGAGTGAAGAGTGATCAGAGATGGAGAGGGAGATAGTGAGAAGGTTAGGAGGTGAGGAATCAGTGTGTGGGTGAGTTGAGAGCCACGGGAAAACCAGGGAGAAAACATGGAGGAATTGAGAGATCGTGGTGGTGGTGTGGTCGTGTAAGGTGCAATTGGACTCGTGGTGGTGTCGTGAGGGGTGAGGGGAGTCGACTAACCCCAGCGAAGCTCGCGACGGCAACCGGAGGACATGTAATTCCTTATCCCCATTAAATTGCTCTGTTTTGCCGTTTAGGTTCAGACGCCAAGTCGTGGCTTTAGGGATTGAATCGAGGAGTTTAGTGAGGTCTAGGGGACGCAGTAGGGTCCTAGGTGTCTTCTGGTTGTGCCGCCGTGGCGGAGGAGTGCACGGCGGAGTCCAGAACGGCGAAGAGTACCCGCCGTTCTCTGTTTTTCCGTTTTGCTTCAGACGTAGAGTCGTGGGTTTTGGGTGTGAGTCGACGGTCTTGGTGAGCTGGGTGAGGTTTAGGACGGTCCTAGGATTGGTTTAAGCTAGCCACCGTGACGGGGGGAGACCTGGGTGGTCGGAGAAGGGAACAGGGGAAGAGTACGGGTTTCTGTTCGAGCTTGAGTCGACAGGTTTTAGGCTGAGTCGAGGTGTGTGGAGTAGGGGAAAGGGTAGCCTAGGTCTGGACGAAGCCGTTGGTGCAGAGAGGAGTAGATTTGGTGGACGGAAGGCGGAGAACCGGTCACGCCGGTTCGAATTGCAGCAACTGTGTCGAACCGGGTCGACCAGAGGTAGACGAAGGCACTGTAGCTGGCGCATGAGGGCCACGCGCAGCCACTTTGGGCGGCGCGTGAGGGCGCGTGCGGCGGCGGTTGGGAAAATAGCCAACTAGGTTTTTGGTCTAGGTGTTGTGACGAGTCTGTTGGAATTGGTTTCGAGTTGATCGGACGTCAATTCGATGTAGTTCTGCGAGGGTGAAGGTTTAGGGTTCCGGTTCGTTATGATTAGGACCCGGGGATTTTTGGGAAAAATTAGGAGAGTCTTAGTAGACGTGTTAGTAACGGACTTCGGTGGTTGTTGACAGGATCGGGACTTCCCGAGGAAGCTGAGGAACGTACGAGACGTACGGGACGTGATTGAGGGCTCGGTACTGTGAGTGGACCCCTTCTCTAAACTCGAGCATGCATAACTGTTTTTCTATAATTGTTTTGTGGTTTTATATATAAATTCATGATGATTGATTATGCTTTATGAATTGCACGTTTTTCGAGAAATTTTGGTTTTCATCACGTTTTACGAGAAAAGTGTGATTTCTGAATATAATGCTAAGAATTTGGGATTTCAATGGATTTTGGAACGTGATTTTGGTGATCAAGGGTTTTCGGTTTTAGAATTGGATTTCGGAGAGTGGAACTTGGTTTTAAAGTTGAAAAGTGGATTTCCGGATTTGGGTTCGGAATGACGGTTCTGGATGCCAGAAGAGCTTCGGACCAGTGATTTCGGATTCGGGTTTGGATACGGATTTATAAATGGTTTTCAAATGGTTTTGATTGGATTTGCTGGATCTGGTTATTGGGTTTAAAGACCCGGATTATATTTGACGGGGGACGGGCCCGGATTGAGTTTAAAGACTCGGGAGTTTAAAGACTCGAATATATTGATATTTCCCCCGTAGGCCTGTTGAGTTTAAAGACTCGGGAGTTTAAAGACTCGGATATTATTGAGGCCTGGATTGAGTTTAAAGACTCGGGAGTTTAAAGACTCGGATAGATCCAGCAGGTCACGTTTTTAGAAGGATGATTTGATATTCACGTTTTATGATACGGTTTATGACACTTATGATATGATTCCTATAACTGTTTTTATAGTGTTTCTGTTCTTATGGTGAGGTTTATGTGTATGATAACTGTTTTTAAAATGATTCTGTAAATGGTTTATGGCGATTGATTATAACAGTTTTCATAACTGGGTTATGCATGTGGTTTCAAAACGGAGGGCCAAACCTAGTTTTGTTATGAATTGGTTTTTGAACTTTTATTCTTTTGGTCCACTCACACCTTTTGTTTTTAAATTGCCCTCCAGGTTGTGGAGATAGAGCGGGGTTTCGGCGTCGAGGCAGCGTCTGAGGCATAGAAGTCGCGAGAGGGATCCCGGAGTAGTTTAAATTTCCGTGTGCGTGCATCTAGTTTATCAGGTTTTCTTTCTTTTGTACTGTGGTACTATGCTTTGTAAACTTTAACTTCGGGATGGATTGTATAGTTCTCCTGCGTCTGACTGAGTGCTTTGGTGATCTCGAGTGAGTTTACTTTAGTGTTGTGTTGGGGAGTCAGACAGGAGCAGGATGTACCTCGGGTTTCAGGGTGAAACTGGGGTGGGTCCTGACAATTTGAACCACCCCTTCGGGCTTCAACCTTAACCCGATTATTTCTTGTTATTGTGTGTAGGGATCAATAAGAGTTTCTACAAGTTCGGAAGATTTCTGCATAACACTACCCACATTAGCTTTTCTTATGTTTCCGACCAAACAAATCATACTTCCATATCTCACCCGCTCTAATTTATTTTTATTTCGGTTGCTTTTTTCCTTTCCAAGAGTGGATGTGTAGATTTTACAAAAACATTTATCGACCCTTATTAAAGATGCTACGTGCTTTATAACTCCTAAATTTTTTTCTTAAATAAATTAAAAAATATTATATCTGTTGAAGCACGAAATGTTCCAACTTAAGATTACTATTTATCCAATCACAGTATGATATGTGTCCCTCGTCGTAACATGTAGACTAAAAAAAGGAATGAGTCTTCCGTTAGGGATGAGCACCGATATGGTACCACCCTAAATAGTACCGATCCAAACATTTAGAGGCCTAGGATAAGAATAGAAAACGGGCTCTCAATTCACATTTTTAATTATTAAAAATATAATTTTAATAAATTGATTATATTATACAAATCCATTAGCACATTCGAAACAACAACATTTACTCTAAACTTAACATAATAGTATTCCAATAAGGAGTGTCTCTTTCAGCCAATTGACCAAATAGTTTAAGCATATACAAACCCATTAGCGCATTCGAAACAAACACAGAATCCAACTAACCCTTTTTCTAACCACCAGCGCTTGAGTTGTGAAAAAACATTTCATTCTTCTTATGCCCAAAATTAAGTTTCTAGATTGTAAGATCTATCTCATGCCAAAGACAACAGTCATAAACTCAATCATGCAAACTTGAAAGATGCGTGCCTCATCTGAAAGGTTTTTGAAAGCTACATCCGACTGATAGTTGTTCAGATGTGTAATCGAGTCTCTCTTCCCGGTGTAGAATGGAATCTTCAGAGGCTTGATATTGTGGTCGACCCTAAATTGGTTGATCCACTTGGTAAATGGGCCATGACTTGTTTTTCCCCATGCCCAGTGGACTACTTTGTCTCAGCCTCCAGGGTCCTTACTCGTTCCAGTAAGTGTTGGACGAGTGAGTCGACCTTGGATGGTTGGGGGGCTCCTCGGTCAAAACATATATGCCGCTCAATGTCTCTCCTTATAGACAAGTTGTGACATACCTCTCGATGGTTGTCGACTTCTTGAGATCGCTTGGTTTCTTTCTTGCGGAACGAGTTATAGGGTTTCTCCTGATGGCCGCCGACCCACCGAGACTGCTTGATGTTCCTTCTGGGTGGTGAGTTCTGGGGTTCCTCTCAATAGCCACCAACCTGTCAAGACCACTCAGTGCATTTCTCGTGTGCCAACTCAAAGGGGAGCTCTTCATGGTTGTCAACATACCGAGATAGCTCAGTGTTTTTCCAGTGTGCCGACTCAAGGGGGACCTCTTGATGGTTATCAGCACGCCGAGACCGCACGGTGCATCCTTGGGAGGAAGATCAAGATGGTGGCTCCAAATTCTGGTTCCTCATGGGATACCATGGGTTGGCCTGCTGCGTATGATGTCGAGTTGTCTGAATCATCCTCTCGACCTCCTACTTGGAGTCCGCTCCTTTGGACTCCGTGATGAGGATGAGAATGGGATCAAGAGAGGGGTGCCTCATTGGTTGGAGTCTATGAGATTCTACCTGAACGGTTTGTATCTCTCGAGGAATTTTGGTCTTCTTCCTAGTTAACCGAGACTTATGGCCCTTGTCTCAGCGACCGAGCAGTGGCTGCTATCTTTAAAAGCCTTCGCTTAGAGTGTCACCGGCGTCTCGATAGATCCTAGTCTCGGCTTGCGCTTTTCTAAGGATGATGAGAATACGAGAGGGCTTTTCAGTTGGTTTAGCGGGAGTTTTGAGCTTTTCTTTTCTCGTAGTTTGGCTGATCCGTTCGGTGCATTAGGATACCACCCGCTCGCCTTCCTCGATTGTAACCCTGAATTGGTGGGCTGTGAGCTCAACCTAGGTAATTCTCAGCTACTCAGCCACCTCGGTGTATCGTTTGCCAGTTTCTGGCATCTCGACTCGGCATGTGTGCCTTTAGACTTCACCTCGACCATGTCACTTTGTAGCTTCTCAATAATTTGTAGGAAGTTCGGAGAGTTATCTCTTGGTGTCCTGGGCCCTTGTCCAGGTGTAATCTCGTCGAGGTCCTGGTCGCCTAGCATGATTGCTTTCGGAGGAGTGTGTGCTCGCTCGGTAGAGAATGGGCAAATTTATTCACTTTTTCACAGACGACGCCAAATTATTGAAGCAAGAAATATTCCAACTTAGGATTACTCTTTGTCAAATCACCATGTGATACGGGTTCCTCTTCGTAACATGTAGACTAAGAAGAGCAGTGGGTTTTCTTTTAAGGATGAGCACCAGTGTGATGTCCGCTTAAGGCTCTTTAATAGGTTAAGTTAGTAATTTTGTTCGAAAGAAAGAACCATAGACAGTCACTTTGACAGAGTAATAGTGAATAGTGAGTATTAGTTACTTCATTAGAAAATGTGCATCATTTTTATATAGGTGAGTGAGGTAGTCGTTTTTTACAATTTCAATGTGCGATAAATGCACCTCAATTGTTGTGTTGGCATGTGGCATATAGATCAAAGGTGTGGATGTGTCCATGTGTCATCCCATGTTTGACTCATTGCTAGGGTAATGTAATTTGTGTGGCCTTGGCCCATATTTTGTATTTTGGGCTTTATGCATACACCCTAGTGAGTCTGGTCCAATATGGTGTCAACAGAAGTCCCCCAACTTCTTGACCAAGGTGAAATTTCTTGATTAGGAACTTGTCTTGCTCTTCCAAGCTCGGTGAGAGGTATACATGCAAGCCCATAAGTCCCTTGGTCGAGATAAGCCACCGAGTTGTGCCTATGCTGCTGTACAGAAGTTTTTAGTGGTCGTTGTATGTGTGGTAGGCTGACTAGTATTACGCTCTCAACCTTCTAGGTGTGGAAAATATCTGTTTATTTTGTGCTACTCGGTGTGTTTGGGTAGAGGCCGAGAAGTAAGTATGTGATAATTGTGTCAGTCCATATGGTATGGGTGTCATGGTACTCGATTTCTAGGGCGTATGCCGAGAAGTCAGTGTAGCCCAGTTGGCACACGCCAGTGATAAAGGTTTTTTATTTTGCGCTAGTCAACCCTAAGCTAGTCGGTTTATGCAGTACATGTAGCATTGTGCTTGGTTGGTGTGGAGTCAGTCGAGCAGTTTGTGTAGCTTGGTTGGTTCTTCCTAATAATCTCAGCGAGTCAACCTAGGCGGTTTATGCAGTACATGTAGCATTGTGCTTGGTTGGTGTGGAGTCAGTCGAGCAGTTTGTGTAGCTTGGTTGGTTCTTCCTAATAATCTCAGCGAGTCAACCTAGGCGAGAAGATTGGACTTTGGTTTTTTGGTGGTGAAGATTGCAAGGAGGTCGGCGTAGTAGGTCGTTTGGTGTATCGTCAATGGTCAATATGTTTCTTTCTTGATGTTTCCTTATTGAATTTTATTCATATTCGGTTGGCTTGTTTGTCTACAGTTGGTCAGCCTTCTTTATTTTGAAGTCTGTCGGCCTGCGAGAAGGGTGTTCTTCTCGGCCTAAGACGGTTGGTCTTCGCCACTAGATGTGTGATACGTGTGGTTGGATGTGTGCTGATGGGACACATGTCGGCCATCAAGGCCAGGGTTAGTTCTGAAGCTCAGGGAGGCCGAGCTACCATCAAGGCCAAGGGTGATCTTACTCGGTAGCTTGTGGCCAGGAAGAGGAAGGTGGCTGAACTAGAGAGAGGCAAAGAGGACTTGAAATAGGAGTTCTTGGCATGCCAAGATGAGCTGAAGGCCAAGGTGGTGGAGGCCAACACTAGAACGAGCTTTCTCGAGTAAAGGCTGCTCGAGTGGCCAACCTTGCCCGTGCATGAGAAGATGCAATTGCTGAGCTCATAAAGTCGGCTGAGCTTAAGAAGATCAAAATGGACTATGCCACCCAGTGTGGCAGGGTCTTCTTCAAGAACTTCTTCCTTCATAACCCTGGTCTGTCAATTAAGATTCCTTGGCTCGATCGGGATGTTAAGGCCGAGGACTTTGAATTTGACTCTATGGAGGAGGAAAATGGAGATGGGCAGAACAACGAGGAACAAGTTGAGGGAGAGGATCCCAAACCGATCGAGGAGGGACAACCAGGGAATGAGTAACAGGAGCAAGAGGATCCCATGCCGATTGAGGAATAACAGCTTGAGTTAGAACATGTACAGGAGGAAGAGAAAGAGTAGGTGTAGCCAGCCTCGTGGCCTGTATTTTTTGTTTTTTTTTCTATTTATTTTGTTGGGCAAGGGCCATTTTGTAATGCTTTTCGACCAAGCTAATGGTCGTTTATGAATGGAATTTGACTTCGATCCGTTTTTGCAACATTGGAGTTTGATGTTCTGTTTCCTAACCGACTCAATATGATATGTTGAGTAGTATGTGTATGCCGAGTAAGTGTCTATTGTCGGTCGAGTGTGACCTGTAATTCAACTCGAATGTGTAAGTCGTAGGTCGTGTGTAATATTTTAAGGGCCTTCCCAATTAGGTTTGAGAGTTCCGACAGAGTGATCCTTGATTTCGAGGCTGATCTTGCTCAGAACCCAATCTCAGGCCTGAAAGTTGTGAGGTTGGACTCTTGCATTATGATATTGGCAAAGGCATTACTTGTGGGCTACGTTCCTCAAGTTGACTTGTTCCCGATGCTCCTCGATGAGTTTCAATTTGAGTGCCAATTATTACTCATTCTACTGGGATTCGTAAGTCATCACTCAATAGGATGTCCCATGTGTCTCAGTTGGGATGACTGCCTCCGTCACAAAAGTCATTGAGAATGGTGTCTTGTTTGTGGTTGTCCGAGATGAAGTGCGATATGACTAGAGTACATTTGGGCGGATTTTTTACTATTTACCTTTGGTTTCATCCAGCTGGGTCCTCAGAAAGTGTTTGATCGTTTTGTTGACAACCTCGACTTGGTCATTTGATTATGGATGATCAGGGAAGGTGAAGCACGGTATGCAGATAAGCAGCCTCGACTTGGTCATTGGATTGTTGATGAACAGGTTGCTGTTGTGTTTTTCACAGAAGGCGCGGAAGTGAGTATTTTCAAATTACTTTCCATTATCTGTGGCAATAGTATGCGGAAGGCAGAAACGGCAGAAGACATTTTGGAAGATGAAGGTTTTAATCTACATGGTAGTGATAAAGGCTAGGGCTTTGGATTCAACAGACTTCATGAAGTAGTCAACTGCAACCACAATGTACTCTGTCTGCCCATTTCCAGTCGACATCTTGCCAATCAAGTCAAGTCCCCATTGAGAAAATGGCCATGGACTGAGCATGTGTGTAAGGTTCTCTGGAAGAAGATAGAGGAAGGGAGTAAACTGTTGGCAGTTGTTGCATCGTCTGGTGAATTCTACCACATCTGCATGCATGTTTGGCCAATATAAATCTTAGCAAAAAGACTTGTGTGCCAATGAAAAAGGGTCAAAGTGGGTTCCACATATGTCGGCGTGTATCTCTTCCAAGATGGCTCTTTGGGCCTCCTGGACAAGGCATTTGAAAAATCCTTGCTTGTATTGATGGCCTCTATTGAGGGTATATCAAGCCGCTTGTCAGTGGATCTTCTTGGCTGCAATCTTGTCGGAGGGAAAAGTCTCATTGGTAAGGAAGGCCATCAGAAATGCCATCCATGTGGAGTTGATGACACAGAGATGAGAGTGTTGAGTGCTTGTTGTCAAGGACCTTTACTAGGACGTTTCGACTTGTTTTTTTATCAAGGAATTATGCAAGCTGAACAGGAGCCTCGGCATGACTGTTTTCCAACCTTGGAATTCTTGTGGTTATATGGGCCTCGAAATCGTTCAAGTGAGATTTGGCCAATGTTCTGTATAGCGCCATGGAAGAGTCCTTCGCTTCGAATTCGTTGTTGGTCTAGTTGACAATGAGCTGAGAATCGTTATAGGTTTGAATCTGTTTGGCCTCTATAGTTTTGGCCAGGCGGAGGCCAACGAGAAGAGCCTTGTACTCGGTTGCGTTGTTGGAAGCTTTGAACATAAATCAAAGTGTGTATTCCATCTTCATTTTTATCTGGGGTGGTGAGGACAAGCACGACACTTGAGCCACTATAACAGGCTGATCCGTGTACATAGATGAGCCATGTTAGCTGGGTTATGTATGGTTGTGGTCTTCCATCATCCAAGGTTTGTGTTATGGATGGTGGAAGAACGGGGATTGTAGTTTCCTTTGTAGGCTCTATCAGAACATATGAGAACCTGAGATGAAGTCTGAGATGGCTTGACCCTTCTCAACAGTTTGGGGGGTGATAGTGATATCAAATTCACTAAGTTTGATTGCCCATTTGAGTAATCTTTCGAATGTTTCGGGGCTTCTGGAGCATTTGACGTAGAGGTTTGTTCGTCATTACGATGATTGCATGAGCTTGGAAGTAAGGTTGATCTTCCTAGATGAATTGATTAAAGAAAAAGTAATTTTTTCAAGGCCGGTGTATTTATATGTCATATTTTATTTAGTGACTTTATATGCATATACTGAAGATTGGACTGTTCTAAAATTTTAAGGACGAAAGATTTTTTAAGGGGGGGAGGGGGTAGTTTGTAACACTCGGAACGTTTAAGAAAATGAAAATGAAAATTTTGCCCTTGTAGGGTCAGAACGTTGAATTTTTTATTGGGAGACCTTCTGAAAGTTTTGTGAGGATCGTTACGAAGGTCTCGAACTCCTAAATACGTAGAGAAACTGTAACCTGTAATTTTGTTAACTTGTGAAAATTGATAAATTAAAAAAATATCCCTATCTGACAAGAGTTGTCAGACGGGAGCAGGTTCAGTCTCGATTTTAAGGAAATTAGCAATGAGTCCTGTTAGGTTCCGCTATAGGTGCTAGAGCTAGTTCTGCTGCAGGTGCTTGTGCAGGAGCTAGAGCTTTTGTGGTTCTTGACTGCCTGCTAGTTGAGGCAGTTTTTGCTTTCATCCTATCTTTTGCCCCTTTTTTTCTTTTCCTCAAAGCCTCAGCCTTCTTTATAATAAAGACATGCATCACATATGTTCAATGGGGAGTAAACACAAGTGCCACCCTAAATTTAACTTAAAGTTCCAGATTGCGTCATATAATAGAATTAAATTCCAATATTGCACTTTATTCATACCATATCAGATTTCAAAGTGCACCATACATATATGACAACAAGTATCCAGAATTCAAAGAACATTTCACATTTCACATTTTAAAACACTTTTCACATGTCAAAGTACATTTCATTCAACATACCAAAACACAATTCAATAAACAAGTCATATTTCACATTTCACTAAAAATTTCACATTCTAAAGCACATTTCACATTTCAAAGCACCTTCCACTAAACATTTCACTAAGGATACCACTTTTCACATTTCACTAAAGATATCATATTTCACATTTCAATGAACTTGAAAGGATAAGAAGTTTACCTTGCACTTGTTAAGCCTATGACCCATTTCACCACAATTTTTGTATTTAACCTTAGTGTGGTACCGTCTAAGCTTGGTTAGATTTTGTGGTAACTATGTCTCACCAGCTGACTTTTTCTTGCTTTTTCTTAGCCTGCCTAATTGTTTGTGGTAGGTTGGTGGTTTCAAAGGCGATAATCCAGTGGATGCCCATTTATCTTGACTTATCATAGGCTCAATAATCCTCTCATAGCACTTCAAGTAGGCCACTTTGTTGTAGCATTCATATACATATTGTTCTACTTTCCTATTCAACCTACTTATTGTTGAGCAAGCATGTGGGCATGAGATTCCATTAAGATCCCATTCCTTACATGAACATTTCTAGCCTTCGAATCCACTCTAAATTGCCCTCCACATGTCATGGCAGTTTAATCCCACCACCACTTCTAGATTTCAAATAAATAGGTACACATGTATAACTCTTTGAAAACTTTACAGAAAGTCCAAATATGTCTACATCCGAGTGCACTTTCATCAATTTACCACTATCCAAATCCACATAATAGGTAGATAATGACAGGACCTGTCCCTAAATTTTATGAAAATCGGGACAGTTGTGCTTTCGTCTAGCAACTCTTGTCAGACAAGAGATATTACAAATTTTATCCTTATTCTTTTCTTATCAAATTAACCAAATTGAATCCACTATTACAGGGTTACCGCCCATATCTAACCGACTGAATCCAACAAGTAGTGAAAATTACTAATTTAACTTTATTTGGGGTCTTATTTTCATTATTAAAATTATCATTATGTACAATGCCAATTATATAGTTAAAATAATAACCAATTAAAACTACATCACTTGTTTCAAAAGTTCCCTTAAATTTTACATTGCAAAGCATAGGCCATATCCATAACACATTCAAGTAATACTTTTTGCATATTAAGAACTTCAGTAGTTCAATCAACATATTTATGTACATAAGTCCTTAGTTAAAATATACCTCTTTTCCACGTGCCATAATTCCTTTTTATTCTTCATAATTTATCTTGGAAGTCTATTTATAATAATCCCTCTAATTACCATAACAATCACGCACTAAATCATACAAACAATATTTATAATCAATCTTTCTTCTTCTCACTTTCATATATTTACCAATTCTTACTATTGTCACTAATTTATTCACATACAAGTATAATCATAGTGTGGTTTGTAACATTACATATATATATATATATATATATATATTTAATAATACAAACACATACATCTAATCCTTTAACCACACCCTTTACATATTCTTCATTTTAACATTTTGCCGCTCATCATAAGTCATTTTTATATTTCATTATAAGAACTTAAAATACCTTTATATTGATATTCTTAAATTTTCAAAATTTAGCTAAAACTTTTAAATATTACCTAATACTTTGAACAACCAAAACTGTACCAAAACAGTGTCCAATTAGTCCAAATATAGTACCATAAAATTCAAAATTTTAAGACAAACAACTTTCGTGTTGGATGGACGGCGAACCGCCGCCACACACGTCCCCATGCACCACCACAAGTCTCTGTGTGTGGGCTTCACGCACGATTGGAGTGCAATTACAAGGCTACTCGCCTTCAAGCTTTCACATGTCTACAACTTGGGTCAGGTGACCCGGAGGCCATGACTCGGTTCTAACTGCCATTTCCCATGTCGTTTTTCACATTCAAACCACCTGAACATGCCCAAGTAGAGATCTGTAATATTGAAACTCAAACTTACCTTTGTAACATGGTCCAAGTCCAAGAGTTTTGGTTGTGGTTCCAAAGCTATTCCTCAGCCTTTCTACGTCGAAACTGCCTCCTTTCAAGCCCACGGTGACTCCAAGGACTTGAGAAACCTCCCAGAGATCCTAGTTATATGTTTAGAGGCTTCCTAACACCCTGACAGTTCACATCCAAGCTTTGGAGTTCACGGTTTCTTTCTCGAGTCTGGAATCACCCATCCCTCTCCCTTGTTTCTCTATTCTTTTCTTGTTTCTCTTCCTCTCATTCTTTTTTTCTGGCTTCCATCATCTTCATCTCTCATAGTTTCATTTCACTTCACTTTTCTTCTTTTTTCTTCCTTTTTGGTCTACAACCACCGAACACCTATGCCTAACACACAAACAACACACACACACACACACACACACACACACACACACACACACACACACACACACACACACACACACACACACACACACACACACACACACACACACACACACACACACACACACATAGTCCTAGGTTAGTGGAAGGATTTGTGGGAGGGAAATTCAAGATCCTTTGAGACAATTCTAGAATTCTCTAGAAAATTACCAAAATACCATTCATACTAAAATTACCAAAATGCCCATATACTTTTTAGACCCAAAATGATTTTATCTGAACTCCATTCTTGGCGTACCGCCTATCTATGGACTCAGGAGTCCGAGACCTTCGTAACGGTCCACACGACACGTCCACAAGGTCTCCCGGTTAAAAGTCAACTTTTAGACCCTACAAGGGCAAAATCATCATTTTTTTCATTTTCTCGAATTTGTGGCGTGTTACAGATAAGCTACCAGTAACTAACCTCGCCACCTAAGCTTTTGAGTTCCAATATGGATATGAACTCAACTGCGTACCAATCTATGTAAACAAATTCACCTTTGTTGTAAGACCAACTCAACTCCTTTGTACAAAGTGTCCCACCATAATGAATCTTCATAATGAAGAAGTCACATCATCTGCAAACATATACCAAACCATATAAGAAAAATTCATCAACTAAGCACACCTAAACTCAAGAACATACAATTCCACCAATTCCAGTCCTAATGTACAAGAACTAAGAACATACAATTCCACCAATTCTAGTCCTAACATACTAACACTAAGAACATAAAATTTCACCAATTCCAAGCCTAATGTACTAGCACTATGAATATAAAATTCCACTGTAACACCCCAGACTTTCAATTAAATGTAAATTCGGAAATTTAATGTGAAATGACTATATTGCCCCTAGTTAGGGAAAATGTTGACTTTTGACCCGGGACACAATTTGGATTTTTACCTAGGACCGTTACATAGATCGAAATGCCACGAGTCCGTAGACAGGCGACACGTCGAAATCGGACGTCCGACGGGAAAGTTATGGGTCATAGAAGAAAACCAGCACTATTCATGCATTACGAGAAAGTATACAGTTGGCATTTTGTGATTGGTTCAAAATATCTGAGTGGACCAATGGATGAGTGACAAGTCCCATTGACCCCTTTACCTATGTTCATGCACCTAATATCATTCATCTTCATTCATTCTTCTCTGTTAATCTGAAAGCCACACAAACCCAAAACCAAAACCCACACACACCACCATCAACCATCATCCTTTGCCATTTGTGTGAAAGAGAGGGTGATAGAGTGAACTGGGACAAAGAGGAAGGGACTAACGGCTTGGACAACCGTGCACGGTGGCAAGAAATCTGAAAGGTGTGTTTTTAAGGTTCAAATTTGAACTTTTAGATTTTGGGTTTATTGGATGGTTTAGATGATCAAAAATGAATCCTAGGGGTTGTACGATCAAAGAGGAACCAAAAGGAGAGATTGGGGTGGCTGGAACTGCCTAGAAATTGAGGTTCAAGCTTGCTTGAAACTTATCAAGCTCCACATGTACATTCTAGACCGTTTGGGTCAATTTTAAATCCATAGATCCCTTCATGGGATCATTGCAAACATGTAGGAAGAAAAATGGGTGAAAATGGTTGAGGAATGAGTGAGATACAACCGGATAGGGTCGCGGGTCGAATCGACCCGTTATAGAGAACCGGGTCAACCTGACTGGAGGTTGACAATGATGACGTGGAAACGTGGTAGTCCACATCATCATCTGTCAGAGCTGTCAGTCCACGTGGCAAATCAGGTGATGCCACATGGAAAGCTGGCAAACACAATCAGCAGCATGTCAGATTGTTAGACCACGAGGACCAATCGGTTGGTGCCACGTGGCAACTTGTCAAGACTTGTCAGGCCTACATGGCAAGTCTAGTCAGTAACTGTTAGAACACGTGGAAAATTAGGATGGTGCCACTTGGTAGTGTGTCAGTGGTGTTAGGGGACACGTAGCAGAACAGGTGGTCTAATCAAAGAGTGACACATGATAGGTGTCAGACCTAACAGGTGTTAAACCTGTCTGGCTGACATCAGCATGATGTCATGTTGACGTCAGCCGTTGACCGTTGATTGATGATGTCAGCGTTGACTTTGATGACGTTAGCATTGACCGTTGACCAGCATTGACTGAAACTTTGACCTGCGCGTGGGGGAACGTTGGCATGAACTTCAAGGTCAAACTGGTCTTGTTTGAAATATTGTAATGTTCTGAATCCAATTGTGGTGGTTTTAGGTCGATCAGAGACCGTTTGGTTGGTCATCTAGAGGTTTTTACCCTCGGGAGGCATGTCAGGGATGCGTTTCCAGTATCAGTCTTTGTGAGGGTTTAATGTATGAACTTGTATAGCATATTAGTGACCCTTAGCGATGATTTGGACAGCGCTGGAGACTTTGAACCATCTCAATGATAGATATAACGCTGAGGTTTAGCACGCAGCGTGGACTGAGTGTGAGTGGACTGTTTGTTTTAGAACTAAAATGCATGCATAACTATTTTGAATACTTTATTACATGATTTAAGTTGAAATGTTTTGATATTTTTATTTGATGATGATGTGGATTGTAATCATTAGTTTATGAAATGTTTTACAAATTTTTGTGAAAACGAGGTTTTGGGCTTGAGACCCGATGGAATGATGATTTGACTTAGATTTAGAGTCAACGGGAAATTGAAAGGAAAGAATACATTTTAATTGGATTTGAATAACCATAAATCGGGTTTTATAAACAATTTCTAGACACGGTTTTCGGGTGGTTTTTGTGGAATGAATTTGCGAGAATTATGTCTCGGGTATAGGCCTAATTGAACAGTGTTTAAACCGATTTGAGAAATAAATGATTTTAATAGTATTTTTCACCAAATTTGGTTATAGTTCCACATATACCATCCTAGTTGAGTTGGTTAATCTCCTCCAGACGTCGAGGTTTTTGGAGTAGTCACGGTGCACTACTTATGATGAGTGACTCCGAAGAAAGGCTCAAGATTAGGAGTATGAGATTATGATATCTTCCTGGACGCGGTGGATCTAGGGCAGGCACCTTATGTTGATATCACCTCGGACGTCGTTGAGTTGTATCCTGGGGAAGTACTCAGAGATGAAACCCCGAGTTGCACACGTAACATTGGAAATCGTGACTAATTTTGATATGTATGATTTGACCTATTTTCATATGATTTATCTTAAATGCGTGCATGTTTATAAAACGGAGGGTTAAACTGTATATATTTTCAGAATGAGTTTATAACTTATTTATTTTTGGTCCATTCCCATTTTGACCGTTTTATTGACCCTTCAGGCGGTGATATAGAGACAGGGGCATATACCGAGGGTGAGACATAGACAGTACTGTTGCGTACCTGACACACTATGGGGTAGGTTTTAGTACTTGTATTGTACTGATATATATATATGCTCGATCGTGTATAACAAATACTTATCCCTTGTCTGACAATGTATAACCGAGATCGTTTGGAGAAAACCGAACTGAATCGGTTCAGTTTCGGTTTTCGGTATAAGAACACCAAACCGAACTGAATAGACCTAAAAATTGAACCGAACCGAACCGACCCAAACTGAAATGCTTTCGGTTACTTTGTAATGGACATTGATTAGTTGTAATGGATATTGATTAGTTGTAATAAACATTAATTAGGTTGTAATTGACATTAATTAGATAATAAATATTGATTATTGTATAAAAGTACCCAAAAAACCAGTTTTTAGAGAAAATTGAACCGGTTCAACTGAACCGATTCACCATAATTTGAAGAAAAAACACCAATTTTAACTAAAACTGAACCAAAGTGAACTAAATAGGAGGAAAAACCGAACCGAACCGCATTGGAGGAAAAATCGAACCGATTCCCCAATCGATTTCGATTTCGATAAAAAAACCAAACCGAAAAACTGATTAACACACTTAGGAGCAGGGCACGTTCCCCTATGATTCCTGGGGGATCATGATGGGTGACAGGACCCGCCCCGATCCCCCTGGGACCACCCGGGGATGTGCCCTGCTCCCGTCTGACACCCGACTTCATAATACCAAAATTTCCCTTAGGAAAGCAGATGCATAAAGAAAAGTCAAATTTAAGTCATACATAGCACGCCACACAAAATATCCGAATACAAATAGTGTCAGACAAGGGATAGTTCCCGAATATAGTTTATTGAGCACGACTCTAGACAATCTACGTGCCAACCTACCCAGCAGTAGGGTTCATGTGCGCAACGTAAACCTATGCCTCTTCCTCGGGATCCTCCTCCACTTCCTCCTCAATAGCACCACCTGGAGGGGTAGTAAAACAACAAAGGTGAGTGGGCCGAAACTCAAGGTTTACAAAACAGTCTACCATCTCGAAAACATATAGATTTTCCCCTCCGTTTTCCAAAAAGCATGCATCAGTACCAAAAACACAAAATCATATAATCATAAGCAGAATAATATCAACATAATATAATCTCAGTCACTGCACTATACATCCCAACCCTGACATCCCAGATGTCCGACGTCGCAGACGCCCAATAAGGTCACAGTTCCAAGGCTACGCGTGCCACCCGGGGTTTCAATCCCGAGTCCAAATCCCGAACCTAGTCCGAGTGTGGCATACTAGATTCCTGACGTCCCAAACGTCCAATAGTAGCAATCCTGCTCCTGAGTCACTCTACGGTCCAGTCCATCCGTAGAATGACTCCTCACAGGCAATACGCCGTGACCACTCCGGGGTACCTACATCCGGAGGAGATAGTATCCTAGGGTAGATCTATACAGTGCAGTACCAAAGATAAATATCGAAATCCATTATACATATACATGACTCAAAACCGTGCATAAACAACCAGACGGGTCTCATGCCCAAACATCGTAATACGTGCCATAAATCATACTCAGGATAAATAGATACTTTTGCTTGAATCACATATAGATATAATAGAAAGTAAAACAGTTATGCATGCCGAGGTTTAGTGAAATCAAAGGCCCACTCACAGTACAATCCCGCTGCAATCCCGAGCGTAAAGCCCCGTCCAAGTGCTAAGGTACGATCCCTGTCATGTCCAAAGCATACGTAAAGGTCACTTTAAGTCCCTATTAAACAACTAAGAAACCCTAGACTGAAACCGGCCAGGGAAAGCCATCCGAACACGCTTCCCAAGGCTTCAAACCCTAATTTGACCAACCTAACAATCTCCGATCGACACGAAACCACCGCCATTGGATCCGTATTGTCGAAACCTTGAAAATGGTCCTGGTCCCACACAAAACACTATTCACACGCGCCCCCACACGCTGGTCAACCCTCTGCTCAACTGTGCTACAGTATGATGACGTCAGCATGATGTCATCACTGACAGTGTCAGAGGACACATGTTAGCATTCCATTGGTCCCTGGTCTGACTGTTTCCTGACATGATGACATCATCATGACGTCACTACTGACGTCAGCATGATGACGCCATCAGCTACAGTAACCGGGTCTGAGAATCGGGTCACCGCAGACCCACGGTTCAACCCAATCAGTTCTCATCAACCTGACCACCATTTCTGATGGGATTTGTTCCTATGAACTCGTCACAACATGTTCTATGGTTCTGTGGACTCAAAGCTAGTTTCTAGGTTCAAGAAGCTACCTGAAACTTGACGGGAAAACCGGCTGCCAGCTCAGATTGTCTTCTCCGGCAAGTCGTCAAGTTCCCAGCCACAAGTCTTGGTCCAAAATGGTCGTCTAGGTCCCCTAAGTATGTCTCAAAAACAACCAAACAATTTCAACGTCAAAAATGGAAATTTAGAAACGGGGTAGTAAATCGGGTCCTCTCGGGTTTTTAGTCTTACCGCCGCCGTGTCGCCGCCGTGGCCTGCCCAGTCCAGTTCTGAGTCGTCCAGCTGTCACAATGAACCTGACCGTACGTTGGTTCGAGTCCAGGTATGAAGGTTTGGATGGTTTGGACGGTTTGGGCTGTTCGGGTTTCTCCTCGGGTCTGGGGGGTTTTGGGGTTGTGCCGCCGTCCGTGGTGGTGGTGGTGGTCGTCTGGAGGTGGCTGAGGGCTGCCTGGTGCTGCCTGGTGAGTGAGGTTGGGTGGTGAGATGCTAGTGTGTTTGTTCGAAGGGTGAGAGTGTCCACGGTTGAGAGAATGAAAATGTGAGAGAATGAAAATGTAAGTGTGAGGAATTGATGGTTTAAATCAGAACGTGCAGATGAGATTAATGGCTAGGATGGATTCTGAGTTTAACAAATCAATGGTGAGGATTTAAGGAGAGAAAATAATTAATTAAGTAAATGGCCAACATAGATCCTTGATTTAGGGAATGTAGGGGATGAGTGACACATGTCACTCATCCAAGGGTCCAGATTTGTTTGAATAAAGTAATCAGATTCTATTATTTTAATATTATTTTAATCCGGTTCTCGGTTAGTTCGGTTAATCGCGTTTACGTCCATGACCATAACTTTTTCGTCGTACGTCCGATTTTGGCGTGTCGCCTGTCTACGGATTCGTATCGACGTGACCTATGTAACGGTCCTTGGCCCTCGTCCATTGGACTTCCCGGGTCAAAAGTCAACATTTGGCCCCTAATTGACCAAATTACCAAAATACCCCTCGACTTCCGAACGTCACAACTTCTTCCTCGAACGTCGGAATCGAACGTGCCACCTGCCTATGAACTCGTGACGTCCTAAACTACGTCACGGTCATGGGTCAAGGTCCTAATTATTTCCCGTGGTAAAAGTCAACTTCCCCCCCCCCTCAGGGGCAAAATGGTCATTTTGTAATAAAATAATAATTACGAAAGTTCGGGTCGTTACAATGGGTCCTGTTAGCTTGGCAACATAGCATTAGGATAGCGGTCTGTACATTGTACATTAACAAGCTTAATATGACGTACTGATTTATGTCTCTTAACATATAAACGTGATTCTGAGACGAGTACCACCTCCCCGGTCTAATCAGGATGTCGTTAGGGATTTAGAAGGCACTAGCATTGAGAGAGCCCATCGCTTGGGGGCGACTGTGTTTAGTGGTGAGTCCAAACCTAAGGAAGCCCACTAGTGGATTGTTTGGATAGAGCGGATCTTCATGGTGATGTGATGCCCTCCAGAGGACCGAGTCATGCTTACCACATTTTTTTTTAACGGAGATGCCCATGAGTGGTGGTACGCCTTGGACATGTCCGGTTAGGATGTCCAGACGGTGACCTGGGAGGTCTTCAAAGACCGGTTCCTGGAGCAGTACTACGCACGCTCTTTCCGTGACGCCAGAGTGGCAGAGTTCTTGCAGCTCCGACAGGGAAGCATGATAGTGGCAGAGTATGAGCGGAGTTTCCAAAGATTGTCCCACTTCGCTTCTACCTTCGTGAGTAATGAGGCCGATAAGTGTCGCCGATTCGAGATGGGTCTGTGAGGAGAGATTCGTGCTATGGTGACGTCAGGATCCTTTGCTACACTGAGGGATCTGATCAACACATCTGTGAGAGTGAAGGACGGTTGGTCGGCTCGACAGCAGTTTTCCAGGGATGTATATATTATGAATCAAGTATTGAGGGACTGTCCGATGAGGATAGGAGAGGTTGATTTGGTAGTAGATTTAATACTTCTAGATCTACACAATTTTGATGTCATCCTTGGGATGGATTGGCTGACTTATCATCATGCCTCGATCGAATACTACGATAAGAGGGTGACCTTCTAGAGTCCAGGACTACCCGAGACTGTTTTTTCAGGGAGATTAGAGGGTGTTACCCTTTGGAGTTATATCAGCATTGGTGGCAGAAAAGTTATTGAGGAAAGGTTGTCAAGGCTACTTGGCTCACGTGATGGATATTCGGGCTACACCCGAGAGAACCAAGAACATACTCGTGGTACGGGAATTTCCATATGTGTTACCAGAGGACTTACCGGGACTACCACCGCACCAAGAGATCGATTTCACTATCGAGCTTCTCCCAGTACGAGACCTATATCCCAGACACCATATCGTATGGCACTGGCTGAATTAAGAGAATTAAAGGTTCAGTTGCAAGAGTTGGTGGATATGGAGTTTATTCGACCAAGTGCATCACCTTGGGGAGCTCCGGTATTGTTTGTGAGGAAGAAATATGGTAGTCTACGAATGTGCATAGATTACCGGAAACTCAACAAGGTGATAGTGATGAACAAGTATCCTTTGCCCCAGATAGATGACATGTTCGATCAGTTGATAGGTGCTAAGTACTTCTCGAAGACTGACCTTCAATTGGGATACCATCAGTTGAGGATTACCAAGAAAGATGTTCTCAAGACAGCTTTCTGGATGAGGTATGACCATTATGAGTTTCAAGTGATGCCATTTGGATTGACAAATGCACCTGCAGCGTTCATGGATATGATGAACCGAGTGTTTCGATCATACCTGGATCGATTTGTGATAGTATTTATCGATGATATCCTGGTATATTCAAAGAGTGCTAGAGCACATGAGAAACATTTGGGATTGGTGTTGAATAGACTGGGAAGGAATTAGTTATATGCCAAGTTGAGCAAGTGTGAATTCTGGCTTAACAGTATAGGCTTCTTAGGCCATGTGATTCTGGCTAAGGGGATTAGTGTGGACCCCCATAAGACAGAAGTCATGACTAACTGGGAGCAACCGAAGACTGTTACTAAGGTACGTAATTTTGTAGGGTTGGCTGGATACTACAGGCGCTTTGAGTAGGAAGTCTGCAAGTTTAGTAGCGCATTTGAGGATAGTGTACTTACTTTTGTCGGTGGAACTCCGAAGGACTGGAGTTTTTCTTGGATTATACAGTGAGGGAGCTTTGTTGGCTAGCTTCCATGTGAGACCCGTTATAATTGACCGGAGTATTGAGGCTCAACTTCAAGATCCTACCTTGTGCATTGTGAGGATGGAAGTTAAAGCAGGTGACCAGCAAGATTTTACTGTTAGGGATGACGATGTATTACTGAAACATGGTCGACTGTGTGTGCTAGCAGATGCAGAATTGAGGACCGAGGTACTAGAGGAAGCCTACAGTTCAGCATATGCGATGCATCCAAGAGGAAAAAAGATATATCGTACACTTAGAGAGTATTATTGGTGGGCTAGCATGAAGAAAGAGATCACAAAATATGTTGGAAGATGTCTGACTTGTCAGTTGGTAAAAGGTGAGAGATAGAGACCTTATGGAACGATGCAGCCACTTCCGATCCCTTAGTGGAAATGGGATCATATCAGCATGGACTTCGTGTTCAAACTGCCTAGGACACGAAGCGATTTTGATGGAGTCTGGGTGATAGTGGAAAGACTTACAAAGTTAGCTCATTTCTTACTAGTGCGTGAAAATTTCAAGCCAAATCGGTTAGCTCGGTTGTTTGTTGATGAGATTATCAGACCGCATGGAATGCCAGGATCAATTGTTTCGAATCGGAATCCGCGGTTTACATAGAGATTTTGGCAGAGTTTGCAAAGAGTCCTTGGTACGAGACTGCATTTTAGTACTACTTTTCATCCTTAGACAGATGGACAGTCTGAGAGGACTATTCAGACTTTATAAGATATGATGATAGCATGCGTGCTATAGTCCCAGGATACTTGGGAGACATTCGTACCATTGATGGAGTTTGCTTACAAAAATAGCTATCAAGCGAGTATCAGGATGACACCGTTTGAGGCACTATATGGGCAACAGTGCAGGACGCCGATATGTTGGATCGAGGTAGGTGAGAGGGCTATACTGACACCATATCTCATGAATATGACACAGGAAAAGGTCGGAATCATCAATGAAAGGCTGAAGGCAGCACATGATCGTCAGAATCATCAAGGAGAGAGTTGTACAACCGTTGGAACTCAGGACGAATTTGAGTTTCGAGGAGCAACCAGTACAGATACTGGATTCGAAACAGAAGGTCTTGCAAAACAAGACTATTCCCTTAGTAAAAGTTTTGTGGAGAAACTACAACGTGGAAGAAGCCACTTGGGAGCTCGAAGCCTTGATGCGGGAACAATATCCATATTTATTTGAGTAAATTTCAAGGGCAAAATTTTTGTAAGATGGGTAAATTGTAACACCTTGGACTTTCAATTAAATGTAAATTCGGAAATTTAATGTGAAATTACTATTTTTCCCCTAGTTAGGAAAAATGTTGACTTTTAACCCGGGACACAATTTGGATTTTGACCTAGGTCTGTTACATAGATCGAGACACCACGAGTCTGTAGGCAGGCGGCACGTCGAAATCGGACGTCCGATGGGAAAGTTATGGGTCACAGAAAAAAATTAGCATTATTTACACATTATGAGAAAGTGTACAGTTGGCATTTTGTGATTGGTTCAAAACATCTGAGTGGACCAATGGATGAGTGACAAGGGTCACTCACCCCATTAGCCCCTTTACCTATGTTCATGCACCTAATATCATTCATCTTCATTCATTCTTCTCTATTAATCCGAAACCCACACAAACCCAAAACCAAAACCCACACACACAATCATCAACCATCATCCTTTGCTATTTGTGTGAAAGAGAGAATGACAAAGTGAGCTGAGACGAAGAGGAAGGGACTAACGTCTTGGACAACTGTGCACTGTGGCTGGAAATCCGAAAGGTGAGTTTTTAAGGTTCAAATTTGAAGTTTTATATTTAGGGTTTATTCGACAGTTTTAATGATCGAAAATGAATCCTAGGGGTAGTACGATCATAGAGGAACAAAAAGGAGAGATTGGGGTGGCTGGAATTGCCCAAAAATCGAGATTGAAACTTGCCTGAAACTCATCAAGCTCCACAGGTACTTTCTAGACCGTTTGGATCAATTTTGAGTAAATAGATCCCTTCTTGGGATCATTGCGAATATGTAGGAAGAAAAATGGGTGAAAATGGTTAAGGGATGAGTGAGATACGATCGGGTCGGGTCATGGGTCGAATCGACCCATTATAGAGAATCGGGTCAACCCAACTGGAGGTTAACGATGTTGACGTGGTAAGCTGTCAGACACAGTCAGTCCATATGGCAAATCAGGTGATGCCACGTGGCAAGCTGTTAGACACAGTCAGTAGTTGACCTGTCAGATTGTTAGACCACGTGGTAACTTATGAGGACCTGTCAGGATTACGTGGCAGCTGACGTGGCAGGTCCGGTTAGCAACTGTCAAAACACTTAGACCAATAGGGTGGTGCCACATGGCAGTGTGTTAGTGGTGTCAAGGGACACAGTGGACTAATCAAATAGTGACATGTGACAGGTGTCAAACCTGATAGGTGTCAGACCTGTCCAGCTGACGTCATGATGGCGTCAGCCATTGACCGATTACGTCAGCGTTGACTTTGCTGACGTCAATATTGACCCGCAAGTGAGGGCATGTGGGCATAAATTTCGAGGTCAAATCAATCTTGTTTGAAAGGTTTCGACGTTCTGAATCTAATGATGGTGGTTTCAGGTCGATCAGATATCATTTGGTTGGTCATCTAGATATTTTTAGCCTCGAGAAGCGTGTCGAGGATTCGTTTTCGGTATCGGGCTTTGTGAGGGTTTAGTGTATGAACTTGTATAGCATATTAGTGACCCTTAGACATGATTTGGAAAGGCTTGGAGACTTTGGACTAGTTCGGTGATAGATATAACGCTGAGGTTCAGCACGCGGCGTGGATCGAGTGTGAGCGGACTGTTTGTTTTAGAACTAAAATGCTTGCATAACTATTTTGAATGCTTTATTACATGATTTAAGTTGAAATGTTTTGATATTTTTATTTGATGTTGGATTGTAACCATCGGTTTATGAAATGTTTTATGAAATTTCGTAAAAATAAGGTTTGGGCTTGAGGCCCGATGGAATGATGATTTGACTTAGAGTGACACGACCCATCCCAATCCCCCCGGGATTAACGTCTAATGCGTCATGCTCCCGTCTGTCAGACAAGGGATAATACGTACCTTAGCCCGTACGGGGCTCCTAGAGCGCGCCAAGATTGGTGGAGGAGTGCGATGTCTCGGTCTCTACTACAGCCTGCATCCGTGATCAACCTGAAGGGCATAAAAAAAACAACAGAGGCTGTGAGTGGACAAAAATAAAGAAGTTCATAAAAACACATTTCAAAAAGACATTCATGCCCTTCACTAAAAAGTATGCATGCCTCGACAATCAGTAATTCAAAACATTTACTCAAATAAGCCATTAGGGCCTTAGCCCAAAACCGTAACTCAAAATCAAGTGTGGGAACTCAGCCCAACCAGTAGAACACCAAAATCCGTAAATCCAAAACCAAGTGGGCCACTGACCAAATCCATAAACACAAATCCAAAAGAAAATCATTTTATAGATCCAATAGTCCATATTCACCACATAACCATCCTCGGCATCCCAGATGCCTAGCGTCCCAGAGGTCATATCTCACGGTAATAAGTAACGCGTGCTACCCGGGGTCTCTCCGGGTCAATATCTCTGACATCCCAGATGCCTGACGTCCCAGACGTCTAATCATAGCAATCCTGCTCCTCAGTCACTATACGGTCCGGTAGCTCCGTCTAATGACCCATCGCAGGCAATGCACCGTGACTTCCCCAGTGTCTCAGACACCTGGAGGAGACCATCACATATCCTCGTATCAAGATGGTATATGGAAAACAGTTTAACAAAGTCATTTCAAAAAATCTCAATGGGTCCTGCCTGAAATTTCCATAAAACATCACAAATCCATTTAGGGTCCCCGACCCGAAATCACGTTTATGAAACATAAGGTCCCAGACCCGAAATCACATTAATAAAATTCAACTGGGCCTCATGCCCAATTTTGTAAACCACTGGGCCCCCGACCCGATCACAAGCCTCAAAAGGGTCTCAATCCGATTTCGTAAACCAACTGGGCCCCTGACCCGAATACATAATTCAAATGGGTGTCATGCCCGAGTTCATCTTTCCAAAACCAAAACTATGCCATAGAACCATTCTTAAACTCACGACCACATAGCAACAGCATAAGCTCTTAAACCTCGAAATACGTGTAAATACGGGTTTACCTCGAAATACATGCAATCATATTATCCACCAGTGCCACAATCATCATCATAGAAATCATGTATATGAAACATATAAAACAGTTATGTATGCAGAGTATTTATAAAACCAAAGTCCACTCACAGACAGTCCTACGCTGCCGCCTCGATACGCGTGTCATAGGCCTTCCCGGGCCACACCACTAACATCGGGACTTCCAAACTTGTCTAAATCACACTAGAGGGTCACTAACCTCTTCATTAACCTCCTATCAAAACCCCGTAATTTTCCCGAATTTTTAACTATTTTTAAACTCTATTTAAAACCTTCAGACACCCCGAAACATATCGAGAAAGTGTCTGATCGACAAGAAACCAGTCCCAAAATGTTAGTTATATCGAATAGATTAAAAGTCATGTTGCAAGTTTCCCCAAAATACCCTTCACGTGCCTCCACACGCCGCCCACGCGCGGTGAACAGTGTCGTCGTCTTCCTCTAGTGAACCGGTTCAGCCAAACCGCTAAATCGACCCGGCTAGTTCTCAGCCGTTCCTCAACCATTTTTAGTGATTTCAATTACCACAAGTTCGTTTAATTCCAACTAAGAGTTTTATGGGATCAAAAACAAGAAAACTCATCTAGATCCTTACCTCTGAACATAAACCCGAAGCCCAGATTTTCTGACCATCCTCCCCGTCGATCCAGACCACCTCGAGCCTCGAAATCAAGTCCACTGAGCTCGTATAGCCACCAGAAACCTCTTCCAATCAACCATAATGGTCAGAAATTTTTAAAACCCAAACTACCATTTTTAAAGTAAAACCATACCTCACGGGTTTTGGTTACCAACCACCTCCGCCGTCCACGACGATCACCGTCGTTGACACTGTCATCATCTTCAGTCCTCATCCTCTAACTTTCCTCGACACCGTATTAGCATTCAATGAGGTTTTGGGGTGTTAGAGGGAGGTTGGGTGTTCGGGTTTATTGAAGAACGATGGGGAATATGATGATGATCGAGGATGAAAATCTGATGATTATTTGAATAAAGAAATGGACGGTGAGGATGAGTGACAGAACATGAGATGGATGGCTGAGATTAATTGAGGAGAATAAACATATTTTAAATTGGCCAAATGGGGAACATGATCCACGTTTTAGGGAAAATGGAGTGTGGGATGAGTGACACATGTCACTCATCCAAGGGTCTAGATTAACTCTTGGTTTAAAACAGATTATATTATTTTATTAGTATTTTAATCAAGTCCTCGGTTCGTACGTTTAATCGATTTCGCTCCCGTGACTATAACTTCTCCGTTCGATGTTTGATTTCGGTGTGCCGTCTGTCTATGGATTTGTATCGACTCGATCTACGTAACGGTCCTTGGCCCTCGGACATTGGACCTCCCGGGTTAAAAGTCAACATTTTGCCCGTTTTTCAACCAAATGACCAAACTACCCCTCGACTTCTAAATGTCATAACTTTGTCCTCGAATGTCAGAATCGGACGTGCCACCTGTCCATGAACTCGTGATGTCCCGAATTACGTTACAGTCATCGGTCTAAGTTCATTTGACCGCCCGAACTAAAAGTCAATATTTTGCCCACGCCTAAGGGCAAAACGGTCATTTTACACATTTCGTCCGATTTTACTCAACTAATCCCTAATTAGTCATTCTAACCCATAATTAATTCATATTTAATCCTGATATTCAGGACAGGTCGTTACATAGAGTCAACGGGAAATTGAAAGGAAAGAATACATTTCAATTGTATTTGAATAACGATAAATCGGGTTTCATTAACAAGTTCTGGACACGATTTTCGGGTGGTTTTATGGAACGAATTTCAGAGAATTATGTCTCGAGCATAGGCTTAATTGAACAGTGTTTAAATTTATTTGAGACATAAATGATTTTAATATTATTTTTTACCGGATTTGGTTACGATTCCACATATACCATCATAGGTGAGTTGGTTAGTCTCCTCTAGACGTCGCGGATCCTAGAGTAGTCACGGTGCACTACATGTGATGAGTAACTCAGAGGAGAAGCTCAGGATCATGAGTGCGAGATTATGATATCGTCCCGGACGCAGTGGATCCGGGGCAAGCACCCCATGTTGATATCACCCCGGATATCGTTGAGTTGTATCTTGGGGAAGTACTCTGAGATGAGACCCTGAGTTGCACACGTAGCATTGAAAATCATGACTGGTTTTGATATGGATATCTCAGATATCGAGGCATCATGGATGCCTGAGGATTGGTTATATTGTGATTTACTAATATGTGTGTCTAGATGTGTATGTATATATTTATATGTATGATTTATCTTAAATACATGCATGCTTATAAAAACGGAAGGTTAAACTCTATATGTTTTCAAAATTAGTTTATAACTTATTTATTTTTAGTCCACTCACATTTTGATTGTTTTATTGACCCTCTAGGCTGTGATACAGAGACAAGGGCGGATACTAAGGCTGAGATATAGATAGTACTGTAGCGTACATGACACCATACAGGGTAGGTTTTAGTACTTGTATTGTACTGACATATATATATGCTCGATCATATATAACAGATACTTATCCCTTGTCTAACAATGTGGTAGTGTACTCTATATGTTTATATTTGAACCCATAAGGGGTATTTTCGGTATTTGAGTATGATTGTCATACAGGAGTAGGGAATGTTCCCCTATGATTCTCGGGGGATTAGGATGGGTCCTGTCATCCACCAATTACAGTCTTAATGTACTAGCACCAAGAACATACAATTTCAATCCCAACACACTCAATAATCAATAATCTATAAATAAGTGCCTATCATTTCAAACAAAAAATCGAACTCAATTTCAAACACTAATTTCTAACTGAAAATGAAGCCTGATGGTACATACACATGCTACTCATCTCCTTCCTTGCGACGAATCATCCTCACAAGTGTCTTCCCACTTCTTTAAATCTTCATATGTCGAATATAGTCTACCAATTTCCCCAAATTCGCCATATCCCCAATTCTAAAATCCTCAAATCTCGAATTCACCAAACCCTAGAATCCCCCAAATCGTGAAATCCCCAAATTGTGATTTCAAAATTAGGTCGCGAGGAAGGGACAAAGTTTTATTTTCCCCTTCTACTTTGTCGGTCTCATCTCACTTTCATATTGATTCCACATCAACCTCTTTAATTGGGTATTCTTTACCAGCGTGGATGTAGTCTCTATTTTGTCCTTATTTTTTACGTCCATTTGATAGAAATGACGGAAAATGACATGTTTGCCCAAACTCGAACGTCTCAGTGTGCATTTTTCACCCATAATGAGAATAAGATGTAAAGTGAAATTTTCGTTCGAAAATAGTATGCATTGTTAAAACAAAAAAAAAAATCAAAGAAGGATCTTTGGAAAGGAAAATACTTACCGTAGTACGTAACTTCAAAAAATTATCTTACCCAAAAGTACTTGTAACTTCAACCAAAAAAATTGGTAAAACCGAGGAATTATGTTGATTGAATCTTTTTACTTAATTACCTTGACAAGATATTCTCGTTATTTATGGAAACATTATTACGAAATAACTCAGGTAAATAAGTAGGTGGTTAATTTTTATCAACCATGGTTACATTGGTTTGTTTGTAAGAGCCAGATGCACCTAACCATGGTTACTTGGCTATTACAAAAAAAAAAAAAAAAAAAAAAAAAAAAAAAAAAAAAACTAGTCCCAGCGAAAAAGCCTAAGAAAACTGAGAAAGACAGCGTTGAATTCTCTTTTATTTTCTTCAAGCTAATATTTAAGGGGGAAAAAAATAAATATAAAGTAACTACAAATCCACTTTCTGATTCTCTGATGTTCTGAGGAGTAGTGGTCGTACCTTTGATTGCTTGAACACTAGCTCAAATCGGGTGCGTCTCGATCGTTCTATATTCTGATTATCAACCTCAAATTCTTGTGTTTGTTTTGAGGATCTTTTAATTACATCAACACCCACTAACCGGATTCTTGGATTTTTTGCTCTGATTCTTCTTTTGATCTGATGGGCTGATTTTGTTTTTAAGATTTGTATTGATTTTCGCATTGGTAATTCCTAGTTATCAAGTGTAATCAACTGGGTATGTTGCTAATGGATTGATTGTTTTTGCTATTGGGTAGTCATTATCTTATCTGTTTGATTGACGTGTGCTTGTTAAATTAGGTGAGGTGGGGTTTTCAGTACTTGTTAATTTGCTTTTAGTAATCTGGTTTTGACTTGTTTTGTTTGGATTATCTAACTAGAAGATGATCTTGTGAGCTGGATTATTGATTGCAGATATGAATTTTGATTAGATTAGAGTTTTTTTTTTTAATACCGTTTTGATAGAAATGATTAATTTGTGTTTAGGTATGGCATTAAGAACTGATAGATAAGACTTTGTGATGCATCTGAATATGAATAATATTGAAATGGATTGTTTTCTGCAGCTGAAATGGCATCCATGGTGGCCAAGGGCAGTATTAGTTGTAGCACGCAAGTCTCTCCCTTGATAACTATTCAAGAAAAGGGAAGTAAGAATAAGAGGAAATTCCGGGCTGATCCACCTTTAGGTGACCTGAATAAGATAATTCCTTTACCTCCAACTGAATGCACAAGCTATGAATTCTCAGCTGAAAAATTCGAAATCACGCAGGGGCATGGACAAGTCGGGGCCTGTGATCTTTGTAGTGTTAATGAAGACCATTCTGATGGGTTGAAACTTGACCTAGGATTGTCTAGTTTTTCACCTGAGGTTGGGCCAAGCCGGGCCAGAGAAGAATCAGAGGCAGATGAGTTCCAAGATGCTGATTGGAATGACCTCACGGAAACCCAACTTGAAGAACTTGTTCTAAGTAATTTGGATACAATTTTCAAGAGTGCAATTAGAAAGATTGTTTCTTGTGGTTACACAGAAGAAGTTGCTACTAAGGCCGTTTTGCGGTCTGGCCTTTGTTATGGATGTAAAGATACTGTATCGAATATAGTGGATAATACTCTAGTTTTTCTTAGAAGTGGCCAAGAAGTTGATTCTTCTAGGGAGCACTGTTTTGAAGATCTACAGCAGCTGGAGATGTACATATTGGCCGAACTGGTTTGTGTTCTTCGAGAGGTTAGGCCTTTCTTCAACACTGGTGATGCAATGTGGTGCTTGTTGATTTGTGACATGAATGTCTCTCATGCTTGTGCAATGGATGGCGATCCCTTGAATAGTTTCATTACTGATGGAGCTTCAAACGGGAGTGCCTCTGGCCCAAATCAACCCCAACCAAAAACTGAAGCCAAAGGTGTTGAATTGAATCTTCTCAATCCTTCTAAGCCAGTTCCTTCAATTTCGGGTTCTCATAGTTCACAGTCTGAGACACCTACCATTGCAGCTGGGGTTTCCAACATAGCTAAACAGAAAATTGCCCTTGTGCATGGTCTTTCAGTCTCTGAGAAAGAGAGTGCAAGTTCTACATCTTATAGTGGGGATAAATCTTTAGGTGTTTCTGGTGCATCTCAATCTCCTGCAGTAGAGGAAAAGCTTTTAGGTGGTAGAAAGGTCCATTCTGTTAGTACGAAGAGAGAATACATGCTCCGGCAGAAGTCACTTCATTTGGAGAAAAGTTATCGGGCGTATGGCTGTAAAGGGTCTTCCAGATCAGCGAAGCTGAGTGGTTTGGGTGGTTTAATCTTGGATAAGAAACTAAAGTCTGTTTCAGACTCTACCGCTGTTAATTTAAAAAATGCTTCCTTGAAGATAAGCAAGGCTATGGGAGTTGATGTTCCTCAAGACAATGGACACCACCATCTTTCTTCCAATGCTGGACCTTCTTCCCCTAGACCATTTAGACTGGATGCTGACAATAATGCTTCTGTTATGCCGAAGAACATTATCCCATCCATATTACCTGCTGTCAATACTTTAACCCCTGTACCTGCTGTCAGTACTTCAACAGCATTACCGGCTGTCAATACTTCAACGGCATTGACCTTAGCCAATACCCCACCTGCGTTATCAGTTCCAGATACTGAGCTTTCCCTCGCTTTGTCTACAAAACAAAAGTTGACTCCAGTGCCTCGTTGCTGCAAGTCTGATGCAACTAATTCTATTTTTGCTGGGATACCATATGATAAATCATTGGGACGGTGGGTTCCCCAGGATATGAAAGAGGAGATGATTTTAAAGTTAGTTCCAAAGGCTAGAGACCTACAAAATCAGCTCCAAGAGTGGACAGAGTGGGCTAACCAGAAGGTTATGCAGGCAGCGCGTAGGTTGAGTAAGGACAAGGCTGAACTTAAGTCATTGAGGCAAGAGAAAGAAGAAGTTGAACGGCTTAAGAAAGAGAAGCAAAGTCTAGAGGATAACACCAGGAAGAAGCTTCTGGATATGGAGAATGCTTTGGCCAAGGCTACTAGCCAGGTTGAACGAGCAAATTCTGCTGTCTGGAGGCATGAGATGCAGAATGATACTTTGAGACAGGAGATGGAGGCTGCTAAACTATGTGCTGCAGAGTCAGCTGCAAGCTGTCTGGAGGTGTCAAAGAGGGAGAAGAAGACACTATTGAAGGTTCAGTCATGGGAGAAGCAGAAAACCATGTTCAATGAAGAACTTGCAACTGAAAAACGCAAGTTAAAACAGTTGCTCCAGGAACTAGAGCAAGCCAAACATCTTCAGGAACAATTAGAGGTGGTTTTAAATTCTTCTATCTAACTTTTCCAAATTCACAATTAATGTGTTGCGATATAGATATAACTCCGTATACATGTCTTATACTTTATGCAGTCCTTGCATTCATTGGTACCTATGCTATTAATATACTCAATCTGCTCTATGCTTTTAGTTTGTATCGCACATCGGTAGTTAAAAATTAGACGAAGGAATAGATGGACCAATGATATGAAAACTTTAAGAATGAGGAGCATGTGACTTGAACTGTTTTACAGTTCTTCATTCTGTTAGTTACTTTGTGCTATAGGTTTTAGTTCTGAGCTTTCACTAAAAGGGTAAATTTTATCGCAGGCTAGATGGAAACAGGAGAAGACATTGAAGGAGGAACTACTTGAGCAGGTGAGTTCGATAAGAAAAGAAAGGGAACAAATTGAGGCTTCGGCAAAATCCAAGGAGGATATGATTAAACTTAAAGCAGAGGACAATCTGCAGAAGTACAAGGATGATATTCAAGAGCTGGAAAAAGAAATCTCCCAGTTGAGACTCAAGAGTGATTCTTCAAAGATAGCTGCACTTCGGAGGGGCATTGATGGGAGCTACGCCAGCAAACTCACAGAAATGGAAAATGGCCTGGATCACAAAGGGTCCCGAATGCCATGCATTTCAGTAGTGAAGGGTCTCCATGATTACTCAGAGACGGGAGGGGTGAAACGCGAATGGGAGTGCGTGATGTGCCTCTCGGAGGAGATGTCTGTGGTTTTTCTCCCTTGTGCACATCAGGTTGTTTGCAGAACATGCAATGAGCTCCATGAGAAGCAGGGAATGAAGGACTGCCCTTCATGTCGGAGCCCAATACAATGGCGGATATCTGTGCGGTATGCTCGTTCTTAGTATCTGAGTGTGGGGTGTTCTGAATAAAGATTGCGGGACTCTTGTGAACGGAGCCTAATAAACACATTTGGATCACTCCTTGAAGGAGTTTTGACAGTTCGTTGCCTTGTATATGAGGTTCACACCCTCTGGTTTGATTGATCATTTTCACTTCATTTTCTCAGCAAGTGTTATAGTTTGAAATCTATGTGTGTTGTAAGCTCCCAATTTTGTTCCGGCGTCTGTATTTAAGAAAAATATATTTAATCTTGTACTCAAAATAATATTGTTCCCGCATCTATTTCAATGAGATTTGTGAAAGAGAAATCCCTTTCTAACATTATAGCTATGGCGACTACGGCTAGTAGTAGGTTGAGTCATATCGGCTATCAGTAGGTTGACTCGTATCGGATTGGTACGTTGAGTCGTATCAAGTTTGTAGTATTATGAATTTTATTTTATCCATAACAATCAATCGAATTTGATCTTTTTAATTATTTGATAGACACTAACACGAATTATTAGTAGGGAAATTGACAAAACTAGGGGGTTTGTCAAAAATATTTGCAAAAATATGGACTCTTTAAATGCGCTTAAAAATCTAGACATTATATAACCCTTACAGTAACCATCCCACTAAGTCTGCTTTCCTTTTTTTTTCTTTTTTTTTTTCATTCGAAGAGAGAACCTAGATTTCATCTTCCAAGCCTATCATCCTTAACTTCGCTCATCGCCTTCCATGCCCAAGAGAGAACCAAGACCTTTTGTTCCAACTTATGTTTGTGCCTTCATTCTTTCACGCCCCTCATCATATGTAACAACCCATCCCAAATTCACGGGATTAATTAAAGGTAATTAAGATTTATTGTGACTAATCGGGGATTAATTGAGGAATTTCAGACAGTCAATGTAAAATGACGATTTTGTCCTTCAGAATGGGTAAAAAGTTTACTTTTGACCCGAGTGATCAAATGCACAAGGACAAAGACCGGTTACGTAGATCGGGACGTTAAGAGTCCGTAGATAAGCGACATGTCGAAATCGGACGTCGGACGAAAAAGTTATGGTCATGAGCGAAATTGGACTATTCACGTCAACCGAGGAAAGTGAACAAATAGCATTTTTGGATTAGGTTGAGAATCTGGGTGGACCAATCAGTGAGTGACACATGTCCCTCATCTGATTGGCCCAAAACCCAAACATTTGGATATTATCTTCATTTTCTCTTTTGTTTTTCCTTAACCCGAAACCCTCCCAAACCCAAACACTAACGACCACACCACCATATCTCCCATCCTTGCTGGGGTTACTGAGAGATTGAGAGTGAAGGACTGAGAATGAAAGAGAGGCTGAGTGGACGGCAGTGCATGGCGGGGACCCATGGCGGAGGTAAAAAATCGAAAACCCGTTTTGACCCAATTTTGGAAAATCGTATGTTGACGTGTGTTGATCGATTGGGTGGATCCTAACATGTTCTAGGGATCAAGGCGAACTGGTTGGGACTAGTTTTAAGAAGATTGGTGGCCTGAAACGTCTGGAAACGCAGCTGGAACTTCGAGGTCACTATTCATCGCTTGGAGGTAAGTTTCTAGTCCGTTTTTTGTGTTTTTAATTCGATAGATCCATTGCTAGGGTTTAGACGAGTTCATAGGAAGAAACGGGAAGGAAAATGTTCCAAAAATGAGGGTTTTAAGAGTGGGTTGGGTCGCAGGTCTGGGCAACCCGTTACAGGGATCGGTCAAGAGGTGAAAAATGATGACGTCATCAGCTGACGTCATCAACCCTGTCAGGTTGTCAGATACGTGGCCCAATCGTAGGACAACACGTGTCACTATTAGTGCCAAGTCAGCACTGACATGTCAATGATGTGGAACAATCAGATGGTGCCACGTGTCACTGACATGTCAATGATGTGAAACAATCAGATGGTGCCACGTGTCATTAACACGTGGCACTTTTCAGGTTTGACACGTGTCAGACCTGACAGATGTCACGATGATGTCAGCGTTAACTTACTGTTGACTTTTGACTAGCGTTAAATTTACCTTTGACTCACGTGTGGGGGCTCGTGAGCGTGAATCTTGAGGTGGGACCAGTTCCATTTTCAAGATTTCGACGATCCGGATCCAATGGTGGTGGTTTCGGGTCGATCGGAGATCATTTGATAGGTCAAATTAGGGTTTAAAGCCTTGGGAAGCGTGTTTGGGACGCTTTCTTGGGCTGGGACTGTTCTTGGGTTTTATGTGTGAACTTATAGAATCCGTTAGTGACCTTTGAGTGTGATTTGGGCAGGTCTGGATGACCTGGAAAGGTTGGATTAGCCGAGAGAGGCTTATGACACAGATTTTCACGCGCAGTAAGGACGGTCTGTGAGTGGACATTTGCTTTCTAAATATGATGCATGCATAACTGTTTTATTTGTTTTATATTTATGATTTGAATGCTGTGAGTGCATATGATTGTGGGGTTTTGTTAATTTCATATAAATGTGGTAATGCACGTATTTGGAGGACTTTTATCTTTTACTATGGTTCTTATACGTGCTCATGGTTTCAAGGGATTGAATAAACTAAATGATTTTGGATTTGGAAATATGGAATCGGGCTTGAGACCCATTTGACGTATGAACTATCGGACTTGAAGTTCATTTGATTTAATAAGGTATCGGGCTAGAGGCCCATTTGGTTTATACTATCAGGCTTAAGGCCCAGTTGATTTATGATATCGGGCTTAAGGCCCAGTTGGTTTATGATATTGGGCTTGAGGCCCAATTGGTTTATGATATCGGGCTTGAGTCCCAGTTATGGTTTATGTATATGATATGTGGAAATGGTTTATAAAAGTTATATTTCGGGTATGAGACCCAGTTATGGATTTACGATGGTTTTATGGAAACGAAATGGATGAAACTATATTCCGGGCGTGGGCTCTTTTGAGAGTTTTTGAGATGATTTTTGAAATGTTTTCCATATACCAGTGGATTGTCTCCTCCAGATGTCAGGGACACTGGAGTAGTCACGGTGCATTGCTTGAGAGGGGTCGCCCTATTGAGAGACCACATAGAGGCTCACATAGTGAGGCTCAGGATCAGGATTGCATGAGGGTAAAACCTGCCCCTAATGAGGGTCATTGACCTGGGTGGACCTTGGGGAGACTCAGGATTGAGACCTCGAGTAGCACGCATAGCTTAGGACCGTGACATTATGACATCTAGGATGTCAGGCATCTGTGATGCCGAGGATTGGTTAAACTACATTTTACTAGATTGTTATTTCCGTGTTAATGGTTTTGGGTTGAGTTTCCACACGGATTTATGGTTTTGGGCTAAGGCCCTAATGATTTTAGGAAGGAAATGGCTTTGATTGATAAACAATTTTATTAAGTTTGATTTGATTTGAGGAATGATTAAGTTAATTAGTTTTCGAATGCATGCATGCTTTCTAATGAAAGGCATAAATGTCTTTTCTAAAATTTATTTTATTAAACTATTTATTTTCGTCCACTCACAACTTTTCATGGTTTTTAATACCCTTCAAGTTGATCACGGATACGGACTGTAGAAGAGACCGAGACATCACATGCATCCACAGATCCTGGCGCGCTCTAGAAGCCCCGAGAGGGTCAAGGTTTGGGTTATCCCTTTTCTAGCACGTGGTGTCAGACGGAAGCATGGCACATCCCGCGTTAATCTTGGGGGGATTGGGATGGGTCGTGTCATCATATCTTCGCTCATGTCTTCTCATCACTCTCGCTCATCCATAATTTTTTAGTTCAACCCTCATCTTTCTATATCCATAATTTGTGCCTTAATTATTATTTTGGGTGTTTTGTGCTTTGTGAATTTGGTTAAATATGTGTTGGCACTCAAAAGATGAAAGAAAATAACTGAATGGGGAGTGAGTAAGGGTACTTTGAAGGTGTGAGTTTGGAAAAATGAAGCTAGGTTAAAGGCAGTGGGAGCAATTTTTGCAGATCTAGAGATTTTCAAAATCCATTATGATAGTAACCCTATATGACAGGACCGCGCCCCGAAAGGGGCATGGTTGACCGTACCTGGTCCTGCTCCCGTCTGGCAAGACGACTGAAATCCCCAAAACACCCTCAGTACGTGCCAGACCAGGGATAGCCACACGTGCTTACTCATGCCTCCGCCTCTCGAGCAGCGCGCCATGACCTGGAGGGTCAATAAAAACCAAAAGGTGTGAGTGGACAAAAAGCAAACAGTTTATAAAAACAGTTACAAAAAGACGTTTTTACCCTCCGCGTAAAAACCAATGCATGCATACAAAAAATCATTTCGCAATCGGTTACATTTTCAACATAGGGAAAAGCCATGTGTCAAATTTCAACATAAGGAACACATGTACGAAACTCAAAATCATTTTTCCTTTCTCAACCATCGGGTCTTAGCCCGCAATCATAAACACCGGCCTCAGCCCAAAACCACGAATTCAAAATCCAAGGATACAATATAAACCAAATCCATCGACCAAATAAACGGGCCACTGCCCAACTCAATCGACACATCAGAAATCAACAACAATTCACAAGTTAGTCATTTTGTTGGATATCAGGTGCACCCGAGTCTTTAAACTCAAAACCATGCGCATAATCAGGCCTTCCCGGGATATCAACGAGTCTTTAAACTCTGAACATAATCAATAGGCCTCGGGGGTATCACAATAACCAATTCTTTAAACTCACGAGTCTTTAAACTCATTAAGGGCCCTCCCCCGTCATCAAGTAGCCGAGTCTTTAAACTCAAAACGTGCTCCAGCAATAGCACCGGGTCTTTAAACCCAAAACAGTTTTCGACGGGTCTTTAAACCCCAAAACATTTATCAATCACAACAACGCGGGATCCATCCCGAAATCACATTTTTCACAACATGACTCATAGTCCGAATTTCCACATGCAAATCCCCAAATCTTACTTCACAAATCATATTCAAATCATCATTACCCACGGGGCATGTACAATCACACCAAATCACTTTATTAAATTCTTTTTCATTCCCAAATTCGAATTCGCAATAATGATTTCGTAAGCCGGCATCCGGAACCATCATCCCGAACCCAAACCAAGAATCCGCTTTAAATTCCCGAAACCGAAATCTCATTAATCAAAGTTACTTTTATGCCCCGAGCACCAAGCCCGAAATCACCTTTTTCAAAATCCATTTAAATTCCTTGAAATCACTCAATTTCTCAAATCTCATTATCAAAACATCAAAACCACAATCATAATCACATTCCAGGGTCATTAAGGTCTCAAATAACAACATACCAATTCCCCATAATTTTCCGGGAATTATTCGTTAATTAAAAACGTAACCTAAACCTTCGGACCCTCGGAATGACATCGAAACGGTGTCCGATTAATTCGAAACCAACGCTAAAATGTTCGTTATAGTGTATAGGACAAAAGTCATGTTGGACTTACCTCAAAAATCGGACCCACGCGCCCTCACGCGCCTCCGTGAGTGGCTGCGCGTGAGTCCACGCGCCTGCTACAGTACCCCTGCACAATTCATCGTTCTCACCCGCTAAACCTGCAATATGGGTTGTTCAACCCATGACACAACCCGGTTAAATCCTTATCAAAACTCACTCGATTCCTCCCCTCATTACACCTAAATCATTTCTCATCAGGTTAGTTTAGGATCCCATTCATTAATCATCTTCCATTAGCCCTAAATCGATCAACTCGAACTCGAATATCCAAACGGGTCGAAGTACAAAACTCACCCAAATCGACCCCATTCCCAAATTAACTTAGACAGGAGTTTCCAGAGACCTAAACGAACACTTTAGCACTGTAAATTTCAGGAAATATTACCTGGAGGTTGTCGACTTCAAGCTCGAAAACCAGGGACCTCCGTTCATGACCATACGGTGATCAGTTCCCTTCAATTTTCGTATGGTCGAGTTCGAAATGAACTCAGAAGACTAATATTTACCTCTGTTTGGCTCAACTCAGCTCACAGATTAAATTTGGAATTTCCCTCCATTTTTCGAGTTTTTTCCTAGAGCTGGTTATCTCAACTCTCAGCTCACTTTCTGGTTCCAAAATGAATCAGAGCAACACTCCCAGCACTCTGATAATCGAACAAGCCCCCAACACCCGTGGGAACTCGTTCTGGCTCCTCTGTGAATCGTCCCCCGCATTGTCCCAAAAACGAAGAAGAAAATGGTTGCCCGTGCTCTGCAATTCTCCAGTCCCAACTGACCCAATGTCACTCACCAGCACAGACAAATCTCCCTCAGTGCTCTGTGTTCCTCCACTCAAAGGTATAAACAAATCCAACCCGTGCACGCTCAAGTCCAAGCTCTGTTTTTCAATTCCGAAAACCTTCACTTGTTTCCCACACACACAGGCCACCCGTGCACGCCCAACACACACACAATCCTCAATGTCACTAACGGGATAAATAAATCTCCCCAATGTCACTGAATTGGCTAGACAATTGTGGGATTTCAGGACACACACGGCACGGGTGCTCAGCCCTGTGTTTCACGGTTCAAACAGTCCCCCTGCAGGAAATTACCATTTTGCCCTCACTTCGAAAATTACCAAAATGCCCCTCACGCGTCCCAGACCCGTAACTTGGTCAATTGAACTCCGATCGACGCGTGCCGCCTGTCTATGGACTCAGGGAATCGAGACCTTCCTAACGGTCCTCGGTCCTCGGCCATCGGACCTCCCGATCCAAAAGTCAACATTTTCCCTTATTTCGTCCAAAATACGAAAATGCCCTTGGGCTCCCGAACGTCATAACTATCACCTCGAACGTCGGAATCGAACGTGCCACCTATCTATGTACTCGTGACGTCCCAGACTACGTCACGGTCATCGGTCAAAGTCCGTTTGACCGCCCGAACTAAAAGTCAACGTTTTACCCACGACTAGAGGCAAAACGGTCATTTTGCACCGTTCGTCCGATTTCACCCAACTAATCACCGATTAACCCCGTTAATCATTATTAGTTGTAAAAATAATCCCGAATTCCGGGATGGGTCGTTACAATCTTCCCCCTTAAAGAATTTCGTCCTCGAAATTCCATCCGATCTATTCTCAACCGTTCCCAAAATTTTCAATTATCCTTACTCCACATCCACCTCGTGGAGGACATTTCGATCTGACACCTGTGTACACTTGTACACCCACCAAACTTGTCTGTACTCAAACGTCCCATCACGGTCTCACGCCGTACCGATCGTACTCGACCACCTCGAGTGAAAATTGATCACCCGATCCGTGTTAATACCGCTTGTCAAATTTTCACCACTTAGCTGACTCCTTCAGCTAGTCGGTTCCTCACAGTCACTAACATACCTTATGTCTGCTCCCCCTAGGAGTCGCCAAATCCGACTCATTAGCCCCCACCGACGCTGCTAGGTAACCCGTCGCCACTAAGCTTTACCACCCTAGTAAAGCTCCAATCAACAGCCAATCGGTGTCAACACCCCATACTACAACTCACTCACTGAAGAGTAAGGTCAAAAACAAAACCTCATCTCGTAGGGCAACCCAACCCTGCGACATATATCAAGCTCAAGTCCAGTTCACCACAAATTCCAAGTGTGTCGGAACTAAGCCGAATGCCAACACGTATAACCAAACCACTGGTACCTCCCACGTACCGTCACTAAATACCACTCGGCCTGTCCGGTACCAATCCTCGTACACCGTACAGGGTACGTACATCCATCTCCAACAAGTCCACTACAAGGTTCACAGTCAATCACAACCTGACACTGGGGTTTCTTGTCCAATCTCATACTAGAAAAATCGATCAATCCAACTCATCATCCATTCTAGATCCCATGGTCACCCGACCAGTAACACAACATCAACTCCCAAACACGTCATCCAAGCACGCTCACCAAGGCGTATACAGTCATGCCGAATGGGCATCTAATCTCATTCACAACTACCGAGGCGTACCAACCCCGAATCTATCGGATACCCGCTCAAACGGCTACCACATCCCAACCGATTGACTTCGAAAAGAAACCAATCCCAATCGCACATTTCTACGACTGACCAATTAGACCCTGTTGGATACCCATTCATCCACCGATCAAGCCTCGAGTCCAAATCATAAGCGTTCCTACTTGCTCGAGTACGGATCAACTTCGAAAAGAAGTTCAATCCAACCTTTCACAAATCCCAATATTCATGACAGAACGATAGGCTCAACACTTGACCTGATCAAAACGATTACCAATCAAATCCGTCACCGCGTCACCCGACTGGTAACACCATGATCCTAGATCGTCCCTACGCCCAAGGTCCACAACATCATAATCCGGATCCACCTAGGATCCACCCCTACTCACAGCTAGCAATCCACCTAGAACCTGACCGTAGGGTCTTACACCTTCTAGAATCCTTGTCAACCACACAACACTCCTCAACTATTTCCTCATCTAATAATTCACTCAACAACATAATACATCCATCCTGTGGATTCCCTCCATCTACCTCATCTTGATCCCTGCCACTCCACCTAGGAGAGACCAAGGATATCCATTACGGTGTCATCAACATCCATCCGATGTGAGTACAAACACAACTTACTGCACCCACCGTACCAAATATCCAACATCGTCTGCCACCAAGTAGAAAATGGGTATCCCGTTTACCCGTTTACCCACCTGATCAAAACGATTACCAATCAAATCCGTCACCGCATCACCCGACTGGTAACACCACGATCCTAGATCGTCCCCACGCCCAAGGTCCACAACATCATAATCCGGATCCACCTAGGATCCACCCTTACTCACAGCTAGCAATCCACCTAGAACCTGACCATAGGGTCTTACACCTTTTGGAATCCTTGTCAACCACACAACACTCCTCAACTATTTCCTCATCTAATAATTCACTCAACAACATAATACATCCATCTTGTGGATTCCCTCCATCTACCTCATCTCGATCCCTGCCACTCCACCTAGGAGAGACCAAGGATATCCATTACGGTGTCATCAAAATCCATCCGATGTGAGTGCAAACACAACTTACTGCACCCACCATACCAAATATCCAACATCATCTGCCACCAAGTAGAAAATGGGTATCCCGTTTACCCAACTTCAGAAAACGCAACTCCTCCTGATGACCCCAAACACACATGGGTCCACCAACCCATACGCTCAACGTACTGGTATCCGCGATCAACATCTGCCAGGGTAGAGAATAAGAAGCCAACCTCGATGACTTCTGAATACCAATCACCAATGATTTTCCCCATGTCTCAAATATACCGTTTAATCCACCTATGTTGGGATCAGACACCCACCCCATGAGATGACAAGTCCAACCACCAGACTCCTTACATCCGTAACTCACTTGGACAACCACGTGTCCGCACTCAAACCAATACTCAGACCTTATGTCCGCTAATAACTATTTATGCACAAACACCGATCCCGATTGGAAAATTACTCGACTCTCGTCACCTCATCACTGTTGATCCCAACACCTCACAATCTCCACTGGATCCCACTCAGTCCATGATTCAACCACTACTACCAACGCACGCCCATCATGACAGAGTCACACCCCAACTCGTGGCTCAACACAATCTCACTTACTGACACTAGCACCAGCGCTAGTACCAGCACTAACATACAAACATCCACACTAGTACACCGTGTGCAACGTGGGTAGCCCTGGATCTCCGCTCATACCGAGCGACGATCCCGCATCACTAATCGTACTCCGCAACTAGGGGTACCACCATTATGACAATCCACAACAAGATAATGGACATTCCCTGAAAGCCCCGGAATTCTCAACTACTACCACGACACCCAGTATCCACGAAACTCAGCAATTTCCACAAGATCCAGCCATAATTTCCTATCTTATTCAACCTTCACCGTAAACCGGTCCTTGGCATCCTGAGTGTCAAAGGTTCCTCACTTAGCCTTTCTGGCTCCCCTCGAGCCTTGGTACCTTACCATGACTCATCTCATGTGCCTAACTCAAACTCCTGACTCATCGTGACTCCTCCATCCACATCCTGACTCCTCCTGAGTCCAATCTCATACCGAACCAACCATGTCATCACCGACATATCCAGTCCCCGAGCAATTTCCAATGCTCGACCAAATTCTATACGACCAATAGGGCCTAAGGGATAGTACAATTTGCCCAATTATGCAGCCTTCCAGCCATCGGTCTCATTCGTCCCTGAGGCTCACACAATTCTATGTCTAGCAAATCACAGTTCACAGTGTACTCTACCCGACGTCTGACCCTCAAACCAGGGTCAATCTAACTCGAGGTCTAGTACGAGGTGCCAAACACCCTCGCCTACTCGTCTCACTACCAGGTCGCGCACGAGGGTTACGCTTCGGAGGCATGATGTGGCAACAGAATCAGCAACCTAGTGCTCTGATACCAAATTGACAGGACCGCCCCCGAAATGGGCATGGTTGACCGTACCCGGTCCTGCTCCCGTCTGGCAAGACGACTGAAATCCCCAAAACACCCTCAGTACGTGCCAGACCAGGGCTAGCCACACGTGCTTACTCATGCCTCCGCCTCTCGATCAGCGCGCCACGACCTGGAGGGTCAATAAAAACCAAAAGGTGTGAGTGGACAAAAAGCAAACAGTTTATAAAAACAGTTACAAAAAGACGTTTTTACCCTCCGCGTAAAAACCAATGCATGCATACAAAAAATCATTTCGCAATCGGTTACATTTTCAACATAGGGAAAAGCCATGTGTCAAATTTCAACATAAGGAACACTTGTACGAAACTCAAAATCATTTTTCCTTTCTCAACCATCGGGTCTTAGCCCGCAATCATAAACACCGGCCTCAGCCCAAAACCACGAATTCAAAATCCAAGGATACAATATAAACCAAATCCATCGACCAAATAAACGGGCCACTGCCCAACTCAACCGAAATATCAGAAATCAACAACAATTCACAAGTTAGTCATTTTGCTGGATATCAGGTGCGCCCGAGTCTTTAAACTCAAAACCATGCGCATAATCAGGCCTTCCCGGGATATCAACGAGTCTTTAAACTCTGAACATAATCAATAGGCCCCGGGGGTATCACAATAACCAAGTCTTTAAACTCACGAGTCTTTAAACTCATTAAGGGCCCTCCCCCGTCATCAAGTAGCCGAGTCTTTAAACTCAAAACGTGTTCCAGCAATAGCACCGGGTCATTAAACCCAAAACAGTTTTCGACGGGTCTTTAAACCCCAAAACATTTATCAATCACAACAACGCGGGATCCATCCCGAAATCACATTTTTCACAACAGGACTCATAGCCCGAATTTCCACATGCAAATCCCCAAATCTTACTTCACAAATCATATTCAAATCATCATTACCCACGGGGCATGTACAATCACACCAAATCACTTTATTAAATTCTTTTTCATTCCCGAATTCGAATTCGCAATAATGATTCCGTAAGCCGGCATCCGGAACCATCATCCCGAACCCAAACCAAGAATCCGCTTTAAATTCCCGAAAACTGAAATCTCGTTAATCAAAGCTACTTTTATGCCCCGAGCACCAAGCCCGAAATCACCTTTTTCAAAATCCATTTAAATTCCTTGAAATCACTCAATTTCTCAAATCTCATTATCAAAACATCAAAACCACAATCATTATCACCAAAATCACGGTCCAATCAAAACATACTCAAAAACTCGTAAAGCGCGCAAAAACCGTAGAAATCTCGAAATTCGTGTCAAAACCGTAAACCATACTCACAATCGAAATCCAACATCTTAAAAAAACATAATACGCACAAATCACATAAAATCATCCTTTAACCCATCATCAAAACGCAAGCAAAACCATATTCTCGAAATACGTGCAACTCGCAGGTTTAACAAAAAATACGTATAAGTATGGAAATCGAACTCAATCACAATTCACAATCATAACCATGGAAATCATAGAAATACTTATGCATTAATTAAGTTCTGAAAGCAACGTCCACCCACCCACACACCAATTTTAAGGCTCGATTTCGCGCCGCACGTATTCCCGTAATTTCTGGTATTTTCCAGAAAACCCAAATCCTGTTCGAAATCTCATTCCAGGGTCATTAAGGTCTCAAATAACAACATACCAATTCCCCATAATTTTTCGGGAATTATTCATTAATTAAAAACGTAACCTAAACCTTCGGACCCTCGGAATAACATCGAAACGGTGTCCGATTAATTCGAAACCAACGCTAAAATGTTCGTTACAGTGTATAGGACAAAAGTCATGTTGGACTTACCTCAAAAATCGGACCTACGCGCCCTCACGCGCCTGCTACAGTAACCATGCACAATTCATCGTTCTCACCCGTTAAACCTACAATACGGGTTGTTCAACCCACGACACAACCCGGTTAAATCCTTATCAAAATTCACTCGATTCCTCCCCTCATTCCACCTAAATCATTTCTCATCAGGTTAATTTAGGATCCCATTCATTAATCATCTTCCATTAGCCCTAAATCGATCAACTCGAACTCGAACATCCAAACGGGTCGAAGTACGAAACTCACCCAAATCGACCCCATTCCCAAATTAACTTAGACAGGAGTTTCCAGAGACCTAAACGAACACTTTAGCACTGTAAATTTCAGGAAATATTACCTGGAGGTTGTCGACTTCAAGCTCGAAAATCTCTTAAACCAAGGGCCTCCGTTCATGACCATACGGTGATCAGTTCCCTTCAATTTTCGTATGGTCGAGTTCGAAATGAACTCAGAAGACTAATATTTACCTCTGTTTGGCTCAACTCAGCTCACAGATTAAATTTGGAATTTCCCTCCATTTTTCGAGATTTTTCCTAGAGCTGGTTCTCTCAACTCTCAGCTCACTTTCTGGTTCCAAAATGAATCAGAGCAACACTCCCAACACTCTGATAATCGAACAAATCCCCAACACCCGTGGGAACTCGTTCTGGCTCCTCTGTGAATCGTCCCCCGCATTGTCCCAAAAACGAAGACGAAAATGGTTGCCCGTGCTCTGCAATTCTCCAGTCCCAACTGACCCAATGTCACTCACCAGCACAGACAAATCTCCCTCAGTGCTCTGTGTTCCTCCACTCAAAGGTATAAACAAATCCAACCCGTGCACGCTCAAGTCCAAGCTCTGTTTTTCAATTCCGAACACCATCACTTGTTTCCCACACACACACACCACCCGTGCACGCCCAACACACACACAATCGTCAATGTCACTAATGGGATAAATAAATCTCCCCAATGTCACTGAATTGACTAGACAATTGTGGGATTTCAGGACACACACGGCACGGGTGCTCAGCCCTGTGTTTCACGGTTCAAACAGTCCCCCTACAGGAAATTACCATTTTGCCCTCACTTGGAAAATTACCAAAATGCCCCTCACGCGTCCCAGACCCGTAACTTGGTCAATTGAACTCCGATCGACGCGCCGCCTGTCTACGGACTCAGGGAATCGAGACCTTCCTAACGGTCCTCGGTCCTCGGCCATCGGACCTCCCGATCAAAAAGTCAACATTTTCCCTTATTTCGTCCAAATTACGAAAATGCCCTTGGGCTCCTGAACATCATAACTATCACCTCGAACGTCGGAATCGAACGTGCCACCTGTCTATGTACTCGTGACGTCCCAGACTACGTCACGGTCATCGGTCAAAGTCCGTTTGACCGCCCGAACTAAAAGTCAACGTTTTACCCACGACTAGGGGCAAAACGGTCATTTTGCACAGTTCGTCCGATTTCACCCAACTAATCGCCGATTAACCCCGTTAATCATGATTAGTTGCAAAACTAATCCCGAATTCCGGGATGGGTCGTTACACTATAGTCCAATAGTTCTATAGTACCCTTATAGTCTAGTAGTCTGATAGTGCCCCTATAGTCCAGTAGTCTGATAGTGCCCCTATAGTCCAGTAGTCTTATAGTGCGCGAACAATAATGCAATTTACTTATAGTATTGTAGTAAAGTTAAACTTGAATGCAGTAAATGTTATTGTATGAAATCTCAGGAATGGAATCGGTTGCAATTATGATTTGTTTCAATAGAAAATGATTGAGGTGTGGTAAGAAGTACATGTATGAAGGGGACAAAATGAAAGGCATTATAGTACCAAGGTCTACAACGTTTGCTGAACTTATAAACCATGTTCACCTGATTGCCCAGCCAAACAACCCCGTTGAATCACTCAGATTAAAGTGCACTGTTCCTGTAACATCCAACGAATACAAGCATATTGAAATTGTGGATGATGATGATGTCCAATATTTCTTGAGGTACTCTAGTGAGACCATAGGATCCAAAGTTATTCCCTTACTAGTTAGTAGAAAAGAAACAGAAATGGAAAGTGTTATGGGGGCGAATTTAGCTCCAAATACAAATGACATAGGTGAGAGAAGTCAAGTTATCCACAAGAAATACAAATGGGAGTCAACATCGAAGACAGGAGCTTGGGAATGGTGCAATAAAAATGATTGATTTTGATGGAATTCTTCACAATGATACAGATAGATTGGGTGTACAAAAGGATGTAGTGAGCAACATGATTCATCTCCATTGAGGCATGAACATCTTACGTTATCTGACGATTCTACTCCATAAAATGGAAGACAAGAAACAGAGCAGCAAAGAACCAATTTAGGGTGATAAATGAAGAAAAAGTCACTTGGGGTAATGGATATTCAAGAGTAAGTTGGTGTCCAAGGTTAGAAGTGGGTAAATTGTTTTCATCCAAGAAAGCATTGAATAGGGAGTTATAGTTGGCAGCAATTATAGGTCACTTTGAGTACAAAGTTACTCATTCCTATAAGGCTCGATTCGGGGTTAATTTTTCATAGACCGGGTGTCCATGGCGTGTTCGTGCACACTGGACTGAAGAGATGAAAACTTCATGATCTCGAAATACAAACAGGTGCATGAGTGTGATTTTAAGTTTTTAAATGACAACCATCGACAAGCATTTGTAGCCGTTATTGGAGATTCTTTCAAAATCAAGTTTAATGATTCACGCAGTATATACACGCCGAATGACTTAATGATGGATGTGAAACACAACCTTGGTGTTAGCATTCAATAGTCAAAAGCATGGAGGGCAAGGGAATCATCTTTACAGTTAATTAGGGGGTCACCCAAAGACTCGTATGCACTTCTACCTGCTTATTGTTATCAATTGGAACGAATGAATCCGGGCACGAAGACACACATCCTAACCGATGAAAACAACACTTCCTATATTTTTTTTTATGGAAATTGGTGCATGTGTAAGGGGGTTTTAGTCTTCAATGCAGACGATTCTTTCTATTGATTCTACTCATATAAAGTGCAAGTATAAGGGTGTAATGTTCGTTGCAAATGCGTTTTATGGTAATCGCAACATTTATCCCGTTGTGTTTGGAATTGGGTATTTGGAGACAGATGCTTCGTGGGAGTGGCTTTTCAGTAAATTTCTATCAACCATTGGTGAGTGTCCAAACCTTGTTGTCGTTTCTGATAGGAATATAAGCATTGAGAAAGTGTTGAGGATAAATTATCTTTCATAGAGCATGTTTTCTGTTTTTACCACATGAAGAACAACATGAGGAATAGTTGTTATTTGAAAAAGAATGATGAATTGCTGATGTATTTTGAGTTATGTTGCTAAATTTGATTGTCATTTTTCGGAAGATTGGAGCAAATCCAAGAGTAGCCAAGTATCTTAAAGAAGCAGGCTTTCGAAGGTGGTCTAAGGCTCATATGGATGGTTGTCGTTACAATGTCATGACAACTAACATAACTAAATCTATGAACTCCATTCTTCGATTTGCGAGGATTCTTCCAGTGGTACATTTGATTTATGAAATTGTTAATGTTCTTGTGAAGTGGTTTAGCAAACGTAGGGATTTGGCTACAAAGTGCACTACTACTTTATGCCCATATTTTGGGGAAAAGAAGTTGAGAAGTAGAGTTGAATGCTGCCAGCATGAACATGATCCAGCTGAATCATGAAGAATATAATGTTGTAGATGGGGATTTTGATGGACTTGTGCAATTGTGCAAGAACATATGCACGTGTAGGAAGTTTCAGCTTAAGCAGCTTCCATGCAAGCATGTTGTGGCAGTATGTCGATTCTTGAGAGTTAATTCTTACTTGTTTGCTTCTCAATTTTATACTAGAAATACGTGGCTGAATGCTTATTCTGAAACCATTTATCCAGTTTCAAGAGATAGGTCATAGGTAATACCAGAAGAAGTCCACATTTAAGCTGTTCACCCTCCCATATGTAAGGTCATGCCCAGTCGCAGGAAGAAGTTAAGGATTCTATATGTAGGAGAGGGTTCACATACCTATAAATGTTCAAGGTGTGGTGGTCGGAGTCACAATAAAACGACATGTAAAGGCCAAGTACCACTTCGTACTCAATCATAGACAACATTAGTAAAAGTAATGGTTGCACATAAAAGACAATATTTTATTGAAAGCTTATGTACTCACTATCTCCATTTGGGTTCATGTCATATTTGTTATTGGACCTTATATTGTGTACTAGCCAACATTTTTTTTGAAGTTTTGTAATCAATATGTTGCATCAATGTTAGACTGGGGCCATGTAATTTTAGATTATAACATTGAATGTGTTTTAGTTTCAATAAATGACATTTCTTTGTTTTCTTATGGATTTTAATCATAGGATCCTACTTGATGTGTTCATAGTCCTGTAGTGTCTCTATAGTCTGCTCAGTGTTATTCCTTTATTTCATCCTGGATTTTAATCATAGGATCCTACTTGCTGTGCTCATAGTCTAGTCGACAAGACCTGACCCAGAAAATACCGTATCCACATACCTACGTCCTGCTCTCGTCTGACAGGTAACCTAAGGTATCAAATGTACCCTTGAAACCCCATCAGACCAAGGATACTTACATACTCGTGAGCTTATGCTTCCGCTCCGTATATAGCCTTAACTCTCGTGCAGCGGCCTTGCAGGGTTTCAAAAACACGAAAAAACGTGTGAGTGGAAAAATAAAGGTTTATAAAAATATAGTTCGAAAACACTAATTTTCCCTCCGTTTTGATAAAATATGCATGCATAAAGAGAAATTCATAATTCCAGATAACATATAGTAAAATATGAAAACCTCAAAGTGCGTGCATAAGTAAAAACTTCAGTAATAACACAAAACAAGGAAACGAGAAGAACTCCAGATCAATTTATCACAACATGACCATACAACTGCATAACCATAAGTTCACACTGCACTCACCAACATCTCAAGTCAACCAATCATATCAACTGACCAACCTCGATGCCTGTAAGCTGAATCATCATGTCCATATGCACTACCGGTAGGCTAATATCACTCAAGAATTACGGAGGCTAGATCGACGTCCGAGTGTGTACCAGCTCAAGAATTATGGAGCCCAGCTCGACGTCCGAGTCACGATCTTAGTCTCGAGAATTACAGAGCCCCAGGCTCGACATCTGAGACATGTCTTAGGAATGACAGAGCCCAGCTCGACATTCGAGACTATCCATCAAAATTGGAATCTCGAGAAGGGTCATCAATCACATCACATCTCACATCATCATAATCATCACACATCAGCATAAACATCACGACGGTCACAAATACCTAGGAACCACAAACCAACATCACAGACCTAAGACCAAAACCACAACTCAACCAAACAACGTAAAATAGACCATTAAAATATTCAAATAAAATCATATAAAAATCCCAAACATCAATCATCACCAAAATCACAAAAGTTAGCATAATGTGTATAAAACCGTTTCCCAAAACTCAATAATGACCGAGAGTATGACCAACCAAATTTCCTCGCACAACACCTTAATAACATTTTCCTTAAATATTCATAAAGATTCCCAAAATTCATATAAATCATACGCAAATAACCATCAAGAAATTCTCATAGTAAATCATTTAAAACCCATATAAAAAGGCATGCATAGTATTTCTGGAAAAAAAAGTTCACTCACACGTACCTTTTACGCGACCGAACCGAACCGTACTTTTTTTTCGTAAAATCCAAGAATATTAATTCCTGCCAAAATCATTTCTAAGGGTCACTAATCATCCAAATTGACTCACTTATTAATCTCATAATTTTCTGGGATTTCTAAACATTTTAAAATAATTTCTAAAATCTTCGGAGAGTCAAAACTGCCCCGAGACGATATCGAATCGCCTCGAAAATTGTACCATTGGATTCAGATGATTAAATACTAAAATTTCCGTCTTGAAAGCACCCATAGATCAGGTGGCTTACGCCCCCACGTGTCGCCCAAAGGCGCTGCGCATAGTGGCCACGCGACACACTACAGTGTCACCTTCAACTTAGGGTCACAGACCCGTTTTACTGTAATCGAGTCATTTGACCCGCGAGCCCAAATTGGTTCAAAACCAATAATTTCTTCATCTTTTCTTGTGTTTCAAACGTCTAACATCATCTATAGGAACCCAAAAAGAGATTTACAACCTTAAAACAAGAAAAACTTAATCTCAAATATATGGTTTGAAGCTTTGGACATCGGCCATGGTCGTACCTCCCTACCTGGGCAATTCCTTCGTGCAACAACCACTCTTCTCATCTCAGGACTACCCTATGGTCTTTAGGGACACGATCAGATGCCTAAAACTACGTCCCTTGTCCCAGAACTAATAACCTGTTTAAAACCTCACAATTTCCTCATCAGTCATTTTAGGGTCTTCGAGTTCCCCTTCGTGTTTTCCTGCCAGTTCTTCCTTCCTCATCTCTTCCTATCATCTCTCTGCTCTCAACTCTTCCTTTGTTATGCCTTCCTCACTGTCTCTGGCCTTCCTCCCTGTGTTTGCCCCCCTCACTTTCACATTTTCGGTCCTTCCTCCCAACAAACAACAACAACCACACACATACTTAAAAACATAAAAAGGAAGTCGGTGGAACGCTGAGAGATAATACCAGAATCATCTAGGGTTGGACACATGTCCAAATCTAATTGGTCATTAAAAAAATGACCAAAATGCTTTTGATGGAAAAATTATCAAAATACTCTTTAAGGTTCTTGACCCAAAACAACCTCAAACGATCTTCGATTATGACGTGTCAACTGTCTACAAACTAAGGATTCGGAGACCTACGCAATGGTCTTCCCGAAATTCTTAGAAGAGATCCATAGCAAAAAGTCAACATTTATACTTGGTCAAGAAAAGTCAACCCTTTAACTTTGACCAAAAAGTTAACATTTGACTTCTAGGGGCAAAATGGCCCATTCCATCCAACTTTTCCGAATTTACCCTCGTTGAAGGTCCCGGTTGTTACAATCTACCCATCTTAAAAGAATTTCGTCCTCGAAATTTCAAATCACCAGCTGGGGTAAATGCACAACCTCCCATGGAGGATATCTCTTCCAATAACTAAGTTCCTTAAACATTAAGCGATAATACTTCCCCATACACAAGTACTTCTCAAAGCATTATAACCAAGTAATTGCTCTTTTCCAAATGGAGAATCAATAGTAATAACTATCATTCCTTGAATCAATATGGGGTCTCCTTGCTACGTTCTTTATCAAAGTTCAAACATTATTTGTGATAACTCCACTGACCCCAAAAACTATGAAAATTGACATCTGAATGACAAGCAATAATGTCAGCAACAACTGAAAACAAGTCCAATCTCAATTCCATACTTAAATTGGAAAAATGAGTTGCTTCATAATCAATTTCATATCACAAGAATAGGTCCTCGACAAAAAAAAAAAATCGGAACCACGTTACTCATAATCGAGCCATTTCTGGTACCTTACTATCACTCGTAATCTCGTATAGTTGTTCAGGGATAGAACATCAAGCATCGCCCATAAAATCACTGTACACAATTATACCAGGTTATGATTCAAGTCTCATTTTACTTCCTAGGGTATAACCTCTATCAGGAAACCATCACTATGTAAAAATTCAAGCCTGGGTTACCATGAACAACAAAACTATCAATAAATTTTATATCCCTTACCTCGTCCGTAAAATCTCAAGATGAAGGGTAACCTATCAATTTTTACATTTCATACCACATAAGCGTAAATTGTGGGACCAAAACAATAATCAACTTCCAACTAGTTGGGCCCCAATGACAGGACCCACCCCGATTAACACCCCGATAATCGGGAAGAATCCTACTCCTGTCTGACAATCGAACGCAAATTACCAAAATAGCCATAACAACAACACACATACTCATTGCTAGACCAAGGAGTACTTACGATACATTTCACTATACAATAAGTCAATAGTATCATAGAGCATAGATAACAGTACAATACAAGAACAAAAGCCTACTCTGTGAGATAAATACACGCACAACCGAAAACTTTATGCCTTTTGCCTCTGCCTCGGTGTCAGCCCCAAAAGTTTACACCACGACCTGGAGGGTGTTAAAAACAATAAAGATATGAGTGGACTAAAAATAATAATTATGAAAATAGTTTTAAAGAAAATTAGGGTTCACCCTATTTTTTCAAAACACGCATGCATAACCTAATATCTGAAAACAAAGATAGGAAAAAATGTGAAAACAGTGTGGAAACAATCATGAACTATGTAAATCCGAACATAACATCAACGAATCGAACCTGCTAGATCACATATCACCGAGTTTTTAAACTCAAATCACATATCAGGCCTTCCCGGGTAATCAACGAGTCTTTAAACTCACGATTCCTTAAACTCAATAACAGGCCTCAGGGGAAATCAATAACTGAATCTTTAACCTCACGAGTCTTTAAACTCAAAGCACATATAGGGCCCTCCCCCGTCGCAATCAATCACCGGGTCTTTAAACCCAAATCCATATCCAGCAAATCCAATTCAAAACCATTTTATCAAATCCATAAATCCATAAATCAATTCCCAAATCCGAATCTGAAATCACATTTTCATCGAAATGGGTCTCGTGCCTGAATTCACTTTTCCAACTCCAATATCATGTCATCGAATCATTAACAAAACATAATACGTATAACAGTATAAAATCATCCATCAAAATCATCATCAAGTAAAATCTAACATCAAAAGCCCAAAGAATTCACAAACCGAGTCAACAGCAAATCCAAAAGGGTCTCAGGCATCCGTTTCACTTAAATCCGTAAAATAGTAATCAAAATCTGTAGCATGTACAATCATGAAAATCAACATTATCAAGCAAAGCGTTTTAAGGAAAATCATATAAATAAGTATGTAAAAACAGTTATGCATGCACAGTTAGAAAACAAAAGTCCACTCACTAAATTCGAACGCTTCAATCGTGTCCCGTACGCTCCTTGGACGTCTTAGGAATGTCCTGGCCTGTCAAACATCACAATTATGGGTCAAAATTACTTCAACTTGGCTCACATTAACTCCCCTAATTTTCCAGGATTTTTAAACGTAATTAAACTAAACCCTAAACCTTCGGACACCCAAAACTACCCTGAAACGGTGTCCGATTGACTCGAAACTTGTCCCAAAATGTCTGTTACATCGAAAGAATGAAAATATGTGTTGGCCTTGACTGGAGACACGAACTCACGTGCCCTCACGCCCCACCCAAAGGTGCTAAGCGTGAAAGGCACGCGCTGGTGAACAGTTCATCGTCTTCCTCGAGTGAACCCGGTTCAGACCGATTCATTGGTTTCCAGTGAGACCGGTTCTCCGCCATTCCTCAACCAAAATCAATGGGGTTTCTACCTACTTTTTCTTCTCATCATCGTCTATCGATCTATCTACCCAGAAATCTAAGAAAAACACGAGACCTCACCTTCCAAGTCGAAGAACAATGGATCAATCTTCCTTCTCTGTTTTCGGATACCACAGACCACATCCGACCTCGACTCCAAGTCCTCTAGACTCGACTCAATCTCCAGAAGCTCAACTGATCAACCAGATCGATCGTTAACCAACAAATACCTAAGTTACCATTTTTGAAAAAAAAACAGAGTTTTTACGGAAATCTCCTTACCTTCACGTCGTTACTCCACCGTGGACACCACCATGATCGTCACGTCTCCCTGGTTCCTTTTTGTTCACTGATCACACCCAACAGATAAGGTTCACAGGGGTTTGTACGTGTTGAGTTTCACGGCTAAGGATTGTCACGGTTTCGGCCTATTTTCCCTTTCGATCCACTTCTCTCTTCCTCCTCTCTATCTTATCTCTGTTTTCCTCACTCTCACACCATAATTCCTCTCTGGTTTACACTCATACACACACAATCACTCACTTCCCTCTCTCGGGCTAAAACCATACAAACATAGTCGACTAACACCTCCCATGCTTATCTGATTGTCTCAAATAAGTGAGACGGTGCTGGAACCAACCAGAAGATAAGGGACAAATGTCCCCATCTCATTGTCAACCAATTTAAATATCAAACATTAGACTAACATATCCTTGCCTCAACAAATTACCATTTGCCCCTAGAGTCCTTAGACCAAAAATCGGGCCATCCGAAGTTCGTTACTGGCGTGCCCCCTGTCGATGTACTCATATGATCGAAACCTACCTAACGATCCTTGAATTACGTGAAAAAGACATGTCATACAAAAAGTCAACTTTGACCACATTATCTACAAGGGTAAAAATGTCATTGTTACACAAAATTTTCCAAATTTACATATTTGACCCTTTCCGACGTTCCGGGCCGTCACACCCAAAGCACCTACCTCAAGTCGACACAAATTACTTAACCGCAAAATTACCAAAATTAACATCACACGGGTCTAATCAACTTTGCAAATACCACTTGGAAACCATATTAAGTATTGTACAAGCCACATATGTGCCAAAGTTTACAATCGCATACTGATCCTCGACTTACCTTTCAAATCAAAACATTACCAACTGACGTTGAATCCGAAGGTCATTGTACAAGATACCACACACAACTGTGTCAAAGTCGGAACTAAACTCAAATATCTCAACCACAAGTATTTTGAAATATTCGTATCCAATTCACACAAGACTTAGCTTAACCCAACTAGGACAATCGAAACTAGGTCTATAACCATACTTTGAGCTCCTTCTGAACTCCTTCTTACTCAGGACGGTACTTGGAAATTCCATTTTCCATCTTCCTTTTGAACTCTAATTCTTAATTCCAATTTCTTTCTGGTTGCGTACCAAGAACCCATTTGGAAAGGTGGTAGCATACTTATCTCCACAATTCCAAATTCACAACCCAACGCCCTGAAACAAAGATATACAAACCTCTCAAAATTTCTTGCACTACTTATCCATAAAAAAAAAATTCAAATTCTCAGAAGTTGTATCACTAGTTTTAATAATGAGTGAATTCCACATCCACTCACGAGTCATAACCAACTCCCATAACTAAATTCTTTACCTTCTGGCATAACACAATATCTATACACAAACTCTGTCAAGATAGACTAACTTACTGACAATTTTTTCCATGTATATGATACTTTCTAATCCTTCCACAGACGTCATATAAGTTAAAACATTTTACTAAAGACTTCATGTTCAGAATACTAACCACTCCATAGACTTTCTTTGTATAACACCCATGATTCTATAACCAACTTCAACCACTTAATTGTCTCCAATTTAAAATTCTTTGTTTCTCCAAGAGAAGAGATGTTTTACTTTTGTGCAACGTCCCAAACTGCTATCTCACCAGGTCATTCCTTTAAATCTTTACTAAAGGAACTACTATTATCAGGCACATACAAGTTGCCAAAACCATAAGGTTTCAGTCACCAAGCACGAACCCACCTTTCTAACAAATACCTCCACAGGTTAGGAACAACTAATGAAACACACAATCCAAGTCCAATACTCAAACATCATTGGTCAAGGAACCACATGAATCATAAAATTTCCATAAGCAAGTTATGGCCCTTAATATATTAAGAAATCTAGGTGTCTATCTCGAGTTCACGTTAGTGTCTTCCGCATACCTTAGTCGACAAATGGGCCTTAAAACATAACACATTCCATTGTGACCTATCATTCCATATAGAATTTAGTTGCCTCCTAGGGTATCGTTTCCTGTATTATCACCTGGCACTTCCATGTCCACAGTGCGACCAAGCTGTAATGACCTATAGCCAACTCATCACGGTGCACTGATAAAGCTCAAACTACGCATTAAATTAAACACATAATTTGAGTATTATGCAAATTAAACCATTTTTGTGTAGATATAGTATTGGTAAATAGGGATAGTTCTTAACTGGGGAAATTAGGGAACATTAATAATTTGTTAGTGACAATGAATAATAAATAAATAATCAAAGAATAATGAATAAATGAATTAATGAATGAAAGAATTAATGAATTAATGAATTAATGAATAAAATAATTAAAGAATAAAGAGTTAGAATAAAAGAATTAATGAATAAAAGAATGAAATTAGGGATTTGAAAAATTGTAACCATAAAATAAAGAAAACAAGTAAAAACAATTAAGAACTTAATTCTACTTCTACTTTAACCTTTGTACAAGTGGATTTTGTTCAAACACAATTCTTTACCAACACTCTAACATTATGCTCATATTAAACCAATCACGAAATCATACATTCATCATCTCAATTATATGCACATATTTTTTATATTATAGATACACCGAACAGCGGATTATTACTTACAATATGGTTCACCTTAAGTTTGTGATTTAATGCGCCGAACAGCGGTCAAACATGAAATCTCTTCAATTTTATTCTAAATGCCCCGAACATCGGATCAATATTTAGCGTTGCATTGAAGTTTAAATACTAAAACATATGAAGTAAAAGAAATTCAAAAAGTAAAATACATGGAGATTGGATTTTTACTTACAAATGTTAGAAAGAAAACAACAACACATATATTGAATTATAAGTAAAACCAATAACAATAACAAGAATTCAAGTAGAAAAATATGATTTTTCACAAGAATCACCGAACAGCGGCAGGAAATTTGTGAAGATGGAAGAAGAAATACAAGGAATTCGGTCTTAAAACTCTTGAATTGCCTTAGAATTACTCGGCCTAGGTATTTCTTAAGGAAAGCACAAAATTATGTCTAAAAGCTCTCAAAGAAAAGTCACAAGAACAAAGTAAAGAAGAAATGAAATTTAGAAACAAAATATAATAAAATAAATTAAGAACAAAATTAAAAACAAAACTTAAAAGAAACTTCAGAAGAAAAATCTACAAAAAACTAAAATGGTCCCCAAAAATATCTCTCAAAAGAGTGAAAAAAAAAACTAGACTAAAATGAACTAAGAAAATGGAAGAAAGAGGAAAATGGGGATCTCTTTACAAATGAAATAACCTCCCTATTTATAGAAGGAGTGCCAAAATTCAAATAAAAAATACAAAAAAAATATATAAAAATGAAATGATGAACAATGATGATTAATGATGAAAATGGGGATGGTTTGGGCTGAAAAATGGCTTAATTGTGCAGGAAAACTGCAAAAGGTGGAGCAGTTTAGCAGTTGAATAAGTAGCAAGCTACTGACAGAGTAAGGTAGGAATCGGCGGGCTGCAGTTGGGATTTGACTGATACTTCATCATGGGCTAGCGTGAATGTCAGGACTCGACTTTTAGGACCCGACTCTAGCACGATATTGTCCACTTTGAGCCTCCTCGCCCTCACGGTTTTGTTTTCGGGAGCTCACGGTGCAACTTCCCAGGGGGTCACCCATCATGGAATTGCACCAACCTTAACTCGCTTAACTTTGGAGTTCCAACCGAACCCAAAGCCAATGAGCTCCCAAATGGGCTCGTGCTAGATAGGTGTGTGCCTACACCTTTAAGACACACCACCATTCCCCTTGACAAGACCCATCCCAATCCCCCCGAAATTAGTGCGGGATGACCCTGCTCCCGTCTGACACGAAGTGTCAGACAAGGGATATTTCTGACCTTTGCCCTCCCGGGCTATCAGAGTACGCCAGGATCCGGAGGAGGTATGTGATATCTCGGTCTTTGCTACAGTCCACATCTGATGTTAACCTGAAGGGCAGTCAAAACATTAAAAGCTGTGAGTGGACAAAACAAGAGTTTATAAAAACATTTCATAAGAAGACATTTGTACCCTTCACTAAAAAGCATGCATGCATTCGAAAACCATTTATCCAGAAAAACCATAATGAAATCAAGTACACGGGCCACTGCCCAAATCCATAAGGGACTCAGCCCAAATCAGAAGAAACTAACCAAACGGGCCACTTCCCAAAACCTGTGTAAACACACATAATATATCATATCATATATCATACATCATATATACATATAATTCACACAACCAATCCTGTCACGGTTTCCAAAGCTACGCGCGTGCTACCCAGGTCTCAGTCCGAGTCTTCTCAAAGTCAAGATCAATGTCCGCAGACCACTGACCCTACCCGAGGTAATAGTAATCATAGCCTTCCTGAGAGTAAGGAACCCAACTGGGGGGTGACTCCACTCAGTCGGTGCTCCGTGACTACTCCGGGGTCCACCAGGGCCAACGACCCTCCCCGGAGGAGATAATGGAAGTAAAGGAAGGTATATGAATACATATATATACATAACATAAACATTCATGCCCGGTTCCCTTGAACCGTCATGATCCATAACATCCATAACAAGGGTTCATACCGGTTCCCATAAACCGTCATGAACCAGAATGACCTGACAAAGGTTCATGCCGGTTCCCATAAACCATCATGAACCACAATGACCTTTCTAGAGTTCATGCCAGTTCCCATAAACCGTCATGAACTTGGAAATCCACGTAGGGTCCCTGACCCGAAATCATAAACCGTAAAATAACTGGGTCTCGTGCCCGAACATATGACATCAACTGGGCACCGTGCTGGATATCGAAGGGCCAGTCACGACTCCGATCATAGTGATGCATGCAACCATCCATCCAGGACCGCTCTCAATCCTGGTATGTCGCCGTGAACGAATCAACCGACGCGATCACCACAAGATCATGGTGCACTCATCACCAATCGATATCCTGAACTGTCAGCACTCCGAAGTCGAGCCTCCCCAGGCTGCCCGACCACAAATCGTGCATTGTGACCTCTCCGGAAGGAACACATCCCAATCCGGAGGCGAGCGTCGTATCCTCGATCGCCGTGCACATAGCACCCTCCGCGACCACGATTTAGACCCGAAGGTTGTAAATAGCGTCATATGCCCGAGACAAAACCAAATGGGTCTCATACCCGAGTTTATCCTTTTAGAAATCCAAAACCTTTTCATTTAAACCAATAAAGAAATACAGACCCGTATAAGCACCGTATAAGGCCAAAACCTCGAAATACGTGCATATACGTAACCACATACAAATGCACCCATGACATCATCAAACAAGTAATAAAACATATAATAAACATTTATGCATGCACCAATTTAGAAAACAAAGTCCACTCACAGACCGTCCGAGCTGCCGCCTCGATTTGCGTGCCATACGGCTCCCCAAGCCGATCACCGTCACCGGGACTCCCAAACCTGTCCAAATTTTAATAGAAGGTTAATAACTACTTAATTAACCTCCCATCAAAGCCCCGTAATTTTTCCGAACTTTTAACTATTTTTAAGCCGACCCTAAACCTTCCGATGCCCCGAAACATATCGAGACGGTGTCCGATTGACACGAAACCAGTCCCAAAATGTTCGTTACATCGAATAGAAGATTTCGTATGTTGGAACCTTCCCCAGATTCCCTGCCACGCGCCCTCACGCGCCGCCTGAAGTGGCTGCGCGTGGGCTTCACGCGCCTGCTACAGTACCCGTCTCCTACTTCGGTCAGACCGGTCCGAACCGGTCCGGTCCAGTTTTTCCTGCAACTTGGACCGGCGTAACCGGTCCAGGTCTTCTTCTCCCTCATTTTCGGTCCGTTTGCTTCCATTCCAATTCCTAAATTCCTATTTTCAAGTTTCTTATCTAACCCAATTAACAAAACGACCTAAAACCCCCTAAATCGATCCATAAAAATTAACCCCCACGGCCCCTGTTTTTCCCGGCCACCTTCCAGCCTTCCTCCGCCGTGAACCACCCTCCAAATCTTCCTAAAACTATCCTAACAACCTATTTAGTTCAACCCACACGTCCAAACAAGCCCATAATAACTAGAAATCGAAAATGGATTAAACGGGACAAACCGATTACCTCGTGCGGGTTTTCTCCTCCTCTCGCCGCCGTGGGCGGCGGTTCAGGCCTCCAGGCTGGCCACCTCAGCTCCCTCAATCTCCCTGGTCCTCTGCCTGGTCATGGGTGATGGTTGGCTGGGTTTGGGTTGCACGGACAGGAGAAAATGGTGGGTGTGAGATCGGGTATTTGAGTTTGAATGAGGAAAATGAAGATGGACGATGCATGAAGGGGTAATGGTGTCCATTGGATGGGTGACACTTGTCACTCATCCATTGGGCATCAGGACAAATATCTGGGCCCACTAGAGTCCAAAAGTGAACTCGTTTCGTACTTCGTGCAATAGTGCACTCGAACTTCCGTGAATCGTAATTTCGCCGTCGAACGTCCGAATTTGACGTGCCGCCTGTCTATGGATTCGTATCGTCCTTATCTACGTAACGGTCTTCGGCTCTCGGCCCTCCGCCATCGGACCTCTCGGTCAAAAAGTCAACATTTGACCCATTTTTAACCAAAATTACCAAAATGCCCCTAAACTTCCGAATGTCATAACTTCCTCCTCGAATGTCGGAATTGAACGTGCCACCTGTCTATGAACTCGTGACGTCACGAACTACATCACGGTCATCGGTCAAAGTCCATTTGACCGCTCGAATGAAAAGTCAATGTTTTGCCACCACCAGGGGCAAAATGGTCATTTCGAATCGTTCGTCCGATTTAGCCTAACTAATCACCGATTAACCTCACTAATCGTGATTAGTCACTAATCTAATCATGGAATTTGGGACGGGTCGTTACACCCCTCCCAGACCATTCCCCCATCCCAGAAATGTGGGATCGTTTACTGTTCCCTCCAGAACACGGGTCTTACAATCCACCTCCCTTAGGGCCCAGCGTCCTCGCTAGCACACTTCCTAGTCGGGGTCTGGCTTTGATACCATTCTGTCAGGACCCGAATCGAGCACGAAATTATTCGCTTTGGGCCTCCTCGCCGTCACGGTTTTATTTTCGGGAGCTCACGGTGCAACTTCCCAAGGGGTCACCCATCATTTAATTGCACCAGCCTCAACTCGCTTAACTTTGGAGTTCCAACCGAACCCAAAGCCAATGAGCTCCCAAAAATCCTCGTGCTAGATAAGTGTGTGCCTACACCTTTAAGACACACCACCATTCCCCTCCTAGACCATTCGAGCATTCCCCCATCGCAGAAATGTGGGATCGTTCACTGTTCCCTCCAGGACATTGGTCTTACAGCGAAGGGCGCTAATAGACTAGTTGCGAAGACTTCGGTGCACGCACATCGATCTGGGAGAGGGGAGCTCGGCCAGCGCTTACCAAAGGGTTGTGTAGGTTGAAACTGGATTTTGGGTCGGGCTTCGCAATTTCTGGGCTGGTTTTCCTGGGCTTAGCGATTGGGCCAAACACAGTAATGGATCAAGCATGCGACCTGGGCTAGATCAGAGGGAAATTCAGCGGGCCGGGCTGCATCTTGGATTGGGCTTCTGCAAATGAATTTTTAATTTTAAAATGGATTTATATAAATCCACCGAATTTTGCCCATCATTTCTTCGTTCGAGCTCCAATCGGGACGATATTTTTGCTAAAACGCTCCAAATTCCAAGATTTATTTAAATCTACAAAATTCTCACAAAATATATTATTTTCTTCAATTCTTGAGTATTTTAATATTAAAAGTCAAGTATAAAGGGTATAAAATAATGTTTAATTGAAGACCTATCATGCACACGCGCAAAATCAATCATTATAAGGTTATGACGACAGTCATCATATCAATCACCACAGCATGGCAACCAAACATAATCACTCCCTAACCAACCGTTACCCCAGAAATCACATATATACATATATAACAGTCATACTTAATCGTAACAATTGTAATCTCACCAACCGATACCATCTTTTACAAGATCAAATTAAGCAATCAAAGTCCCTTATTAAGTCCACAACATTGCTGGGGTATTGTCACGAGGGGTTTTCATTGACCTTAACTCAACCGAAGGATCAATTCTTACTCGACTTATGATACTCATATCACAATTCACTTTCCAAAGGATGTCCAATCTCTTTCTCAGTTATTTCAACAAAGTATTTGTCCAAGGCAGGGGGTATCTTTCTCAAGGTCACCACCTTGTTCGAACTGTCAGGAATAAACACAAATGTACTCATGTGTTCAACAACCAATATTACAGGGCTTGTAATTACATCATAGGTTCCACCTTGAACCCATTTCCAATAGTCAAATCGTAACAATACTTCCATATTTCGGTTCTTCTCGAGCCCCAAGTTATATGTTTCTTAAAACTTGACACTTTTTCTTATCATGCAGGAACTAGGACATCAAGTGGTTCTAATTCAAAATGTTGCAAACAAAGTGTTCTCAGAGATGAGAACCACATTGAGCTTCAAGGTTGGGACTATGATTGAGATCCCTAGAACTGCTCTAGTTGCAGATGAGATACAAGTTTGAAGTTTCTTCTTTGGAATCTAAACTCAAAAGTATATAGGAACACTAACTAGCAACGACATGACAGATCACGAAGGAAGCTGAATTCTTCTCCTTTGGGACCAATGACCTCACACAAATGACTTTTGGGTACAACAAAGATGATGTGGGCAAGTTTCTACCTATTTACCTTGCCAAAGGCCTTATCCAGAGTGAACCATTTGAGGCAAGACACATTTCACCAGAATGGTCGTATAATATCTTGACACTGCTATTAGTCCAAAATCCAAATGCACTTCTTTTCCCTTTCAGGTACTTAATCAAAAAGAAGTGGGGCAACTTATCAAGATGGCCACAGAAAAAGGTCGAGTAGCCAGGCCGAGCTTGAATGTAACGACCCATCCTGAATTCCAAGATTAGATTAGTGACTAATCACGATTAGTGAGGTTAATCGGTGATTTGTTGGGCGAAATCGGACGAACGATGCAAAATGACCGTTTTTCCCCTAGCCGTGGGCAAAATGTTGACTTTTCATTCGGGCAGTCAAATGGACTTTGGCCGATGACTGTGACGTAGTTTAGGATGTCACGAGTTCATAGAAAGGTGGCATGTTCAATTTCGACATTCGAAGAAGAAGTTATAGCGTTCAGAAGTTAAGGGGCATTTTGGTAATTATGGTTAAAAGGGGCAAAATGTTGACTTTTTGACCAGGATGTCCGATGGCCAAGGGCCGAGGACCGTTACAGAGATCGGGATGATACGAATCCATAGACAGGCGGCACACTGAAATCGCATTTCGAACGGGGAAGTTATGGGTCACGGAAATTCGATTTTACTATGCACGTACTTCGTGGCGATGCTGATTTGATAATATCTTATTGGGCAGATATTTTGAGTGGGACATTGGCCAATTTCCCTATAAAGGGGATCTAACTAATTAAATACTAATATTTCTATTATTTTATAATTAATCCTTTACCACTAAATCCTATCCATCCATCTAACTTAATCTCTCAAATCCTCACCATCCATTATTTCCTCTCTCATCAGATAACATCAAATATCATTTGTCTTCTTTGTTTTTCCTCACAAACCCGAACCCCCCATATTTGTTCATCATCCATTTTTTCTCTCTTAAACACAAACTCACATACCACCACACCTCACCATCCATTATCTGAGCCGTGTGTGACCGTGAGAGAGTGTGAGGATAAGGCCAATGACAAGGACGACGGTGGCCCACGGCGGGGAGCTCGACCGTGAGGTAAAAATATTCAAAAATTCGAAATTCGGTTTTATTGGGTTTTAATCGAAACTAACATCTAGGTTATGTTTCTGGGGACTCTAGGAGACTAATAGGATTGGTTTCGAGGCATAGAACAGCTGGGAAGGATGGCGAACGGCGGAGGAAGTCGCCGTCGCCATTGTTGAACTTGGAAGGTACGGTTTCACGGCTTTTTCTATGTTTTTAATAGCTAAAATAATAGGAAACAAGGTTAGGATGATATAGGGATTAAAAGGGAACAAAATGGACCGAAAATAGTTGAGTTTAGGAGTTGAACCGGTCCAGACCGGTCGGTCGGTCCAAAACTAGTCGAACTCGGTTCGACTGGAGGTAAGTGACGATGAACATTGTGGCGCGGCACATTCTCTGGGCGCGTGGGGCGCGTGCCTCATATTTTGGGAATGACTTCAACACGTGAAATCTTCTATTCGATGTAACGAACATTTTGGGACTGGTTTCGTGCCGATCAGACACCGTCTCGATAATGTTCGGGGCATCAGAAGGTTTAGATTCGGGATTAAAAATAGTTAAAAATTCTGGAAAATTACGGGACTTTAGTGGAAGGTTAATTAAGTAATTAGTAACCTTCTATTACGATTTGGACAGGTTTGGGAGTCCCGGTGACGGTGATTGGCTCGGGAGAGCCATATGGCACGCATATTGAGGCGGTAGCTCGGACGGTCTATGAGTGGACCTTGTTTTCTAAATTGGTGCATGCATAAATGTTTATTATATGTTTTAAATACTTGTTTGTGATGCCATGAGTGCATTTGGATGTGTGGTTACGTATTGGCACGTATTTCGAGGTTTCGGCCCTATACGGTGCCAATACGGGTTTGTATGTCTTTATTGGTCAAAATGAAATGGTTTTGGATTTCCAAAAGGATAAACTCGGGTATGAGACCCATTTGGTTTTGTCTCGGGCATATGACCCTATTGATGACCTACGGGTCTAAATCGTGGCCGCGGTGAGTGCTATGTGCACGGCGACGGACGATATGACGCTCGCCTCCAGATTGGGATGTGTTCCTTCCGGAGAGGTCACGATGCACGATCTGTTGTCGGGTAGCCGATGGAGGCTCGACTTCGGAGAGCTGACGGTTCAGGATATCGATCGATGATGAGTGCACCATGATCTTGTGGTGGTCGCGTCAGTTGATTCGTTCACGGCGACATACCAGGTTTGAGGGCGGTCCTAAATGGATGGTTGCATGCATCACTACGATCGGAGTCGTGACTGACCCTTAGATATCGGGCACGATGCCCAGCTGATATCATATGTTCGGGCACGAGACCCAGTTGTTTTACATTGATGATTTCTGATCAGGGACCCTAGATGGATTTCCAAGTTCATGGCGGTTTATGGGAACCGGCATGAACCTTAGAAAGGTTATTGTGGTACATGACGGTTTATGGGAACCGGCATGAACCCTGGAAAGGTTATTGTGGTACATGACGGTTTATGGGAACCGGGCATGGAGGATGTTTTCTATATATATATATATATATATATGAATGACATGGATATTATGGATCATGACGGTTCAGGGGGACCGGGCATGAATGTGTATGTTATATGTATATATATATATATATATGTTAATATACCTTCCTTTACCTCTATTATCTCCTCCGGGGAGGGTCGTTGGCCTGGGTGGACCCCGGAGTAGTCACAGAGCACCGACTAAGTGGAGTCACCCCCCAGTTGGGTTCCTTACTGTCAGGAAGGCTTGGATCGTAACCTCAAGACGGGTCATTGGTCTACGGACATTAACCTTAGACTCTGAGAGACTTGGGTTTGAGACCCCGGGTAGCACGCGTGTAGCTTTGGAAACCGTGACAGGATTGGTTGTGTGAATTATATGTATGTATGATATATTATATGTAGTATACGATATATGATATGTGGTATACGATATATGATATGTGATGTATACAGGTTTTGGGCTGAGTCCTGTATGGATTTGGGCAGTGGCCCGTATGTTTGGTATCTTTATGGATTTGGGCAGTGGCCCGTGTATTCGGTTTCATTTACGGTTTTGGGCTAAGGCCCTAATGAACGGTTTGATAAATGGTTTTCGAATGCATACATGCTTTTTAGTGAAGGGTACAAATGTCTTCGTTAAAATGTTTTTATAAACTGATTGTTTTGTCCACTCACAGCTTTTAATGTTTTGACTGTCCTTCAGGTTGACAGCGGATGTGGACTGTAGCAGAGACCGAGATATCACATACTTCCTCCGGATCTTGGAGTACTCTGATAGCCCGAGAGGGCAAAGGTCGGAAATATCCCTTATCTGACACTTCGTGTCAGACGGGAGCAGGGTCATCCGGTGTTAATCCCGGGGGGATTGGGATGGGTCCTGTCATTGAAGGTTGGAATCTGTGGAAAGGACGGTGGAGAGCCTTCATCAGTTGCATTTTTCGCGGAGGACGGATTAGACTATGTTTCCTGTTCTCTATTCAGGTTTGATTTCTATTATTTTCCTATATTTTTTCTTTCATTTCTGTTGTTTTTTCTCAATTTGATTGCGAGTGCCTTTATTTACAAGGTGCCTATTCCTAGGCTTGCGGCAGCTCAAGTTGTTGTTTGAGAAGGACTGCATCTGGTGACTAATGTGGTTGTAAGTAGATTGACTTAATTAATTATTTGTATTCATACAAAGCCATGATCATTATAGAAACCAAAATTTCGCTTTTCATATTACATTACAAGAATAAGGAAGAAAAATAAAGGAGGCAACGGGAATAACTTTTGAGTAAATCATTGTTACGCTCTTGAAAACTTTTATTTTTATTTAAAATCTTTAGTACTTGTATATTAAACAAAATAAGACATTGTTTCAAAATATTTTTATTCAAAAGTTTCTAAACTGAATTTGTAAGCAATAAATTACACATCTACCCTTTTATATCTCAATACAGAGGATGAGTGAGTTATTGAGAATTTCTTTAAACAATTAAAAATAATATTGCCTTTTTTGGTCCTCTTTGCCCATGTGCCCCTTAGTGTTTGATTTATTTGGCATCTTGGTCCCTTTATTATATTATGCATATACAAAATATTATATATTTATACTATATATATTGTATATAGTTACAATTGAATTTTTTCTATAAAATAAAAAATAAAGTTCATATTGTCTAGAGTTCAATGGTAGGGTATAAAATTTTTTTGGGAGGGGTGAGATGGTGGTGGAAAATCGTACGACATAGGGTTTAATTCTTGAATTTTGTGTCTATATGAAATTAACCAAATTATTTCATATTTTAAAGTAAAGATTTTTTTAATTTAAAATTTAAAAGTACTTTTAAAGAATTATTGCTTTTAATTATCTTACTTTGAGTTAAATTAGATACTCATATTATTTTTAAAATGAGCAAGTGAAAAAAAATAATATTATAAATATGAGTAATATTTTCATAAGAGTAAATCATTGTTAAACCCTTAACAATTTTTACTTTTATTTAAAACCTTTAATGCTTGTATATTAAATAAAATAAGACCTTACCTCAAACTTTTTTTATTCAAAAGTTCCTAAGCAGAATTTGTAAGTAACAAATTCCACATATACCCTTTTATATCTCAATAAAGAAGATGAATGACTTATTGAAAATTTATTTAAACAATTAAAAATAGCATTGTCTTCTTCTTCTTTTTTTGTTCTCTTTGCCCCATGCACCTTAGTGTTTGATTTCTTTGGTCTCTTGTATCCTTTATTATATTATGGATATAATAAATATTATATATGTATACTATATATATTGTATATAGTTACAATTGATTTTTTTTTCTATAAAATATAAATAAATCTCATATTATCTGGGGTTCAACGATAAGGTATAGAAATTTTTTTGGGGGGAGGGGGGCTTGAGATAATGGTGGAAAATCGTACGACATAAAGTTTAATTCTTGAATTTTTGCCACAAAATTCAAGAATTAAACCCTAAACTATACAAATAACCAAATTATTTAATATCGGAAGATAAAGAATTTTTAAATTTAAAATTTAAAAGTATTTTTGAAGAATTATTGTTTTTAATTATCTTACTTTAAGTTATATTAGATACTCGTATTATTTTTAAAATGAGAAAGTGAAAAAAAAAATATAAATAGGAGTTATGTTTCATAATTCTCAATATAATCTTATAATAAAAAATAAAAATAAAAATAATGTTGAAATTATGATAAATTTTGATAAGTAATTTTACTTATAGTTGATTTTGAGTCGGACACTCTTAAATAAAAAATAAATAGAATTCAATAACTAATATTACTTTCTAAGTGGTTGCAACTAGACGATGCGTATAATTTGGTTTGTTGGTTGCAACTAGACTTGGCGACGGCTGATCCCTGAACCGAAACCAGCGAAAGAGGGGAAATGGGGGTAGAGAGCTACGTGGTGGTGCACAACATAGCCAAGAAGCATAACGTGGCAACGCTCGCCTGAAGCGCCATCGCCTTCGGCGTCTCCGAGCTCATTTTGGTCGGTCGCAGAGAATTCAACGCCTTCGGCATTCATGACTCCACCTCACATCTTCGCTTTCGCCACTTCCACTCTCTCCATGACGCTCGCGTCTCTCTCAAGGTCTTCTCTCTCTCTCTCTCTCTCTCCCTCTCTCTCTCATTTTCTTCTTCCTTCCTCTGATTCTGGTTATCGCACTCACTGTCAATTCGTTTATGCATGTATGTGCGTTTAGGAGAGAGATTGTGATATATGTGGAGTTGAGATCACTGATAACGCTATGCCTGTCAATCACCACCCTTTCACTAAGAGCACTGCTTTTCTAATTGGCAATGAGGTAAATTTCATCTTTCACAATTACGATTAATGTTTTTTTTTTACCTTGCTAAAATGTGTTCATTGATCAGAGATAAATTTGAATCGCAAACTCTGTTGTTTTTTCTATCTCAGTCGAGTATTAACTTTCAATAAAGGATTCTTGGTATTTTCTTGGTTGGATTGTTTGATTGTTTTGGTGATTTGAGGAGGTTTTCTCTTCTGCAAGTTGACAATCTGATGTCTTTGTTTCATTTTGGGTTAAGATTGAAATTCATTTTGCAATCATTAGGCATTTGCAAACAAGCTACATTAGGTGATCTGACCTTTATATTATTATGTTTGTTGTTTGCAGGGAACTGGCCTTTCTGCTAAAGAATTGGAGATATGTGACTTCTTTGTGTATATTCCGCAGTATGGATGTGGTACTGCTTCCTTGAATGTGACCGTTGCAGCTTCTATTGTGCTGCATCAATTTGGAGGTAACTATAGTAGGGGGCCTGTACTCGTTTGCCTTTTGCTTTTCATCTCTTCATTTATGGCCATGTGGTTTACATGATTTCATGTGATCGTTCACTGCATAAGCAAGAAATGTTAACGCCACTTGGATGATGTGAATTATCTTGCTTATGTCTTTACCATTTTGTTGGTGTGTGAATATCGTCCTCTATGTTCCCATTTCTTATGTTCAATCCCTGACCTCGTTTAGGTTCTCTAGCATCCATGGTCCCTACTTGCATCTACTGAGCTTTGAAAACACTCAGTATAAATTCTTGGAGCCTTGTTGCGTTATTTAATACCCACTAAGCCTTTGCTCAACTGATGATGGGATATGTGAGGTTAGCTAGGTCCTTAGTTTTATGTCTTAAGACACTTAGGCTCTATTTGGATGAAGAACTTCAAACTACCAAAGATTTAGGCTAAATTAGTTAAAAATGAGGAACTTCAAGGGATTTCAAATTATTACAATGCATTTAGATGGGATTTGTAAGTAACACCTTCATAGTGTTATTTTGGAAATCCCCTGTTTATTGGTTTTGCTATGCTCATATGGTGCATTTACTCCCGTACCAGTTATTGAACAAGTTACTTACAAACACTCTAGTCAATTGTTGAAGGTGCATTTCTTAGTAATATGATATAAATTCCTTGGAACTTTGAAATTCCTCATCCAAACATACCGTTAAGGAAGAAGAAATATTATCACAAGCATAGGTCAATAAGATTTCTTAACTTCCCTTATTGGAAAAATTGTTTGTACTTTGGCTGGCATACCAGTCTAAGACTTCGTATTGATCAAGATAATGTTTCCAACCTTTCTAAATTTTTATTTCACTCTCGAATTGAAAGTGATTTTAAGTTTTTGATATCCAGCTCCAAAGAAAAATTAGAAAATCTCTTCTTTTGAACTGTGCCCACCATATGTGGATATAATCTTGCGTACTTTTTATCCTCCTTGTGCATGACTTGCGAAAATTTTCATCAATGGTTATTGTCAGTCTGGGCTGGCTTCCCTGAGAGAACTCGCAAAGGGAACAATTTTATTGTGGCAGAGAAACCTGCAATGCAGACACGACAAAGCTTTTGTGCAGAAACAGCAGATTCTGTCATTGTAGAGCAAAACTGTAGGAAAGAGAATGCTGCTAATGGTTTCTTTGATGACAGTGCCAATGAAAATTCATCTTTAGGTGATACGAATAAGATAATTCCTTTACCTCAAACTGAATGCACAAGCTATGAATTTTCAGCTGAAAACTTTGAAATCACACAGGGTAATGGGCAATTCGGCATCTATGATCTTTGTTGTGTTAATAAAGACCATTCTGATGGATTGAAACTTGACCTCGGATTGTCTAGTGCTGTAGGTTCTTCTGAAGTTGGGCCAAGCCGGGCCAGAGAAGAATCAGAGGCAGGTGAGTTCCAAGATGCTGATTGGAGTGACCTCACGGAAACCCAACTTGAAGAACTTGTAATAAGCAATTTGGACACAATTTTCAAGAGTGCAATTAAAAAGATTGTTGCTTGTGGTTACACGGAAGAAGTTGCTTCTAAATCTGTTTTGCAGTCTGGCCTTTGTTACGGATGTAAAGACACTGTCGAATATAGTGGATAATACTTTAGTTTTTCTTAGAAGTAGCCAAGAAATTGATCCTTCTAGGGAACACTTCTTTGAAGATCTGCAGCAGCTGGAGAAGTACATATTGGCAGAACTGGTTTGTGTTCTTCGAGAGATTAGGCCTTTCTTCAGTACGGGTGATGCAATGTGGTGCCTGTTGATTTGTGACATGAATGTCTCTCATGCTTGTGCAATGGATGGCGATCCCTTGAATAGTTCCGTTACTGATGGAGCTTCAAAAGGAAGTTCATCTGTGCCAAATCAGCCCCAGCTAAAAACATTAGCCAGAAGTGTTGAATTGAATCTTCTCAATCCTTCTAAGCCAGTTCCTTTAATTCCTGGTTCTCACATTTCACAGTCAGGGACACCTACCATTCCAGGGGGAGTTTCCAACATCGCTAAACCGAAAAATTCCCTTTTTCACAGTGGATCAGTCTTTGAGAAAGAGAGCACAAATTCCTCATCTGATATTGGGGATAGATCTTTTGGTGTTTCTGGAATATCTCAATCTCCTCCTGCAATAGAGGAAAAGCTTTTAGGCAATAGAAAAGTCCATTCCGTTACTACCAAGAGAGAATACATGCTTCGGCAGAAGTCACTTCATTTAGAGAAAAATTACCGGACATATGGATGTAAAGGGTCTTCCAGAGCAGGGAAGCTGAGTGGGTTGGGTGGTTCATTCTTTGATAAGAAACTAAAGTCTGTATCAGACTCTACGGCCTTTAATTTAAAGAATGTGTCCTTAAGGATAAGCAAGGCTATGGGAGCTGACATGCCTCAAGACAACGGAAATTTCCATCTTTCTTTCAGTGGTGGACCTTCTTCACCCAGAGCATTTAACCTGGATGCTAACAATAATGCTTTCATTTTTCCAATGAACAATCTCCCATCCATCTTACCTGCTGTCAATAATTCAACCCCCTTACGGGCTGTCAATACTTCAACAGCATTACCTGTAGCCAATACTCCAACAGCATTACCTGTAGCCAATGCTCCACCTCCATTACCAGTTGCTGATACTGATCTCTCTCTTTCTATGCCTTCCAAACACAACTCTACTCCAGTGGCTCGTAGCTGTAGATCTGTTGCAACAAATTCTGTTTTTACTGGGATACCATATGATAAATCATTGGGGCCGTGGGTCCCCCGAGACAAGAAAGATGAAATGATTCTGAAGTTGGTTCCATGGGCTCAAGACCTACAAAATCAGGTCCAGCAGTGGACAGAGTGGGCTAACCAGAAGGTTATGCAGGCTGCCCGGAGGTTGAGTAAGGACAAGGCTGAACTTAAGTCATTGAGGCTAGAGAAGGTAAAAGTTGAACGGGTGAAGAAAGAGAAGCAAAGTCTGGAGGAAAACGCCATGAAGAAGATTTCGGAGACAGAAGATTCTCTGTACATTTCTACTCGCAAGATTGAACGAGCAAATTCTGCTCTCCGGAGGCTGGAGATGGAGAATGAAGCTTTGAGGCAAGGGGCGAAGACTGCTAAATTACGTGCTGCAGAGTCAGCTGCAAGCCTTTGGGAGGTGTTAAAGAGAGAGAAGAGGACTCGGATGAAGTTTCGGTCATGGGAGAAGCAGAAAGCCTTGTTCAATGAAGAACTTGCAACTGAAAAACGCAAGTTAACACAGCTGCTCCAGGAACTAGATGAAGCCAAAGATCTCCAGGAAGAATTTGAGGTGTGTTTTAAATACTTTAAATCCAAGTTCTCCGAATTAACAATTAATGTGTGGGATTTAGATTTTATACCATACACATGTCTTCAACAATATTAACTATCAACATGCTACTTTTCTGGTATGGCATCATGCAGTCGTTGCTGGTTTAATTTGTACTTTTTCTATTGATATACACAATTTGCTTTCTTCTTCTGGAGCTTATGACCATCCTACACATACCTGCACGTGTGCAAACAGTTTCAGTCGCATGTTGGTGGTTATAAACTTTCTTGACAAATAGATGGATGATGATATGAACTTTAAGAATGAGCGTGTCATTGCAAGGAAACTAGGCTTGGCGGCGGCCGATCCCTGAACTGAAATCATCGGAACACAGAAAACGAGGGTAATGAGCTATGTGTAAGACTGGACAAACAGGTATGCTTTTAAGCTTATATTTCATTGATAAGAAAGGTGCCTTATATACAGTAAAGACTTCCTAATATGTACGATGGTTAGCTTGCTCCTAAAGTATAGGAATTGACAGGATAGTATAAACTGCCTAAATAGGAAGATCCTAGGATCCTAGAAGATACATGTAAATCATAGGACATCTATTCTGATCTGATTGGATCCTGAGGGTCTAACACACCCCCGCAAGCTGACAGGGCGATCAAGAACAGGCAGCTTGGAGAGGAGAGAACGGAAGCGGGAGATGGACAATCCTTTGGTGAAGATATCTGCAAGCTGGTCCAAGGTGGAAACATAGGAGACCAACAGCTCACCTCGGACAACCTTTTCACGAACATAGTGATAGTCAACTTCAACGTGGCGGGTACGGGCGTGAAAGACTGGATTGGAGGCCAGGGAGATGGAGCTGATGTTGTCACACAGCAGCTGTGGGCGGGACAAGGGAATCCGAAGATCACAGAAGAGGGATCACAGAAGAGGGCCCGAAACCAGGAGATGGCGGCGGCAGTGTAGGCAAGCTGGCGGTATTCCGCCTCAGTACTGGACCGGGAGACACCCCCTTGTTTTTTGGCGCTCCAGGAGACAAGGTTGGAGCCAAGATATATACAGTAGCCACCAGTTGAGCGACGGTCATCAGGATCTCCAGCGTAGTCAGCATCCGAGTAGACCCGGAGGGAGAGGGAACCAGGACAGTAGGACAGGCCATGAGCAGGGGTACCTCGCAGATAGCGAAGGATGCGTTTGACTGCAATCCAGTGGGCAGATACCATGTAAGACTGGACAAACAGGTATGCTTTTAAGCTTATATTTCATTGATAAGAAAGGTGCCTTATATACAGTAAAGACTTCCTAATATGTACGATGGTTAGCTTGCTCCTAAAGTATAGGAATTGACAGGATAGTATAAACTGCCTAAATAGGAAGATCCTAGGATCCTAGAAGATACATGTAAATCATAGGACATCTATTCTGATCTGATTGGATCCTGAGGGTCTAACACTATGTGGTGGTGCACAACTTAGCCAAGAGGCACAACGTCGGAACGCTTGCCCGAAGCGCCACCGGTTTTGGCGTCTCCGAGCTCATTCTGGTGGGTCTCAGAGAATTCAACGCCTTCGGAAGCCATGGCTCCACTTCACACGTTCGCTTTCGCCACTTCCACTCCCTCCAAGACGCTCACGTCTTTCTCAAGGTCTTCTCTTTCTCTGTGATTTTCTTCTTCCTCTGATTCCGGGTATGGATCTTACTGTGGTTTCGTTTATGCATATGCGTTTTAGGAGAGAGATTGTGATATATGCGGCGTTGAGATCACTGATAATGCTATGCCTGTCAATCACCACCCTTTCACCAAGAGCACTGATTTTCTTCTTGGCAACGAGGTAATTTTAATTTTTGACAAGACCCGTATGGTTTCTTTCACTTAGCTCACAAGAAAGTCTCTACTTATTGATTAGTGAGAAGTTTGGATCACTAACTTTGTTGTTGGCATCTATCTTTACTTCCAATAGAGGATTCTTGGTATTTTCTTGGTTGGTTTTTTTGATATGTTTTGGTGGTTTATGAAGGGTTTTTTTCTACTGCAATTTGACGCTGATATCTTTGTTTCAGTTTGAGTTAATTTTGCATTCACTAGGCATTTCTTGTTTGCAAACAAGCTGCATTAGTTGACCTAGCCTTTATATCTTTATGTATGTTGTTTGCAGGGAACAGGCCTTTCTGCTAAAGAATTGGAGACCTTTCTGCTAAAGAATTGGAAATATGTGACTTCTTTGTGTATATTCCACAGTATGGAGGTACTGCTTCCTTTAATGTGACCGTAGCAGCGTCTATTGTGCTGCATCAATTTGGAGGTAACTATAAGAAAAATGGCCAGAACTCATATGCCTTTTTTTTTCTTCTCTTTATTTACACTTTCCATGATCGTGACGGTTCACTGCATAAGCAAGAAATTAATGTTACCACCGCTTGGATGATGTGAATTATTTCGCTTAGTGTCTTGTCATTTTTCTGGTGTGTGAATATCGTCCTTTAAGTTCCCATTTCTTATGTTCAATCATTACGCCTCATTTAGGTTTTCTAGTGTCCATCTTAAATTCTAACTTGCAGATTGTTTGTATGCTTCCTTCCTGCCGCTGTGGTCCCTATTTGCATCCATTGAACTTTTTACGAACGCCCAATATAAGTTCTTGGAGTCTTATTTGGTCACTTGGCACCGATTAGGCCTTTTCTCAACTGATGAAGAGAGATGTGAGGTTAGGTAGGTCTTAGTAGTAAGTCTTAAGACTGTTAGATAAGCTTTAAATATTAGAATAAGTATCAGTCAATAAGATTACTTAACTTTCTTTAATGACCAAAATTGCTTGAGCTTTGACTGGCAGACCAGTCTAAATTTCATGTTGAAAAAGATAATGATTCTTTTCTTTCAAAATTGATTTTTCATTCTCGAATAGAAAGTGATTTTAGGTTCCTGATAGCCAACACCAAAGAAATGTTAGAGAATCTTTTGTTTTTGCCCACCTTTTTAGATGAAATTTTCAATACTTTTTTATTATCATGCTTGTGCCCAACTTACGAGATTTTCCGCCCGTGGTTATCTTCAGTCTGGGCTGGCTTCCCTGAGAGAACTCGTGAAGGGAATAAGTTTATTGTGGCTGAGAAACCTGTACATTCAACAAGACGAAGTTTTTGTGCAGAAACAGCAGAGTCTGTCATCGAAGAGCGAAAGTTGAGGAAAGAAGGTACTGCTAATGGTTTCTTTGATGAGAATACCAATGGCAATTCATCTTCTAACCTTCTTGACGGATTGTTTGCTGATGTAAGAATATAGTGCCGTTAACATCATTTGAGCTGAAATTGGTTAGGATTGCTTGTTTGCATTCCTCATCCCTGTTGTAAACTAAATCAAAACGAATAGTTACGGCTTTTTTATTATCTGCAGTATGCAGAACATGCATCTAATTTCTAGTAAAATGTATTGCTAGTGGCAGATTCTTTTTGTTTCCAAAGTTAGTAGAGTTTATTGAAAGTTAAAATTGTACAAGTTTTTCTTTAGATTGTCCTTCATGCAAGAATGCATGGGCTGTGTGACAAGAATTGTATGTGGTTTTAATTTGTCTCCCTAATTGTATTCCACTTTTCACATGCAGAATTTGTTATATTCATGTCCTTAATTATGTAATACTATAAATTGATCAAAACTGCGGAAGTGAGATTTGAATTCAATTGTATAGGACATCCTCTGATTAAGCATAACAGCGTGGTTTACGTAGTTAGGTTAATCAAAAAACCGAAGGAGTTACCTGCTTCTTTTCGGCCCTCGCTTGAATCAGAAAAATAAAGCATTGAGTTAATCAAAAACTAAAGGAGGTTCATGGCCAAGGATAAAGATGTACGAGTTATGTTCTTGTTAATCGCGTTAGGTCGAAATTATTCCCACGGAATTCTTGGTAAGTTGGATTGAAAATTACATTGAATTAATTGAACAACAATCTTAAAATCCGACCTCCCACGGTATTCTTGTTAATTGCGTTAGGTCGAAAATTACATTGAATTAATTGAACAGCAATCTTAATCCGACCTCCCACGGTGTTCTTTTTAATCGTGTTGGGTTGTAAATTACATTGAATTAATTGAATAACAATCTTAATCTAACCTCCCACGGTATTCTTGTTAATCGCGTTAGGTCGAAAATTATATTGAATTAATTGAACAACAATCTTAATCCGACCTCCCGCAGATTAAATAATATAGGCCAATGTAGTTACGATAATCAAACTTTGTGTAATGGCATAAAACACTGCCGTTCCTTAAAGTGCCTGAAAATTGAGAGCAAAGTTCATAGATGGAAAAGTCGGTGGATAGGATTAGGACAAACTTGATATGTACGATTCAGGCAGATAAGAGAGAATTCATATATAAAAGATAGGCAAACTCGTAAATAAACAAATGAAAAGGATAAACTTGAAAGAGCAAACACTTCTGCTAATTAACTTTAGCACCATGAGTCTTGCGAGTCAAGTTACAATCGAATAGTTTAGGCGGCCTCTGAGTCTTGTGAAGAATCAGAACTTGAGGGGTACCCAATTCCATGGCGTTTATTAGGGAAGACAACGAAAACAGTTCCGGCAATGGTACCTATCAAAGGAGGCAAGACCTGCAACAAAACCTTCTCAGCGGACTCAAATCCTGGATAGAAGCACTTGACAGTGTAGGAGTCCAAAAGCGACACAACTGCAAACACAATCAAGGAAAACAAAGCATGCACAAAGTCCCCAAATCTGAGCTTATAAGAAGTCAAGTCCACAGAGTCGGAGTAAGTTGAGGGCCAAAGACCCTTCCTTGTGGCAACCCCATAGTGGGTTTGTCCATCGCTGCCGGTGTAACTGTCAGTGAAGGAGGCAAAGCAACACGAGAAGCCAGAAATGGCAATAAGGGCGGTGCTTAGGTGCTTGTTGAGGGTGGTGCAATGGCCGTTGTTCGTCAAGACAGGGTTGAGGAATTGGAACAAGAAGACGGTGCCGGTGGGGAGGAGCTTGATGAAGTTGCCTGCTCCGGTGAATGTTTTTTCCTGGGCACTTTTCTTTTTGGTGGTTGTTTTGGAGTTGGAGGAAGAGCTTGAAACCCCCATCGATTTGAAGTTGTTTTTATTTCTTTTTTCTTTTTTCTTTTTGTGTGTGTGACTTAACTAGTGTTTATGCTGTGTATTTATAGAGAAAGATAGAAAGAGAGGGAAAGTTGATTAGTAATTTGTTTTTGTGACGGATTTGAAAGATGGGGTTGTCGTGTTGAGTTGGAAAGATGACTTTTACTTTTACGAATGGTGCCGCGCGGCCTTCATTCTATAATCCAGGATGTGCATGTTGTTGAATTTTCTTTTTCTCCCAATAATGTACATACCAAGATGACAAAACCATAAATGGGTATCAATATTAGATAATTATGACGCTTGATCTTAATTTTAAGATGAATTATCGATATGTATTATCAATGTTGAATTTTTTTTTTTTTTATTTCAAACAAGATGCATGCCCAGAGTATCAATACATGAGTACTATTTTGAGTAAATTAAAAGTAAAAACAAAACATGCATTTAGTTTTTCAGAAACTGAGCTGTTGATCATATGTTTTGATATTGTATCAATATTGGCGAAAATCTTCATTAAAGACCAGAATTCTTATACTTAATTATAATTTCTGGGCAAGTAAGCAAGTAAAAATGTACTTGATTTTGATTGGACTAATTAGCAGGAGCTTAAATAATAATATATAAGATCTACCTTGAAGTCCTGAACCAATACCATCGAGATGCTTGAAAGATCGAGTTTCCAAATCAAATCTTTTGGCATTTTAACGAAGCGTGTGGGAAACCCTAAATTGATCGAGGAAACTTTTTTTCTTATGACCCCCTTAATTATTATATATATATATATATATATTTGTTCATTTTAAACAAGCATATATCTATATATATATATATATATTATGTATGCATATACCTATAATTAATAATCTGTAATTGAAGGGCTGTTGTTAGATTAGTTATCTATGATTCCAGAATAATAAATAGGAAATTAATTGAATAATCAGTAATTGCTTTTAGGTCCTTTTTTCAAGGAGTACGTAGTGCTCTCTCGAACTTTTTTCCCTTTGAAATAAAAAATTATAATACATTTTTGCTCATAATATTCATAGTAGTAATGAATTTTAATTTTCCCTGCTTACACTACAAGAGAATATGTCATGCCCATCTAGAGTTTGCTCGGCGCACCCATATTCGCCGGTAAAGGGGTCTTCGCCCGGCGGAGGGAGCGAGGCTTACCGGGCAACTCTTGAGCGGGAGCGCCTGCTCTCTTGGCGCCAAAGGGGGGGAATTTTCCCGGCGGGTGGTCAACCTCCGCTAGGCCAGCTATTATTAACGGCGAATTAGGCGCGTCGGGCAAAGTATTTCCATTGACTAGAGGCGGGAAAAATTTTGGCGCGAAGGGGTATTGGTGCCTATTGTTTGCCTGGCGGATCATTAAAGCTTGCCCGGCGCACCGGACAAAGGTCTAATCTACATTTACTCCAGACAGATTTATTTCTTCATCTTCTTCCTCATTCCTCATCAACTCTCTCATTATTCTCTCCCATTTACTCTCACAACCTCAATATAATATCATCATCACTTCATCATCATTTCATCATCACTACTTCACCTAAGGTAAAATTAATGATTTTAATGAGTTTGTTTTTTGTTTTTTTATTTTAATTTTGATTATAAGCTAAATTAATTTTTTGTTTTAGGTAATATGTGGTTGATTTGAAGGATTACTTATAAAAGGTATATGTATTTGCTTCTCAATTTAATTTTTCTCAAAAAATTGTATATAATTATGTTTGAAAATTGTGATATATTATAGAAAATGTTTTGAAATCTGGATATTATTGTGTTAGTAATTGTGATTTATCCGTTACTGCAAAGTTAATCAACCCAGTTAACTTTGTATATCGAAATTCGATAGAAAATCTTAGACCCGTTTGAGAGTCAGTGGATCGGATTGATCAATTGACTCTTGAATTGTCCATTTATAGGGACAGTTCGGGAGTGCACAACTATGTGTTGTATAGTTTGCTGTCTATGTGGTTAGGTTTGGATCGTGGGAAATTCGGTTTATATCCCTTTACTGTTCTCCAAATGCATACTAGAAATTAGTTTGAAATATGTACGTCGTGTATTTGGAGAGTTGTAGCGTGATGCCGCCGAAATTTCCCTCAGTCGAACCTTCGCCTCATAGGCCACAAACTATATAGCACAGAACGTGCACTCTCGAATGGGATAGGGTCAAATCACTTGAGGCATAAGGAGAAGATCGGGTTTTTATGGGATAGAGTCACAAATTATATAATTATCTACTTACATTGGTTCTATTTTTTTGAAGCATGCACAATGGACAGAGGCTGGATGCAAATGTTGGATAGATCTTCTTATTAGTATTTGGATGGGATTGACAGCTTCATCGCTTTTGCAAGTACTCACTGTAGGGATCGAAGGCGCATATTATGTCTGTGTCGTAAATGTAACAACTGTTGTTGAATGTCGCTGAGTGATGTCCATTAGCATCTGACATGGAACGGGATCGTACATAAGTACACTAATTGGATTTATCACGGTGCGTATTGACATCTTCACTTCACAGGAACCGTCGAGATTATAGTGATTCAGATAATTGGTGTGATAATGATCAATTTGTTGAGATATTAACCGATATTTTTCCCCCTGCATCTGATGATATGGATGAGGATGCCTGACACGACCCACCCCCAATCCCCCGGAATTAAGGGATGAGTCATACTCCCGTTTAACCCACATGCGACACGAAGGCTAAACACCTGTTCAACCCCCGTGGAACACGCAAGCTAAATAAGGGATACTCAGGTCAACGTCGTCCAAATACACCATCCGATTCCCCAGAGTGCGCAGAATCACTGTGGATCAAGTGTGTGATGTCTCTGTCTCACTAATAACAGCCTGCACCGTATCAACCTGAAGGGTATCAAAAAACATAAAAGACTGTGAGTGGCAGGCCTTCCTAGGATATCAACGAGTCTTTAAACTCAAAACACAAAAAATAGGCCTCGGGGGAGATCACAATAACGAGTCTTTAAACTCAAAACGTATCAATCAAGGGCCCTCCCCCGTCATCAATCAATCGGGTCTTTAAACCCAAAACCAGATTCAGCAATAGAAACGGGTATTTAAACCCAAAACCATGTGAAAATCATAGGAAATCCAGAAATCCATCGAAAACCAAATTCCAAAACCAAATCTGAAATCATCATTTGAAATCCCGAATTCAAATCTAGAAATCACATGAAAACCTAAATCCGAAAACATTAGAAACTGGGCCTCAAACCCGAAGGCACTTTTTGAAATCCATTTATAAAACCTTGAATTCAAATCATAATTCAAATCCCAAAAGCAAATCATCGAAATCATATCAAATCACAACATAAGACAGAATCTCGTAAAATGTACAAATACGTAAAATATCTCGAAATACGTGCAAAACGGAAAGCATAAAGATCATAAGCATAAAAATAGTAAGCACATCAAGAAAACATATAAAAAATTTATGCACGCATTATTATTTAGAAAGCAAAGTCCACTCACAGACCATCCTAGATGCCGCCTTGATACGCGTGCAATTACGCTTTCCCGGCTAATCCATTATCACCAGACTTCCCGAACCTGTCCAATTCACATTCTAAGGTCACTAACTACTTCAATATGCTTCTACTAAATCCCCATAATTTTCCCAGATTTTTAACTATTTTTAAACTAGCCCTTAAACCTTCGGACATCCGAATCATATTGAAACGATGTATGATCGACTCGAAACCAGTCCCAAAATGTTCATTACATCGAATAGATGAAAATTCATGTTAACAACTTCCCTAGAAATTGTACCACGCGCCCTCACGCACCGCCCAAAGGGGCTGCACGTGGGCTTCACGCGCCGGCCACTGTTCATCTTCTACCTCTTGTGAACTGGATTGGGTCCGATTCACTGTAACCCGGTCCAGCTCGAATCGGCTTTCCCTGTTTTCAGCCATTTTTCAGTCCTTTTTTTTTCTTCCATTAGCTTTGTCCCAGGCCCTAGACTCGATCTATGGACTCAAAATGATAAAACCAACTCGAAATTTACTTGCCTGATCTTCAAATAGTAACCATGGCCGACAACTCCGTTCTGCCACCATGTCTAACCACCTCCACCCTTGCTTCTGATTCCAATTGACTCCCTTGACCTCCAGACCTCACTTCCAATCATTAAAACTAATCAATAACCACTAATTCATGATTTACCATTTTTGAGTTCAACATAACTGTTCACGGGAATTCTAACTTACCATCGTCGTCATTCACCGCCGTGGGCACCACCACATTCGACTCCCTTCCCTTTCCATTTTTCCTTCACAACTCACGGCAAATGATGAGAATCGAGGGAATTGGGTTTCACGGTCACGGTCGCACCCTGCACTCTGTTTCTCACGGGTTCAAGGCCACCGTCCACAGCAGGTCGTCATGAGCACGCCACCATAATCCTCTCACTTTCTTCTCGCTCATTTCCATTCACAAATCATAAGCAATGGATGAGGTTAAGAGGGTTTGGGTTTTCACGATCACTCAGTGCTCTGTTTTTCACTCTGTGCCTTCCCAAAATCGTGCAACACCATAATTTAAAACCGTGTGACAAATGTGAGGTGGTGGGGGACCTTCCACGACCATCTAGAGAGGGGACAAGTGTCCCAAATCTAGTGGGCACAAATCCCAAGAACAACCACGTGTCCTAATAGCATTGGGCATAGATCCCAAGGCAAAGGAAAAGACCAAAATGCTCTTTACACCAAATTACCAAAATGCCCATGAATTTCCGAACGTCATAACTTTCACGTCGTATGTTAGAAGCAGACATGTCGCCTGTCTACGGACTCGTGACGTCCCGAACTACGTCACAGTCATCGACCAAAGTCTATTTGATCGCCCGAGTCAAAAGTCGACATTTCGCCCATTTCTAGGTGCACAACGGTCATTTCGCACCTTCTGTCCGAAATCAGCCAACTAATCACCAATTAATCTCACTAATCCTTAATTAATCACTAATCTAATCCTGAAATCCGGGACGGGTAGTTACAATGCCCCTAGGTCTTAACCCGAAGAGTCATATCTCCATTACAAAAGGTTGTTGAAAGAAGCTCAGCACGAATTATACCCTGGTTATAAATCCTTTTCGGTTCTAGGGGCAGTTGTGGAATTGATACCTATGAAAGTTGAGTATAATCAAACGAACAAGCATTTTGATCACATGATGGACATCATCACCCGAATACTCCCTGAAGATAATAGTCTCCCTAAAGATCATTATAACTCGAAAAAGCTTTTGAAGGATCTTGGTTTAGGGTATGTGAAGATTCACGCATGTACGAACAACTGTGCATTATTTTACGGTGAATTTGAGCATCTCGACAAATGTATTGCGTGCAATGAGCCTAGGTTTGGAAAGAATAAGATTTTGAATAAGGTGTTGTGCTATTTTTCACTGAAACCAAGATTACAAAGATTCTTCATGTCCTCTCACACAACTCATGATATGAGGTGGCATAAAGATGAACGCAATGATGACGATTCACTAAGGCATCTGGCTGATGGAGATGTTTGGAAGGAATTTGATAAGATGTATCCTGATTTTGCATCGGATCCAAGAAATCTCATATTAGGACTTGCTACAAACGGTTTTAATCATTTTGGAAGTTTTGCAAGGCCCTATAGCACTTGGCTGGTAGTTTTAGTACTGTATAACTTGCCACCTTGGAGATACATGAAAAAAGAATTCACAATTCTTAGTACTTTAATACCGGTGCCCAAATTTCCGAGTAATTCAATCGACGTTTATTTACGGCCGTTGATTGATTAGCTTGTGAATTTATGGAAAAATGGTGTCCAAACCTATGACAAGTCCAATGGAGAAATGTTCACACTACACGCGGTCGTAATATGGACAATTAATAAATTTCTTGCTTACGGGATGCTCGCGGGATGGAGCACCAAAGGTTATCTTGTTTGTCCGACATGCAGAACGGATACAACATCCTTTTTGCACGCATCAAAGGGATGTTATTTGGGCACGAGAAGATTTCTACCCTGGGATCATCGATGGCGTATGCAGTCTGACTCATTCGATGGTAAACAGAGTTACGGGCACGACCAAGAGAGAGGTCCGGTGAAGAGATACTAGACATCTTAAACAGTATTCCCACATTCATCACAAAAAGCCCAAAACCTGCCGAACAAGAAAACTGGATGAAAAAAAATATATTTTTTTGGTTGCCGTATTGGTCGAAATTGAAAATCAAGCACATTGCGGATCCCATACTTTTATAATTTTTTTCTTCTTTGGTTTTTGCTGTTAAATATTACTTACTTATTTATTAATTATATAGGATCATATTTAGTATAATATATATTAATATGTAATATATGTTAATTATAAATCACATATATGTAATGTATATAAATTATAATAAGATATATGTAGTATATAATAATTAAAAAATAAATTATAATATAATTACATAATTATATTTTTTATAAATAAAGGGCTTGCTCGGTGCACATCCGCCGGGCCAGACTATTCTTGCCGGCGCAGACATGGAATTCGCCTAGCAAGGGTAAATGTAAAGATCTCATTAATCACGTCCGGTTTTATGATTTTCTCTAGGTTTTCATCATGTTTCGAGTAATACTACCATCCACATTTGACAGGACCCGTCCCAACTGGACGTCAAAAACCGTACCCGGTCCTGCTCCCGTCTGACAAGTCAACTGAAAGTCCGAAACTACCCTTCAATACCTGCCAGACAAGGGAATTTTTGCGCCTGTGCCCGCACATACCTCCACCTCTAGAATAGCCTCGATCAACGCGCCACGACCTGAAGGGTTAACAAAACAGAAAAGGTGTGAGTGGACAAAAATGACCTCTTATAAAAACATTTACCAAAATACATTCTTACCCTCCAGTTTTCACAAACTTGCATGCATATCGTAAAACATGAGTAATAGTATGAAATCATTCAAGTATGAACAGTGGACCGATAAAATCAAAACATATTTTCCCATGGTCCACAAAAACTCATGTTCACCAAATCAGTTTAACATCTCAAAAAGTTCACAGTTTCTTTAAATCATTTTAACCGCTAAACCACGGTTTCCTCAAAATCATTTTCCATAATCCACGGGACTTATTTCCATATCCTGTTTCTTAGAGTCACATTTATCCCTGCAACGCGTGCATATCAATAGGCTCAAGGACCGCTCAAAATCCGAGCATCCGCTGCTGTGAACACATCATCAGTCAGCAATCCGTCGCTGGGAAAAACCTCACCAGCCGACAATCCGGATCTCGTGAACACATCACTTACCGATCCATATAATCCAGCACATCTGATCTGAGTCAAGCCTCCCCTGGGCTGCAAGACAAAGATCGTGCTACGTGACCTCTTCGGGGTAAACACTTCCATCCCGAAGGCGAGCGTTATCTCCAGGGTGCACTCCGGGGAAAAACATATTTTCTCCCGAAAGCCCTAATTATCCGCAACATATCACCATCACAAAAACCAGTGAAAAACAGTTGCATTGAAAACCAAATCATATATCAATACAGGGTCTCAGCCCCAAGTCCCGATTTACTTTATAAATCCGAAAATCATCAATATCATCATGTCATCACATGGAAATACAATTTCAACCAAAATCACAATTCCATTGGGTCTCAAGCCCAAAATATCAATATCACGTAAATTCGTGCAACCGTAAACCCGAGTTGCCACGATCACGTAAATCCATGAAATCAATCACTGACTCATAATCCGAGTCCAAATATCATTTTCAACTTCCTGACTCATAGCCCGAGTCAAAACATCATTTTCAATCCGGGCCTAGCCCAAAACATCATTTGCACGTTTCTCGTAAAACGTGCCCGAAAGACTAATTAAAATAATCACAAAATCACGAGGATACCAAAAATTATCAAATTCATCAAATTCACATGTAACTCCAATTCCGAGTCAAAATCATTATTTACTTGGGTTCTCACGCCCACAATATCATTTTTAACCAATTTCATGATTTCTCGAAAGTCGTACCAGAATATAATAATATAATAATCATAAAATCGAGAAATCACCGAATTGAAATACCAATCATGCCAAAGCATATCAAATCATATAATAAAGCATTTTAAATCATATATGCATGCATCACGGTTAGAAAACAAAGTCCACTCACACACACCGTTCAAAACGGTTCGTTTCCGAGCTGCACGTTTTTCCGTAAATTCTGGAAATCACAACTCCTGTCCAAAATCATTATAGAGGGTTACTAACATCTCAAAATACTTCATATAATTTTCCCCAATTTTTCCGGAATTTAAATACGTATTTTAAACGTAAAAGAAAACTTCGGATACGCGGAACATTATCGAAACAATATCCGATTCCACCGAAATCAACGTCAAAATGTTCGTTACACTGAGAGGATCAAAAGTCATGTTGACCTCACCTTGAGACTAGGCTGGACGCGCCCTCACGCGCCGCCGTGAGTGGCTGCGCGTGAAACCCACGCGCCAGCTACAGTGTCACCAACCTAACCCGTTTGTCTGATAAACGGGTCCTTTAGCCCGCGATCAGACCCGGTTCCAATCCTGTCAATTCGACATTAATTCCTTCAATTGAACATTCAATTAGTTTCGTTATAAGTTCAATTAGGGTTCTGTATCATCAATTACTTGAAACATTACCTAAATCCTCACGATCAAGGATGAACAATCGAAGGACCTCCGGCCACTGTTCATCATTCGAACTCCCTCAATTCCACACGATTTCCCCAAATTGATTCATCAAGAAGCTTCATTGATCTCAGGTAAACCTTTCCCCCAACTCAATTGGATCAATTCATTGCTCAATCTTCACGACTCAAACTCTAACATCCGTACACTGTGCAACCATGGAGTTTCCACCTTGGCCACTGATTCCTCCCAATTGATGAACCCAGAAGCATCAATGGAGCATGAGGAATTGTTTCCCCACCTCAATTTCGTCGTTTGATCACACATTGATCACGACTCAAGCTCGATATCTCTCACTGTTACCAAACCCGTTCAGAGCCAATTGGGCATGAATTCCTCTCGTTTTTGATTTGAAACAAATCGTCTCAACCTCAGGAAGCTATTTCCAATCTCCAATTCGATCATCACAGCTCAATTCGTCCAATTCGATTTTCCCTCCCAAAACTCAAAATCCGAAATTCCAGTTCGATAGTTACCCTCAATCCCTCGTGTTTTCCTCACTCAATTAGTCTCTGAATTCTCTCCAATTTCCGTTCATAAGTTTAGTGGATAGGGAGGAGATTAAGGGTGGAAGGATTTTGAATTTTGGAGGTGCACGGGTTAAGAAATCACAGAAGAGAAAATGGAGGTTTAATGGATTTTTAATTAATTAATCATCACAAAAACACAATAATTATATTCTCCCCAAAACAAGGATCCTGGTTTTAGGCCTCAATTTAAGGGATGAGTGACAAGTGTCACTCATCCAAGTGTGTTCAGTCACCGGGTACTGTTCATTATTAAAATATTATTTTATTCCCGGTTCGTTCGGTTAATCGAGCCCGATTCCGTGACCATAACTTCGTCGTCGAATCTCCGATTTCGACATGCCGCCTGTCGTTGGATTCGTATCGACGAGACCTACGTAACGGTCCTTGGCCCTCGTCCATCGGATCTCCCGATCAAAAAGTCAACATTTGGCCCCTAATATGCCAAATTACCAAAATACCCCTCAACTTCCGAACATCATAACTTTCTCTACGTATGTCGGAATTGAACGTGCCACCTGTCTATGAACTCGTGACGTCCCGAACTACGTCACAGTCATCGGTCAAAGTCCATTTGACCGCCCGAACTAAAAGTCAACATTTTGCCCACGCTAGGGGCAAAACGGTCATTTTGCACGTTTCGTCCGATTTCACTCAACTAATCCCCGATTAGTCATTCTAATTCATAATTAATTAATATTCACTCCCGATATTCGGGACGGGTCATTACAACATTAATGAGAAACACTCATATATCATATCCGTAAAATTTTATGGAATTTCGACGTCCCGAGAATAGGTTATGGTGCGAAACGAATCGATGGTAACAAATTGTCGTTTGTTAATCCATGACCTTCAATCCCTCCAAATGTCGCCATTTTCGACAGGCGAGGTCTAGGCACACCAAATCACAAACTGAACGTCGGATTTGTCAAATTCACTCGTTACCATATCGATCGAACCCAAAAACGAAGATTAGTATTGAAGTTTCCTTCAAAAGTTCCAAGTGTTAATACGTTGGATGGTTTTATAATTTTCACTATTTTTCCTTCATGTTTCGAGTAATTCAACCATCCAAATTAATGAGAAACACTCATAGATCATATCCGTAAAATTTTAAGGAATTTTGACCCCCCGAGAATAGGTTACGGTTTGAAAGGAATCGACGATAACAAATCGTCGTTTGTTGATCCAAGGCCTTTAAGCCCTCCAAACATTGCCATTTTCGACATGCGAGGTCTAGACACACCAAATCACAAACTGAACAGTCGGATTTGTCAAATTCACTCGTTACCATATCGATCGAACCCAAAAAAGTCAGATTTATTGAACACTTGGCTTGGCAGATGATGTATATCCACCGGGCAAGGTGAATTTTCGCGAAAATTCAAAAAATCAGCCAAAAAATTCTCGAAAAATTAAAACTGCTACCCAACGTTGCCCTGCTAATTATTAAATCATGCCTGGCGGATGGGTGTGCTGGGTAAAGCCCCCCACTCACTTAGAATAGACGCAACCCTTCCCTTTCCTTCTTCCTTTTCATTTTCCTAAACCAACCATTACAGCCGCACCCACCCCTCTCTGCAACTCATCTCAGCCGCCCTCTCTCCCTCCCTCACTCAACTCCCTCTCTCACTCAAGCCCCTTCACTCAACTCCCTCTCTCACTCACCCCTAAACTCTAAACCAAAACCCCTTATTAAACGTTGAACCCAAACACCCACAACCCAAACCGGCGACCCACGACCCCAAATCCCAAAATCGGACCACCCTTCTCAGTCCTCTCACTCTCTCTCTCTTTGTCTCTCGAGTTTCTCTCTCTCGGCTCCTCAATGTAAGCCTACATCTATTTTTTTTTTAATTTTTGTTATTTATGGTTTTTTATTGAATGTTATATTCGATTGGTTATTGGATTGATTTTTGTACTAAAGCCGCACCCACCCCTTTCTGCAACTCATCTCAGCCGCCCTCTCTCCCTCCCTTACTCAACTCCATCTCTCACTCAAGCCCTTCACTCAACTCCCTCTCTCACTCACCCCTAAACTCTAAACCAAAACCCCTAATTAAACGTTGAACCCAAACCGGCGACCCACGACCCCAAATCCCAAAATCGAACCACCCCCCTCGGTCCTTTCACTCTCACACACTCTCTCTCTCTCTCTCTCTCTCTCTCTCTCTCTCTCTCTCTCTCTCTCTCTCTCTCTCTCTCTCTCTCTCTCTCGAGTTTCTCTCTCTTGGCTCCTCAATATAAGTCTACATCTAATTTTTTAAATTTTTTGTTATTTATGGTTTTTTATTGAATGTTATATTCGATTGGTTATTGGATTGATTTTTGTACTAATTATTAGATTGAATTATTGAATTGTAGAATTGGATGAAAATATTGAAAATGATTGAATTATTGGATTGTTGGAAAAAATAGTGGAAATTATTGAATTTTTGGATATGTGTGGATATGTTTGGAAATTATTAGAAATTGTTGAATTTTGAGACTTTTGGAAAATATGGCAGTATTGATATTTTGGAAAGGTTTGGAAATTATTAGAATTTTTGGGAAAATATTGAAAATTATTTATTTTGCTGATTATTGGAATTTAGTTGAAATTATTATATATTTTTGGAAATAATCAATTTTTTGGAAAATTTAGGAAATTATTGAAATTCATTTAATTAGTTAATTATAGGAATTTATTTGAAATTATTATGTCTTTTTAGAAATTATCGATTTTTTTGAAATTTTCTGACAATATTGAAAATTATTACATTAGTTGAGTATTTGAAATAATTATATATTTTGGAAATTCTCGAATTTTTCAACATTTTCGAAATTTATTGAATTGTATTTAATTATTGCATTATTGGAATTTTTTTGAAATTATTAGAAATTAGTGGATTAATGCATATTTTTGGAAATTATTAGAAACTGTAAGAAATTATTTGATTTTTTTTATTTGTTTATTTATTTAATTATTTTAAATTTATTAATTATTAATTACTTTTGTATTGCAGATGTCTTTACGTAAATTTATCACTTCGCGAGGTCGTCGTAATGCGCCCGCAGAGTAGCCATCTCTGAGACGAGTGCCTTCCCCGACAGGGTAGCCATCTCCGGTAGTGCCTTCCTTGACGAAGCAGCCATCTCCGGGACCAGTTGTCAGGACCCGACCCTCCTCGGTCAGAACCTAACTCATCTAGCAAGATATTGTCCGCTTTGAGCCTCCTTGCCCTCACGGTTTTGTTTTTGGGAGCTCACGGTGCAACTTCCCAATGGGTCACCCATCATGGAATTGTAACAGCCTCAACTCGCTTAATTTTGGAGTTTCAACGGAACTTGAAGACATTGAGCTCCCAAAAGGCCTCGTTTAGATCAAAGTTGCACAGCGGCCCACTCTACCTAACACGATATTGTCCCCTCTAGACTCAATGGTCGAACCAGCCCAGCCCGAAGGGTTTTGTTCCTGGGAGCTCACGGTGCAACTTCCCAGTGGGTCACCCATCATGGGATTCCACCAGCCTCCACTCGCTTAACTTTGGAGTTCCCTCAGAATCCAAAGCAATGAGCTCCTTAGAGGGCTCGTGCTAGATAGGTGTGTGCTACACCTTTAAGGCACACCACCATTCCCCTCCCAAACCATTCCCCTCGCAGGAATGTGGGATCATTCACTGTTCCCTCCAAGACACGGGTCTTACAATCCACCTCTTTAAGGCCCATCGTCCTCGCTTGCACACTTCCCGGTTGGGGTCTGGCTCTAATACCATTCTATTAGGACCCAACCCTCATCGGTCAGGACCTGACTCATCTAGTACGATATTGTCCGCTTTAAGCCTCCTTACCATTGCCCTCACGGTTTTGTTTTTGGGAGCTTACGGTGCAACTTCCCAGTGGGTCACCCATCATGGAATTGCATCAACCTCAACTCGCTTAACTTTGGAGTTCCAATCGAACCCAAAGCCACTGAGCTCTCAAAAGGCCTCGTTTAGATCAAAGTTGCACAACGGCCCACTCTACCTAACACAATATTGTCCCTTCTAGACTCACTGGCCAAACCAGCCCAGCACGAAGGGTTTTGCTCTTGGGAGCTCACGGTGCAACTTCCCAGTGGGTCACCCATCACGGGATTGCACCAGCCTCCACTCGCTTAACTTTGGAGTTTTCTCGGAATCCAAAGTAGTGAGCTCCTAAGAGGTCTCGTACTAAATAGGTGTGTGCCTACACCTTTAAGAGGCATCATCGGTCAGGACCTGACTCATCTAGCACAATATTGTCCGCTTTGAGCCTCCGTTCCCTTGCCCTCACGATTTTGTTTTTGGGAGCCCACGGTGCAACTTCCCAGTGGGTTACCTATCATGGAATTGCACCAGCTTCAACTCGTTTAACTTTGGAGTTCCAACCGAACCCAAAGCCACTGAGCTCCCAAAAGGCCTCGTTTAGATTAGAGTTGCACAGCGGCCCACTCTACCTAATACGATATTGTCCCCTCTAGACTCACTGGCCGAACCAGCCCAGCCCGAAGGGTTTTGTTCCTGGGAGCTCACGGTGCAACTTTCCAGTGGGTCACCCATCATGGGATTGCACCAGCCTCCACTCGCTTAACTTTGGAGTTCCCTCGGAATCCAAAGAAGTGAGCTCCTAAGAGGCCTCGTGCTAGATAGGTGTGTGCCTACACCTTTAAGGCACACCACCATTCCCCTCCCAGACCATTCCCCTCGCAGGAATGTGGGATCATTCACCGTTCCCTCCAAGACACGGGTCTTACACCAGTTTTCTCCTCGACAAAGCAGTTATCACCTTCTACTGGGCCATCATCAACAGATCAGCCAAGAACTTCCTCAGCACCCCCGAGAATCATTCCTGACGATCGGGTGATACCGGGGCCCCTGATCAGCGAAACGTTGCACCAGCTCGAAACGAGGGTAACCTCATACTACCCCTGAGGCCACTGGAGTTGACGTTGCAGAGGGAGGCGATGCACATATCCCATTGGGTATGTTTAATATCTTACTGAATTTAAAACTTGTATATATTTTTTATAACATTATGTACTAATGTTAATCGAATTTGTAGGGAGTATCATAAAAGTGCATGGCATTAGCAAGGGGTTAAAGTCCCAGCAGATATGCAGGTCGACAGGAACGAACATCCAGGTGGTTTGGGTGTAATGACTTTGCGCACTATACCCCAACGTGCATACTTTGTTGATGCAGGAAATGAGGACGATTATTCGCGGAAAATCGAAGATGATGGCTGACACCTTCAGAGAACAAGACCCCGCAAAGCTTGTCATTTGTTGGTCTGGTTTACGGGTATGAAATTTTTTTTAAAAAAATTGTTATGGTTTAACATACTTTAATATTAGATTGTAAATTAATTTTGAACGAGATGAGACCAGCGCCCCTCTAATGGAATATATTAACTTCCATTGGCAAAAGGGGTATTCCAACTGGAAGTTCGAGCTCCATGGACAAGTTGGAGGGGGTGGCAATGGTTATGCGCGCATTGGATAAGCGACCAATTTAAAGTAAGTTCATTTTTTTCTTTATTTCTTTAATTGAGAATATTAATTTACATATTTCCGTATTAGTAATAATTATTTTTCAAATGTGCAGGTAAAATCAAAGGCCAACAAGGCGAATCGAGCAGAGAAAAAATTTGAGCACCACGGGGGATCACGCCCCTTGTTGGCTCGACATGAGGCACGTCATGCGGCTGGGTCCCTGTTCCCGAATGTTGAAGCCTTGGGGGTGGTTTATACTAGGTGTGGCAATGAGGCAGCTGGCGTTATTTACGTAAGTTCAATGTTTGCGGTTATTAAATATTTTCTTATTTTTAATTACGTAATTTTCTAATTATTACTTTATTCAATTTTGTAGGCCACCATGGTGGAGGACGTGCAACAGATTCAGGAACTATTGACCCTGCAACAACCTGAGGTCCTGCTGCAAGACCAACTACCGGATCCCGGGACGTCGATTGGAATCCTGGAACGGCAGCTTGGTCAGCGACTCGAGAAAGTTGTCTGGGGCGCTGGAGCAGGGCTCTTTCGAGATGTCTCGAGTCGATCCTCGAGTTCATCTCGGAGAGGCAATCCCGAGGAGGTCACTCAGCTGCGGGGCAACTTGGAGGCTCTTCAAGCGAAAAATACTGAGTTTAAGGCTGGGCATGCGTGCCTCGTGGCCCAACAGGCAGTTATGTAGGCCTAGTGTCAGGACCGGTCCCAAATCCCCCTGGATTAACGTGGGACCCGCCTGATCCCGTCTGGCACCACGTGTTAGACCCGGGAAAATTCCATCTCTAGCCCTCGTCGGGGCTATCAGAGTGCGTCAGGATCGTAGGAGGAGGGGAGTGATGTCTCGTCTCTGCTACAGCCCGCATCCGCAATCAACCTGAAGGGCATTAAAACACAAAAACTGTGAATGGATAAAAATAAACATTTTATTAAAAAAAAATTTGCATAAAGACATTTATGCCCTTCAGAAAAGCATATGCATGCATTCAAAATCATTTATTAAATATTCATAAAAACCACTTGAAAATATTCTCAACCTTACAAGGGTTCATGCCCGGCCCCATAAACCGTCATGACCCATAAATCCATTTGGGTCCCTGACCCGAAATCACAATTCAAAACCCGTAGGTCAAATCAATAGGGACTCAGCCCAAATCACATCACGTGGGTCTCAGCCCAAAACCTTTCTCAGTGAAATACCCACACACAAAATACGGGGTCTCTGCCCCAAATCATTTCTAAAACATCGAATACGGGGTCTCCACCCCAAATCACTTTCTAAATCATAACACACAGGGCCTCTGCCCTCAAATCACTTTTCTTAAAAACCACATACGTATCAACATACGCATAACCCTTCCTAGGAACTTCCGGAGAAGATGCCAACTCGGGGCACACAGCCCCTAGGGAACACATCCCCGATATAGTCACGATGTCATCATATCTATCTAGTGTGCACACTACTCGGGGTCTCACTCCAAGTCTTCTCCCAGGAATCTCCATCTGGGAGGCTCAATCTCTGGATCTAGTCCGAGCTCTCTCTCTAGATCTAGTCCACATATCTCTCCAAAATTTGGTCTGGGACCACATCATAATAAGTAACCACCACTCCTGGAACGGGATCCCTATGGGGATACCTACTCTGGTCTGTGGATCGTGACTCTCCAGGTCGACGTCTGGAGGAGACCATATAATCAATATGGGGGGTTCAATATCATTTTCAATTCTCTTTCTTTCTTTCTCAAAACACATTTCAACTGGGTTTCATACCCGATTCATCTCAATAGGATTCCTCGAATCCGATTCAAATCCATTTCACAGGTCTCGGCCTAAATCCACAGTTCAACAGGGTCTCATGCCCGAATACTCATTTCATAAACTGAACTGGGACTCAAGCCCGATTTCACAATCAACAGGGCATCAAGCCCGATATCACGACTAACTGGGCCCTAAGCCCGAAACCATAACCCAACAGAACCTCAAGTCCGATTTCACAACTAACGGGGCCTTAAGCCCGATATCTCAACTAAATGGGTCTCAGGCCCGAGATCATAAATCAACGGGGCATCAAGCCCGATAGTACCACTAACTGGGCCTCAAACCCGAATCATAAACCAACTGGACCCCCGGTCCGATCGTATGGCTCAAATGGACCCTCGGTCCGATTCCTCGTCAAATCAAATGGACTCCAAGTCCGAGCTTTGTAAATCAAAGGGGGTCTCATTCCCGATTTCAAATTTCCAAATCCAAAATCCATTTATTAAATCCTCATTGAAAACGCAGTACGCAAAGGTACGACATAAATCCAAAAACATCGAAAAACGTGCAAATATGTCGATCCTAAACTACCACGATCAAATGCACTCATGGAATCACAAAACATACATTAAAACACTTATAACATTTATGCATGCATCAAGTTTGAAAGAAAGGTCCACTCACAGACCGTCCGAAGCCGTACCTCGATATGCGTGCCAAAACGTCTTCACGGGCCAATCGTCGCCTCCGAGATTCCCGAACCTGTCCAAATCGTAATAGAAGGTTACTAATAGCCTTATTAACCTCCCATTAAAGTCCCGTAATTTTCCCAATTTTCTAACTATTTTTAAAACCTAACCTAAACCTTCGGACGTCCCGAACTATATCGAAACGATGTCTGATTGACACGAAACCAGTCCCAAAATGTTCGTTACATCGAATAGAAGGTTTCGTGTGTTGAACTCATCCCCAGAAACCCCACCACGCGCTGCCATGCGCCGCCCAAAGGGCCCTGCGAGTGGGCTCACGCGCCGGTGAACAGTGCATCGTCCTCAGCGGGTGAACCGATCCAGACCGCCGGTTCGGTCCATTCTCTGCAACTGGACCGGCATGACCGGTCCAGGCCCCTACACTCTTCATTTTCATCCGTTTTTTCCCATTTCAATTCTAAAATTCCTCTCTTAATGTTTCCTATCATTTCCAATTAACCAAACTACCTAAAACCGCCTAGAACCCGTGAACCCAAAAATCCCTCCACAGTTCAAGTTTTCTAAAACCTCCCATGGTGTCCTACAACCCCTAACCATCCTCAAAATCATCCTAACACCTTCCTACCAACCCATTTAATTCATTAAAAACATCCAAAATGACCCATAATGCACAAATAGAATTAAAATGGAAATTGGGCCTGACCGTGAAATCTTCTCGGTTCATGGCTCCACCGTCCACAGTGGCGTGCCCTTGGCCAGCCACCAACATCCACACATCCTCTCCTCACTCCCTGGCATCTCAGTCATGATCAAAGGAAGGGTTGGATTGGTTTAAGGGGGAGGGTGAGATCGGGTTTGTTTGGAATGAAGGAAGAAAAGTGATCGATGAAGATGAAGGGTGAAATGCATGAAGGAAAAGGTTGGCCAGTGGATGGGTGACACTTGTCACTCATCCATTGGTCCACTGAAAATTTTCTGGGCCCCACTTAAGTCCAACAGATTCTCGTCTCGTAATTCGTACAATAGTGCATTCCGATTTCCGTGAACCGTAACTTCGCCGTCGAACGTCTAAATTCGACGTGCCGCCTATCTACGGATTCGTATCATCGAGATCTACGTAATGGTCTTGGGCCCTCGGCCATCGGACCTCTCGGGTCAAAAGTCAACATTTTATCCAAATTACCAAAATGCCCTCAAACTTCCGAACGTCATAACTTTTCCCTCGGACGTCGGAATCGAGCGTGCCACCTGTCTATGAACTCGTGACGTCACGAACTAGGTCACAGTCATTGGTCAAAGTCCATTTGACCGCCTGAACGAAAATTCAAGGATTCGCCCATTCTAGGGGTAAAATCGTCATTTCGCCCGAACGTCCGCTAATCCTCGTCTAATCTCTGATTAGCCTTGCTAATCTGTCATTAACTCTTAATTAATCCCGCTAATTCGGGACGGGTCGTTACACCTAGCTTGCAATGATATTCACCCAAATGGGTCAGCGTATGCCTGATGTCAATGGCTCATAGTCCCAACTGGATTCTAGTCAGCAGCCTGCTCAGGATTATGCTCACCCACCACCGAACATTTAGTTATATTAGGTTTTTTTTTAATTATGTAAAATTATTACATTTATTGTATATATATTATAATTAATTTTCATTTAATTGTAATTTTTTTCTATTTTAATATTCTTTCCATTTATTTATATATAATATAAAATAAATAAAATTATTCAATTGTTAAAAAATTTAATAAAAAAACTATTTAACATTTAGCCCAGCGGATATGTCTGCCGAGAAAACAAGACGTAAGTAACCATTACCCCGCGCACCTCCGTCGGGCCAGATAATCTTGTGCGGCGCACCTCCGCCACGCAATTGTATTTTCCGACTATGTTGCTCGACGAAGACTGCGCCAGGCAAACAACGTTGATTGGTGTTTAGCTCGATGGGTCACCGTCACCCGTCGGGCTATACCTTTGCCAGAAGAGGCCTGCTTGGCGCAATTGGCTCGGCGGAGACACATCATGCAAACGTTAGTTAAGCGCATGTAGATGTTAGCTCGGCGGAGCCGCTCCATCAGGAAAACACTATTTTGTTGTAGTGTTGACAAATTAAGGACACATCACCTACTGTAGTTGCAAGAAGTATATATATATATATATATATATATATATATATGTTTGTAATATTTTAGTAGAATATTAGTAAGGTATATGTTTGTGGGGATATTCAATTGATTGTCAAACTGATTTTTATATAAAATGATGTATAAAAAATGCTTAAAAGATAATTAATTATTTATATACATTATTTATTTATATAATTTCAAATAGAATATTATAGCAAGATATATACCCGCGCGTAGCGCATGCGTGGATATTCAATTGATTGTTAATTAACCTAATTTTTATATAAAATGATATTTAAGAAAAATATTTAAAAGATAATTAATTGTTTATATACATTATCATTTGTTCATTTAATTATATAATTTCAAATAGAATATTATAGCAAGATATATGCCCGCGCATAGCGCGTGCGTGGATATTCAATTGATTGTTAATTAACCTAATTTTTATATAAAATGATATTTAAGAAAATATTTAAAAGATAATTAATTATTTACTTACATTATCATTTGTTCATTAATTTATATGATTTCAAATGCATTATAAGCAAAGATGAAGTATAGATTTTAGCGGAAATATCGATAGCTAATTAATGAACAACTGCATGGATTTAATATTGAATTGTATAGTAAACCGTCATTGTGTTTGATTTGTATGAATGCATGGGTTATTGACCTTAACCAAATATTTTTGTTTTAATATAATGCCTAATTTAAAGCATGTTGAGTTTATATATGGACATCGATCAGCTCGTCAAAGATATAATTTGTAGGCAATGGCATGCCAGGTGGCCTTGCAAGTTAATTATTAGTTTTTTGCTCGATCGTGTCTTTGTCGTCCCTCCATCGGCTTCACACATATGATCACCATCATCAGTCCACTAATAATCAATATCATCTACTTTATAAATGAAGAACATTTCACAAACTTAATTGGCTACGTGGCGTCAATTGACCAGCTAGATCAATAGTAATAGTTGATATGATTTTGTCTATGTGCAACTAATCTTCTTCAACTGCCGATCGTCGGTCGAGGCTGAGGCTAAGGCTGCTCTTACTCTTCTTTCTTCTTCTTTTTTGATTAAAATTGATATCATTGTATATATATCATTAAAAAAAATCGATATATCCATATTATACCATCAACATAAAATTATAAAATAAGATTCGTAAGTCAGGATGATAAGATTAACGCAGATAAAGTCACACTAGCAGTTAACAAACCGTCAACACTGAAATTATACAAAATTATGATCAAGCTCACAAAATCCAAAATAACCAAAACCCTAATAACATCAATAACCTGAAACAAACTATCTGCGCTAAAAGAATTAGTCACCATGTCATGTGTGCTTGTTTCGTTGCAACCAATAACCGTAATGGAGCTGATTGAATCTGGGTTTCATTTGCTGTGTGCTTGTTTCGTTGCAACCATGGCTTATTATCGATCATCATCTCAACCCAGGTCGCTGACACGTTCTTTTCTCCCCTAAACTTTTGCTCACACCCCCCTTCAAAATTTGGTGAGATTTCAACCGCTTCTCATCCTATTCCATGTTCTTCTCTCGAGCACTTGCGTGAATTCTGCAGTTTTTGCAGGTGTTTGAGTCCATTTCTGCTTGAAAAATTCGACGTCGGAATCAGAGTGTGCATGAACAAGCTGCTCTGTTTATTTTTGTTTTTGCTTGGAAATGAAATAAAGCCATTGATGCGTTTTAAGCTGAGAACTCACTTCAATTTGGTAAAAATGGGTTTTCGTGCTTGCTTGGGTGTTTCAATCAAAGACGGCTCCTTTTTCTGGCGGTTGCTCGCTCTCTGTTTCTGCCCTTTTGCTTGCACTGTTCAGATTTTTCTGCAAATTCTTCATCAGGTTTTCAAATTCCCAGTTGGGTTTTGTAATTAGGAAAAAAATTATCTTTTGGGCGTGAAAATTCAGTGTCTTAATCTAATTGTGTTTCTCATGCAGTTTTGATGAAGATGAGAGCTTTCAGATGGTGATTCAGAATTCAGTGACGGGTCTGCAATCAAAGATCTTGAGTTCATGGAAGAAGCAAAAGTTTCAAACTTTAGAAGTTAAGTTGCACCGAAATGGATACCGAAATGGATACGGATACGGATACGAGAATATGATACGACACGATACGATATTTTGATACGTGAAAATCAAAAAATCAAAAAATATAATACGAGAAGGATACAGAAAATAAATAATATATTAAAATTCAAATATAGTTAAAAAGAAAAGCATACAATTTCATTTTATCCTATAACAATTTCATATATAAATCTTTGGAAATAGAGGTTATTCAAAGAAAAAATTTGACCATTGACAATTACTAAATTTTCAATTCTCAAAATTCTTGTGAATCCACCCATTATTCAGTGCACATAGTAAAAAAAAACAGCATGGATCAAGCAAGAACACATGAAAACTAAAGAACCAAACTTCTAGCAAAAGTAAATTCAAAATTAGGAAATCCATTCGGCCTTATCGAGCTTCATCTAGCAATTCATCAGAGTTGGAATCGCTTGCATGGTAGCCTAATTGAGACCAACGACAACTCAATTAGGAACAAATAAGGTCACTACTAATTTACCGATAATCCAACTTGACGGAGAGACAGTACCTGGAGGCTTATTACTCACTTTCCAAACCGAAGATCGATATTTGGAAGCTCTATTCATCCAAGCATGCCCCTAATTACAAACAAATCACTACCGTCTTCAGAATGTCACAACTCAAAAATTCAGAACTTAAGAAGAAACTAAAGCAACCTCGCAATGTCATTCTAGTGAGACATCAACAACACATTCAGTAATGATTCATATTTCATACTACGCCAACGCCGCCAGCAAAACAAATTCAAACTTCTGTGATTTTAGAGTTCGGTATAATCAGACAATAATCTCCCATTTGAATGTTCTAACACAACCATTTAGCTTAATTTTATAACCATTTTCTCAAACATTAAGAACCAATTTTCTAGATGAAAACGGAACAATTAAACTCAAACCCAGTAACCACCAAAAACTGGGCACAAATATAACTATCTGAAATTAAAAACTAAAGCAATTCAAGGAAGAAAAATAAAAATGTAGATTATATGTCCAAAAATTAACCAAAAAGGAAAAAGAAATGACCTTTTTGGGGTCTCTCAGAACACCATAGCCGCTGTAATACATCTGGCCCACCAAGACCTGCATGGAGCTATCACCCGCCTTAGCCTCATTAAGTGTGTCCTGGAACCACTGCTTCACGCAGTCGGAGACCACCTGGGCAAGCGAACGAGGAAGATACACGAGCGAGGGAGAGGCGAGGGGGTCACTGCACAATGTTGATGGCGAGGGAAAGACGAGGGCCCTCGCATATCAGAGAGAGGAGGTATTAGAGAGAGGAGGGCGAGCTGGATCTGGTTTCCAAATTATATTTAATTTTCAACTTTGTTTTGACATTTATGCCCTCGCGTATCAATCAAAATTACAAATGGCGTATCCAACTATGAAACGTACGTATCCAACCTGTATCCAAATATCGATACCGTATCTGAGCGTATCAGACGCGTATCGAACCAGTATCGGTATCCGAAACGCGATACTGGGGCCATGGACGATTCGGTGCAACATAGGAAAGAAGTGAATACAATCAATCGTCAAGAAACAAGCACACAACAAATGAAAGCTAGATTCAATCAGCTCCATCTTCAATCAATCCACCACCCACTCTCTCACACAAATTCAGATTGCCATTTCAATTAATCGAAGAACGAAAAAGATGGAACCCAAATTTAATATTCACTGTTTATCTTCTTTTTGAATTTTTTATTTTTCAAATATTTAGCTTTAATAATTTTTTATAAATAATTAAACAACCAATTAGGAACTGACACGAAATCAATATTAACGTATTTACAAACTTGACTAATGAAATGGAGCAACGGAGGTAATAGAAGTGCAAAACTCGCAGTATATTGCAACAAAATCTAGTTCGGGAAGTAAAGTGAGATTCAATGTCCATTTATGGGAGCATTTTGAGTAATAAACCTTTTTATTATATATGTTATTTACATGATAGATTTATTACTAAAGTTACAATACGATAACTAACGGGCACCCATAACAATGAGATGATCACTCAATATAATTTAGGCTTATTATTCAAGATATTTTCCAAATCAAATATTAAATCTCAATTTTCTTCCCCACCGTCAAATCGTAACAATGTATTTCTTGAATCCTTATTTTGTGAAGTCCGTTGCACCAAAAGTTACATTTTATTATTTACGTTGTTAAAAGTACTGATGTATCAGTAATATTACAAAATCTATGGACGCAATTAAGATATTTGACATATTTTATTAAGTTTTATAATAAATTTATTTATAAAAAAATTTAAAAAAAAAATTAAAATTACCCGGTACGTCCCCAATCCCGAGTTGGCAGTCACCTACTGAAATCTCCATCAATCACCTCGTCTTCCTCCTCTCTCCATATCAATCTCTCCACCCTCATCTTTCTTTATCTGACATCCACAACACGAACACCACCAAATCCTGCTCAGAAACCAGCCACCACCATGCGGACCCAAATCCGACCCATCTCCAACTCAACAATGGACCCAAAAAAAAAACCACAAGGTAAATAAGTTATAAACTCAAATCTCATATATGCTTCATGGAACAAAATCAAAACCAAGATCACCAGATTTTCTCCGAATACAAAGCGAAGATTAAAAGGAGAAGGATAAAAGTGAAGTGAGGCTCTCTTTGGTTGGCGATCAAGGAAAAGAAATAAGAGAAAAATGGCAATTCTCTCACCTTGAATCAACAACATCCGGAGCGAAGCATTTCAATTTCCAAAGAAAAATGAATTATTCATTTGAGAATTTCTTCAAAATTCTAAATTTAAAGAAACAATATTATTCAAAATTTCTTAAAGAATTTCTTCTAACACGGTCATTTTAGATTTTTTTTTTTACTTTTTTCTTTTTTCTTATTTTTTAAATTTTTTTCTTTTCAATTCTTTTGGATAGAAAATATATTATTTAAAACAAGTTTAGAAGATACATGGTAAAGAAACCTAACTTTAATTTGAAATGTGTTAATGTCTTCCCAAACTTTTGAACCTTTTGGTTTAATTTATATATATATATATATATATATGACACTCCTACTAACTATAATATTTTATTCAATTTGACAATTTTACAATACGATGGATCACAACAAGTGGCTTCATGTAAGAACATGGTTGTGAAATCCCGGAAATTTCCATAGATTACGTTGTTAAATAATTTAAAATGAATGAGTTTAGTTCTCAGCAAAATTTTGATATTCATATAAATTCGTAATCTTTTTGTGTTTGATTATTTTTTATCAAAGCTGAAATAACTGAGATTTAATTAAATAAATAAATTAGAAATAATATACCTAATAAATAATAATCAAAGTAAGAATAGTAAGAATAAAAAATAAAATTAGTAGAGGGAAGAATCAGTATTGAAAATTCATAGATAATTTAAAGGATGGATAAAGAATGTGTTTTTAATTTAATGGGTATTGAATACCCATGGGTAAACCCTCACCCTACCCATTAGATGATGAGTAAAATTTTACCCATCTAATTTCTACTCATTTCAACAATACCCATGAATACACATATCCATAGGTAATTATGTCCATCCTTACTGTTAATGGACGAAACCATGTGCTGGGAAAATTTTCAAGCGTTGGGCAGAGAAGTCGTGGTGTCTTGAGCCACCACCGAGGCCATCTGCTCAAGAATCCCCAACCTAGATCGTCCAATCCCAGAGGTAAAAATCGATTTGTTTCTAGTAAAATGTAACAATCCCTCTATTTTAATGCGTAATTTTTGTAATTTAATTTAGGAAATGATAGATTTACCCTTTGTTTAGTAAAGGCCCGGTAACTACTTTTTATTCAGTTACACTTTGTGGAATTTTCTCAAATTATTGCATAGGTCTCAAACTCAAAAATTCGTAGACAGACAACACGTTTTAAAGGGGTTTCGTATGAGGAAGTTGCGGTTATAGAAGCTTGAGGTATTTTGGTCTTTTAGGTTTGAGATATTTTTGGGACGTGGATAAGATTCCTCCTCTCTCTTATCCTTTATATTTTGAGTAGCAAACACCAATACTCACACACACTCTCTCTCTTTCCTACCCATGAAAAACTCTACCCAAATCCAAGAAGATTTGAGGTAACTTCATCCATTCGTGTTCCACTAATCGAGTTCCTCTCCTCCTTACGATCAAGAATGTACAACCATCAAAGGAAAGGGTCACGGGACACCTAAAACTAAGGAAGGAAAAGAATCCAACATTTCGAGCCTTTTTTCAAACATTCTAGGCACTTTCTCTCAATTTTGAGCTTAGATTCAAGTTCTTGCAGTTGAATTGATGAATTTTCATTATTAGAACATTCGATTTGATTGAGAAATGAGAAACTTAGGAAGGTTTGAAGTTTAGGCCAAATATGAAGTTTTCCGATGAGGTACCGACATGGAAGTAAATATCGTCGGAATCGTCGATATATCGACCGATATATCGCGATTTCCGGCCGGCGGCACATAAGAAGGGGGGGGGGGGAAGAAATGTCGCGAAATTTCGATATTTTGTTTCGTTATAAACCCATAGATCTCATTATTTGATTAAAACGAACGAAATAGAACCAAAGTTTATGAAAATCGGACATAAAACAAGTGATTTCCATTCGGGTCATGCCGCCGGGTCGCAAAGACCCGAATCGCAGACCCGCGGGAGGAAGATGATGACTGTTAAGAGTTGCGTTGTTATCCTTTATATATTATACGGTGATTATAATTTCAATTAAATTTGATCAGCTGAGTTGGTGTGGGTTTTGCCCTCAGGAGGTGAGGTCCTGGGTTTAACCCACTCCAATGCAATTGTTGATTTCCCACCCCCCCCCCCCCCCCCCCCCCCCCCCCCCCCCCCCCCCCCCTTTTTTCGTTCTTTCCAAATTTTTAACTTTCTTTGTCAATTTTTTTTTTCAATTTTAAATATATCAATTTTTTCAATTTTTGAACAAAGATTAACTCTATTTTTTTCATCCTTTTTTTCCAATTTTAAATATATTTACTCATTTTATAATTTTCTTCCATTGAAATTTTTTTATACTTATTGTTATATTTTTTAATTATATTAACATTCAATTATAATAATTCACTTCAACTTATGTTTATGTTTAAATTTTATATTATTAGTCATCATCAGAACCTTATTGTATCATATAATTAATCATATAATTATTATATCAAAGTCATTTTATAGTTTTTATTAGTCCTATATAACTATCATTGGGTACTTAAGTTTTTCCCAAAGTTTCATTCCAAATTTCCAATTTTTAGACCGAATTTCAGTCATTTTTGTTGATCGTAAACGATATCGATATTTGGGGCGAGATATCCGTAAATTCGGCGAGCGATATATCCGTCGATATCGATATTTTCATCCTTGGGTACCGATGAACCAGATGATGGCAGTGACGGCAACGGTGCACGGTAGCGCCAGTCGTCTTTTCCAGCCAAAACACGGCAACGAAATATTCCTCCTCTGACGGAATATTTTACAGCTGTCAGAATATTTCGTATGCGTTGACGAAATATTCATTATAGAAACAAAATATTCTCTAGCGGCATATTGCTTTGCCGTCAGAATATTCCTCCAGTTTGGACGTAATATGTTGACAGGACCCACCCCGATTATCGCCTCGATAATCGGGAAGCATCCTTCTCCCGTCTGACAATCGAACACAAAAGACTGGAAAACCAAATAATATTACATCACACCCATTGTCAGACCAGGGAGATTAAACAAATACAACCGACTGGACGTCAAGTCCACAGTTTCACAGAGCAATAATATTACAAAATAAGTTAAAGAACAAATCCTACTCTGTGAAAAAACTACTCCGCAACGGAAAACTTTATGCCTCTGCCTCTACCTCGGCGCTAGCCCCCGAACTTGTACCACGACCTGGAGGGTAGTTAAAACAACAAAGTGTGAGTGGACCGAAACAAAAGTTTGCAGAAAGCAGTTTAAGGAAATCGGGGTTCGCCCTCCAGTTTTACAACACGCATGCATAACCCGATATTTGAAAAAACGCGTACTAAACATTCGAAATCCCTTTTTTCGAAACACGTGTAAAACATTTCAGAAAACCGTCATAACTCGTATAAAATAATATAATATTACCAAATCCAGAAACCGTCATTTGCAACATCAATTACGCAAATCAAGTAAAAAGTGAATCAATAATCACAATTAAACATTGGATCCATCCGAGTCTTTAAACTCAATATCAGGCCTTCTCGGGATATCAACGAGTCTTTAAACTCAAAACATAATCAATAGGCCTCGGGGGTGTCACAATAACCGAGTCTTTAAACTCACGAGTCTTTAAACTGAATCCGGGTCTTTAAACTCACGAGTCTTTAAACTCACGTAAAACCGAATATCATAATCATCACCATAAATCATATATGAAAACAGTAATCAATGAGTAAAAATGGTCATGCATGCACAATTTGGAAACCAAAAGTCCACTCACGGTTTTAGGACGCGTCAATCGCGCCCCGTGCGCTCCTCAGTAGCTTCGGAAATGTCCGGGCCTGTAAAAACGTACAAGGAGGGTTACAAACGTCCCCAAATAACTCGTAAGATTTTTCCTAATTTTTCCGGATTTTTCGACGAAATTAACCTTAAGGACCTAAACTTCCGAACTCCCGAAACTATCCCGAACGACTTTCGATCGACTCGAACTCTAAAGATAAAATGTGAATTAAACTGAGAGGAATAAGTTTCATGTTGACCGTAACCGAAGATGACATCACACGCGCGGTCAAGCGCCGCCCAAAGTGGCTGCGCGTGAAGGCCACGCGCCTGCTATAGTGTCACCGTCTTCACCCGACTACTGCTATTCGGGTCTTCAACCCGCGAGTTCAACCCGTCTAATTAGCCTTCAATTCTTACTCAAATGCTCTCGTTTTTTATCCTAACTTATCCTATACCCTTTTAATTTCTGTTCTACGTCATTTAATTACTTCGACATGCCCCAAATCGATCAACCCAGACCCGAACAGTCGAACGGGTCATCATCTAGAACTCACCCAAAATAGTTCCATTTTCAAATTAACTTCACCAGTAGCTTTAGGGGACCTAGACGAACACAATTACACAACTAATTCGACCAGAACTCACCTGGAAGTCGTCGTCCTCAACACTGGGTTTTCTCTGAAACTGGAACTCAGGTTCCTAGGCAAACAATGATCATTCCCCTTCAATTCTTGCACGGTCGTGTTAGCAAGGATCCCAGAAGAGTAATTTCACCCTCAGTTTGGTTCAACTCACCTCAAAACCCAACCTTCGAATTTCCCTCCATTTTTCCAGAACTCAGCTCTCTGGTTTTCTCTCTGGCTCTCAACTCTCCACTGACTCCAAATGAACTTCCCACTTCTTCTAACTCGGTTAATCGATCGAAATGAGACGACAACTCGTGGGAATCCTTCAGCTGATCACTGAGCAGTTTGTTTCCCGCAAACAGACCCCAAGAACAATTTTAAAACCTCACCCGTGCTCTGAGACTCTGCCCAGACACGCCTGAAAGCCTCCCACAGCCTCAAAGTCCATAAACTAATCATCTGAGCAATCCACTAATGCCTTAAACAATTTGCACGCACAAAACGCCACGGCATGGTCGTGCACTCTATTTTTCACGGTGGTGAACAGTAACTGCCGTGCAAATGACCAAAATGCCCTCAGTTGGCAAATTACCAAAATGCCCTCCAACTTCCGTGACCCGTAACTCGGTCGTCCGATGTCCGTTTCATGCGTGCCGCCTGTCGTTGTACTCGCGACATCGAGACGAACCTAACGGTCTTTGAGTCATGTGAAAATCAATTATCAAACAAAAAGTCAACTTTTCCCCTATAACGTCCAAATTACGATAATGCCCCTGGGCTTCCGAACGTCATAACTTTCACCACGAATGTCGGAATTGGACGTGCCACCTGTCTATGAACTCGTGACGTCCCGAACTACGTCACGGTCATCAATCAACGTCTGTTCGACCCTCCAATCAAAAAGTCAACAAATTGACCAAACGAATCACATGGGTAAAAGCGTCATTTTATTCACTATTACAATATTACATTTTCCGAATTTCCGGGGCATTACAATCTCCCCCCCCCCCCCCCCCCTTAAGAAATTTCGCCCCGAAATTTCAAGGAAACAAATAGGGGAACTGTTCTCGCATCTGCGCCTCGGGTTTCCATGTGGCTTCCTCCACATTCTGGTTCCTCCAGAGAACCTTTACCAGAGGAACGGTCTTCCGTCGTAGTACCTTATCCTTTCGGTCCAAAATCTGTACCGGCTGTTCATCAAAACTCAAGTCCTCTCGAAGTTTAATAGGTTGTTCCTCCAGTACATGAGATGCATCAAACACATATTTCCGCAGCATCGACACATGGAAAACATCGTGGACTTTCGAAAGTTCTGGCGGTAATGCTAACCTGTAGGCCACCTGGCCAATCCTCTCAGTAATCTCGTAAGGTCCGATAAAAAGAGGGCTCAACTTTCCTCGCCTGCCAAATCTCACTACACCTTTCCAAGGCGACAGTTTCAAAAATACCCGATCTCCGACCGCAAACTCAAGATCTCGAATCCGATGGTCCACATAGCTCTTTTGTTTGTCTTGGGCTTCCTTGAGCCGATTTCTGATGAGTTTGACCTTTTCTGTTGTCAATTCCTCCAATTCGGATGTAGTTAGTTTCCTTTCACCCACGTCCGTCCAACACAACGGGGTTCTGCACTGCCGTCCGTACAAGGCTTCGTAAGGAGCCATCCCAATGCTCGCCTGATAGTTATAGGAAAATTCCATCAAGGCTAGGTGTGATTCCCAAGTGTCTTGAAATTGAAAAACGCAAGCTCGCATCATATCCTCCAATATGTGGATGGTCCGTTCAGACTGGCCGTCAGTCTGAGGATGAAATGCAGTACTGAAACGAAGTTTCATCCCAAAGGTTTCCTGTAGACCTTGCCAAAACTGAGAAGTAAACCTCGGGTCTCTGTCAGAAACTATTGATTTTGGAGTACCGTGCAACCGGATGATCTCATCGATAAACAACTGAGCCAACTGTGTCATCCTGAAGTTCTCTCACACTGGCAGGAAATGAGCTGATTTCGTAAGCCTGTCCACAATCACCCAAACTCCATCGTGACCTCTGGGCTAGGAAGTCCAAACACAAAATCCATCGTTATGTGATCTCATTTCCATTTCGGGATAGGTAGTGGTTGCAAGGCTCCATAAGGTCTTTGTCTCTCACAGCCTTCACCTTGCTGACAAATCAGACACCTGCTGACAAACTCGGCAATCTCTCGTTTCATACCCGGGCCACCAGTAATTTTCTCGCAAGGTACGATACATCTTGGTCCCATTAGGATACATCGCTTAGGCCGAACTATGAGCCTCGTCCAAGATTTCCTTCTTCAGTGCCTCAACGTCCGGCACACACAACCGTCCTTCTTTAGCAAAGCTACATCCTCCCTGACTGTGAAATATTGTCGTTCACCGGCTTCCACATCAATCCGAAGTACACACGAGATAGGATCATGAGATTGAGCCTCAACGATCCGATCGATTAAGAGTGGTCTCACATGAAAACTAGCCAACAAGCCACCTTGGCTATCCAGTCCTAAATCCATGCTAGTCTTACGGAGTTCAACCAATAGCGGCAAATGAACCGTCTGTAGGTGTGCTACAGAATGCGTTGACTTCCGGCTTAGAGCATCAGCCACAACATTGGCTTTTCCAGGGTGTTACTCGATCGTGCAATCATAGTCCTTAATTAGCTCCAGCCATCGTCGTTGCCTCACATTTAAGTCCTTCTGGGTGAACAAGTACTTCAGGCTCTTGTGATCCGTGAACAGCCTGCAAGTCGCACCATACAAGTGATGTCTCCAAATTTTCAGCGCATGCACAACAGCAGCTAACTCCAAGTCGTGCGTAGAGATAATGCGCTCATGCGGCCTTCAACTGGCGCGAAGCATAGGCAATCACTTTCCCATGCTGCATTAGTACACATCCAATCCATGTAAGGATGCATCAGTGTACACCTCGAATTCCCCACTGTCGTCCGGAAGGGTCAGTATAGGAGCAGATGTCAACCTTTCCTTTAGCTCCGGAAAACTACGCTCACAATCGTCATCCCAGACGAATTTGACTCCCTTCCGCGTCAGTCGTGTTAACGGGGCACCAATGGAAGAGAAACCCTCTACAAACCTCCTGTAATAGCCAGCCAATCCCAAGAAACTTCTGACTTCAGTGACGGTTTTCGGTTGTTCCCACTTCGCCACTGCTTCAACTTTCTGAGAATCCGCACTGATTCCGTCAGTTGAGATCACATGTCCCAAGAAACTCACGCTCGTCAACCAGAACTGACACTTGCTAAGCTTCGCATACAACTGGTTTTCCTCAAGGTACCTAGCACCATCCTTAAGTGCTCCTCGTGCTCCCCCGCACTCTTCGAGTAAACTAGAATATCGTCGATGAACACGATGACGAAGTGATCCAAGTATGGCTGTAACACTCGGTTCATCAAATCCATAAATGCAGTGGGTGCGTTGGTCAAACCAAATGGCATCACAAGGAACTCATAATGATCATATCGGGTTCTAAAGGCTGTCTTGGGTACATCCTCATCCTTAACCCGCAACTGATGATACCCAGAACGAAGATCAATTTTGGAGAAATACTGCGCTCCTCGCAGCTAATCGAACAAGTCATCTATCCGAGGCAACGGGTATTTGTTCCTGACTGTTACTTTATTCAGTTTCCTATAATCGATGCAGAGTCTCAAATTCCCATCCTTTTTCCTCATAAACAACACCGGGCCTCCCCAAGGGGATACACTCGGTCTAATAACCCCATTTCCAGTAACTCTTACAACTGCGCCTTCAGTTCTTTCAACTCATGCTGGCGCCATACGATACGGAGTCTGAGATATAGGTTGCGTACCTGGAACCAGATCAATGGTGAACTCGACATCTCGGTGAGGTGGCAATCCCGGTAGATCCTCCGGAAAGACATCCGGAAACTCCCGTACTATCGGTATATCCTCCACTCTCAATGGTGCAGCTCGTACGTCCATCACTTGGGCTAAGTATCCCTGGAACCCTTTCCTCAACAACTTACTTGCCTTTAGGGCTGAAATCACCCCAACAGGAGTTGCTCACTGTATTCCCTGAAAGGTGGTTTCCGGTAACCCTGGACTCCGAAAAATAACCTTCTTATCGACACATTCGATAGAAGCATGATGGAATGTTAACCAATCCATTCTCAAAATGACATCAAAGTCGTGCAAGTCCAAGAGTATCAAGTCTGCTACCAACCCAACGTCACCTACCATTACGGGACACTCCCGCAACACTTGATTTACCACAAATACATCTCTTGTGGGCATACTCACACCCATGTCACAGTCCAGTGCGGACACCTCTCTACCCGCCAACAACTCACAGTCCCGTGATATAACGAATGGGTAGCTCCGGGATCAATTAAAGCACAAACATCATGTCCAAAGATCGTGAGTGTACCTGTCACAACACCAGGTGCTGCCCTGGCCTCCTACTGCGTAACAGCAAAAACTCGGGCATGTGGTCTAGCTGCTCGCCCACTGCCCCGGCCCCTCTGTCCACTAGTCGCTCCAGTACCACCTCCTCTAGTACTCCCAGTCCCAGAAACTACAGCTGTGTTTCGTCCCTGCTCTGCTCCACCCCGACCTGCGCCACCACCCTGTGGCAAGGATGGACACTCCCTCCGATAGTGGCCCCGCTCGCCACAGAAGAAACAGATAACACTGGAAGCATCTCGAGCAAAACCACCACTCTGCCGTCCCGTGGAAGCAACCGAAGTCGCGCTCGCCTGCGGAGCAGTCTGTGCCCTAGGCGCTCTGAATCCGGGACTCTGAAAATGACCAGGCCTACCATAATGATCATTGCATGGCAGGATGAGGCTCCACCATAACGTCCCTTCTTCGGGGCTCTCTGACCATACGATCCAGGATATGAACGCTCTCGACGTTGTCCACCACCAGAGTACTGTGGACGTGTCGGGAGACTAGCCTCAACCCGCACTGCGGGCGTCAGAAAACTCTCTGAGAGTAGTAAAAGCTCTGGCCGTCACAATGGCCCGTATCTCACCCCGTAGGCCAAGCTCAAACCTACGACATTTCTCAGCCTCAGTAGACATAAAGGTAGGAGAAAAATGGGCTAGCATCTGAAATTTCTGCTCATACTCTGCTACGGACATGCTCCCCTGTTGGAGCTGCAAAAACTCGATCTCCCTAGCATCACGGAATGAACGGGGATAATACTGATCCAGAAACCGTTCACGAAACGTCTCCCAAGTCACTGTACGGGCATCCCAACCCGAAAACTCCAGAGTATACCACCACTCATAAACAGATCCATCAAGTAAAAAGGTAGCCAACACAACTCGCTCCCTCAGGAGGACAGTGCATCACCAGCAAAAATCCGCTCAACCGAGAAATCCAACGGTGGGCATCCTCGGGATCCGCTCCACCACTAAACACCGTAGCCCCAAGTCGCTGGGCTCGCACGATCGAAGCACTCTCAGCATCACCATCAGGTCGTGGAGGGGGTTCACAGTCGCGGAGGCATGACCCGATCGTCCTTCTCTGAAAGAGGCATAAGTTAGTACAATAATCGAGGCACACCCAAGCGCCAGACACGGACCGTAAACCTATGCTCTGATACCAATTAACAGGACCCACCCCGATTATCGCCTCGATAATCGGGAAGCATCCTACTCCCGTCTGACAATCGAACACAAAAGACCGGAAAACCAAATAATATTACAACACACCCATTGTCAGACCAGGGAGATTAAACAAATACAACCCGACTGGACGTCAAGTCCACAGTTTCACAGAGCAATAATATTACAAAACAAGTTAAAGAACAAATCCTACTCTGTGAACTAACTACTCCGCAACGGAAAGCTTTATGCCTCTGCCTCTGCCTCGGCGCTAGCCCCCGAACTTGTACCACGACTTGGAGGGTAGTTAAAACAACAAAGTGTGAGTGGACCGAGACAAAAGTTTTGCAGAAAACAGTTTAAGGAAATCGGGGTTCGCCTCTCCAGTTTTACAACACGCATGCATAACCCGATATTTGAAAAAATGCGTACTAAACATTCGAAATCCTTTTTCCGAAACACATGTAAAACATTTCATAAAACCGTCCTAACTCGTATAAAATAATATAATATTACCAAAATCCAGAAACCATCATTTTGCAACATCAATTACGCAAATTAAGTAAAAAGTGAATCAATAATCACAATTAAACGTTGGATCCATCCGAGTCTTTAAACTCAATATCAGGCCTTCCCGGATATCAACGGGTCTTTAAACTCAAAACATAATCAATAGGCCTCTGGGGGTGTCACAATAACCGAGTCTTTAAACTCACGAGTCTTTAAACTCAATCCGGGTCTTTAAACCCAATTTACCGGGCCCTCCCCCGTCATCAATTAACCGGGTCTTTAAACTCAAAACCAGATCCAACAATCAACCGGGTCTTTAAATCCAAAACCATTTATAAACACAATTCATCATGATCCATTTTCCAAAAATCATTCCGAAATCATAACTTGTCAAATAGGACTTATGTCCGAATTCACATGCAAATACCCAAAACATGCAAATTCCCGAAAGTCACTTCACAAATATAATCAAAACATCATAAATACGTAACATGCATAATCATATCCAATTACTTCATCAAATCATCATTCATGCATAGAAGAAAACTGTAACTTCGAAAGACGTGAAATACGATAAATATCTCGAAAAGCGTGAAATCACATAAAACCGAATATCATAATCATCACCATAAATCATATATGAAAACAGTAATCAGTGAGTAAAAATGGTCATGCATGCACAATTTGGAAACCAAAAGTCCACTCACGGTTTTAGGACGCGTCAATCGCGTCCCGTGCGCTCCTCAGTAGCTTCGGAAATGTCCGGGCCTGTAAAAACGTACAAGGAGGGTTACAAACATCCCCAAATAACTCGTAATATTTTTCCTAATTTTTTCGGATTTTTCGACGAAATTAACCTTAAGGACCTAAACTTCCGAACTCCCGAAACTATCCCGAACGACTTCCGATCGACTCGAACTCTAAAGATAAAATGTGAATTAGACTGAAAGGAATAAGTTTCATGTTGACCGTGACCGAAGATGACATCCCACGCGCCGTCAAGCGCCCGCCCAAAGTGGCTGCGCCGTGAAGGCCACGACGCCTGCTACAGTGACACTGCTACAGTGTCACCGTCTTCACCCGACTACTGCTATTCGGGTCTTCAACCCGCGAGTTCAACCCGTCTAATTAGCCTTCAATTCTTACTCAAATGCTCTCGTTTTTTATCCTAACTTATCCTATACCCTTTTAAATTTCTGTTCTACATAATTTAATTACTTCGACATACCCCAAATCGATCAACCCATACCCGAACAGTCGAACGGGTCATCATCTAGAACTCACCCAAAACAGTTCCATTCTCAAATTAACTTCACCAATAGCTTTAGGGGACCTAGACGAACACAATTACACAACCAATTCGACCAGAACTCACCTGGAAGTCGTCGTCCCCAACACTGGTTTTTCTCTGAAACTGGAACTCAGGTTCCTGGGCAAACAATTATCATTCCCCTTCAATTCTTGCACGGTCGTGTTAGCAAGGATCCCAGAAGACTAATTCCACCCTCAGTTTGGTTCAACTCACCTCAAAACCCAACCTTCGAATTTCCCTCCATTTTTCCAGAACTCAGCTCTCTGGTTTTCTCTCTGGCTCTCAACTCTCCACTGACTCCAAATGAACTCCCCACTTCCTCTAACTCGGTTATTCGATCGAAATGAGATGACAACTCGTGGGAATCCTTCAGCTGATCACTGAGCAGTTTGTTTCCCGCAAACAGACCCCAAGAACAATTTTAAAACCTCACCCGTGCTATGAGACTCTGCCGAAACACGCCTAAAAGCCTCCCACAGCCTCAAAGTCCATAAACTAATCATCTGAGCATGACAGGACCCATCCCAATCCCCCCGGGATTAGTGCGGGATGACCCTGCTCCCGTCTGACACGAACAAGGGATATTTCCGACCTTTGCCCTCCCGGGCTATCAGAGTACGCCAGGATCCGGAGGAGGCATGTGATATCTCGGTCTCTGCTACAATCCACATCCGATGTCAACCTGAAGGGCAGTCAAAACATTAAAAACTGTGAGTGGACAAAACAAGAGTTTATAAAAACATTTAAGAAGAAGACATTTTTACCCTCCACTAAAAAGCATGCATGCATTCGAAAACCATTTATCCAAAACAAACCATATGTGGGACTAAGCCCAAAGCAGATATAAATCAAGGTCGAAAGGACCACAATGAAAACGACCATACGGGCCACTGCCCAAATCCATAAGGGACTCGGCCCCAAACCATAAAGAAACCAAGTACTCGAGCCACTACTCAAATCCTGTGCACACCTGTACACACCACATATCATATATCATATATCCATCACATACATATATATAAGTCACACAACCAATCCTGTCACGGTATCCAAAGCTACGCGCGTGCTACCCGGGTCTCAATCCGAGTCATCTCAAAGTCAAGGTCAATGTCCGCAGACCACTGACCCTACCCGAGGTAATAGTAACCATAGCCTTCCTGAGAGTAAGGAACCCAACTGGGGGGTGACACCACTCAGTCGGTGCTCCGTGACTACTCCGGGGTCCACCCAGGCCAACGACCCTCCCCGGAGGAGATAATAGAAGTAAGGAAGGTAGATGAACATATATATACATAACATAAACATTCATGACCGGTTCCCCTGAACCGTCATGATCCATAATATCCATAATCAGGTAACATGACGGTTCCCATAAACCGTCATGTACCGTAATAACCAACAAGGGTTCATGCCGGATCCCATAAACCGTCAAGAACCAGAATATCCTGACAAAGGTTCATGCCGGTTCCCATAAACCGTCATGAACCACAATGACCTTTCCAGAGTTCATGCCGGTTCCCATAAACCGTCATGAACTTGGAAATCCACGAAGGGTCCCTGACACGAAATCATAAACCATAAAGTAACTGGGTCTCGTGCCCGAACATATGACTCAACTGGGCACCGTGCCCGATATCTAAGGGTCAGTCACGACTCCGATCATAGTGATGCGTGCAACCATCCATCCAGGACCGCTCTCAATCCTGGTATGTCGCCGTGAACGAATCAACCGACGCGACCACCACAAGATCATGGTGCACTCCTCACCGATCGCTATCCTTAACCGTCAGCACTCCGAAGTCGAGCCTCCCCAGGCTGCCCAACCACGAATCGTGCATCGTGACCTCTCCGGAAGGAACACATCCCAATCCGGAGGCGAGCGTCGTATCGTCGATCGCCGTGCACATAGCACCCGTCGCGACCACGATTTAGACCCGAAGGTCGTAAATAGCGTCATATGCCCGAGACAAAACCAAATGGGTCTCATACCCGAGTTGATCCTTTTAGAAATCCAAAACCAAATCATTTAAGTCAATAAAGAAATACAGACCCGTACAAGCACCGTATAAGGCCGAAACCTCGAAATATGTGCTTATACGTAACCACATACAAAGGCACCCATGGCATCATCAAACAAGTAATAAAACATATAATAAACATTTATGCATGCACCAATTTAGAAAACAAGGTCCACTTACAGACCGTCCGAGCTGCCGCCTCGATTTCCGTGCCATACGGCTCCCCGAGCCGATCACCATCACCGGGACTCCCAAACCTGTCCAAATCGTAATAGAAGGTTACTAACTACTTAATTAACCTCCTACCAAAGCCTCGTAATTTTCCCGTATTTTTAACAATTTTTAATCCCGAACCTAAACCTTCCGATGCCCCGAAACATATCGAGACGGTGTCCGATCGACACGAAACCAGTCCCAAAATGTTCGTTACATCGAATAGAAGATTTCGTATGTTGGAACCTTCCCCAGATTCCCTGCCACGCGCCCTCACGCGCCACTACAGTACCTACTGACGTCATCGCTGACGTCAGCATGACGTCATCACTGACAGCCCCTGACAGTGACCCGTGTCACGCTCCCATTGGCCCACGTCACTGTGCTGTCAGTGCCACGTGGCAGTCTGACATGTGCCACGCGTCATCACGGCACTGGTCCACGTCAGTGCCACGTGTCAGCCCCTGATTGGGCCACGTCACTGACATGTCAGTGCTGACTGTGCACTGACATGTGACACGTGTCGCACTCCTATTGGGCCATTTTCTGACATGTCAGCTGACATTGTCAGATCTGACAATGCTGACGTCATCCCTGACATGATGACGTCAGCAGGATGACGTCACCTGTCATCTCTGTCCTCCCGCGGGTCGACCCGAATACCAGTAACCGGGTCGCCGTGATCGGCGGCTTGACCCGGCCGGTTCTCCCAGCTCCGGCCACCAAAACACTCCCCGTTTGTCCTATTCTCTTCGTCTCATCACAACCTAGAGTTCTATGGCCCTAAAAACTAAGAACAACCTCAAAAACTATACCTTCCAAGTTCATCAATGGCGGCCGTGACTACCCCCACCGTTCACGGCCATTATAGGCCATCTAAGCCTTCGAAAAAAATCCTAAAAGAACCCTAAGACCTCTAGGAACATTTCCCAATCCCTAGATTTGATTACAACACAACAAAAATCAATTTCCAATTTTTGAAAGAAAACTTACCCACGGGTTCGCTCTCCCCGCCGTGTCCTCCGCCGTGGCTGGCCGTGGCCTGCCATCCCCAGCCTCTTTCCACCACCTCACGGTCATGTTCAGCTCGCACAAGCAATGAATGGTGATGGTGTGTGTGTGTGTTTTGGGTTTTTGAAGAAAATGAAGAAAATGGAGGATTATGGGTTATGGGGTTCGGGTTTGAGGATGAACAAAGAAGAGTGATGGCTGATGAGAGGGAAATGGGATGGATGGTGTGGATTTAAGGATGAATTGAAATGGATAGCCAAGATAGAATGGTGGGTGGGTTTGGTTAAAAAAATTAATTAAATAATATTATTTTATTATATAGATTCACATTTTGGGGGATCAAGTCAATGGGATGAGTGACACTTTCCATGGGGCCCACCAAAATATCCACCCAATCAGATTTCGCCAAAACGTCCCCGTCTCGAAGTTCGTGCATAGTGAAATCGAACTTCCGTGACCCATAACTCTCCCGTTTGAAGTCCGATTTCAGAGTGCCGCCTGCCTATGGATTCGTATCGTCCTTATCTACGTAACGGTCTTCGGCCCTCGGCCATCAGACCTTTTGGTCAAAAAGTCAACATTTGACCCCATTTAACCAAAATTACCAAAATGCCCCTAAATTTCCGAACGTCATAACTTCCTCCACGAACGTCGGAATTGAACGTGCCACCTGTCTATGAACTCGTGACGTCACGAACTACGTCACGGTCATCGGTCAAAGTCCATTTGACCGCCCGATTGAAAAGTCAACGTTTTGCCACCACTAGGGGCAAAACGGTCATTTTGCATCGTTCGTCCGATTTCGCCCAACTAATCACGGATTAGCCTCGCTAATTGTGATTAGTCACTAATCTAATCCTGGAATTTGGGACGGGTCGTTACAACCTTCCCTCCTTAATTAATTTCGTCCTCGAAATTCCAACCGACCTAATTTAACCGTTCTTCCCTCCTTAATTAGTTTCGTTCTCGAAACTCCAACTATCTTGATTCCACATCCACCCCGAGGAAAGTAGAATCGACCTCGAAACTCGTGTACACTCGTACACCCACTAACCAGAACGATAACCGTCTGCAACCAGACGTACGACTAACACTCACGTCGTATCGACTGCATTCGACCACGTCGAATGACAGAAGTCGTACGCTCCGAATTGACACCACTTGTCAAATCTACCCTTTTCGCTGACACAACCAGCTCGACGGTTCCTTTCTCAAACACTAACTATCCCGTCACCTACTCCCACTGGAAGTTACCAATCACTCAACGATCCACGCTGACACCTCCGACAAACTGTCAGCACTTGACAGTCGTCAGTCGCAAACTGATATGACACACTCGTGGTTACACTAACCACAAGCATTTCACTTGACCTATGTGTAACTAGACCCATCAGAAATACCATGACCCTATGCACAGTATCCAATGTCCAGTCCACGACCTCAACTAATCTGATGGTATCGGAACCAATCCGACTACTAATACGCTCTCCAACGGACTACGAGTATAACCTATATACCGTCACCAGGCACGACAAGTACACCCAGTATCGTACCTTGAACAACGTACAAAGTACGTACATCTACCCATCGACATACCACAACAATAACCAGAACACCTAGGTCGTAGTCAAACACGTTTCAATTATGGAGTTCATTTGTCCAATCCAGCATTAGACAAATCAAAACTCCAACCCATCATCTATTTCCAAATCCGAATCTGAATCCGCAATTTCGTAAGAAATCCCGAATCCAAACCCAAAAATCATATCTATAATCATGTCCAAATTCGAATCCGAAATCATCATTCCGTAAGCTAGCATTTGGAATAACCATTCCGAACCCAAATCCATAAAAAGAAAATCCACAGTCAAGCTCTAGAATCAAATCCTGAATCGTCACCCAGAATCCGATTCCAAAACCCAAATCTAGAAATCCTCTTTCAAGTTCCAAAATCAAATCCTAAATCGTCATCTAGAAATCTGATTCCGAAACCTGAAATATCGTTCACGTCTACCGAGACATACCAAAACCAACCCTATCGGTTACCCGCTCAACCGATTACCACAATACGATCAATTGACTTCATAGGGAAGTCAATCCCAACATCAACACAACACTAGGTCAGACAAAATTCGACCTCGTCAGACACCTACTCATCGGACAACTACTCAGGCGAGTAATAAGCCATATGGGATTTACCTCGAAAAGAAGTTCAGTCTCATCATGCTTCACCCAACATCCAAGTAAGAGTAATAAACTCTCCACCTATCTGGATCATCAAGATCACGATCCAGATCCACCACTACGTCAAACGACTATAGACGTCACGATCGAGACTGTGGGTCCTCCCCAATCACCTCGTATCGATCCTTGTCATTCCACCGAGGAAAAATCAAGAATGATCGAATAATCCATCCTACGTGAATGCAACCAAAACCCCGTTGCACTCACCACGCCACGTAATCCAACATCGTCTGCCACCAAGCAGAAAATGAGAAATCTGAGTCACCTAATACACGATCAGTGTACTAGTGACAACCAACAACATCTACATCATCAACATCATCTACCACCATCAATTATGGTAGAACCTGAGAAGTCACCCAAAATGACTTCGACATACCCATTACCAATGCGGAAAACCCGCATTCCACTCGTCACCTCAATGGCAACCTCTCGCGATTCCGAAGTTCCAACAAGATTGGAAACAACGTACTTGGACATCATCTACGTGTCCATTACCAGTTTAACTTTATCCGTGATCCACTCTCGAACCACAGATGTCGAACATATGCCCATCACGACGGATGTCACATCCCGATACGTAATTCATCGTCATCACGATCACCGGCACCAGCACTAGTATCAGCGCCAGCCCACAATACTATCGGTACACGCAACCAGCATCAGTATCGGCACACCATGTGGAAAACTGACAACCCTGGATCTCCGCTCATACCAAGCGACGATCGCGTACCTCTGCTCGTATAGGAGAAACTCTGCCTCCCTCGTACCCGACAACTCTGGGTACAGTCACCCTGACAGCTCATGCGAGAAAAGGAAACGTCCCCCGAACGTCCCCAATTCCCAATAATCGTAACTACAACCACTTTCGGTAGCAGTGCCTGCCACACACTCGTGCAGACCTCACTACCAGACATCACTATCAAGACTCCGCATCCAACGGAATCAACCGTTCGTACCAACCATTTCGTCTCCCACTCAGGGATTCCATCGACAAGTACCAACCTTGATACCTTGTCCCACCAATCACTAACCAGCCGTACTCCGACTAACCCAAATGTCGTCTACCAGGTCGCCCACGACCTTAGTTGCACCAACCCACAACTGAAGTAGCACGACAACCAACTAGGTCAAACCGATAAGTACAATCCCGACTGCGAAGTGCAGTCCCAACACAAGCTGATATGATTAGACCGACTAACGAACCCCAAATCCGAATAGTCGTCAAAGTCACACCACTCGCCAACTCACATTTCCGAACCATACACCCAAAGTAGGGTTCCACGATTACACCTAGAGTTCCACTGAACCCAACTGCATAAGGCAGTAAAATCAACAATCTGACCGACTCCGCGGTCTTGACATCGTAAAGACGTCAATCAAATCCTACCGTCAATCAACTAGGATTCTCCGAATCCGGGTGCTAACCGACAGGAGCAGTAAATCCACCTAACTCAACAAAATCCGAACATCGATGGTCATAGTTCCCAACCAGTCATCGGAACCGATCCTACGACATCGTGAAGACGATCCCAACTAACCATCTCACGATCAAAATCTATAAGAATACGTTTATCCCTTTGTAGGGTCCCACACTGTCATCCACGACAGAACTATGGCAACCCCGGCATCGAATGCCGAACCAAGACGTTCCACGATCCAATCCTACTAACTATCGTATCGGCACCCCAACTATCAGGTTGATCACGAACTGTAGCCCATTGAGATATCACATCCTCGACCTGCGTACATACTCCAAGAGCTACACGGTTGCTCGAATAGAGACAACCCCGCTCTGATACCAAGCTGACAGGACCCATCCCAATCCCCCCGGGATTAGTGCGGCATGACCCTGCTCTCGTCTGACACGAAGTGTCAGACAAGGGATATTTCTAGGGGTGGGCACGGTTCGGTATGGTACAAAATTGATCGATACCAGAACCATACCATTTAATTTTAATCGGTACGGTACGGTTCGGTATTCAATATTTTGAAAGTGAAACCAGATCGTACCGTACCAATTAAGTTCGGTACGGTTTCGGTATGGTTTCGGTTTTGAGCCAAAATTTTGTTTGTGATTATAAAGCAAAACTACATTTATGAAGGACTTAAGTTTTCAAATATGTATTGAAAAAGTTGCACTAAGTTGAAGATATCAACTCTTAGAAGCTAAATTAAGACATGTATGGTCATATCAACTCTTGAAGAAGACCTAATAAACCAATAATAAATAAATTTAATTATTAAAGAAAATATTCTAATTCGGTACGGTATCGGTACGGGACGGTTTTTTAAAATATCGATACCGAAACCGTACCGAATTATATCGGTACGGTTTCGGTACCGTACCAATCATACAACGGTTTTACTATTCGGTTTTTTTTCGGTATGGTTTGATCTGAAACGGTACGGTTTCGGTATTTTGGTTCCATGTGCCCAGCCCTAGATATTTCCGACCTTTGCCCTCCCAGGCTATCAGAGTATGCCAGGATCCGGAGGAGGCATGTGATATCTCGGTCTCTGCTACAGTCCACATCCGATGTCAACCTGAAGGGCAGTCAAAACATTAAAAACTGTGAGTGGACAAAACAAGAGTTTATAAAAACATTTAAGAAGAAGACATTTGTACCCTCCACTAAAAAGCATGCATGCATTCGAAAACCATTTATCCAAAACAAACCATATGTGGGACTAGCCCAAAGCAGATATAAATCAAGGTCGAAAGGACCACAATGAAAACGACCATACGGGCCACTGCCCAAATCCATAAGGGACTCGGCCCCAAACCATAAAGAAACCAAGTACTCGAGCCACTACTCAAATCATGTGCACACCTGTACACACCACATATCATATATCATATATCCATCACATACATATATATAAGTCACACAACCAATCCTGTCACGGTATCCAAAGCTACGCGCGTGCTACCCGGGTCTCAATCCGAGTCATCTCAAAGTCAAGGTCAATGTCCGCAGACCACTGACCCTACCCGAGGTAATAGTAACCATAGCCTTCCTGAGAGTAAGGAACCCAACTGGGGGGTGACTCCACTCAGTCGGTGCTCCGTGACTACTCCGGGGTCCACCCAGGCCAACGACCCTCCCCGGAGGAGATAATAGAAGTAAGGAAGGTAGATGAACATATATATACATAACATAAACATTCATGACCGGTTCCCCTGAACCGTCATGATCCATAATATCCATAATCAGGTAACATGACGGTTCCCATAAAACGTCATGTACCGTAATAACCAACAAGGGTTCATGCCGGTTCCCATAAACCGTCAAGAACCAGAATATCCTGACAAAGGTTCATGCCGGTTCCCATAAACCGTCATGAACCACAATGACCTTTCCAGAGTTCATGCCGGTTCCCATAAACCGTCATGAACTTGGAAATCCACGTAGGGTCCCTGACCCGAAATCATAAACCATAAAGTAACTGGGTCTCTTGCCCGAACATATGACTCAACTGGGCACCGTGCCCGATATCTAAGGGTCAGTCACGACTCCGATCATAGTGATGTGTGCAACCATCCATCCAGGACCGCTCTCAATCCTGGTATGTCGCCGTGAACGAATCAACCGACGCGACCACCACAAGATCATGGTGCACTCCTCACCGATCGCTATCCTTAACCGTCAGCACTCCGAAGTCGAGCCTCCCTAGGCTGCCCGACCACCAATCGTGCATCGTGACCTCTCCGGAAGGAACACATCCCAATCCGGAGGCGAGCGTCGTATCGTCGATCGCCGTGCACATAGCACCCGCCGCGACCACGATTTAGACCCGAAGGTCGTAAATAGCGTCATATACCCGAGACAAAACCAAATGGGTCTCATACCCGAGTTGATCCTTTTAGAAATCCAAAACCAAATCATTTAAGTCAATAAAGAAATACAGACCCGAACAAGCACCGTATAAGGCCGAAACCTCGAAATACGTGCTTATACGTAACCACATACAAAGGCACCCATGGCATCATCAAACAAGTAATAAAACATATAATAAACATTTATGCATGCACCAATTTAGAAAACAAGGTCCACTCACAGACCGTCCGAGCTGCCGCCTCGATTTACGTGCCATACGGCTCCCCGAGCCGATCACCGTCACCGGGACCCCCAAACCTGTCCAAATCGTAATAGAAGGTTACTAACTACTTAATTAACCTCCTACCAAAGCCCCATAATTTTCCCGTTTTTTAACTATTTTTAATCCCGAACCTAAACCTTCCGATGCCCCAAAACATATCGAGACGGTGTCCGATCGACACGAAACCAGCCCCAAAATGTTCGTTACATCGAATAGAAGATTTCGTATGTTGGAACCTTCCCCAAATTCCCTGCCACGCGCCCTCACGCGCCGCCTGAAGTGGCTGCGCGTGGGCTTCACGCGCCGCTACAGTACCTGCTGACGTCATCGCTGACGTCAACATGACGTCATCACTGACAGCCCCTGACAGTGACACGTGTCACGCTCCCATTGGCCCACGTCACTGTGCTGTCAGTGCCACGTGGCAGTCTGACATGTGCCACGCGTCATCACGGCACTGGTCCACGTTAGTGCCACGTGTCAGCCCCTGATTGGGCCACGTCACTGACATGTTAGTGCTGACTGTGCACTAACATGTGACACGTGTCACACTCCTATTGGGCCATTTTCTGACATGTCAGCTGACATTGTCAGATCTGACAATGCTGACGTCATCCCTGACATGATGACGTCAGCAGGATGACGTCACCTGTCATCTCTGTCCTCCCGCGGGTCGACCCGAATACCAGTAACCGGGTCGCCGTGATCGGCGGCTTGACCCGGCCGGTTCTCCCAGCTCCGGCCACCAAAACACTCCCCGTTTGTCCTATTCTCTTCGTCTCATCACAACCTAGAGTTCTATGGCCCTAAAAACTAAGAACAACCTCAAAAACTATACCTTCCAAGTTCATCAATGGCGGCCGTGACTACCCCCACCGTTCACGGCCATTATAGGCCATCTAAGCCTTCGAAAAAAATCCTAAAAGAACCCTAAGACCTCTAGGAACATTTCCCAATCCCTAGATTTGATTACAACACAACAAAAATCAATTTCCAATTTTTGAAAGAAAACTTACCCACGGGTTCTCTCTCCCCGCCGTGTCCTCCGCCGTGGCTGGCCGTGGCCTGCCATCCCCAGCCTCTTTCCACCACCTCACGGTCATGTTCAGCTCGCACAAGCAATGAATGGTGATGGTGTGTGTGTGTTTTGGATTTTTGAAGAAAATGAAGAAAATGGAGGATTATGGGTTATGGGGTTTGGGTTTGAGGATGAACAAAGAAGAGTGATGGCTGATGAGAGGGAGATGGGATGGATGGTGTGGATTTAAGGATGAATTGAAATGGATGGCCAAGATTGAATGGTGGGTGGGTTTGGTTAAAAAAATTAATTAAATAATATTATTTTATTATATAGATCCACATTTTGGGGGATCAAGTCAATGGGATGAGTGACACTTGTCACTCATCCATAGGGCCCACCAAAATATCCACCCAATCAGATTTCGCCAAAACGTCCCCGTCTCGAAGTTCGTGCATAGTGAAATCGAACTTCCGTGACCCATAACTCTCCCGTTTGAAGTCCGATTTCAGAGTGCCGCCTGCCTATGGATTCGTATCGTCCTTATCTACGTAACGGTCTTCGGCCCTCAGCCATCGGACCTTTTGGTCAAAAAGTCAACATTTGACCCCATTTAACCAAAATTACCAAAATGCCCCTAAACTTCCGAACGTCATAACTTCCTCCACGAACGTCGGAATTGAACGTGCCACCTGTCTATGAACTCGTGACGTCACGAACTACGTCACGGTCATCGGTCAAAGTCCATTTGACCGCCCGATTGAAAAGTCAACGTTTTGCCACCACCAGGGGCAAAACAGTCATTTTGCATCGTTCGTCCGATTTCGCCCAACTAATCACGGATTAGCCTCGCTAATCGTGATTAGTCACTAATCTAATCCTGGAATTTGGGACGGGTCGTTACAGAGCAATCCACTAATTCCTTAAACAATTTGCACGCATAAAACACCACGGCATGGCCGTGCACTCTGTTTTTCACGGTGGTGAACAGTAACCGCCGTGCAAATGACCAAAATGCCCTCCAACTTCCGTGACCCGTAACTCGGTCGTCCCATGTCCGTTTCATGCGTGCCGCATGTCGTTGTACTCGGGGCATCGAGACGAACCTAACGGTCTTTGAGTCATGTGAAAATCAATTGTCAAACAAAAAGTCAACTTTTCCCCTATAACGTCCAAATTACGATTATGCTCCTGGGCTTCCAAACGTCATAACTTTCACCACGAACGTCGGAATTGGACGTGCTACCTGTCTATGAACTCGTGACGTCCCGAATTACGTCACGGTCATCGGTCAACGTCCGTTCGACCCTCCAATCAAAAAGTCGACAAATTGACCAAACGAATCACAGGGGTAAAAACGTCATTTTATTCACTATTACAATATTACATTTTCCGAATTTCCGGGGCGTTACATATGTTGTTAGGATAACAAAATATTTCAAGACGAAATATTCCGTCAAGATAGAATATTCCACTAGCTTGTGGGAGGCCTATTAGGCTTCTTCTATGTGTGGCAGCGTGTGGGACTCTCCCATGTCCCATGGCGACGCATATCCTTATATTTTCGAAATTCTAGTTCTTTTGGTGTTGGTTTCAAGTCGATCAGATATTGTTTCGAGGTAGTTTTGAGTGTCCCAAATGAAGATTTTATGTTTAGGACGCGTGTGTTATTCCGAGAATTGATGGGTTCAAATACGTGGTTATGTTTAATGACACGACCCATCCCAAACCCCTCAGGATTAACGCAGGATATGCCATGCTCCCGTTTGACACGAAGTGTCAGATAAGGGATAATTCATACCTCGACCCATACGGGGATCCTAGAGCGCGCCAGGATCGGTGGAGGAGTGTGATGTCTCGGTCTCTACTACAGCCCGCATCCGTGATCAATATGAAGGACATTAAAACCATTAAAGACTGTGAGTGGACGAAAATCAATAAGCTCATAAAATACATTTCATAAAAAGACATTTAAGACCTTCACTAAAAGTATGCATGCATCGAAAACCAGTAATCAAACCATTTACTTAAATAAACCATTAGGGCCTTAGCCCAAAAACCGTAAAACCAAACATGTGTGGGAACTCAGCCCAAAATCGTAGAATGCCAAAATCCGTAAATCCAGAACCAAGTGGGCCATTGCCCAAATCCATAAACACCAATCCATAAATCTAATAATCCATATTTACCACATAACCATCCCCGACATCCCAGATGCCTAGCGTCCCAGACGCTCATATCTCACGGTATAAGCAACGCATGCTATCCAGGGTCTCTCCGGGTTCATATTTGTAACGACCCGTCCCGGGAGTCTGGATTAGTAACGATAATTTTGACTCTCAAGTAGGGGCATTTTGGTCTTTTTACACATTGGGAACTGTGCAATCTGATAAGGCCAAGTGTACAGCAATTGGTTGATATTTTGAGATGGGCCATGGAATGGTGGACACGTGCAATGTGTCTAGTGGGTTCTAGGCCGTGCACGGTGTGTGTTTTAAAATTGTGCAAAGTGTGTGTATCGTGTTGGTTCGAAGAGAGAAAACAAAGTGAGGTTTGAGAGGGAAATCGATCAGGTGAATGGAGAGAGAGAGAGAGAGAGAGAGAGAGAGTGTGTGTGTGTGTGTGTGTGTGTGTGTGTGTGTGTGTGTGTGTGGTGTGTGTGTGTGTGTGTGTGTGTGTGTGTGTGTGTGTGTGTGTGTGTGTGTGTGTGTGTGTGTGTGTGTGTGTGTGTGTGTGTGTGTGTGTGTGTGTGTGTGTGTGTGTGTGTGTGTGTGTGTGTGTGTGTGTGTGTGTGTGTGTGTGTGTGTGAAGAAGTGAGAGCAGAGAGAGTGTAAGACTTGGTGAGTGAGTTTGGCGTGGAACTGTGGGCAGAATGGTGGTGTGTGTGGGGTGTGAGTTCACGGGAAAAACAGAGTGTTGAGGGAACTTGGTGGTGGTGTTGTCGTGTGTTGATCCATTTGGACTTGAGGGAAGGCTAGGACGGCCCTGCGAACCCTGCAGAACCCGGCGGTGAGTACGGCGACGATCGACAGGCAGGTAATTTCCCCATTCCTTTTCGATGCTCTGTTTTGCCGTGAATTTCAAACGATTAGTCGTGAAGCTAGGGGCTGAGTCGAGGTGTCTGGTGAGGTCTAGTGGACTCAGTAGGATCCTAGGAAGCTTCTGGTTGTGCAGCCGTGAAGGGGAAGTGTACGGGTGATCGGATTATGGAACAGAGGTTTGTGTTGGTCACGGGTTCGAGTTTGGGATGATGGTTTAGAGGTCGTGTTGGAGTGTTTTGAGAAGGGGAATGGATTCCTAAGATCAAGACGAAGCTTTTGGTGGAAAGAGGGACTGTTTTGGTTGCAGGTTGACAGAGAACCGATCACGCCGGTTCCGTTTGGCTGAACCGGTCTGGACCGCTTGGACGAAGGTTGAAGACGTTGAACAGTGCAGGCGCGTGAGGCCCACGCACAGCCACTTTGGGCGGCGCGTGGAGGCGCGTGCGGCGTTTTCCGGGGAGGTGTTCAACAAGGTTTTTGGTCTAGATGTTGTAACGAATCTTTTGGGCTAGGTTTCGGGTTAATCGGACGTCGTTTTAGGTTAGTTCTACGAGGGCGAAGGTTTAGGGTCTCGGTTAGTTACGTTTAAAACCCGGAGAATTTCGTAGGAAATTAGGAGAACCTTCGTTAACGTGTTAGTGACGTAGTATAGTGACTTGTGACAGGATCAGGAATCCCCGAGGCGGACGAGAAACGTGCGGAACGTACGGGACGCGAGTGACGTACCCGGGAACTATGACTGGACCCCTTCTCTATAATCGAGCATGCATAACTGCTTTTCTATTGCTTGTGATTTCATGATTTTTGAATATGCTATAATTGTTTTACATAATTGCACGTTTTTCGAGAAAGTACTATTTTCAGCACGTTTTACGAGAAAGTTGAATTCTGACTTCGATGCCATGATTTTTGGGGTTTCAAATGATAAGTGATTTCAATGGTTATAAATGGATTGAAGACATGATTTGCTAAGCGAGGTTTTCGATTTTAGAATCGGATTTCGGAAAGCGGAATTTGGTTTTAAAGTTGAAAAATGGATTTCCGGATTTGGGTTCGGAATGACGGTTCTAGATGCCGGAAGGGCTTCGGGCCAGTGATTTCGGATTCGGGTTTGGATATGGATTTAGAAATGGTTTTCAAATGGTTTTTATTGGATTTGCTGGATCTGGTTATTGGGTTTAAAGACCCGGATATTATGTTTGACGGGGGACGGGCCCGGATTGGGTTTAAAGACCCGGATTGAGTTTAAAGACTCGGGAGTTTAAAAACTCGGATATATTGATATTTCCCCCGTAGGTCTGTTGAGTTTAAAGACTCGGAGTTTAAAGACTCGAATTATTGAGGCCTAGATTGAGTTTAAAGACTCGGGAGTTTAAAGACTCGGATAGGTCCAGCAGGTTTGATCGGATAATGATGACTTGGATTTATGTTTTATAGTACTGTTTTCATGATGCCTACTTTGTGAATTATAAATGTTTTTATGATGATTACTATGTGATTTATAGCACTGTTTACTTAATGGGTTATGCATGCATGTTTTCAAAATGGAGGGTCAAACCCTGGTTTGTTATAAAATGGTTTTTGAAACTTTTATTCTTTATGGTCCACTCACACTTTTCTGGTTTTCTTTGTCCTCCAGGTCGTGGAGTTAGCGCGGGGGTTGACGTTGAGGCAGCGTCGGAGGCATAGAATACTCGAGAGTTTTCCCGGAGTGTTTCCAATTTTCCTTTGTGTGTGTACTCTGTGTATCAGTTTTTGTTTTACTTTGGTTTTGGTACTATGCTCTGTATAACTGCTGACTCTGGGATGTTTTAGATTCTCCTGCGTCTGGCAATGTAATTTGTGGTTCTCGTGAGGTTGTTTCGGTCTTTTGTGTTGGGTTGTCAGACGGGAGCAGGGTTCACCTCGGTTATCAGGGTAATAATCGGGGTAGGTCCTGAAAATATCTCTTACATTCCAGATGTCTGACGTCCCAGACGTCTAATCATAGAAATCCTGCTCCTGGGTCACTATACGGTCCGGTCGCTCCGTATAATGACCCCTCGCAGGCAATGCACTGTGACTTCCCCAGTGTCCCAGACACCTGGAGGAGACCATCCATAGATCCTCGTATCAAGATGGTAAATGGAAAATAATTTTATAAAGTCATTTCAAAAATCTCAAAGGGCCTTGCCCAGAATTTCCATACAACCATTTAGGGTCCCTGGCCCGAAATCACGTTTATGAAACATAGGGTCCCAGACCCGAAATCACATTTATAAAACATATTTGGGCCTCATGCTCGATTTCGTAAACTAACTAGGCCCTCGGCTCGATCACACAATTCAAATGAGTCTCATGCCCGAGTTCATCTTTCTAAAACAAAAACCATATCATCAAACCATCACCAAAACCATAAGCATGTAAAACTACAGCATAAAATCGTAACATCGAAATGCGTGCAAATATGGGATTACCTCGAAATACGTGCAACCATGTAAATCACTAATTCCTCAATCATCACTTTAGAAATAGCATAAATAAAATATATAAATCAGTTATGCATGCATCACAGTTTAGAAAACGTTGTCCACTCACAGACCGTCCTACGCTGCCACCTCGATATGTGTGCCATAAGCCTTCCCAGGCTAATCACCGTCACCGGAACTTCCCAAACCTGTCCAAATCATACTATAAGGTTACTAACTACTTCATTAACCTCTCATTAAAGTCCCTTAATTTTCCCGAATTTTTGAACGTATTTAAATTAGGGCTTAAACCTTCGGACACCCCAAACTATATCAAAATGATGTTCGATCGACACGAAACCAGTTCCAAAATGTTCATTACATAAGGATGAAATTACATATTGACCTTGCCTCGAAAAGAGGGCCCACGTGCCCTCAAGCGCCACCTAAAGGCACTATGCGTGGGAGCCACGTGCCTGCTACAGTGTCATCCCTAACCACTGTCGAACCCGGTTCTCTGGTTCTGTCCGGTTCAGCCGAACTGGCTAACCGTCGAGACTGGTTCTCCTTCAATTCTCCACCATTTTTTATCCTGTTAACTCCTAAAGCTTCAACTAATCGACCCTAATCAATCTTTGGATTCAAAACGATGAAATCGAAAGAGGAATTATACCTTTGAAGCTTGAACAGTACGACCAAGTTTCCACGTCTATTTCCGGCTATCACAAACCATCCCAGTCCTCGATTTCAATCCCACTCGATCTGTATGACCACCGGAAACATCAAGGAATGATTAGCATCGATTAATAGCCACCAAAATCCAATCTTTGAATTTCAAACTTAAACTTACCGTTTTCGGGTTCTCCAGCCACCGTCCACGATGGCTCGACTCGTGGCCACCATCTTCATCGTCTCACCTTCCTTTCTCTCTTTCATTCAGACCACACACATAGATAATGGGGATTGAAGGGGCTGCATGGAATGGGTGTTCGGGTTTTGCAGAAAATGAAAAAGATGGAAATGGTTGCGCAGGTGGGAAGAGAGATGTGAGGGGTAAGTTAATTAATTAATTAAGTGATGGACATAGATCCACCAATTAAGGAAAATCCACCAATGGTATGAGTGACACTTGTCACTCATCCGAAGGCCCCATAATTAATTAATCACCCAATCTGATTTATTTAATAATTAATTCGAATCTCGAGATGTTACATTCCTAATTTTAATCCCATGACCATAATTTTTCCGTTCGACGTGGCGCTTGTCTACGGACTCGTGACGTCCCGATCTACGTCACAATCATTGGTCCTCGTACATTTGACTCCCTGAGTCAAAAGTTAACATTTTGCCCAATACCACGGGCAAAACGGTCATTTTACACAGTCCGTCCGATTTCGCTCAATTAATCCCCAAGTAGTCATTCTAAATCCATAATTAATTCATATTTAATCCTGATATTCAGGACGGGTCGTTACATTTAATGTTAGTAACTCTCAATGGTTACTTTTGATAGGCCAAGCCGCTCCAGAGATTTCAGATTAGTACACATCTTAGGATTGAATCTTCGACAGACTGTGAGTGGATTTTATTTTATAAACGATTATGTATACATAAATAAATGTTTTAAATATTTATTACATGGGATTGATTAGAATGGGCTGCATAAATGATTCTATATGTATTTAGGTGATTTTTCAAATTTAGATATTTATTCATGATTTGATTGATTCTGGACACACGTTTTACGGTTTTGTGGATATAGTATTTTGGGCTTAGTCCCAATTTGAAAATGTTTTGACTTAGATTTTTAGTCAAGGATTTGTTTTAAAAGAAAACTTTTGGATTTATTATATGGATTGTTTTCCATTATTGACCATTCTCGAGGGATATTGTTATTTTCCCATAATGGCATCATGAAGTGTGTCTCTACCAGATTCTGAGGATTATATTTTCCCAAACTAGTATCAATGAGTGTGTCTCTGCCAGATCCTGGGGGCTATATTTTCTCGGACTGATATCAAGGAGTGTGTCTCCATCAGCTCCCGGGGGCTATCTACACGAAGTATAGGGTATTCAGATGACAGAGGCTAATGTATTGAGGATTGATTGTTCACATGATCACTGTTATTAAATCCAGGTTGTTTTCAGAGATATTATAAATGGGGATTTCAAGGAAGTGTGGGCCACATGCATTTTGCATACATTGCATGATTTGTGGGTCCCACATATTTGATTGATTTTATTCTAAATCTGGTTCTTTATGATTTATTTTATGCATGCATGTTTTAGAATTAGAGGGTAAATGATGTTTTCCTATGAAAATGTGTTTTTAAATGATTGTTTTGTTTCCATTCATGTTTTCATGGTTTTACATACCGTCTAGACTGTGACGTAGATGTAGGGGCATACTTTGAGACAGAGGCTTAACCATACGACTCCGCACTCTGTGACCCTCAGACTAGGACCCTTGTATTTTGATGCACTGTTATCCTAAATACTCTGTTTACTACTTGCACTTCTATAAATTTGTTGGTAGGATCGGCTTTTTTTTTAGTGAGACATCAATATACATATCCATTGTCTGACATTTATTAAGGTTATTTTTGAAACTTCAGTTAATTTGTTAGACGACAGCAGGACCTTCACGATTATCAAAGTAATTTCACAAAGGGTCTTGTCATAAAAACTCCAATTTTCAATTTAGGGGTGGCAAATTAAAATTAATTTTCTATGATTGAGAGAAATTATGTTTTTGGGGTTAATGGGTTAATGAGGAAGATGTTGGTGGAGAGAAACTCATACTAGATTGGAGATTTAGGAATGGGTTGAGAAACCCGGACTCATTGTTCATCATCTCTTTCTTCATTTTTTAAATATTTATTTTTAATATTTTTCTACAAAATGATTAAATATCAAATCCCTTGTTGCTTTATAAGCTTCCTAAAAGCATTACAAATTGTAGCTTTTGTTGCAACAAACTTGACAGAATGAGGGTTCGAGAAGTACATTGCTACGTAAAAAGCATTGAGGGAGCAAATTGAGATTTAATGTCTTATTTGGGGAACATTTTAAATAATAAGCTCATAATTTATTATACACTCGTGGATAGTGAAATATAATGAAGTTGAATATTTGACCAAATTTGGATAATAAAAGTAGCTCAGTTGGGAAGATAAACAAAATTGAAAAATCAAAATATCTAAAGCTAATTCTGTAAGTCATATGTACTTCATATATGTAACTTTTGAACTTTGTAACTTGGCCCACAATTTGAAGGCCCAAATTAAACAATGTCATTTATCTTATATATGGGCCGAGATGTTTAGATTTCAAGCATCGACCTATGCTCATTCTTCCTAACTTTTTATTGAATGACATTCAAAGAATCTTTATAAAATTTTGGTTTATAACTTATTTTGCTCTTCTAACCGGATATTAAATATCATTTTACTCCCCGAAACGGATTTAGTTACAATGTTCAGCCACAACTACACATTTAGTTGCATCGTTACTCCATTTCGTTAGCTACAACCATGGATGAAAATATCGGTAAACGTCGACGAAATTTCGGTATTTTGGGCTGGCTGCACATAAGAAGCGGGGAAGGAAATTCCCCGAAATATCGACATTTTTCTTCGTTTTAAGCCCATAGATCTCCTTATTTCATTAAAACGATCGAGATATGGCCAAATTGCATGAAAATCGAAAGTAAAACCATTGAGTTCCAATCAGGTCATGCCGCGGGGTCAAAAAACCCGAATCGCAGACCCGCGACGAGGTTGAAGATGACTGTTAAATGTTAGTGTGTATACTTTATTTATTATTTAGTTGCTTATGTTTTCAATTAGGCTTACTTAGCCGAGTTGGTTGTGTTTATGGACTTAAAACTTGAGGGTCCAGGTTCGAACCCAATGGATGCAACTGCTGAGTTTTTTTTTGTTTTTTCCGTTTTTTTCCAATTTTTCAACTATGATTGTCCTTTTTTCCAATTTTAAATATATCAATTCTTTCCAATTTTTGAACAAAGATTGACTCTATTTTGTCATCCTTTTTTTCCAATTTTAAATATATTTACTCATTTTATAATTTTTCTTCCATTGAAATTTTCTTATACTTATTGTTATGTTTTTAATTATATTAACATTCAATTATAGTAATTCAATTCAATTTATGTTTATGTTTAAAATTTAAATTATTAGTCATCGGCAGAACCCTATTGTATCATATTATTCATCATATATTTATTATATCAAAGTCATTTCATAGTTTTTATTAATCCTATATAGCCATCATTGGGTACTTAAGTTTTTTGCAAAGTTTCATTCCAAATTTCAAACTTTTAGACCAAATTTCCGTCATTTTTGTTGACCGTAAACGATATCGATATTTGGGGTGAGATATCTATAAATTTGACTAGCGATATATCCGTCGATATCGATATTTTCATCCTTGCCTGCACCAATGGTCAATCCGGCGCATAGTGCCCCTGCTTTCCTCAGGCGAAGCAAGTAACTGCCCTCGGCCTGCTGGAATATCCTCAAGGTGAATCGCTCAGGGGGGAATACTGCTACTTCTAGGAATCGGATCTCTCCCGACTTCTGGGGACTCCCATACTGACCAAAACCTCCCCGACCACCAGATGATGAGGATCCCCTGGGATGACCACCCTTCGAGCCCTGATGGCCCGAAAATCCAAGATGAGGATGATCACGTCCTCGTGTCTCACCAGCAGCCCGCTGCTGCGCCAAGAGGTTGGCCTCAACTCTCGTCTCAGCATCTGTCAGGTCTCTCAGAGTGTCGAAGTGGGTTGATGTCACCATGGCTTGTATGTCTCCCTGAAGTCCCCACTCAAACCTGCGACATCTATCCTCCTCCGTGCTCACGTAGGCCTTGGCAAAGCGGAATAGCATCATGAAGGCCTCATCGTACTCTGACACAGTCTAGCTCCCCTGCTGGAGCTGAAGGAACTCGGCCTCTCGGGAGTTGCGGAACGACCTCAGGTAATATTGGATGAGGAAGCGCTCCTTGAAAATCTCCCAGGTAATGGAGTGAACGGTCCATCCGGACAACACTAGGTTGTGCCACCAGCGGTATGCGCCACCATCCAAAAGAAAGGTTGCTAGCACCACGCGCTCCTCCGGTGGGCAATGTATAACAGTGAAGATCCTCTCCCAATGGTCAATCCACTAGTGTGCCTCCTCGGGGTCTGTCTCCCCGCTGAAGATCGTAGAACCCAGATGCTGGGCTCGCTCAATACTCGCAGTATCCATCTGTCTAGTTATCTCCTCCTCGGCCCGTGCTCGGGGATCATGTCGCGGAGGCATAACAAAACTGTTAAGAGGCATAGATATGTTAAATAACAGGTAAAACGACAATGTACAAGGTACAAACCGCTAACCTAAGACCCTGACCACTAACCTAGTGCTCTGATACCAAGTTGACAGGACCCATCCCAATCCCACTAGGACCACCTGGGCATGTGTCCCGCTCTTGTCTGACAACGACTCTAAACATACCAAAAATACCCTTAACCAAACTGAAGTCTTTCGAAATAGATAAATAAAGTTTAAAAAATACAAATTCAGAGTTTAATGCCATCAGACCAGGGATAATACGAATACAAAATACGAGCACAATGTCAGGTTACAAAAACAGTGCTCAACCTACCCAACTGGATGTACAAGTACACAACAAAGTAATCTAAGTCTCATACTCCGGATCCTCCTCTTCTACCTCAGTAGCACGGCCTGGAGGGGTCAGTTAAATAATAAAGAGTGAGTGAGCCAAAAATAAATAAGTTCCCAAAACCAATTTAATAATATAATAATCATAAGGTTATACCCCTCCGTTTTCAAAACTTGCATGCATTGGATAAAGCATAAGAAATCATACTGTATCATAATTCATAGAATCATATAATAACTAAATAGGGAAAACCATAATAATAGTGCATTGTAAAACCAAACCTCGGCACCCCCGATGCCTAAATAATGATGTCACGGTCCTACGGCTACAGGTGCCACTCAGGGTCTCAAATCCCGAGAAATCATCTAGGTCCACCAGCGTCCGGTATCCCGGATCGCTGGCCGAGGTAAAATCAAATGACTTCCTGAGAGTGAGTAACCCCACGGGGGTTGACTCATCTCAATCAGTGCCCCGTGACTACTCCAGGGTCCACCCAGGCCAACGACCCTCCCTGGAGGAGGGAATAACAGAAAGGTCAGAACCTACAACACAATAGTATTATAGTTACCATGCATCCCCTAATAGTCCCTGAAAACATTTCGTATATAATCCAGACGGGTCTCATGCCCAAAACATCTTAATATGTAATAAGCATCATAATATAATACCCATAATAGTCCCATCTTAATCATAAAGTGGAATAGTAAAATAATTATGCATGCAATCCTTTAGAAATCAAATAACCTACTCACACACGGTCCTTGCTGCTCAACTGACCGCCTAAACCTGTACAATTACATCCAAAAAGTCACTAAAGGACTCCACATGTTCATCCCTAAAATTCTAGAACAGAACCGGCCCGGAAACGTAGCTCGGACAAGCTTCTCTAGGCTTTAAACCCTATTTAGGCCAACCTAACGATCTCCGATCGACACAAAACCAGTTCCATTGGATCCATATTGTCGAAACCTTGAAAATGGTACTTGTCCCACCAAAAACACTGTTTACACGCGCCCCCACGCGCTTGGTCAACGCTGATACAGTATCCTGATGACGTCAGCGTGATGTCATCCCTGACAAGTGTCAGATGACACGTGTCACTCCCTGGTCTGAGATGTCTAACATGATGACGTCATCATCCCTGTCATTCGGCCGAACCCCACCAAAAACCAGAACTGTCGTTCGGTCCGTTCCTACTAAAAACGAACAAGCGGACCACCGTGACCCACGACCATGACCCGACTAGAACTTCCATTTCCGGTGATGACGATGATGAAGAAGATGATGACTAGTGAGGGGGGTGCGATCGATTTGGTGGATGGAGAGGAAGAAAACAAATGGGGAAGGTGATCAGAGGTGTTTGTTCAAGATGGGAGGGGCTGGTGTTCTTCACGGGCAAGAGAAAATGTGAGAGTGAGAGGGAGATGAGTGATCATAAATAAAAAAGAAAAAGAAGATGGAATGGAGGGTGCAGATTGAAGGATGAAAAGAAGATGGATGGCTAGGGTTGATGGGGGGAAAATAAAATAATATAAGAGGACCAATAGGACAAGATCCTTGGATTAGGGAAAAGTAATGGTGGGATGAGTGACACTTGTCAATCATCCAAGGGTCCAGATTTAATCAATTGTTACATCAGATTTCAATATTTTAATATTATTTTAATTTCAGTCTCGGTTCATAAATTTCACCAAAATCGGTCCCGTGACCATAACTTTTCTGTCGAGCGTTCGTTTTTGAGGTGCCGCCTGTCTACGGACTTGTGACGTCTCGATCTACGTCACGGTCATGGGTCAAAGTCCTAATTATTTCGCGGGTCAAAAGTCAAATTTTTCCCTCTCAGGGGCAAAATTGTCATTTTACAATAAAATAATATTTATGAAAGTTCGGGTCGTTACAAGAAGGCGGAGGAGGAGGAGAAGAAGGAGGGGGAGGAGGAGGAGGAGAAGAAAGAGGGGGAGGAGGAGGAGGAGGAGGAGGAGAAAAAGAAGAAGAAGAAAAAGAAAAGAAAGTGGAGCAGCTTGGGCGAATTTCCAGTCACGGTTGTCTTGGTGGAAGTGTGGAGCTTGGGTCTGCTTGGGTCTTATCGTGAAGGAGGAGGAGAAGAAAAGAGTGATGACTGATGAGAGGGAGAAGAAGAAGAAGAAAAAGAGGAAGAGAAGAAAAAAATGAGTGACGATTTGTGACAAATTTGGCAACACGAAACAAAAATGATCTCTTCAAGAACCTCCTATGGTGGGGCCTCCCCACAGAACTCATCAACCCATCCTAAACTAGGTTGGTTAACTTTGATCACCCACATGAGTTTAAGGCCGTTGGAATTAGAAAGAAGCGTCAAGTACATGATAAGATAAAAAGCTTCAGCTTGCTCAGTTCTGCCTAGCCCCCTAGATCTTTTTTTTTTTTGCTTTGAGCTCAGCCCCCTAGATCACTCTCCCTTATTCTTAAACAAATAATTACTGCAATTCAAAACAGTATTTTGTCACTTAATAATATAAAACCAAAAAGCAAGCTTAATTAAAAAAGTTTAAAATCATATCAAATACAGATGGCCACCGTCCTCTTCATATTATTTTGCCTGGCTTCCTACTAGAACTGACGGGGAGAGAGGGTGGGTGAGAGAGTCAGATTTTTTGGTCCAAGTCAGAAGATAAGTGGTGCTTTTTCCACCATTAAATTATGTTGCTGGCAAGGATATTGTGGTTTTTTCACCATTCAATTATGTTAGATATTTTTTAAAAATAAATTATTTTCAAAATTTTTAAATTCAATTAAAAACAATGTTATTTTTTTATTTTATTTTGATCTAATTTATTTTGTTTTTTTACGAATTCATTCTTTTTGCTTTGAATCTCCTTTTTTTGGAAAATTTCCTACAAGCTTTTTGAATTACATGAAAAAATCGGAGTTTAACTTCCAATTTAGTTATATGTTTATTTTTTTTTAGTGAAACTTAACGAGTAAAGTATTCTTGATGTGAAATTATAAATATTGTATAACCATTATTGGGTATTTAAGTTTTTCCCAAAATTTTATTAAAAATTTCCAATTTTGAGATTAAATTTCCGTCATTTTTATTGACCGTAAACGATATCGATATCTGTTGATGCAGAAATCGTTCGACTCTGTGAAATTCCTTCTCGATCCCTACACACAATAACAAAAATCAAACGGAGTTAAGGTTGAAATCCTGGAGGGGGGGTTTCAACCGTAAACACTCCGATGCTTAAGTCAGTTTTCTGAGAGAATAAACCGACAGAGTGTTTGCAGGAGTTTTTGATTACCTTCAGAAGTGAAATGTGATTTTCTATTTATAGTGAAGCCTTGAGGGTCACCGGAGCATCTGATTGGTTGAAGGCGAAAATATTAAATAAGTGATTATACCGAGTGTAATCACTTATTTATTAATGAATAAATAATTCGCTGGGAAGTTATTTATTATCGACATTGATCTGATTAATTAATATATTTAGTTCGTAAATATATTAAATTAATGCGGAGACCGTTACATGTCAATGTCAATTTTACCAAGGGTAATATCGGCATCATGGTAATTGTTGGCCACGCGGCGGCTCCAGAATATTCTGGTAATTTAGGGCTCCACAAATGCCCCCACTTCGCTTAGGAATTCGAGGAATCCTAAGGGATGTAGTCTCCTTGTGGTTCCAGTAAATCACGTCTTATTATTTTGTATAGGAGTAGGACTCCTCTTTCCTTGATGTAGCTAGAGATTGACTTTGATCTTATCCCAAAAAGGAATTCTCTGGGCTTGTAGTCCTGCCTTGAGTTGGTTTTGCAAGCCCAATTAACTACTAGGGTTTTGTTAATTTTCTTTATTTAAATGAGAGCATGTGACTCTTATTTTTATAAAAAAAATCAAACCCTAATAGTGGTTTAGGGCTGAAGGAGTTCGTCTGGTTTTATTGGTGGCTGTGGTGGAGAAATTCTGTTCCGTCGTGTGTCAGGTAGAATATCTCCATCTTCTTTTTAATTTTCTTCATTGGTTGTGGTGTGCGTTTTTTTTGCAGATTACAAGGAAAATCTGGACTGTGCAGTGGGAAAAAGCAAGAAGAAAATGCGGTGTGCAGCACGAAGAAATCGGGCAGAGCAATCTGGTGCAGCATGCAGCGAACATGCAGCGTGAACTGCGAAGGTCTGTGCACGCCGAGCAGGTGAGATGGATTCGGTGGGATGGCGCCGACGAGCGAGCTGGCTGGCTGGAGGCAGCAGGTCCCGCGGGGGTAGAGTATGTCGGATGTATGCTGTGGCCTGGAGGGTAGTATGTGGCCTTTCCGTTTTTTTTCCAACGCAGCTGACCCTTTTTCTTTTTTTTTTCTTTTCTTCTTCTCCGCAGCAAAGCAAGTTGTAGCAAACTTGCACTTTTTTTTTTTGCTTTTTACTTTTTCACAGCTGCTATTCGCAGCTTTTTGTAATTTTTTTTTTCAACCGCAGCTTTTGTACCATATATATATAATAAATATATATAATAATATATCCATTTATTTTATATATATATATAAATGAATATATATTCTTTTGTTCGGCTTCAATCTTTTGTAGATTTTGAGAGCTGTAGATGTTCGATTGCAACGATTCAAGTGGTGGTGTGCTCCATTATTCGATACGATCATTTCAAGATGTATGAAGACATACTTTTGGTGTAGTCTTGAAAACCTCATTTTGTGGAGTACCATGTGATGACATGTTCGGGACTTGTTGGAGCTTCCGTCTTCAAGAGATGATGAAATTGACACCAAGACGTTCCTCCAGTTGACATGATTATGATGCTTTGTGAAAAGTAGAGCTTGGTGCGCTGACGGACTCATCATCTTCAAGTGTGGGCGGAGCCAACGTCAAGACCTTCAAAGAGGAGGTGGAGCAGAATGCAAGGCGAGTTGCAGCAGAGTGCGATGCGAGATGCAGCAGAGTGCAAGGCGCGAGGTGCAGCAGAGTGCGACGCGAGATGAGGCAGAGTGAAAAGCGCGAGGTGCAGCAGAGTGCAAGGCGCGAGGTGCAGCAGGGTGCGACGCGAGATGCAGCAGAGTGCAAGGTGCGAGGTGCAGCAGAGTGCAAGACGAGGTGCAGCAGTGCGCGGTTCAAGGTGCAGCTGAGTGCGGTGCGATGCATGGTGCAACTACAAGGCAAAATGTGCAAGTGCGAGGCGAGGAGTCCCATCACTTGGAGTGCGACGTGTCACAACCCAGCATGAAGCTTGTTCTCGATGCAAGGCAATGTGTGTTGTAGCTACAAGGCGAGATGTGCTTCATCTTCGAAGTAAGGCTTCCCGTGACGCGAGGCGAAGTGCATGTGGTGCCATGAAGTAACTGAAGCTTTCCAAGGAGTTGCATTGGATGACGGATGACCTTCCAGAGACTCGATTCTTCGAGGCTTTGTTGAGCTCAAAATGTAGTGGTAACAAGGTGGAGTATGGAAGATCGATCATGCCCCCTGCAAAGCTCGAGACGTTGCTCATCATCACCTAATTTAAGGAATAGAGGTTGTAGATGTCATCTATGCCAAGTAGGCGATGTTGAGGAGGTTGCCCCCATTGTTTGAAAAAAGGTCATGGACGATGTGTCACTAGAAGTCCACGATGAGATGACTGAAGGCCTCCAAGGCTTGCTCATGGGTTGACGGAGAGACTCTGAGGTCGTGCCATTCCTGATGATGAGCTTCATGATCCTTCTTGGCCCGTGGCTTGATCTTAGCATTGAATACATGTTCGAGCATTCAACTTGTGAATTTCCAACTTCTTTAATTTTCATTAATAGAAGCCTTCCACTTTTTTTGAGTGTTTTGTGATTTTCGGCAGATTTGACCTTTGTGTAGTAAATTTGGTCTTCTGTCTTCGTTTTAGCTTTGAATTGAGTACCGTTGGTGGGGTTGGAAAGCTGAGTTCCATACCTTTCTACTGCCACCAAGCTTGTTCCAAGACGATCCGAATTGAGCCTTGTAAGATTGGTCGAATCATGTGCTCGTGCGCTGGTTCATGCAGTTGACCTTTGTGTGAAAACATGTTCGCTGGGAACTCGTCACAACTTGGAATTGAGTGAGGTCAACGGCGTTGGAAATCTGACTTCCATAGATTTTGAAATCCATTGACCTCATGTCAGGGTGATCAAAATTCAGTGGTCTATGACTGAATGAATCTCGTACTCGTGCGCTGGTACGTGCAGTTGACCTTCGTGTACAAAAACATTCGGTGGGAACTCGTCACAACTCAGAATTGATTGAGGTCAATGGCGTTGGAAAGCTGACTTCCGTATCTTTTTAGGGCCATCAATTTCATGTCAGGGTGAGCAAAATTGAGTGACCTATGATCGAATGAATTTCGATCCCGTGCACTGAAATGTAGAATTGGACTTCGCATGTTAAAACATTTGCCCCTTGTTTGTCATGGCTTGGTGGTTGCCCCTCTTGGTGGGGTTGGAAGTGTTTTTTTAGTAGCTTTCTGACTCCAACAAGTCAAGTTCTTGGATGGTTTCATGTGCCTTGCTGAGACGAGCCTTGAGCGCTTCGCTTGGCGAAGTCGTGGCGTGGTCCGCATGGTGAAGACTTGTTGTGCTTTGTGTGGCAAAAACTTTGAGTTCTTCGCATGGTGAAGGCTTCGAGTGCTTCGTATGGCGAAAGCTTGGAGTTCTTTGCATGGCGAAGGCTTGTAGTGCTTCGTATGGCGAAGGCTTGGAGTGCTTTGCATGGCGAAGGCTTGGAGTGCTTCGCATGGCGAAGGCTTGAAGTGCTTCGCGGGGCGAAGACTTAGAGTGCTTTGCATGGCGAAGGCTTGGAGTGCTTCGCATGGCGAAGGCTTGAAGTGCTTCGCGGGGCGAAGACTTAGAGTGCTTCACGGGGCGAAGGCTTAGAGTGCTTTACGGGGCGAAGACTTAGAGTGCTTCGCGGGGCGAAGGCTTGGAGTGTTTCGCATGGCGAAGACTCGGGTGCTTTGCATGGAAAAAGGCTTGGAGTGCTTCACGTGGCGAAGACTTGGGGTGCTTCGCGGGACGAAGGCTTGGAGTTCTTCGCATGGCGAAGGCTTGGAGTGCTTCGCATGGCGAAGCCTTGAAGTGATTCGCGGGGCGAAGACTTAGAGTACTTCGCGGGGCGAAGACTTAGAGTGCTTCGCGGGGCGAAGGCTTAGAGTGCTTCGCGTGACGAAGGCTTGGAGTGCTTCGCATGGAGAAGGCTTAGAGTGCTTCGCGTGACGAAGGCTTAGAGTGCTTCGCTTGGCGAAGACTTGGGGTGCTTCGCAGGGCGAAGGCTTGCTTCACATGGCGAAGAATTGAAGTGCTTCGCGGGATGAAGACTTAGAGTGCTTCGCGTGGCGAATGCTTAATGCTTTCTAAACAAAAGCGTAGGCGATAAGACAGTTTCATTAGACGTTGAAACGAAACATCTTGAATCTTATTGAAAGATGTTATGTGAGAAAAGTAGGCATTGAGCTGAATTTTAACCACAAAATTTGTGTCCTTGATGATGACTTGGTCACTGATTCAGTTTCCTGGTTGTACCCTGTAACTCGGACTCGGCAATGATGGTGCCCACGCGGATAATCTTTTGTGCGGGTTCCTGGGGGTCTTTGTTTCCGAGACGATCCGTTGCCTTTTTTTTGATGTACTTGGTGCAGTGTCTTTCCTTCAAGAGATCCCGGAGGTATCTTTCGAAAGTCTGGCAAGAGCTTATGTCGTGTCTATAGCAATTGTGATAGGCACACTATCTTGTCTTATCGGCCCTCTCCTGGTCGCCTTTGACGGGAGCTGGTCTTTCAAACGACGGTTTTTCCTTTATCTGATTATATATTTGGAGGAAAGGTACCGAAAACTGTGTGTTTGGCTTCGCACCTGCGAACATGTTGGATGACGGGTTCCCTTTGCGCTTGTTGGCTTTCTCGACTGAGTTCCCGCGGTGGTCATCATCCTTTGGCTGCGCAAACGCCTTTGTGGGATGTCCATCTTCCTCGACGTGGTTGGCGATATATGTGGCATTTTTCTCGTCCTCCCAGCATGCATGTCGCTCCGCCAGGGACAATATCTTGGTGAGACTTCGGGCATTGCTCATGACAATGTCTCCGTAGAGCTGGCTCTCCCGCGGTAGGCCTTGCTTAAATGCCATGGCTGCGACGAGATCGCTGCAACCAACGATGCGGGACTTCTCTTCACAAAACCTTCGGATGTATTGCGATAAGGTTTCCTTAGGCCTCCTTCGGATGGTGAAGAGGTGATCATCCTTGACTTTGACGGTGCGAAGCTGCAAGTACTCCTTCACGAAGGCAAGGGCCAACTCTTCGAAGGAAGCGATTGATCTCTGGGGGAGATGGTTGAACCATGTCGTCGCTTGACCTTGTAGTGAGGCTTGGAAAACTTTGCACATGAGTGAGTCGTTGTGCTTGTGAGGTACCATGACCCCCCGATAGTAATTGATATGCTTTACTAGATCAGAGGTTCCCTTGTACTGATTGAAGTTTGGTGTTTAAAATTGCTGCGGGAATGGCTCCTCCTCAATGTCCCTTACGAACGGCGAAGATGATGATGTCTGAATTTGGCGCCAAAGGTCATCCTCCAAGTCTCTGTCGTGTTGAACTCCCTAGAGGCGTTGATCTAGCATTCTTTGGACATCTTCAGCGTGCAATGGTCCTTCGTATCGGGGGTTCCCACGCCTGGTAAAATGGCGTCGACTCCCTCGAGTTGCAGCAGACCTGGCTTTCGAGCATGTTGGTGAGTAAGTTTTGTCTTCCTTGTTGTGATCATCCGAGTGAGTGCGTGACACACGGGAGACCGCTCGCTGTCTTCGGCTATCGCGTGGGTATTCAATGCTTGAAAGTGCTCCAGGGCGTCCTCCGAGTCGTTCTCGGGCCGATATCCTCGGTTGATCTTGTCTTCTTGCTCTGGGGGTGCAGCTTTCTTCCCCTGAGTCATTTAGCGACGTGTCTCGGGACATTGTCTGGCAGCGGACATGCTCTTTGCCAGCGCGCTTCAGGACGTCCCCTGGTGTCTTGTGAGGTTCATTGCCTCCTTCGGAGGTTCTAGATGTCCCGATGTCCCCCAACAGCTGTTGCAAAAGCTCTGATTGGGCCTGAACTTGGTTGCTCAGTTGCTCGACCTGTTGTGTTAGTCCAAGTCGCGGAGGTGATCCCCTAGGTGCTTGCTCGTGATGAGTAGCATGTCGGGGCGCACGTCGCGCGCCTTCAGACAGATGCGACGAAGTATGTCTCCCTGGTACCTGGGTGTCGGCTTGCGAGTTGCGCAGGGCGTCCAAGTGCCTCCTTAAATCCCAGTCGGAAGGGGGCTAATTTGAGACTCTTAGAGATGATTCTACCGCCAGCAGCTCATCTGTTTGTTGAAAAAATGTCTCGCATGCCCCCGTCGCAGGTGGGGGGTTCACAGTAGCAGCGACCATGGGGAACATTCCAAAACTGAAAGTAGGTGTCCAATCCTGCATTCCGTATGGTAGGTGAATTGATGTGTGGCACGGGCCGTGCAAAAGACAGGAAAATGGCTCCTCCGGAATCTCAGGCAGTGGTTCGCTCACGGCAGCGGCTGTAGCGGCGGATGTAGCAGCCTCAGAGGCTCGAGCGGATAGGCGTGTTCTGGCCATGTGCAGAACAGTAAGTGTCGAAAGTGTGATGATGGAGTTTTTTCAAGGAAAAACTAAAGAGCACGCTTTGAGTATTTCTCAAATCGGCTCTCAATGAAAGCACCAGTTGTTGATGCAGAAATCGTTCGACTCTGTGAAATTCCTTCTCGATCCCTACACACAATAACAAAAATCAAACGGGGTTAAGGTTGAATCCCGGGGGGGTGTTTCAACCGTAAACACTCCGATGCTTAAGTCAGTTTTCTGAGAGAATAAACCGATAGAGTGTTTGCAGGAGTTTTTGATTACCTTCAGAAGTGAAATGTGATTTTCTATTTATAGTGAAGCCTTGAGGGTCACCGGAGCGTCTGATTGGTTGAAGGGAAAAATATTAAATAAGTGATTATACTGAGTGTAATCACTTATTTATTAATGAATAAATAATTCGCTGGGAAGTTATTTATTATCGACATTGATCTGGTTAATTAAGATATTTAGTTCGTAAATATATTAAATTAATGCGGAGACCGTTACATGTCGATGTCAATTTTACCAAGGGTAATATCGGCATCATGGTAATTGTTGGCCACATGGCGGCTCCAGAATATTCTGGTAATTTATGGCTCCACAATATCGATACCGATATTTGGGGCTAAATATCGGTAAATTTGACTAGCGATATATCTGTCGATATCGATATTTTTATCCTTGAGTACACCAATCGTTCTTGTGTCATGTAATGACCAATTAAAAATATGAAGTCATGTAATGACCAATTAAAAATATGAAGTCTCTAAGCATTAGTCATGACCAAGAGCAAAGTACATAAACACTTTTAACCTCTTCCGCTTCATTGCAGAGTAGTCAAATCCTTATGTATAGGGACCATGTCTTAGATTTTGGAAACTAATTTTTTCTGATAATTTCAATTATGTATTTAAACTACCGAATGCACCTGACTTAAGCACCTCCTTTTAGCTTGTTTGTTAGTCGTTAAATGCATATATAGAAATAATAGATCTCAAATCTCAAGTTGTTAGTAATCCACACAGGCAAAGAAATTAATTAAATACTTATAAAATCTTTGAAATAATGAAGGAAAAAAGAAGGAAAAAAATTCATTAAAAAGCAATTTGGCAATGAGGTATGAAAATTGAACCCAAAAGTTTTTTGTATCGATAGATGGACAATTTCGTTAATCCAAATGCAAAATAGAAACTCAAATACAAAGGATAAAAGAAAACTCAACTAAGAAAAATATAAGAAAGAAACAATCCTAAGCACCAACAATAAAAAGAGGCCCAATACAACACAAATTCAAAACAACGAAACCCTAGAATCAATAAACATGAGGCTGCCACCAGCACTTCCCCCATTGCCACTGCCACTATCAAGAGAACACCAATGAAAAAAAGAGTCATGAAAGGGGATCTATAGAAAATGGTGTTTGGGCAAAAAACTATAAACAGTCTGCATACTCAAGAGATTCAAGATGTCAACAAAGACCTTAAAACTAACTCATCGAAAAATGGAAATGGGTTGCTGAATGGAGGTACCAGAAGGGAAGCGATTGGTTCTTGGATTTTTGGATTTTTGGTGAAATGAAGAATAAGGAAGGTGAGGATGTGAGATGAGAGAAATAGACGCGGGAGCGTAAAAAAAGGGAGGAGATGAAGGAGGTGTGAGCCTCCAATTTCAATTAATTTTTTTTTTACAGCAATATTCTTCACCTTTAGTTAAGTACTTAAACTCTACGTATCTTCATTATTTTTCCTTCCAACATCATTGTATTAAATGAAATACCCATATATTTTTTTGTAGTGATCATTGTATTAAATGAAATACCCATTTTGTTTTTTCTGTTGGTAATGAAGAGCGGTAAATGAAACCGAGCTTAAATTCATTTACAGATTAAAGATTGAAATTTCCGCGGCATGAATTTGTCTTGTCTTTGTTTATTGGACTAGGCCTCGTCATTGGGCCGGGTCGGGCAAGCCCGACCCAAAATTCTTGGGCTTGGGCCGGGCCGGGCCAGGCCTATTTCATAATTTAAAAAATACCGGGCCAGGTCGGGCGGGTTTGACCATAAATACGAAAGCCCATGCCCTTTATCGGGCCGGGTTTGGGCCGGACTTTTATCGGGCTTTACGGGTCGGGCCTACTAAGCCCACTTGGGCCGGGCCTACTAAGCCCATTTGTACCTAACTAATTGTAAAAAAAAAAAATGAGTTTAGTTTAAATATTATTATCGAATATTGAAATAAGCTAAGGAGGGGTATTATTGGATTTGGAGAATTGACTTAAATTTTCGACCATAAAGCCGAGATAAGATAAGCAGGTCGCTAAGAAGGTCTGAGACCTAGTGAGTTTTTTTGAATTTAGGGTTAGGGTTTGGTTTGGGCATTGGGCTTTTAAATGACACTAGGTTGAGATTTGGTTGGAGTTTTGGATTTTGGCTATAATAGTAGTAACAAAATTGGATTGGGTATCAATTCTTAATTTATAATTATTTTATATTTTCGGGCTTATAGGTCGGGTTTACCTGGGCGGGTCGGGCTGGGCTTACCGGGCTTTATCGGGCTCGGGCCTAGCGGGCTTGAATACCCTAAGTCCAAGTCCAGCCCGTCAACATGCGGGCCGGGCCGGCCCACGGCCCATATCGGGCCGGGTCGGGCTTTTTGTCATCGGGCCTATCGGGTACCCATAAGCCCGTGGGCTTCTGGGCCAAATGATGAGGGCTATATTGGACTGCAAGCCTATCCATTTAGTTTCTGATCCGCATATACACGCATTTTGTTAAATCTCAATCTTTGTTTTAATTCAACTGTTTAAAGACATGACATGTCGATCAGATTTGAAATTAATTTTATGAGTTTTTTATTTTTATATTAAAGGAGAAAATTGAATTTCAAAGTGATAAAAATAAAGAAAATTAATTTCAAATCTAATTCACATGTCATACTTTCATTACAAGAAAAGTTCACTTTTCTGACGGAGAGAATACCCGACGAATCTCGCTCTATTCGACGAATATCGCGCCGTATGCGCAAAAAAAAAAAAAAAGAACTTGCCCGACGAAATTTAATCTTGCCCGACGAATCTCGCGCCGTTTTCAGATGCTATGACTTTACCCGACGAATCTATCTTCATTCGTCAGGAAAACTTCTAGGCTAACGGCTTATTACCCGACGAATTTTATTGTTATCCACTAATTTGTATTCGTCGGATAAAGTTTTTTTCTTGTAGTGTTTTAGATGGTTAGATTAAAATAAATGCTGAGATTTAATGACATGCGTGCAAATGCGAAGAAGCTAAATGCTGAGGATCGCGGTTGTTGTTTATTTCACACGTCGTAGCTGCATTCATAAATGCTCAGTTAAATTCATCCCAGGTATAGTACAGAACGAATATCAAATGGGAAGTTAATTACAGTACACAAATATTGGAAAGCGCAGAATACGAACTTGTTACATACTTTCCAAAGAGATACAGAAGGAACAAAAGAATCAAACTTAATTAGGCACAAACTTCTGGACAAACGTCAGATAAAGAGAAGCAAACGCTTTTCGCTACTATAACACTGAGTAGCTTGTGAATCAAGTCAAATAATTCAATAGCTTAGTTATTATGAGTTCTCTGATGAAGAATCGGAACTTGATGATGGAGGATACCCAATTCCATGGGGATGATTCGGGAACGCAACGCTGTAAGTACCTAGCTTGTGAATCAAGTCAAATAATTCAATAGCTTAGTTATTATGAGTTCTCTGCTGAAGAATCGGAACTTGATGATGGGGGATAACCAATTCCATGGCGATTATTCGGGAACGCAACGAAGACAGTACCGGCAATTGCGCCGATCACTGGCGGTAAAACCTGCAGCAAAACCCTCTCACTTGCCTCGAACTCCGGATACAAACATCTCACGGTGTTGGTGTCCAAAAGTGAGACAACCGCAAACACAATCAACGAAAAAAATGCATGCACAAAGTCCCCAACCCTAAGCTTGTAAACAGATAAATCCACAGAGTTTGAGTTTGTTGAGGGCCAAAGGCCCTTAATTGTTGCGACCCCATAGTGGGTTTGTCCATCGCTGCCAATGTAGCTGTCAGTGAAGGAGGCAAAGCAACACGAGAAGCCGGAGACGGCGATGAGAATGGCGCTTAGGTACTTGTTGACGGTGGTGCAGTGACCGTTGTTTGTCAAGACAGGGTTAAGGAATTGGAACAAGAAGACGGTGCCCGTAGGGAGGAGCTTGATGAGGTTGCCGGCTCCGGTGAATGTCATGTTTTTGACACTTTTTTTATTGGTTGATTTGGATCGAGAGGATGAAGAGCTGGTTGAAGTTGAAGCCCCCATTTTTGGAGTTGACGAATTTTTGAGGGAGTTTTAATTTAGATGTGTTCTTTTGTGTTGGTGTATTTTTTGTTCTTGTAACATAAATTAGTTTGTGTATTTATAGAGAGGATTAAAAAGAGAGGGAGTTGGCAAGGATTTTGAAGAGAGAGTTGTTTGCTTTCACGTCAATTATATTGAGAAGTGGTGTTGTCGTGTTGAGATGGAAAGATTGGCTTTTACTTTTAGAAAGGCTTCAAGGCTTCCTTTGTAATGCAAGCTAATTAGGGCTTGAAAGTAAATCAAAATAAAACCAATAAATAGAAATAAATTGGCGAAAACTAATAGAAAAGTATAGAGGTATGAAAATCACTTTCGCTTTAAGTATATATGACGACTACTGTTTTAATTCTTTATAGTTAGTAAATAGCTTAATGAAAATGATTATCCATTTTTACCGATTATCTACCTCTCCGATTGCCTACTTCCCCCATTATTCACTATTTCCATTGCCCAAAAATAGTCAATACATTTGTAACAAAATTAGTGTAACGACCCGTCCCGAATTTCATGATTAGATTAGTGACTAATCACGGTTAGTGAGGCTAATCTGTGATTAGTAGAGCGAAATCGGACGAACGATGTGAAATGACCGTTTTGCCCCTGGTGATGGCAAAACGTTGAATTTTCAATCGGGTGGTCAAATGGACTTTGACCGATGACCGTGACGTAGTTCGTGACGTCACGAGTTCATAGACAGGTGGCACGTTCAATTCCGACGTTCGAGGAAGAAGTTATGACGTTCGGAAGTTAGGGGCATTTTGGTAATTTGGGTGAATAGGAGGTCAAAAGTTGACTTTTTGACCAGGAGGTCCGATGGCCGAGGGCCGAAGACCGTTACGTAGATAAGGACGATACGAATCCGTAGACAGGCGGCACGTCGAATTCGGACGTTCGACGGCGAAGTTACGGTTCACGGAAGTTCCCGGTTACTATTCACGACGGCACGTTTTACGAGACAAAAAGTGCAATTTTGTCTCTAGTGGGCCCAGATATTTAATGGAGGCCCAATGGATGAGTGACACTTGTCACCCATCCACTGGCCAACCCCACCCACTCATGCACCAAACCCTTCCCCGTTCATCCATTTCTCCCATTTTCTTCCCAAACCAAACCGATCACCATTTCCTCACCCAAACACCAAACCCTTCCCTTCTAGCCATAACTGAGACCAGAGGGTGAGAGAGGAGGACTAAGGACGGCAGCTGGTGGCTGGAACCGCCGTGGGCGGTGGCGGGAACCCAGAACCCGATCGGGTACCCGGTAAGCCCATTTTCAATTTTTGTGTGGATTTTGTTGTTATGGGTCGATTTGGACGATTGGTTTGAGTTAAATAGGTTGCTAGGGAGTTGTTAGGGAGGTTTTGGTGGTGGTTGGACGTCGGAGGAGCCCTGGGAGGTTTCGGGAAAATTGAACCGTGAGGTTCAAAATTGAACCGGTCGGATTTCGAGGGTTTTAGGTAGTTTTGGTAATTGGGTTAGATAGGAAATGAAGAAATAGGAATTTAGGAATTGGAATGGATGAAATCGGACCGAAAATGAGGGAGAAGGACACCTGGACCGGTTACGCCGGTCCAAGTTGCAGGAAAAACCGGACCGGACCGGTTCGGACCGGTCTGACCGATGTAGGGGATGACTGATGACGTCATCCTGATGACGTCATCATGTCAGCGATGACGTCAGCATTGTCAGATCTGACAATGTCAGCTGACATGTCAGACAGTGGGCCAATGGGAGCGTGACACGTGTCACTGTCAGGGGCTGTCAGTGATGACGTCATGCTGACGTCAGCGATGACGTCAGCAGGTACTGTAGCAGGCGCGTGAAGCCCACGCGCAGCCACTTCAGGCGGCGCGTGAGGGCGCGTGACAGGGAATCTGGGGAAGGTTCCAACATACGAAATCTTCTATTCGATGTAACGAACATTTTGAGACTGGTTTCGTGTCGATCGGACACCGTCTCGATATGTTTCGGGGCATCGGAAGGTTTAGGTTCGGGATTAAAAATAGTTAAAAATACGGGAAAATTACGGGGCTTTGGTAGGAGGTTAATTAAGTAGTTAGTAACCTTCTATTACGATTTGGACAGGTTTGGGAGTCCCGGTGACGGTGATCGGCTGGGGGAGCCGTATGACACGCAAATCGAGGCGGCAGCTCGGACGGTCTGTGAGTGGACCTTGTTTTCTAAATTGGTGCATGCATAAATGTTTATTATATGTTTTATTACTTGTTTGATGATGTCATGGGTGCATTTGTATGTGGTTACGTATAAGCACGTATTTCGAGGTTTCGGCCTTATACGGTGCTTATACGGGTCTGTATTTCTTTATTGATTTAAATGAACTGAATTTGGATTTCAAAATGATAAACTCGGGTATGAAACCCATTTGGTTTTGTCTCGGGCATATGACCTCAGATTCCGGGCACGGTGCCCAGTTGGTGTCCTATGTTCGGGTACGAGACCCAGTCACTTTACGGTTTTGATCTCAGGTCAGGGAACCTTAAATGGATTCCCAGGTTCATGACGGTTTATGGGAACCGGCATGAACCCTTGTTATGGTATTATGGTTCATGACGGTTTATGGGAACCGGCATGAACCCTTGTTGGTTATTACGGTACATGACGGTTTATGGGAACCGACATGTTACATGATTATGGGTATTATGGATTCATGACGGTTCAGGGGAACCGGTCATGAATGTTTATGTTATGTATATATATGTTCGTCTACCTTCCTTTACATGTTCTACTATCTCCTCCGGGGAGGGTCGTTGGCCTGGGTGGACCCCGGAGTAGTCACGGAGCACCGACTGAGTGGAGTCACCCCCCAGTTGGGTTCCTTACTCTCAGGAAGGCTATGATTACTATTACCTCGGGTAGGGTCAGTGGTCTGCGGACATTGATCTTGACTTTGAGATGACTCGGATTGAGACTCGGGTAGCGCGCGCGTAGCTTTGGATACCGTGACAGGATTGGTTGTGTGACTTATATATATGTATGTGATGGATATATGATATATGATATGTGGTGTGTACAGGTGTGCACAGGATTTGGGCAGTGGCCCGTATGGTCGTTTTCATTGTGGTCCTTTCGACCTTGGTTTATATCTGCTTTGGGCTTAGTCCCACATATGGTTTGTTTTGGATAAATGGTTTTCGAATGCATGCATGCTTTTTAGTGGAGGGTACAAATGTCTTCCTTATTAAATGTTTTTATAAACTTTTGTTTTGTCCACTCACAGTTTTTAATGTTTTGACTGCCCTTCAGGTTGACATCGGATGTGGACTGTAGCAGAGACCGAGATATCACATGCCTCCTCCGGATCCTGGCGTACTCTGATAGCCCGGGAGGGCAAAGGACGAAAATATCCCTTGTCTGACACTTCGTGTCAGACGGGAGCAGGGTCATCCCGCACTAATCCCGGGGGGGATTGGGATGGGTCCTGTCAATTAGCCTTCCGTGAAAAGATATTCGATTAAATCGAGACATCAAATATTCCAGTGTTTCCACAATATATGCAGTTACTGTCAAGTTTCTACACCAATAACTTTAAGAATAAACTACATAAAAGTATCCAAACTATATGCCCGATTTCAAAAAGTACCCAAATTATAAAATGTTTCAATTAAGTACCCAACATATACTCGCGATTTCAAAGTAGTGATTCCGTCATATTTTCCGTCTGAATGTCAGTTAAATGTTGACGTGGCAACTTCTTAGTCTAGTCAGCTTCTTAGGTGGCCAAAATTAGAAGGGCATTTAAGTCATTTCACTATTTCATCATCTTCTTTCTTATTTCCTTTCTTCTTCTTCTTTCCTTTTTCCCTTTCTCCAGATCTCCATCTTCTTTCCTTTTTCATTTTCTCCAGATCTTCATCATCTTCATCTTCCCCAGCACCATTTTCATCAATCATCAATCATCATCTAATTTTCCCCAACTCATCATCAATCATTATTCATAAATCCAAATCCAAAGCCAAAATCCAAAATCTAAAATTATGTAGTTTATCCCTTACATTTTGGTTTTCAGATACCACCATTGAAGACCCATCTTTCTAGTTGTTGTTCTTCTCGATTTTGGCTTTGTTCATTTGGGGCTTCATGATTATTATGACATAATCAAGAGCCCAATGGATCTCGGCACTGTGAAATTGAATCTCACTAAGGGCCTCTATTCTACGTCATTTGACTTCATCATTGAACATGTGAAACACATGGACTTCATCATGCTCCACCACGTCAATATACCCACCCTACTTGCTCTTTTTTAGCTCATCGTAGTACATCTGCCCCGCCTCTCTCAAGTGGTCTCCTGCAGCAAAAAAAATCAACATCCTCCCGCACACGATCTTTGCAAAATCCTCTGGTGGCGACCTCAGCCTGCGATCTTGCAACCCATCATTCTCTGGACACGTGTACAAAAACATGCAGTCATCCTCCTCCAACCCGCCAAAAAAACGAGTGCACCAAAACCAGCCCAACGATCTTCACATCTAATAATCGTTTTGGATCTGAGGCGGACCCCCAAATAGTGTGATAAGTTCGCTCCGCCGCTATCGCCGCCGATAATAACCCGGTGATTAGGGAGAATGTTGACTCAAAGTAAAACCCATCGTCGTGAAGATAAAAGAGGAGGGGGAGTTTTTGGGTCAGGTCGTGGATCTTGGGTAGAAAGATAGGGGCAGAAACAGAGGGCTCAGGTTGGATGATGACATCTTTGGATTGGACCCCGGTGATTAGGTCATTAGAAGGTGGGATTTTCTGGGTGTTGTAGAAGACTTTGATGCGACCGTCTTTGTAGACCCGGAAGAAGCGAAATTCATGAGCGATTTCATCGCTGGTTTACTCCATTGTGGAAATATCAAAGAGGAAGATAGTGATAGAATTAGACGGCGATGAAGGAATGTTAAGTTAAGAGAGTTTGAATGGTGGTAGCTGATAGGACCCACCCCGATTATCGCCTCGATAATCGGGAAGCATCCTGCTCCCGTCTGATAATCGAACCCAAAAGACCGGAAAACTAGTTAAAATTACAACACACCCATTGTCAGACCAGGGAGATTAAACAAATACATCCGACTGGACGTCAAGTCCACAGTTTCACAGAGCAATATTACAAAACAAATTAAAGAACAAGTCCTACTCTGTGAACTAACTACTCCGCACGGAAAACTTTATGCCTCCGCCTCTGCCTCGGCGCTTGCCCCCACGCTTGTACCCCGACCTGGAGGGAATTTAAAACATCAAGGTGTGAGTGGACCGAAACATAAGTTTAACAGGAAAAATAGTTTTTCCTAAATCGAGTTCGCCCTCCAGTTTTGTAATCCGCATGCATAACCAAATATTCAAAATTGTGTATTGAACTTTTGAAAACTCTTTTTCCGAAACACATGAAAAACGTTACAAGGATCGTCATAACTCATGTAAAACCAATTAATAATACCAGATTCCAGAAACCGTCATTTTGAAATATTATTTGCACAAATCAAGTAAAACGCAAATCAATAATCATGATTATGCCGTTGGATCCATCCGAGTCTTTAAACTCAACATTAGGCCTTCCCGGGATATCAACGAGTCTTTAAACTCAAAACACGATTAGTAGGCCTCGGGGGTATCATAATATTCGAGTCTTTAAACTCACGAGTCTTTAAACTCAATTTTCGGGCCCGCCCCCAACATCAACATACCGGGTCTTTAAACCCAAAACCAGATCCATCAACCGGGTCTTTAAACCCAAAACCGTTTTTAAAACACAATAAACCATGATTCATCACAACTGTTTTCCAATATCACTCCGAAATCATATCACAACATAGTAGGACTTAAGTCTGAAGTCACATGCAATTTCCAACACATGCAATTTCCGAAAATTACTTCACAATATGATCAAACATCATAAATCCGAAACATGCATATTCATATCCAGATACTTCATCAAAATCATCACGCATGCATAGGCAAAAAAAACCGAAATCTCGAAATGCGTGAAATACGATAAATATCTCGAAAAACGTGAAAACAGGTAAAACCGATATCTCATCTCACCATCATGAAACCATATGTAAAACCATGAGATAAATAAGTAAAATAGTCATGCATGCCCAATTTAGAAATCAAAAAGTCCACTCACAGTCTTAGGACACGTCAATCGCGTCCCGCGCGCTCCTCCGTAGCTTCGGAAGTGTCCGGGCCTGTGAAAACGTACAAGAAGGGTTACAAACATCCCAAAATAACTCGTAGGATTTTTCCTAATTTTTCCGGATTTTTCGGCGAAAATAAACTTAAAGACTTAATCTTCCGGACTCCCGAAATTATCCCGAATGACTCCCGAACAACTCGAATCCTAAAGGTAAAATGTTAATTGGACTAAAAGGAACAATTTCCATGTTGACCGTGATCGGAGATGACATCGCACGCGCCGTCACGCGCCGCCCAAAGTGGCTGCGCGTGAAGGCCATGCGCCGTGCTACAGTGTCATCGTTCTTACCCGGATAGACTGATAAACGGGTCTATTACCCGCGACTCGACCCGACCAGTTCAAGCCTAATTCTCAATCAATTCCTCTCGTTTTTGATCCTATTATTTTCTCTAATCCATAAATCTTAGGTATGTGTTGAAGATTAACCTCGACTGTCCCTAAATCGATGCAATCCAGACTCGAACAGACGAACGGGTCGTCACTCAGAACTCACCCAACCCAGTGCCACAATCAAATTAGCTTCAACAGCAGCTTAAGGGAACCCAAACGAACCAAAACATCCAACCAATTAACCCCAAACTAACCTGGAAGTCGTCGTCCTCAATACTGTGTTTTTCCAGAAACTGGAACTTGAGTCCCTGAGCAAACCTCGATCAATCCTCCTCAATTCTTGCACGGTTGCGTTAGCAAGGATCCCAGAAGACTAATCCCACCCTCAGTTTGGTTCAACTCGCCTCAAAACCCAACCTTTGAATTTCCCTCCATTTCTGCGTTTTTCTCTTCCCCGTCTCAGAACCTCCCTCAACTCTCTCTCAGCCTGCACCAAATGATCGAAATGAGTTCCCAGACTCAAAGGCGACCAGGTAATCGATCAAAGCGGCCAGCAACCCGTGGGAAACCGTCTGAGATTTTTCTGAAAATGTTTCCCACGCACGCAGAAACCATGGCCAATTCAATCTCCCCCGTGCACTGAGCACTGCCCAAATCGTGCACCAAAGCCACTCAGTCCAGCACCACTACCTCAAACGACATAAACAAAGCCCTGAGCCTTCCACTAAACCTTAAACAATTGAACGCACAAGACCCACGGCCGCTGCTCTGTTTTCTACGGTGGTGAACAGTACCCCGTGCGGAAATTACCAAAATGCCCCCAGGGCAAAAATTACCAAAATGCCCTCCAACTTCCGTGACCCGTAACTCGGTCATCCGACGTCCGTTTCAAGCGTGCCGCCTGTCGTTGTACTCGGGGCGTCGAGACGAACATAACGGTCTTCGAGTCAAATGAATATCAATTGTCAAACAAAAAGTCAACTTTTTCCCCTTATAACGCCCAAATTACGATAATGCCCCTGAACTTCCGAACATCATAACTTTCACTCCGAGCGTCCGAATCGGACGTGCCACCTGTCTATGAACTCGTGACATCCCGGACTACGTCACGGTCATCACTCAACGTCCGTTCGACCTCCAAATCAAAAAGTCAACAAATCGACCACACAAACACAGGGGTAAAAACGTCATTTTATTCAATATTTATAATATTACATTTCCAGAACGTCCGGGGCGTTACAGTAGCTGGAAAACAAAATGCAGTGGATAAACTATATAATTTTAGATTTTGGATTTTGGCTTTGTATTTGGATATATGGATGATGATTGATGATGAGTTGGGGAAAACTAGATAATGATTGATGATTGATGAAAATGGTGCTGGGGAAGATGAAGATCTGGAGAAAAGGAAAAAGGAAAGAAGAAGAAGAAGAAGAAGAAAGGAAATAGGGAAGAGAATGATAAAATAGTGAAATGACTTAAATACCCTTTTAATTTTGGCCACCTAAAAAGCTAACTGGACTAAGAAGTTGTCACGTCAGCATTTAACTGACATTTAGACGGAAAATGTGACGGAATCACTATTTTGAAATCGCGAGTATATATTGGGTACTTAATTGAAACTTTTTATAGTTGAGGTATTTTTTGAAATCGGACCTATAATTTGAGTACTTTTATGTAGTTTATCTTTTTTAAAAATTGTATAATAGGCATGAGACAAATATTGTGTGTATACAGATCTCAATAATAATGGTACACCTAAAAAATATTACAACAAACTAGTTGACGTGTCAATATTTCATTCATATTTTACAAAATTTCACTCAAAAATCAAAACTTTGTTAATGGTATTGTTTACGGCATTACTTCAAAGCATATAGAAAGTTTATGGTATGTTTTTATAATGTTTTCTTTTACTTCACAGTGTAATTACAATATCATATATGATTTGTTAAATGGATTGTTCACTAATCACTCGAATTATTATTCTATGAACAGAGGAAAAAAATTCAAACTTGAAATCTTTTTTTATTTTTTATTTTTTATATTGAAAAGAACAATACGTGTTACTATACTAAAAACCAGTTCTCCAAAAACCCTATTCGTATGGAGAAAAACTCTCCCAAATTCCCAATTCCAAAGAAAAAAGGAACCGAGGGAGAAGGACAAAGAAGAAGTGTCATGTCGTGCTAGGTGAGGGGGTTTCTGTTTTGGGTGGATTCCTTACAAAATATGGAGACTCAGATAATCCAGCTGTGATCTCCATAATTAGTAATATTTTTTTCGTTTTTTGGCAGTTCATGAGGGAATCGTCTCATCATTGTTTAAGTTGCTCATGCAAACTTTGTGAAAATGTATTTTGGAGTGAGGCATAAGTAAATTGAGAACGGTTACCAACTTTGCCTTGCTTTGCTAGCTAATTGCTATCAACTTAATTTAGGCCGAAAGGGGAGTGCAACTAAATTAGGCATACTTGCTTCATGAAATGAGCATGATCATTACTCCATGTCGGCTGTTATGTTTTATGTTACAAATTATTATATAAGAAGTTTAATGCAAACATGTTTGGGGCCGTGGGCCGTGAACTTGGGTGTACCAGAAACAAATATGCAACTATAGCTCGTGGCCCAATTTTCAAATGGACTGAAGCAGAAACGGCCCAAAATAATTGAAGTCATTATCATAACAGCTATGTTTACTGTTGTCGAGCTTCCCACGATGGATAAAGCTTGACAACGTGGCACAAGGGTCAAAATCTAATGAAGTGAAACAATGTGGACCAGTTTCTCGATTTTCTATAACTTTCTGCCGTTTGTGTAAAACGTTGTCCTTGAAGGAGGCCCAAGGCAAGGCCAGGCCAATTTTCCTTCACCTACATATCGGACAGATATCGCAGACCGAAGCTCTCTCCAACCCCAAACGGTGACTGCGGTGGCCTTCTTTTCCCCCAACTATTATCTCCAGTCAGCTCAATTCACTTTCCTATTTGCCCTAATTTCAGAGATCAAAAGCTGCAATCCCTAATTATTCATTGACGAACAAGTACGCCTTGGTCTCTTTCTTTTGCCTTCCGCCCCATTAGGGTTTGATCTCTGTGCATGTCATTTTGTGTATATGCTAACATCTCTGATTGTTCTTTCGATTATGGTGATTAGAAATTTTAGGGTTGCTCTATTAGATTCCCTCCAATATTTGCCTGAACTCATTATCTAGGTGGCTTTTTTTTTCATTTTAGTTTTTAATTTTTTTTTGCACTTTACTTTTCTTATGCTTAAGTTGAACGTTCGGTTTTGTTGCTGAGATAGTAAAGGAAATTGAACGCGTGAAAATGGGATAAAGGTTTGCCCTTTCGTCCATTGTTAGGCTTCTTGAGAAGTTAGAAATTGGGTGAGCGTAAGGTTTTTATCAGTTACTTGGAGGAATTGGTTGAGCTTTTAAGCTATTTCTGGGGGAAAATTGTTGAAAGCAATCGACTTATATATTTTGTAGCTTTTTGTCATTTTTTAAGTTTCTGGGTTTCTTAAAGAAATGCTGAAGTTTTAATTTCTATATCAGTATGTGAAATTAGAAATTCAAATTGTGTCTTACTGTAAGGCAAGGCTAGCTTGAGCAATATGCTCAGTTTTGGAAGGCTTGTTAAGGATGCATATTTTGCTCAGTACCCTTTTGGAAAGTTTACTTATTTTGTGAGTTCCAATCTTTAAATTCAGTTATTTTAACTATCACAATGAAAGCATTTCTTTTTTGTTTATGATAATCAGATAGTTTCAGATTATTGGTTTTCTAATGTAATTGTCGGGGTCTTGTACCCATTTTGAAAGATAAGTAATGTTTTGTATAAATTTAGGTGATATACATGCCAACAGAGTACATTGCCGAATAATGGCTGTTCAGACTTCTTCTAAACCGACTGTATATGATGATGAAGATGAAGAACCTTTAATTTTCAAACGGAGTGGTGCAAAATCTAAACAAAATCCATTAAACGCAGTAACAAAGAAATTACCAACTCAGAGACAGGATGGACAGCCAGGGAGGCAGGCCTCTGATGTACATTCTTTCAATGGTCTAAACTCAAGTGTTCAAAAGGGTAAGATGGTTCCATCAACCAAATCACCGCCGGTAAAATCTCCTCTAACAAGCCCAAAAGCTTCAACTTCATCTGCTAGGGCATCGCCAGTATCAAATTCAAAAGCATCAACTTCATTAGATGGTCCGTCGAAGCAGTTAACGGATCAAATTAAGCCTACCAAAATTAAGGAGGAAAGTAATTCTATTGGACATCATGTTGAAGAAAATAGTGATTCTGAAGATGAAAAACCGATAGGCAGACTGGCAAAGCCTTCTGCCGATTCGGATGATAACAAACCTTTATCATCGCGGATTACACCGAAGTCAAATGCTGGAACATCAGGTAGTCAGCCGTATGATTCTAAGGAAAGGAAGCTTGTGGTATCAAAAATTCTAAAGAATGGTTCCAACATGACAGATAAAGGCAAAAATTCTTCATTGGTCTCTAGTAAGAGGCCTCTAGACAAGCCCAATTCTTCTGAGAATTCTTCAGTTAAAAGGCTAAAAGTTTCAGATTCTTCTACCTCTATCAAGAATAAGCAGGTATCAGCCAAGCAAGAACCAAAGGAAGAAGATGATGCTGATGACATCATTCCTATTTCCCAGAGGGTTAAGAAACCTGCACCAGATAATAAATCATCTCTGGCAAAGAATTTAACAAAAGTTGGTTCATCCTCGATCAAGAAAACAATCAAGAAGGTCCAAAAATCTTCAATATTTACAAAGTATTCTAGGTCGACGACATTGCCACCTAGCTCTAATGATGGGCAGAAAAAATGGACTACTTTAGTTCACAATGGTGTCATTTTCCCACCTCCATACAAGCCTCATGGGATAAAGATGCTTTATAATGGGAAGCCAGTCACCTTGACTCCTGAACAAGAGGAGGTTTCTTTCTCAATGATTAATTTTCTTTATTTTGGATTACTTTCCTCAGCTTCTGCACATCACTAGACTTACGCTTGAACGATATGAGTGCAGGTTGCAACGATGTATGCAGTGATGAAAGATACAGAGTATGTGCAGAAACAAACATTCAGAACCAATTTCTGGAATGATTGGCATAAATTGCTGGGTAGGAACCACGAAATTAAGAAGTTGGATGCTTGTGATTTTACCCCAATATATGAATGGTATCAGAATGAAAAGGAAAAGAAGAAACAGATGAGTGCGGAAGTAAGTTGGTGGCTCTAATGTAGGCCTGTTATCTAATGAATGAAGTTAACCTTTTGAATTTGACTACAAACAAGACCATCGTTCTGTGTTAATTAATTGGTTTTACTTCCACAATTAATTTTTCTGCATTTGTTGGCTGTATGTAATAAGCAAGGATAGCTGAAGTCAAGTGTTTTGACAGACTTCACAAGCTGTCTTAGCTCCTAATTTATCATTTAAAAATAGAGTTCTGGCATGTTAGGGACTATAAAATGACAATTAGGTAGAAAACTGGGCATTTACCATTGAAACTTCCACCCTCTTCCTGAAAGACTCCTCAACAAAGATTCTGTCGTGGAATTTTGTAGGGGTTTTCGGCTCTATGTATCTTTTTACTGGTTAATTGTTTACTTGTAGATGCTTTGATAGTTTATATCTCTAGATAGGATTCTGCTTTCATCTCATCCAACCATGCTAATGATGATCTTAACATCTGTTGTCAATAAAGAGTCACAATATGTTGATAGCTTCTGATGAAATGACAATGTTTATGAATGCTTTTCTGACCTGATCCTCAGTGATTTACATATGAAAAATGCTTATGTGCTGCTTGAACATCCTTCAAATGTTACCTTTCGTCCATAGTATCCTATATGATGCCATTGGTTCATAAATTTAGGTGAAAAATGATATACATACTAGGCAGAAGATTTTCCTTATGCCTCGTTGAAAAATTGTTAAAATATTTCTGTTGATACAGGAGAAGAAGGCAGTGAAAGAAGATAAACTGAAACAAGAGGAGAAGTATATGTGGGCTGTTGTCGATGGCATAAAAGAGAAGGTTATCTTTAGCTTTGATTGCTTTTCCCTGTAACCTAGATTGCAATCCGGTTAGCCCATCTACAATATACCCATAAATTATTTGGTACTTTTTATCTAATGATTGTGAATGGCTAGATATGTGCTGTGTCAATCCAGCCTATTTGATTACATGAATTAGATTTCCTCAGTAAATTATGACGTAGATGATAGTAGCTTAGCTTGGTTATTTATGACAATATCAATACAGGTTGGAAACTTCAGAGTTGAACCACCTGGATTATTCCGAGGCCGTGGAGAGCATCCGAAGGTTGTTCAATATTTTTTTTTCTTTGTGATACAGATTTCAGAGTTTTCTATGATGAGATAGTTTGATTTGTGGTGGCTATATGTGGAAGTGGTTAGGCTGATTCTGAATTTTCTTTGCATATGTTGCGATTAATTCTTGCTATATATGGTATCAGTCAGGAAAGTTAAAAAGGCGGATTCATCCAAGTGATGTTACAATCAATATAGGAAAGGATGCCCCGATTCCTGAATGTCCCATTGCTGGCGAAAGGTTTAATTCTTCATAATATGATTTGTTTCCTTGTACATCTATCTGTGTGCTTTTCATTAACTTATTTGGACTTTACATTAACTTATTTGGACTTCAAGTTAATACATGTGATTTATACAGCTGGAAAGAAGTGAGGCATGACAATACGGTTACATGGTTAGCCTTCTGGAATGATCCAATTAATCAAAAAGAATTCAAATATGTGTTTCTGGCACCTAGTAGTTCATTGAAGGGACAAAGTGACAAGGAGAAATACGAGAAAGCAAGGATGCTGAAGGTGTTTAGATGGAGTTATCCCCAGAAGCTTTTGATGATAGTAGTTTATTATATTTTTTGTGTAATGTAGAAGATGCCTATCATCATATTGATGAAACCCTGCTATTTTGAGTGCAGGACTACATAGCAAACATCAGGACTGCATACACTAGGGATTTCACTAGTAGAGATGCTGCTAAGCGGCAGATAGCAGTTGCTACCTATCTAATTGATAAACTTGCTCTGAGGGCTGGCAATGAAAAGGTATAGTAGGTGGACTTACTTCAGCTGTACATAGAAGCAATTGGCCTTCCTTTTTTATGTCGTCGTATTTTGGACAACGTTATGTAGACAATAAGTTTCAAATTGGTGAGGCAAACAAAAGCCAGACCATGAAAATTTCACCAGTCATAGGATCTCTGTAACTAGAGCAAGCATTACAAGTCAGAGTTTCAAATCATGTGTCCACGAAGAAGTGGAAAGAATTTGTTATGCTTTGTTTTTCTACGCAGGATGATGATGAAGCCGATACTGTTGGGTGCTGCACTTTAAAAGTAGAGAATGTAAAAGCAATTGCCCCTAACTCATTGGAGGTAATGCCTCTGCCTTTATAGAAATTTAAATCATTGTGGGTAGCTTGCCAGTGTATTCATTACCAGTTAATAACTAAACAACTCTTTTTTCTTTTTCTTTTTATTTTTAAATTTCAGTTTAACTTCCTTGGTAAAGACTCAATCAGATATGAAAATACTGTTGAAGTTGAGATTCCTGTTTACAAAGCAATTATGCAGTTCCAGCATGGTGGGTGGCTTTCTAATTTAGGATATTTTTTCTTTTGTGTAATTGAAGCCCCAAAAATGTGTGTGACTTTCTTTTCTATTTGCTTCAGGGAAACGTGGTAGTGATGATCTCTTTGACAATTTGGATACTAGTAAATTGAATGCTCATTTAAAGGAACTGATGCCTGGCCTTACAGCCAAAGTGTTCCGTACGTACAATGCATCTATCACTTTGGATAACATCGTAAGTTAATGTGGGCCTTTAGTGAATTTGAACCTTGTATTGCTCTTATATGTTTTGCATATCAGCTATTATATGAGGATTAAGTTTTTTGTAAGTGTGTCATCTTAGAATAGGAGAAAATTTAATCATGAGAAGTGTTACTGTAGATTAGAAAAAATTACTTTTCTTTACATATTTTACAGCATTCACCTGGATAATAGGTGGTCTCTTAGCTTGCTCGTGACTTTTAAAACCTTTCTCCTTTGATTATTCTTCTGTGGCCCCCTGTTTCTATTTCCTGCCACGATGATGATTCTTCTTTTCCTTTTTGTCCCTTGGCCTGGTTGCAGTTAAACAAGGAAACCAAAGAGGGAGATCTTTCAGAAAAAAATGTTGTTTATCAGCACGCAAATAAAGAGGTGCAGCAATCAATCCCTTGAGAATTTGTACTTTGCTAATAGTACTGTTCCTTTTGACTTAGTGGCATCTACATTTTTTGGCATTTCATTGCAGGTTGCCATCATTTGTAATCATCAGCGTACTATCTCCAAGTCTCATACTGCACAAATGTCCAAGTTGATGGAGAAGATTTCTGACCTTCAGGTAATAACATTATCTGGGACTTCACTGAAATGCTTGGTGGTCACGTTTGAACACTGAAAATTAGGCGATGGTCTGACTTTCCCATTGGGAAATTGTATTTGTCGTTCTGGGAGTTGGAGCGTTGACCAGTGACCCTTTCTTTCACTTTGCTAAAGAGGAAAGAGGAAAGTTATAGACAAAAACTCTTTTGTCTAAGTGTGTTATTTTGCTCTTTAACTAATTCTCTTTGGGCTGTAGGGCATCCGGAAAGAGCTAAAAACAGATCTTGACAGGGCTAGAAAAGGAAAACCCCCACTTAAAGATGCTGATGGGAAGCGAAAGAGAAACTTGACCCCAGATGCGTAAGTTTTACTTGTTTGCTATTTGAAACCAATTTTCTATGATGTGTTGATAGTTTGTAGTAATTGCTGTATTGACACAGGTTAGAGCGAAAGATAGCTCAAACAGACGCAAAGATTGACAAAATGGAATTGGACATGAGAACCAAAGAGGATCTGAAAACAGTGGCGTTGGGAACTTCCAAAATCAACTATCTTGACCCTAGGATCACTGTTGCATGGTGCAAGCGACATGAAGTTCCAATTGAGAAGGTAAGGGCTTCGCTTTCTGATTCTTCAAACGGGATATCATATAGGTGGACTAGTGGGTGGTGCATATATCCAATTATAGTGACGAATACTTCTCATTTTGCTTTAAGATTTGCCAGTTGTCTTTATATGGGCTGCTACATACTTGACCGCCTGCTTTTGACACAGATATTCAACAAATCTCTCCTGGCTAAGTTTGCTTGGGCAATGGATGTGGACCCTGTCTTCAGATTCTGATATTTGGAGATGCTGCTCACATGGCCCGCCATCCCCTTCATTTCAATTTGAAACTAAAGAAAACAGAAAAGTCAGAGAGCCAAGCTTTCCTTCTCCGTTCCATTATAGAACTTCACATATTTTCCTTTTTTTTTCTCCCTTAGTTTTTCTCTTTCGGCGGAAAATTCTTGTTGTATGTTAATCTAATCTAATGATTGGCTGAGTTTAACTTAAACATTTTCTCAACAACTGTTTAAATTTGGACTCTGAAAACCTCATACTGATTCTAAAGATGTTCAAGATACATTGGCATATACATTTTTAGCATTTGAGACAAGTGCCCACCATTCTTTTGTTTACTTTTGGTATTAGCTTTCTAGTATCCATCCACTCTTGGTCCCGTGGAATTCCGTTTTTATGTCATATTTTGCTGCTTGATATAACAGTTCTTTCTCCTTTCATTTTTTTGTAGTAGTGCTCGCTTCTGATAGGGCTGTTGATATGTGGAGATAGGTAATTTCTAGCTGCTTTTGCAGGATTGTTACCTTTCTACCCAAGTATTGTATTACAGCACAAAGCATACTGGAGGCGAGGCGTTGTGCGGTGAGCCAGACCACTCACTATTTCTGTGAAGGATTCTATCCTTTTTTTCCTTTTCTGCTTCAAATCTTCGTTTGCGTGTATATCTTCGTTTGTGACTTGAGAAATATTAGTGGCATTAAATGTGCAAGTCTTATATTTAGCAACCATACCATCAGGTCTATAAAATGGTTCAAATCTCAACTCCCTTGGGCCTTTGGACTGGGTTTCTTTGGCCCGTAGGATATGCCCGGGGTTCTTTGAATTGTTTTTTCTGCAAATTGTTGAAATCAGGGGCGTTCTCAGTTTCTCCCTAGAGGTCGTTCGAATTGAACATCAATTTCATACCCCGAAAGGTAAATCTGCTAAGCTCGCTCTGCTGAAGTTGGAAAGTGAAGGAAGACTTGACCATAAGAAAAGAAGCGAGTGTAGACTGACTTTAGACTTTAAGTAGCCGCCCTCAATCCGTCCAAATTTCACTTTACATGTTTTAGATTATTTTAATTTTTAATGTACATATAAACATAAAAATTCAATGTTCAAATATCAATTCATTAATCTTACCCAAATTTCAAAAATAATTAATTTTCTTAAATTTAAATGACGTCATTTTATAAATTTTTTATAATATTAAATTCCTCATTTAAATACACTGGTAATTTCAAAACCAAAATAATTCTATTACTATAGTCTTATAGGTGAATTTTTTAAAATATTGAAATAATTCATTTACCCATTCATGGCATTTAAATATGCCACAAAATACTAATACAATCATTTTAGCGTTACTTTTATCATGTTTATATTAAGAGGTCTTGAGTTAAGGTTCAACTCATGTGAAAATCGAGATTGATGTTGAATGTTCTTTTTTAGAGCATTTCTAACTCATTTAAGTAAAATTTTAATTTAAAATAATTAAAAAGTTATTTTAATAAACAATTTAAAAAAAAAGGAGTTAATTAATATCGTTAATTTATTATTTTATTATTTATAAAATCCATGTTACTAATATTCTATTCGTTAAATTTAGAGATCCAAAATGAGATTGTGATTCTGGTGGAGTCAATTTTTCATCTTTGAATGGAACGAGCGAGTGTCTTAAAAGGAACACATACGTTAAAAAATCCCAAATTATATCATTAAGAAATTCTTCTGCCCAAACTTTTTATCTCCTTTACAATAATACAACATATATAACAATAAAACCCACCTTACAAATATATAATATATTTATATCCCAACAGAGCAGAACAATTCAACATTTCACAGCCCACCCACAAATTACATAAACCTCACTAATAACCATAATAATAATAATAATAACTTAATTACCCAATTATTACAAATCCACTCCCCACTTCCCACCACTTTTTGTCTCCCCCTCTCTCCCATTTTCAACCCCTCCTAATTTTAAATTATCCACAAACCCCACAATATTTCCCAGTTGACAAGATCACCTAAACCAACCAAGTACTACCCAACAGTAGATCATTTACTAATTTACCCTCGTCTTCCTCCGGATTTCCCGATCCACCGCCGTTTAAAAAATCACGGACGGACCCGACCATGAAAGCCGAGAGGAGAAGACGAAAGTCACCAAAGAGAGATAGATTCGTGGAGTTATCATTTCCAAACCGGATCCATTTTCGGGTCCTTCTTCGGGTCCTCGGATCCGGATCTTTCAATTTCAATCGAGACGGAGCAACCGCCTCAGGTCTCGTGTCGCTGAGTCGTCATCGACGGCGTTCGACACTTGCTTCTTCCTCGAAAACGACGGCAACGGGAGCGAGCTCGGCTCTGGAGAAACCGCGAACGCCGATCCGGCGTACATGTCGGTCTTTCCGGGCACCGGAGACCTCAGATCCACGATCCGTACCTGTTTCGGCATCATTTTCCGGCCGGGGACCAAACCGCCATTGCCATCCTTCTTCAGCGACCCATTATTCGAGTCCAACGACTCTCCACGCCTCAAGATCGTTACCTTCTCCATGTTGAAAACCGGAAGGTCCTCGGAGCTGGATCTCTTCGTGACCACCAGCGCTGGCTTGGAGACTGCCAGCTGAGGATGTGCCTGCGCCTGGATCTTCCTGGGGTCGGAGCGCATCACCGGTCTTCTAGGTCTAGGGTTAGAAACGTAATTCTGGTAAGGGATATGGTTTCCATAGTAGCTCTTCCGGTACTGAAACGACGCCGGAGGGACTCTGATCCGTTCGATAAGACAATCCTGAGGCCGTAAGATCTCAGTCCCCATGATAACAACCACCTAAATTCAAAATTCAAATCCCTAGGAAAAAAGGAACAAAATTGGAAGAAAAAAAAAAGGAAAAGAAAGGATCAAAACACTAGGTTATTTTTTAATTTCTTTGTGGCCTCGTCTTCTTCCTCACACGGTGGAAGGAAGAAGGAGGTTCTCTTTGTGTTTTTTCAGCTCTGTTGGATTTTTTATTTTTCCTTCCCCAAATCCGTTTTAATGTTGGTGGGTGATGTGAGAAATGAAGGGGGTTTTATATATAAACGATGACGAAGATAACGAGTGAGCGAAAGGCCCACCCACCTTCGCTCCTTGACGCGTGAGCCCGCCACGTTTCTATTTCCAAACACAATTCGGTTCAGCTGACTCAGTCTTCTCGCCCCCGAGTGGGGCCTCAGTCTATGTCGTCATAACGGAGTCACTAGTTTCGCTCATCTGCGCTGTCTGGCATCCGTCATATGTAACGGTGTTACTCTGGTGGGAAGACCAAGTTGGGAACGAAGGGCCCCCTGGTATTATATAATGGAACTTATTTCTTCCTTACCCAAACTTAAAATCTTTATTTTGCGAAGGGTTCGTTTTTATTTTATTTGCGTTTAGGGTTTGCGAGGATGTTATTTTTCAAAGGTGTAATCATTTTAATTCTTCTTTAGTTCTAGTTTTACAGGTAGAGCTGAAATTGAAGATTGAGGAGGCATCTGTTGCTTTCTAATCCTCAAAGGTTAGCTAGAATGCTAGATGGTAGAAATTTGACCTTTAAAAAAAAAATATTTGTGTCCCCCTGATATTTTCCTGCACTATTTTTTTTTTAATTTATCAAATTATATATATATATCATAATTAGAATTTTCATTATTTAAATCGTCACATTAAAATCATTTTCGTAAAAAATAAATAAGATTAAAGATTGTTTAGATATTCATATATATTAAATAAATCAACGATTTTGGTAAAAATTAATATCTTTATAACAAACTCTCAATTTAGTTTATATATATAAATGACTAAACGATTTCTAATCCTATTGATTCTTTCACCAAAATATTTTTGACACGATAAGTTAGAAAATTAATAATTTCGATTATAATATATATACAAAAAATTCGATAAATAAAAAATGTAATACAAAAATATAACACACAAGTAATATACAAATATTATACATTTTTTTTTGTTAGCATTTATGTTGGTTGACCGAATCATGGTCTACACATGTTTGTATTGTGGTGAAGCAAGGATGATTATGTATGCAGGGACACAAAAATGTATTTCTCATTATTAACAACTTAACAAAATTAATAGTATTTACCGATTTCAAATTCGACTCTCATAAAAATTAAGACAGTATAAAAGATTGAGGAAAAAAAATTATGTTATGACTTTTTGACAGGATCGTCCCCGAATGGACATTGATAACTGTGCCCGGTCCTGTTCCCGTCTAACAAGCCGACTGAAGTTCCCAAATTACCCTTAGCACTTGCCAAACAAGGGATAATCATACGTGTGCCCACTCATGCCTCCACTTCTCGAATAGTCTCGATCATCGCGCCACGACCTGGAGGGTCAATAAAAACACAAAAGATGTGAGTGGACGAAAATGAATCAGTTCTAAAACAGGTTACAAAAAGACATTTTCACCCTCCACGTAAAACCAATGCATGCATTAAAAAATCATTTCACAAAACGAAAATCAAAATCATTTTCCTTTGCTCAAACCTCGGCCTTAGCCCAAAACCATAAACAAAGGCATCAGCCCAAAATCATGAATCAAAAGCCAAGTATATAACATAACTCGAAATCCATCAAGTCATATAAACCGGGCTATTTCCCAACACGTCTGAAAACATCAGAAAGCAACAATAATTCACCAGTCAATCGATCTGCTGGATCTCAAGTGCGCCCGAGTCTTTAAACTCAAAACCATGCGCATAATGAGGTCTTCCCGGGATATCAACGAGTCTTTAAACTCAAGTGTAACGACCCGTTCCGAATATCGGGATTGAATATTAATTAATTATGATTTAAAATGACTAATCAGGGATTAGTTGAGTGAAATCGGACGAATTGTGCAAAATGGCCGTTTTGCCCCTAGCGTGGGCAAAATGTTGACTTTTAGTTCGGGCGGTCAAACAGACTTTGACTGATGACTGTGACGTAGTTCGGGAAGTCACGAGTTCATAGACAGGTGGCACGTTCGATTCCGACATTCGAGGTGAAAGTTATGACGTTTGGAAGTTGAGGGGTATTTTGGTAATTTGGCTAATAGGGGGCCGAATGTTGACTTTTGACCCGGGAAGTCCAATGGACGAGGGCCAAGGACCGTTACGTAGGTCTCGTCGATACGAATCCAACGACAGGCGGCATGGACGAGGGCCAGAAAACTCTGACAAGTGTCACTCATCCCTTAAATTGAGGCCTAATTTCAGCTCCATGTTTTGGGGTAAACACAATCATGCTGTTTTATTAATTTTAAATTACCATTAACCATTTAATCCTTTTATTCAGCCATTAATTCTCTTAACCCGTGTGCAAGCAAAAGACAGAGAGGAGAGTTTGATCTTTGTCCAACATTTCTCTTCCAATTCTGAACCTGAGAGTGGGAAATTGTGAGTTCAATTAGACTGGATTAAACTGGGATTACACGGGGGATTGAGAGGGAGAAGGTAGCTGGAAATCGAAAATTTGGTTTTTAGGAGGGAAATTCGAATTGGAAGAATTGAGCCGTAAGGATCGAAATGGAGCTTGGAAGTAGCTTCCTGAGGTTGTGACGAGCTGTTTCAGAACAAAAACGAGGAGAATCGAGGCCCAATTGGCTCTGAACGGGCCTGGTAACAGAGAGCTTGAGTCGAGATTGAGTCGTGATTATTGATTGATCAAACGACGTAATTGATGAAGGGAAACTGTTTCTCTTAGTCCATTGAAGCTTCTGGATGAATCAATTTAAAGAAAACGTTTGACATTGACGAACTTCGAAGATGAACAGTGTTCGGGGTGTTCTTCGAATAATCAGCTTTGATTTGAAGGTTTGAGGTAAGGTTGTTTGTAATTAAGTTCACAGATCCCTAATTGAAACTAATTCGATGCTAATGGCCGTTTTAATTGCTGAAAACGGTGTAGAATTGACGAACATTGAACCGGGTCTGTTCGCGGGTTAAAGGACCCGTTTTACAGACAAACGGGTGAGGAAGACAGTGACTGTAGCAGGCGCGTGGGTTTCACGCGCAGCCACTCACGGCGGCGCGTGAGGGCGCGTACGGCCTAGTTTCAAGGTGAGGTCAACATGACTTTTGATCCTCTCATTGTAACGAACATTTTGACGCTGATTTCGAGGAAATCAGATATCGTTTCGTTAATGTTCAGCGTATCCGAAGTTTTGTTTTACGTTAAAAATACGTATTTAAATTCCGAAAAATTGGGGAAAATTATATGAAGTATTTTGAGATGTTAGTAACCCTCTATAATGATTTTGGACAGGAGTTGTGATTTCCAGAATTTACGGAAAACGTGCAGCTCGGAAACTGACCGTTTTGGACGGTGTGTGTGAGTGGACTTTGTTTTCTAACCGTGATGCATGCATATATGATTTAAAATGCCTTATTATATGATTTTATATGCTTTGGCATGGTTGATATTTCAATCCGGTGATTTCTCGGTTTTATGATTATTATATTATTATATTTGGCACGAATTTCGAGAAATTATGAATTTGGTTACAAGTGATGTTTGGACTCGGGTTATGAGTCCGGTATTGAATTTGATTGAAAATGATGTTTGGACTCGAGTTATGAGTCATGGATTGAAAATGATGTGTTGACTCGGGAAGGAGTCAAGGGTCAATTTCGTGGATTTACGTGAAAATGGCAACGGAGGTTGCAACGCATGGATTTGCATGATAACGATGTTTTGGGCGTGAGAACCCAAGTGAATAGTGATTTTGACTCGGATTTGGAGTCATTGTGAATTTGATGAAATTAATAATTTCTTTTGATTTTATGATTATTTTAACCAGTCTTTCGGGCACGTTTTACGAGGAACGTGCAAATGATGTTTTGGGCGAGGCCCGGAGTTTAAAAGATTTCTAAAATGATATTTTGACTTTGTTGGTGAGTCAACAATGATTTCTGGATTATTTTATTGTTTTAAAATGTGATTTTAACGGTTTATGTGTAAATGGTATTTTGTGCTTGAGACCCAGTCGGGAATGATCTTGACTTTGTATGAAGACAAGATTTGATTGACATATTTTGGGATGTAATTTCCGAGATGGTTTTCATTGTGATTGTGAAATGCCCAGACGGTCGGAGCTTGGGGGGGATTACCCAGACGACCGGAGCTTGGGGAATGTGATTGTAGGATCGGGAATTGATCCTATGGTAGTTAGCTTCTCGGAGGTGACTGAGCCTGGATGTACCACTCGGAGGTGTCTGAACCTGGGGATGTGTTCGCCCAGATGTGACTGAGCCCGAGGGTTGAGCCCAGAGGTGTCTGTTCCCGAGAGAGTGACTGGATATTGGCCTACGAGTAGTGTCGCACTTGTGAGTAGTGCAGTTGATGGTTTGTTTGTGCACTTGTGAGTAGTGCGGATTGATTGGATTGATATATTTATTGCGCACTTGTGAGTAGTGCAGTTGATGGTTTGTTTGTGCATTTGTGAGTAGTGCGGATTGATTGGATTGATATATTTATTGTGCACTTGTGATTAGTGCTGATTGATGTTGTTTGTGATGACGTACAGGTATTGAGTACGGGTTTTTGGTCTTTGTGGCCAGGTGATTATGTTTTCACATATTTTGGCCTGAGAACCGGGATTTAACGTTTTATAATATGAACTGACTTGGTGAACATGAGTTTTACGGACCATGGGAAAATATGTTTTGATTTTATCGGTCCACGGTTCATACTTGAATGATTTCATACTATTACTCATGTTTTACGATATGCATGCAAGTTTGTGAAAACTGGAGGGTAAGAATGTATTTTGGCAAATGTTTTTATAAGAGGCCATTTTTGTCCACTCACACCTTTTCTGTTTTGTGACCCTCCAGGTCGTGGTACGACGTTCGGGACTGATTGTGAGGCAGTGGCAGCAGCAGAAATCAGTGCAAACATCCCTTGTCTGGCAAGCACTGAAGGGTAGTTTTGGACCTTTGGTTGACTTGTCAGACGGGAGCAGGACCGGGCACGGTTTTTGACGTCCAGTTGGGACGGGGTCCTGTCATCAAGCATAATCAATAGGCCTCGGGGGATATCACAATAACCGGGTCTTTAAACACAAAACATGATCCAGCAATAGTACCGGGTCTTTAAACCCAAAACCATTGCTAAATCACAACAAATCCAGAATCCATCGTAAACCAATTTCCCAAGTCAAATTTGAGATCACACTTAATCGAAATGGAACTCATGTCCGAATTTCACATTCAAATCCCCAATCATATCCGTCATTCATTTCCGAATTCAAATTTGCAATAATTATTCCGTAAGCCGGCATCCGGAACCATCATCCCTAACCCAATTCTGGAAATCCACCTTCAAGTTTTCGAAACCCGAAATCTCGTTCATCAAAGCCACTTTTACGAACTGGGCATCAAGCCCGAAATTGCTTTTCCCAAAATCCGTTTTAATTCCTTGAAACCAAATCGTATTTCAAATACCAAATTCAAATCACCAAAATCACGATCAAACCACAACATACTCGAAATCTCGTAAAACGTGCAAATTGGTAATAATCTTGAAATACGTGCCAAAATCATAAATCATACTCACAATCATTGTAATGACCCGTCCCGAATATCGGGATTGAATATTAATTAATTATGGTTTAGAATGACTAATCGGGGATTAGTTGAGTGAAATCGGACGAAACGTGCAAAATGACCATTTTGCCCCTAACGTGGGCAAAATGTTGACTTTTAGTTCGGGCGGTCAAATGGACTTTGACCGATGACTGTGACGTAGTTTGGGACGTCACGAGTTCATAGACAGGTGGCACGTTCAATTCCGACATTCGTAGAGAAAGTTACGATGTTCGGAAGTTGAGGGGTATTTTGGTAATTTGGCATATTAGGGGCCAAATGTTGACTTTTTGATCGGGAGGTCCGATGTACGAGGGCCAAGGACCGTTACGTAGGTCTCGTCGATACGAATCCAACGACAGGCGGCATGCCGAAATCGGAGATTCGACGACGAAGTTATGGTCACGGAGTCGGGCTCGATTAACCGAACGAACCGGGATTAAAATAATATTTTAATGTGAACAGTACCCGGTGACTGTGCACATCCGGATGAGTGAAAGTGTCACCCATCCCTTGTTTCCAGCTCCATGTTTCCTTCCCAACACCATCATCACCCCTAATCATCATGTTCTCCACCATTTTCCTTTATTTTCTTTGAAATTTCTTCAAACCGTGCACAATTGGGGGAGGGATTGAACTGGAAGAATTGGCTCCCTTTCTCTGCCGTTCTTGTGAGAAAAATGAGAGATGGAATGACTGGAATAACAAGGGAAACACGAGGGGTTGTGAGTGTGAGGAATTCTGGGTTTCGAATTTTAGAAATTTTGGGGGGGAAAATTCAATTGTTGCGAATTGAGCCGTGAGGAGTGGAATTGAAGCTCGAGTTAGCTTCCTGAGATCAGTACGAGTCGATCCACATAAAAAACATGAAGAATTGACAACGTTTTGGCTCTGAACACACTTGGTGACAGAGGAGGAAATTCGAGATTGAGTCGAGGAATTGGAGGCTTCGATGGATGAAATTGAGCTGGGGATTACGTTCCTGAGGATCCCACGATGCTTCTGGAAGGATCAATTGAAAGAAAACGGTTGTGATTGGCAGACTTCCATGGTTGCACAGTGACGGCTATCGAGTTTGAGTCGTGAAGTTTGAGCAGTGGATTGATGCAATTGAGTTGGGGGAAAGGTTTAACTGAGTCCATGGAAGCTTCTGGTTGAATCAATTTAGGGATATCGATCGAAATTGATGGGGTTCGAGGGATGAACAATGGACGGGTGTTCTTGGTGTTCATCATCTAATCGTGGGATTGTAGGTAAGGTCTTGTGTGATCAATGTTACAGAACTTAAATTAAACTAATAACGAAGCTAATTGAATGATCAATTGATGTAATTAAGGCTGAATTGATAGGATTGGAACCGGGTCGTATCGCGGGCAATTTGGACCCGTTTACCAGAGATACGGGTTAGACTGGTGACACTGTAGCAGGCGCGTGGATTTCACGTGCAGCCACTCACGGCGGCGCGTGAGGGCGCGTCCGGCCTAGTCTCAAGGTGAGGTCAACATGACTTTTGATCCTCTCAGTGTAACGAACATTTTGACGTTGATTTCGATGAAATCGGATATTGTTTCGATAATGTTCCGCGTATCCGAAGTTTTGTTTTACGTTTAAAATACGTATTTAAATTCCGGAAAAATTTGGGGGAAATTATATGAAGTATTTGAGATGTTAGTAACCCTCTATAATGATTTTGGGCAGGAGTTGTGATTTCCAGAATTTATGGAAAAACGTGCAGCTCGGAAACGAACCGTTTTGAACGGTGTGTGTGAGTGGACTTTGTTTTCTAACCGTGATGCATGCATATATGATTTAAATGCCTTATTATATGATTTTATATGATTGGGCATGATTTGTGTTTCAATCCGGTAATTTCTCGTTTTTATGAATATTATATTATTATATTCTGGCACGATTTTCGAGAAATCGTGAAATTGGTTAAAAATGATATTGTGGGCATGAGAACCCAAGTAAATAATGATTTTGACTCGGAATTGGAGTTACATGTGAATTTGATGAATTTGATAATTTTTGGTATCCTCGTGATTTTGTGATTATTTTAATCAGTCTTTTGGGCACGTTTTACGAGGAACGTGTAAATGATGTTTTGGGCTAAGCCCGGATTGAAAATGATGTTTTGACTCGGGTTATGAGTCAGGAAGTTGAAAATGATATTTGGACTCGGATTATGAGTCAATGATTGATTTCATGGATTTACGTGATCGTGGCAACTCGGGTTTACGGTTGCACGGATTTACGTGATATTGATATTTTGGGCTTGAGACCCAATGGAATTGTGATTTTGGTTGGAATTGTATTTCCATGTGATGACATGATGATATTGATGATTTTCGGATTTATAAAGTAAATCGGGACTTGGGGCTGAGACCCTGTGTTGATATATGATTTGGTTTTTAATGCAACTGTTTTTCACTGGTTTTTGTGATGGTGATATGTTGCGGATATTTAGGGCTTTCGGGAGAAAATATGTTTTTCCCCGGAGTGCACCCTGGAGATAACGCTCGCCTTCGGGATGGAAGTGTTTACCCCGAAGAGGTCACGTAGCACGATCTTTGTCTTGCAGCCCAGGGGAGGCTTGACTCAGATCAGATGTGCTGGATTTTATGGATCGGTAAGTGATGTGTTCACGAGATCCGGATCGTCGGCTGGTGAGGTTTTCACAGCGACGGATTGCTGACTGATGATGTGTTCACAATAGCGGATGCTCGGATTTTGAGCGGTCCTTGAGCCTATTGATATGCACGCGTTGCAGGGATAAACGTGACTCTAAGCAACAGGATATGGAAATAAGTCCCTTGGATTATGGAAAATGATTTTGAAGAAACCGTGGTTTAGCGGTTAAAATGATTTAAAGAAACTGTGAACTTTTTGAGATGTTAAACTGATTTGGTGAACATGAGTTTTTGTGGACCAAGAGAAAATATGTTTTGATTTTATCGGTCCACTGTTCATACTTGAATGATTTCATACTATTACTCGTGTTTTACGATATGCATGCAAGTTTGTGAAAACTGGAGGGTAAGAATGTATTTTGGTAAATGTTTTTATAAGAGGTCATTTTTGTCCACTCACACCTTTTCTGTTTTGTTAACCCTTCAGGTCGTGGCGCGTTGATCGAGGCTATTCCAGAGGTGGAGGTATGTGCGGGCACAGGCGCAAAAATTCCCTTGTCTGGCAGGTGCTGAAAGGTAGTTTCGGACTTTCAGTTGACTTGTCAGACGGGAGTAGGATCGGGTACGGTTTTTGACGTCCAGTTGGGACGGGTCCTGTCAATCATAGTCAAAATATCATCAAAACATGACACGCAAAAATCATATAAAATCATTCATTAAACCATCATGAAAACATAGGAGAAACCATAGTCTCGAAATACGCGCAATTACGTATTGTATATCAAAATACATATAAATACGAAAATCGTAATTACCATAAGCATATGAGTCATAATTATAAAGCATAGAAAATGATTATGCATGCATTGAAGTTTAGAAAACAAAGTCCACTCACACACCGTCCATATCGCTCGCTTTTCGAGCTGTACGCATTTCCGTAATTTCTGACATTTTCTAGGAATCTCGAATCCTATCCAATATAATTCTTCACGGTCACTAAGGACTCAAACAACATCATACTAATTTCCCATAATTTTTTTGGAATTAAATATTATTTAAAAACGTAACATAACCTTTCGGACCCTCGAAACAATATCGAAACGGTGTCCGATTAACTCAAAACCAATGCTAAAATGTTCGTTACATTGCATAGAACAATAGTCATGTTGACCTCACCTCGAAATTCCCGCTCACGAGCCCCCACGCGCCACCGCAAGCGGCTGCGCGTGAGGCTCACGCGCCTGCTACAGTACCCTCACAGTCGTCTTCCTCACCCGACTAGCCTGCAAACGGGTTGTTCAACCCGCGAGATGACCCGTTAAATTTTCCCTTAATTATTGCTTGATTTCTACAATTCAATTGTCCATTAGTCTCGTTAAGGATCTAATTAAGGTTCTGTGAAATCAAATACCTCAAAACTTATCTCAATCCGGTCGAATCAAACTCGACTATTCGAAGAACACCGAATACTGTTCAACATTTGATCCTGTCAATTCTCAGTGATTCCTTTAAATTGACTCACTCAGAAGCTTCGCAAGATCATCAGAAACCTGTTTTCGATCTCAATTGCAAGCTCTAATCCCTCTAACCATTCCAACTCAACTAGGATCTCTAAAACTGAACTCAAATGTCGTATGGGCTCATCTCTTCACCATTTTCTTCGTTGTCAATCCCATTCGACTCGTTTAGACGTCTAGAAGCTCAACCTCCCCTCCGATTCCATCAATTGACTGTCCAATTCAAAATTTGATTCTAAGTTCTTAATTATGGTTTTCGGGTGGGTTCAGTTTGTTTCTGGGGTTTCCCTTCCCGTTTCTCCCTTTTTCCACACTATTTCTTCCTCTTTAGTTCTCTACTTCTCTCAATCCTTCCTAGGAACTGATCAAGCCACTTCAATTAATGAATCAAATGCAATGGTGCTCTGCTCAAAACACTCAATTGAATAACACTATTCCCCCCATGCTCTGTTCTTCACAGACCACAACACGCATGTTTCCCACTCAGCCCCAGCTAGCCACTAATCCAACCTTCCTTAGTGACAATTGTCACTTAAGGTGTTAAACAATTCCCTCAAAATCCACTCACGGCTATTTCAAACTACACCCTTGGAAATTACCATTTTGCCCCTCCTTCACATAATTACCAAAATGTCCTTTATGTTTCTAGACCCGTAAGTTAATCATCTGAACTCCGATTGACGCTTGCCGCCTGTCTACGAACTCAACGTCTCGAGACCTACCCAACGGTCTTAGAATTACATGAAAATTCCCTGTCGTTTGAAAAGTCAACAAATTGCCCCCTTTAACCAAATTACCGAATTACCCCTGAACTTCCGAACATTATAACTTCCTCCTCGAATGTCGGAATCGGACGTGCCACCTGTCTCTGAAATTGTGACGTCCCGAAATACGTCACGGTCATCGGTTAAAGTCCGTTTGACCGCTCAAACCAAAAGTCAACCATTCGCCCGATTCTAGGGGCAAAATCGTCATTTTCTTCAAAATTTCCAAATTTTCCTTTTTTGACTGTCCGGGTCGTTACACTTTACATTATTGATGCATAAAATGTACCAACTAGTTTGTGAAGACCTCACACACACAAAGAACACGAGTATACGTGGTTCATCCAAATCAGGCTACGTCCATGGTTTTACTCTATTCTCATTAATGATATAAGTGTTTGTACATGATACAAGAGGTCTTAAGACTTAGAGAAAAAGTAAGAATTTAGAGAGAAATGAGAGTTCTTTTCTAGAGAGAGTGGAATCCTTCAAATGAGGGTGGGGCTCTGACAAGACCCATCCCGATTATCCCTCGATAACCGTGAAAGATCCTGCTCCCGTCTGACAATAACTCGAAAATACAAAAAGTAGTTTCACATATATACATATAGAACATACAAACGATAAACATTGTCAGACAAGGGATAGTTCAGTATTCCGAGACCGTTGACCTAGTCAACATGGTTTACAGAGCATAGGAAATATTTACACGTAGGGATCAAAATCCTACGCTGCAAGAGTCTGAGTACGCAACGGTCTGTTTATTCTTCTGCCTCGATATTAGACTCAGTACCTGTGCACTGGCCTGGAGGGCAATTAAAACATCGAAGGTGTGAGTGGACAAAAATAACATTTAGAAATACATTTATCAAAATACAGTCTTACCCTCCAGTTTTGTAAACATGCATGCATATCATAACGTATAACTCAAATAATCAAAATATGAATATAAATCTCAAACATCAATAAAACACATGATCCAGGTCCAATATATAGTCACGTTATCCCTGCAACGCATGCAAATCAATAGGCTCAAGGACCGCTCAAATCCCGAGCATCCGCCGTTGTGAACACATCACCAGCCGGCAATCCTGGTCGTCATGAATATAATCCAGCACATCTGGTCTGAGTCGAGCCTCCATTTGGCTGCACGACAACATACCGTGTTACGTGACCTCTCCGGGGTAAACACTTCCATCCCGGAGGCGAGCGTTATCTCCAGGGTCCATTTCGGGAGAAACATATTCCACACCGAAAGCCCTCATATATCATTATCATGAAAACCAGTGAAAACAGTTGCATTTAATATCAAAACCATTTGTGAACTGGGCTTTAAGCCCAAAAACACTTTTCTCAAATCCATAAACCAATTTACGCAAATCTGCGCAATCACAATCTCATTCATAATATAATTCATCAAATCTAATACCAGACTCATAATCCGAGTCAAAATCAAGTTCAAACCCCGAGCCTTAGCTCGAAATATCAGTTTTATAGGTTTCTCGAAAATCATGCCCAAACACATATAAAATAATATAATATTCCAAAAATCCGAAAATCATCATATCGAAGTATCAATCATACCAAATCATTTCAAATCATATTATAAGGCATTTAAAACATATATGCATTCATTTAGGGTAGAAAACAAAAGCTCATTCACACACCGTCCAGACTGTTCAGTTTCCAGCTGTTCGTGTTCCTCCGATGTCCTGGAAGTATTCGGGCCTGTCAAACAAGTAAGATAAGATTACTAACTTGTTACATAATCTCCTGTACAAATTTCCTAATCGTCGGAATAAAATATTATTATTTTAAACGTAACCTATACGCCTCGGGTATACAAAACTACTCTCCGTTCATTTCCGATGGACCCGAAACCAACGCTAATAGGTCCGTATCATCGAGAGTATCAAAATTGTTGTTGGACCCTTCTTCAGATTCCCGGCCACGTGCCCTCACGTGCCGCCGCAAGCGGCTGCGCGTGAAAGCCACGCACCGTGAACAGTAGCAACTACAGTCTCTCTCTCGCCCGTTTTCCTGATAAACGGGTCTGCAACCCGCGATCAGACCCGACTCGATTTCCTTCGATTTCAACTCAATTCCTTCCGTTCTTTCACTCATTATCATCAATTCAATCCAAACTAGAGTTCTATAAGTTCAATTTAATCACACAAGCCCTCACAATCCTCGACTCACGATGAACACCCGTCGGGTTTGAATTCGGGTTCTATTAAAAAACAACCTGTTTCCTTCAATTGTTCATACCAGAAGCATCATAGGAACATTATAAACACGAAATCGAAATCAATTTCATGACTTATTACCTCTAAGTAACTCAACTCAAGCTCGATTTTCCGAAATAGTTGCAGGGTCTGTTCGTCCCCAATTAGCCTCCAATTTTTGTTCCAGTTGATTGGGTTCGCGTCGTTTAGCTCCCAGAAGGCTTAATATCACCTCGAATTCGAACGAAACCGTCTAAAATTTCAAAATCGAGAATTACGATTTTGAGTGATTTTTCGGGTAGGTTCAGTAGGGTTCTATTTGGGTTTGTTCGGTTTCCTTCCAGTCTTTCACTCTCCAATTAACCCTAATTACGTATTCAATTGCACGGGTTCTACAGAAAATCGATCAAGGTGAAGGAGAAGTATGAGTGTTCTCTGTGCTGTGTTTGAGTGTTTTGGTCGTGTACTGTTCATCAATTACCCATTGTTTGTTAACCTCAATTAATTAATTAATCCATGCCACTAATCCTCAACAACAAGTGACACTTGTCACGTGATAAAACATATGAATCATTTAAGGGGCTGAATCAGCATGTAATAATCATCCTTCCACCGTTTAAGCATAATCCACATAAAATTACTATTTTACCCTTGAGGTCACAAATGACCATTTTGCCCCTGAACTTCCCAGACCCATAACTTTTTCATACGAACTCCGTTTTCGACGTGCCACCTATCTACGGATTCAGCGTTCCGAGACCTACACAACGGTACTCGAGAAATGTGCAAAAAGTATTTTAAACAAAAAGTCAACTTTTAGTCATATGTCTTTAAGGGTACAAACGTCATTTTCACATTATTTTAATATTTTACAACTTTTGGATTTTCGGGGCGTTACAACCTTCCCCCCTTAGGGAATTTCGTCCCCGAAATTTCACGGAAATAAATACGGGTACTGCTCCCGCATTTGAGCTTCGGGTTTCCATGTAGCTTCTTCTTCATTCTGATTCCTCCAAAGTACTTTAACTAGGGGAATTGTCTTTCGGCGGAGTATCTTATCCTTTCGATCCAAGATCTGCACAGGTTGTTCCTCAAAGCTTAGGTCTTCTCTGAGCTCAATCGGTTTCTCTTCTAGTACATGGGACTCGTCATATACATATTTCCGCAGCATTGACACATGAAAGACATTGTGAACTCTGGAAAGCTCCGATGGTAGTGCTAATCGGTAAGCAACTCGGCCAATCCGTTCAATAATCTCATAAGGTCCGATGAAACGGGGGCTTAATTTCCCGCGCCTGCCAAATCGTACTATGCCTTTCCAAGGGGATAACATTAGGAAAACCCAATCTCCTACTGCAAATTCAAGATCTCTGATTCGCCAATCCACGTAGCTCTTCTGTCTGTTTTGGGCTGCCTTGAGTCTATCCCGGATGAGCTTAACTTTCTCCGTCGTCAGATCAATCAATTCAGATTTAGACAATTTTCTTTCACCGACTTCTGTCCAACATAAAGGGGTTCGACACTGGCGTCCATATAGGGCTTCATAAGGTGTCATCCCAATACTTGCTTGATAACTGTTATTATAGGCAAATTCCATCAATGGCAAATGTGACTCCCAAGTACCCTGGAATTGCAGAACACATGCCCTCATCATATCTTCCAAGGTCTGGATGGTCCGTTCAGATTGTCCGTGACAGGACCCGCCCCGATCCCACAGGGACCACAAGGGAACTTGCCCTGCTCCCGTCTGACACCCAATAATTCATACCAATTTTAACCTCAAAACATCAAATGCATAGATAACCAATTTAAAGTTATACATCAAATCTGAATTAAACAGATGTCAGACAAGGGATGAAATCCAAAATTACAAATTTGCGAGCACGACTCTAAAGTAAACCTGCGGGTACACCACCCAACAGGGGTTCAGGTACGCAGAAGTAGATCTATGCCTCAGCCTCAGTTTCCTCCTCTACCTCAGTATCACGACCTGGAGGGGTTACCAAAATCAATAAGGGTGAGTGGACCGAAACTCAAGTTTATAAAATCATTTGATAAGTAAAACATATAATTTACCCCTCCGTTTTCCAAACATGCATGCATCATTATTTAAAATCATAAGTCATATAATATGAACCATAAGGCATGTAATAAAACCATAAGTATAATTTAAGTTGCTGCACTATACACTCCAATCCCGACATCACCCGATGTTTGACGTTCTTGACGCCTAATAAGGTCACAATAATAATAAGGCTACGCGTGCCACTCGGGTCTCAATTTCCGAGCTAAATCCCCGAATCCTGTTCGGGTACAGCATCACCTGAAGCTTAGCGTCATAGACGCTGGACGTACTAGACGTCCGTGACCTCTCCGGGGTACCTCATCCGGAGGAGACAATATAATATGGAAGGATCTATACAGTGCAGTACCAAATACATTTTATTGATATCCACATGCGAAGCATATATATACATAGATAAAATCCGAACCAATCATTAAGTTTTCATCAGACGGGTCTCAAGCCCAAATACAGTGAAACGTGCCATAACCATATTTTCCATATCATCAAAACCATTATTGTTTTAGCATGTGAATAATTATAATAAACCAGAAAACATTTATGCACGCAAGGGTTTAAGAAAATGGCCCACTCACAGTACAATCCTGCTGAAAACCGAACGTATACCCTCGTTCTGGTACGCTTATACAATCCCTGTCATATCCAAAGTATACGTAAGGGTCCATACAAACCCCTAACATTTAACCATGAAACCCTAGACCGAAACCGGTCCGGAAAAGTCGCCTGAACGCGCTTCCCAAGGAATTAAACCTCATTTTGACCAACTTAATGATCTCCGATCGACCCGAAACCACCGCCATTGGATTCGGATCGTCGAAATCTAAAGAATGGTGGTGGTCCCACCAAAATTACTATTCACACGCGCCCCCACGCGCCGGTCAACGTGTCGGTCAACGCAGGAACAGTTCCTGCTGACGTCATCGATGACGTCACTGTTGACGTCAGCATGACGTCATGCTGACGTCATCTGACAGCTGTCAGGTCTGACGTGTCAGACTCTGACAGGTGCCACGTGTCAACATCCGATTGGTCCACCTCACTGATCTGTCAGGCCACGTGTCAGATCTGACATGTGCCACGTGTCAGCACGGCACTGGTCCACGTCACTGACATGTCAGTGACACGTGGCAGTCCCAGATTGGGCCACGTCACTGACATGTCAGTGCTGACTGTGCACTGACATGTGACACGTGTCGGCTCACGGTTGGCCCACGTCACCTGACAGTCTGACAGGGTGCCACGTCATCACCACTGTCCTCAGACGGGTTGACCCGTATATCTGCAACTCGGGTCGATCAGACCCGCGATCATGATCCGGTCACCATTTCTTCCACACTCAATCAATTCAGTCCTAGTTTGTTCCTAGATGCTCGTCTTAATCCCAGAAAGGGTTCTATGGAATCAAAATCGACAAATACAGACGGGATCGAAGGCTTACCTCGATGAACAGAGCTGGTTTCCCGTCGCCGTTTAGCCACCGTCCTGATCACCTCCGGTCGCGAACTCAAGCCCAGAAGGTTCCTATAAGTCCCTAGAGTTGATTAGGATTAATAGGAAACAAAACTAAACGTGGGAATTCGAGTTACCAAAATCTGAGTTTTAGAAACCGTTTCGGGTTTTCCGGTTTTCCCACCTCGCCGCCGTCCACCGCCGCTCACCGCCGTGCCTCAGTCCTTCCCCGTGGGTCCAACAACACACATACGCAGAGACAAAGTGTAGTGCGCAAGGGTTGGATCAAAGAGCGATGAGTGAGGGTGTCGGGTCCCGATTTCACGTTTCTGACCATAACTTCCTCGTACGAAGTCCGATTTCGGCGTGCTTCCTGTCAATGGACTCAGGACGTCGAGACCTACCCAACGGTCCTTGAGTCAACTAAAAATTAGTTATTAGACGAAAAGTCAACATTTTCGCCCCCAAAAGTCCAAATTACGGTAATACCCCTGAACTTCCGATAGTCATAACTTTCTCCTCGAATGTCGGAATCGAACGTGCCGCCTGCCTATGAACTCGTGATGTCCCGAACTACGTCACGGTCATCGGTCAAAGTCCATTTGACTGCCCGATCAAAAAGTCAACGTTTTGCCCACGAACCAGGGGCAAAACGGTCATTTTGCACATTTTGTCCGATTTCGACCAACTAATCACTGATCAATCCCACTAATCATGATTAATCACTAATCAAATCCCGAAATTCGGGACGGGTCGTTACAGTCCGTCTGTCTGAGGGTGGAATGCTGTACTAAAATGCAATCTTGTTCCAAAAGCTTCCTGTAGGCTTTGCCAGAATCTAGATGTGAATCGGGGATCTCGGTCTGAAATAATGGAGGTAGGTGTTCCATGTAACCGAATAATCTCATTGATAAACAAGTTAGAATACTGGGTCATCTGAAAGTCTTCCTTCACAGGTAAGAAATGTGCTGACTTGGAAAGTCTGTCTACAATCACCCAAACTCCGTCGTGGCCTCTAGGCGTTCTCGGAAGTTTGAACAAAAAATCCATGGTTATATGATCCCATTTCCACTCGGGGATAGGAAGCGGTTGCAGTGCTCCGTAGGGTCTCTGTCTTTCAGCCTTTACTTGCTGACATATCAAACATTTACTCACATACTCAGCAATTTCTCGTTTCATGCCAGGCCGCTAGTAATGTTCTCGGAGCGTATGGTACATTTTTGTTCCTCCTGGGTGCATAGCATACGCAGAACTATGAGCTTCAGCCAGAATCTCTTTTTTCAAGGCTTCATCTGCAGGTACACATAATCTCCCTTCCATGGTTAAGGCTCCGTCCTCATTCACTACATAATCCTGTCGTTCTCCGGCTTCTACTTCAATTCGAAGGATACATAAAGTTGCGTCTTGAAATTGAGCATCAATGATCTGATCAATCAGGATTGGTCGCACCTGGAAATTTGCTATCAAACCATCTTGACTATCAAGTCCCAACACAACACCAGTCTTACGCAGTTCAACTAATAGAGGCAAGTGTATCGTCCGTAAATGAGCTACTGAATGTGCTGATTTCCGACTCAATGCATCAGCCACTACGTTTGCCTTTCCAGGATGGTATTCAATCGTGCAATCATAATCCTTAAGCAATTCCAACCATCTTCTCTGCCTCACATTTAGCTCCTTCTGGGTGAAAAAGTATTTCAAACTTTTATGATCCGTAAACAGTCGGCAGGTCTCACCATATAGATAATGTCTCCAGATCCTCAGCGCATGTACTACTGCAGCCAGTTCTAAATCATGGGTAGGATAGTTGCGCTCGTGCGGTTTTAATTGTCGTGAGGCATAAGCAATCACTTTTCCATGTTGCATCAACACACACCCTAAACCGTGTAAGGATGCATCAGTATAAACTTCAAATTCTCCACTGTCATCTGGAAGAGCTAATACTGGGGCGGACGTCAACCGTCTCTTCAGTTCCTGAAAACTCTGCTCGAAAGTCTCGTCCCAAATAAACTGAACTCCCTTCCTAGTCAAACGAGTCAGTGGAGTAGCAATCGTAGAAAATCCTTCTACGAAACGCCTGTAATAACCGGCTAACCCCAAAAAGCTTCTCACTTCGGTTACTGTGGTGGGTTGTTCCCAATTTGCCACTGCTTCAATTTTCTAGGGGTCAACACAAATTCCTTCCGCAGAAATCACATGCCCCAGAAATCCCACACTCGTCAGCCAAAATTGGCATTTACTCAGTTTAGCAAAAAGTTTATTCTCCCTCAGGGTTCCAAGCACAAGCCTCAAATGCTTCTTATGTTTGCAGTCTTTGAATATACTAAAATATCATCAATAAATACAATGACAAACTGATCCAGATATTCCCGGAATACTTGGTTCATCAAGTCCATAAATTCTGTTGGAGCATTGGTTAAGCCAAAGGGCATTACAAGGAACTCATAATGACCATATCGAGTCCGGAAGGCTGTTTTCGGAATATCCTCTTCTCGAATCCGCAGCTGATGGTAACCAGAACGAAGATCAATCTTCGAAAAATATGTAGCTTGTAACAACCCGTCCCGGGAGCCGGGATTAGTAGACTGATTAAGGTGTGATTAGTGAGGTTAAGCGGCGGTTAGGTGGTCCCGATAGGTCCGTAAGTGTAGAATGACGATTTTGCCCCTAGTTCGGGCAAAAATGTTGACTTTTCATTTGGGAGGTCCGATGGACTTTGACCAGTGACCAGGACGTAGTTTAGGACGTCACGAACCCATAGTCAGGTAGCACGTCCGATTCCGACATCCGAGGGGGAAGTTGTGATGTTCGGAAGGTTGAGGGCTTAACCGTAATTTGGGTAAATTATGGGGATTAGTTGACTTTTTGTAGAATCGAGTTTTGGCACGTGGACCTAGGATGGTTAGATAGTTCTTGTCGTCCTGAGTCCGATGACAAGCGGCACGTATTCATCGGACTTACGAGGCGAGAGATACGGGTCTATGAAGTTGTGGCAAAACCGTAAAAATGAGTTAAATTGAAGGGTATTTTGGTCTTTGTGGCACATTGGGATTTGTGCACAGAGAAAGGGAATGGACGGCTGGGATGGAGCCATTTGGTGAGAGAGTGAGGAGGATTAGTGACACGTGTTTCAGGTGGAGTGGCTTCTGGTGAGTTCGAGTGTGTGCACGGCCCAAATAATTAGGGTGCACCCGTGTGTGTGTGTGTGTGTGTTCGTGATGGTTCAGGAAACAGAGGGAGATTGTGAGGGAAATTGAGGGGTGATCGAGGGGGATGGTGTGTGCTGATGAGTTGTGAGTGTGTGAGGGTGATCGGAGAGTGAGAGGGAACTAGTGAGAAGGTTGGGAGGTGAGGAATCGTGGTGTGTGTGAGTTGAGATCTCACGGGGACAACCAGAGGAAACAGAGAAGACTGAGGGCTTGTGGTGGTGCGGTGGCCGTGTACGGTGCAACTGAGATCGCAGTGGTGTCGTGAGGGCTGTGTGGAGTCGACCAGCCCCGGAGGAGCTCACGGCGGCAACAGGAGGCAGATAATTTCCTCGTCCCCATTTCGATACTCTGTTTTTCCGTTGAGGTTCAACGTGAAATTCGTGAGGTTGGGCTGAGAGTCGAGAGGATTGGAGGTCAGGGTGAGGTTCAGGAGGGTCCTAGGCGTCGACTAGGATGGTCGCCGTGACGGGGGTGTACACGGCGGAGCTCAGACGACGGCAGGCACTCTGGTGCTCTGTTTTGCCGTGATGTTCGAACCCAAAGTCGTCGAGTTTGGGGCTGAGTCGAAGGTCTAGGAGGGTTGGTTTAGGTTCAGTGAGGTCCAGGGAAAAGTTTGGTGAAGCCACCGTGAAGGGAGGTGAGCTGGGTGGCTGGATCGTGAAACAGGGGTTGTTGGCCACCTGGTTTCGAGTTTCAGTCGACGGGCTAGGGACAGTGTCGAGGTTAACGAAGTTGGGGAATCTATAGGGTTGGTCCGGACGATGCTGTTGGTGAAGAAAGGGAGAGAAACCGTGCAGGCATGGCGGTGAACCGCTGACGCCGGTCTGAGTTGCAGGCCACTGTGCCGAACCGGGTTCGTCTGAGGAAGACGGTGCACTGTAGCAGCGCGTGAGGGCCACGCGCAGCCACTTTGGGCGGCGCGTGGGGGCGCGTGAGGCGGTGATGGGGAAAACGGTCAACATGGTTTTTGGTCTAGGAGTTATGGTAAGTTCAATGGAAGTGGTTTCGGGTTGTGCGGACGTCGTTTGAGTTTAGTTCCGCGAGGGTGAAGGTTTAGGGTCCCGGGTTATTACGTTTAGGATTCGGGAAATTTTGAGGGACTTTAGGTGAACCTTCGTAGACGTGTTAGCGACGTAATTTGGTGATTGTTGACAGGATCGAGATTTCCCGAGGAAGCCGAGGAACGTACAGGACGTTCAGGACGCGAGTAGGGCTCAGTACTGTGAGTGGACCCTTTCTCTAAACTCGAGCATGCATAACTGTTTTCTATGATTGTTTAATGATTTTGATTATGATTCTATGTTTATTGAATATGTTTTGGTTGGTTTTACATTATTGCACGTTTTTCGAGAAAATACGGTATTTGGCACGTTTTACGAGAATTGTCGATTTCTGAGCAAAATGCCAGGGTTTTGGGATTTCAAATGATAAGTGGTTTTCAATGGGTATAAAGGGGTTTTGGAACATGATTTCGATGATAAATGTTTTCGGTTTTAAAATCGGATTTCGGAAAACGAGATTTGGTTTTCAAGTTGAAAAGTGATTTTCCGGATTTGAATTCGGAATGACGGTTCTGGATGCCGGAAGGGCATCGGATTAGTGATTTCGGATTCGGGTTTGGATGTGGATTGGTAAATGGTTTTCAAATGATTTTGGGTTTGGATTTGCTGGATCTAGATATTGGGTTTAAAGACCCGGATATATGTGACGGGGGACCGGCCGGATTGGGTTTAAAGACCCGGATTGAGTTTAAAGACTCGGGAGTTTAAAGACTCGGATATATTGATATTTCCCCCGTAGGCCTTGAGTTTAAAGACTCGGGAGTTTAAAGACTCGGATATGATTAAGGCCTGGAGTGAGTTTAAAGACTCGGGAGTTTAAAGACTCGGATAGGTCCAGCAGGTTTGATCGAGAAATGATGATTTGGGCTTTATGGTTTATGATACGGGTTTTGATACTCATGCCATGATTTCCATACCTGTTTTATAGTGTTTCTGTTTCTTATGATGTTTTATGAGAATTGAGTTAGACCTGTGTTATTAACTGTTGGTTATGCATATGGTTTTCAAAACGGAGGGTTAAATTCGGTTTCTGATAAATAGTTTTAGAACTTTTCTTTTATTATGGTCCGCTCACACTTTTGTTTTTACCTTGCCCTCCAGGTTGTGGAGCTAGCACGGGGTCTTGACGTCGAGGCAGTGTCCGAGGCATAGAAGTGACTTGGGGGATCCCGGAATAGTTTAAAGTCTTCCGTGTGCGTATAATTTATCGGTTTTTATTTTCCTTGTATTTTCGTACTATGCTCTGTAAATGATAACTTTGGTACATTGGTACTCCTGCGTCTAACTGGGTTTGAGTGAGTTTTACTTGGGTGTTGTGTCGGGGAGTCGGACGGGAACGAGATTTACCTCGGGTTTCGGGGTGAAACCGGGGTGGGTCCTGACATAGCTCCCCTTAACTGATCAAACAAATCGTCAATTCGAGGCAAATGATACTTATTCTTGATCGTCATCTTGTTTAGTTGCCTGTAGTCCATACACATTCTCAAACTGCTTTCTTACTTTTTCACAAACAGTACGGGGGCTCCCCACGGTGATACACTTGGTCGAATGAACCCCATATCTACTAAGTCTTGCAATTGTACTTTTAATTCCCTTACCTCAGCTGGTGCCATACGATAAGGAGGTAAAGAAATAGGTCGTGTACCAGGAATCAAATCAATGGTGAACTCCATCTCCCTATGCGGTGGCACTCCTGGTAAGTCCTTAGGAAATACATCTGGGAACTCACATACGATAGGGATGTCCTCGACCCTAACTGGGGTATCCCGTACATCAACCACGTGTGCTAGATAACCCTGGCAACCCTTTCGCAACAATCTTTCTATTGTAAGAGCTGATATGACTTTGGCGGGTAACATTCTCCGATCTCCCTGGAATATGACTTCCGGTAATCCTGGACTTCGGAGTATCACCCTCTTATCGAAACATTCGATAGAGGCATGATGGGTTGTCAGCCAATCCATCCCAAGGATAACATCAAAATCGCATAAAGCTAACAAAATTAAGTCAACCACGAGATGCACACCCCCTATCAATACAGGATAATCTCGTATCACTTGGTTGACTACATAAATATCACCGGTCGGCGTACCGACTCCCATATCACAACCAAGTGCAGAAATCTCTCTATCAGCTAAGGTTGCATAAGTGCGAGAAACAAATGAATGAGTAGCTCCCGGGTCTATTAAGGTACGAGCATCATGACCAAAAATAGGAAGCATACCTGTCACCACTCCTGGGGTAGATCGAGCCTCCTGTTGAGTAACAGCAAATACTCTAGCCTGTGGTACCAAAGTCTGAACACGTCCTCGTGAGTTACCACGTCCTCGACCAGCTCCTCTCCCCCTAGTCGTATCAGAAGTCGATGGAGTACTCCGACTCTGCTCGGCAGTGCCCCAACCGGTACCACTACCAATCAAACGTGGGCAGTCCTTCTTAAAATAGCCCGGCTCCCGACAGTAAAAGCAAACAAGCACACTACCCCGATTGGGCCCGCTGTTCTGTCGGTTGGCTGATCCCACTGATGCTTCACTAGACTACACTGTTGCCGAAGATTGAGACCCAAATCTCGGGGCATTCCCACGACCATAATTCGAACGAGTACCACCAGATGATCCAGAACTAGAGCCACCCCTTTTTGGCCATCTCTGACTCGGCGCTCCTTGATACTGTCGCTATCGGCGCCGACCGTAGCCTGAAAACAGCTGTGGTGTTGGTAAAGTCACCTCAACTCTGGCAGCTGCATCGGACAACTCCCTCAAAGAAGCATATGATCCCACTGTCACGGCACCACGGATCTCATTCTTTAACCCCTGCTCAAACCTTCTGCACTTATCCTCCTCGGTAGACACATACAAAGGGGCAAAATTGGCTAAGTTCAAGAACTTTTGCTCATAATCAGCCACAGATAGATCTCCTTGTTTCAGTTGAAGAAACTACACTTCCTTGGCATTACGGAAAGAACGAGGATAAAACTGATCTAGGAAACGGTGCCTGAAATCCTCCCAACTCAGGGTGTTGGCATCCAATCCCGTCAACTGCAATCCACGCCACCATCGATACGCCTGACTACTCAGCATAAACGTGGCTAAAGGAACCATGTCTCCTGGTGGACATCGCATGATCTCGAAAATCCGTTCCAACTGTGTAACCCAATCATAAGCCTCATCTGGGTTTGTCTGACCAGTGAAACTCGTGGCCCCCAAACGTTGAGCTCTCTCTACGGTCTGGACCCTCCATTTCTTCGCCAGGCTGTGCACGAGGCTCGCGTCGCGGAGGCATATAGAGGTATTTGTACGTAAAACATATCAGTTAACCAGATATGCAGACAATGTGCAAAACTCAGACCGCAACCTAGTGTTCTGATACCAATTTAACAAGACCTATCCCGATTATCCCTCGATAACCGTGAAAGATCCTGCTCCTGTCTGACAATAACTCGAAAATACAAAAAGTAGTTTCACATATATACATATAGAACATACAAACGATAAACATTGTCAGACAAGGGATAATTCAGTATTCCGAGACAGTTGACCTAGTCAACATGGTTTACAGAGCATAGGAAATATTTACAAAGTAGGGATCAAAATCCTACGCTGCAAGAGTCTGAGTACGCAACGGTCTGTATATTCTTCTACCTCGATATTAGCCTCAGTACCTGTGCACTGGTGACACGACCCATCCCAATCCCCCCGGGATTACCATGGAATGTGTCATGCTCCCGTCTGACAAGAGGTGTCAGACAAGGGATAACCTGTTGCCACTGCCCAACCGGGCTACCAGAGTGCGTAAGGATCGATGGAGGAGGTGTATGATGTCTCAGTCTCTGCTGCAGTCGCATCCGGAATCAACCTGAAGGGCATTAAAACAAAAGCTGTGAGTGGACGAAAATAAACAAGTCTGTTTAAAACATTTATAAGACATTTATGCCCCTCAGTAAAAACATATGCATGCGCCAAAAAAAACAATGATCACACATTTATTTAGAAATAACCATTAGGGCCTTAGCCCGGAAACCAAAGCATAGTTTCAATTTCCAAAAGTCAATCCAAGAGTTATTTCATCAATCTAGTAATATTCATTTATTATTTTTCCATCTCCGGCATCCCCGATGCCTAGCGTCCTAGACGCTTGACGTTCCAGACGTCATATCTCACGGTATTAAGCAACGCGTGCTGCCCGGGGTCTCACCGGGTCCATATCTCTGACATCCCCGATGTCTGACGTCTCTGACGTCTAGCAATCCTGCTCCTGGATCACTATACGGTCCGGTAGCTCCGTACAATAAGCCCTCGCAGGCAATGCACCGTGACTTCTCCAGTGTCTCCGACACTTGGAAGAGACCAGGATATATATCCTCATATCGAGATGGTTTTATGGAACACATCTTATTATTTATTTCCAAAATATCACAAGGGCCCTGCCCCGAATTTCCATAAAACCGTCATAAGTCCAAATAGTTGATTTAAATCCAAAATCATTTATTCAATTCCATTTTAGGGTCCCCGACCCGAAATCGCATATATAAATCAACTGGGCCCTGGCTCGATTTCATAAGTCAACTGGGCCCCTGGCCCGATTTCACAAGTTAACTGGACCCTTGGCCTGATTTTACTTCATCAAATCCGTAACCGTTTCATGAAATCATATCCATCCATATTTATGGAAATCAGTGCAAATCCAGAAAACCTCGATTCACGTGCAAACACGTAAATCGCCTCGAAATGCGTGAAAACATATAAATTCATTGATATCCAAAATAAATCATATAATCACAATTATAACAATCATGAAATAGTTATGCATGCATTGAATTTATAAAACCAATGTCCACTCACAGACCGTTTAACCGAGCGCCTCGATACGCGTGCCATAGGCCTTCCCGGGCCACATCACTATCACCGAGACTCCCAATCCTGTTCAAATCACATTAGAGGATTAATAACCTCATCACTAACATCCTATCAAAGTCCCGTAATTTTCCCGAATTTTTAAGTATTTTTAACCTCGATTTAAAACCTTCGGACATCCCGAACAATATCGAAACGGGATCCGATCGACACGAAACCAACGCTAAAATGTCCGTTACATCGAATAGATTAAAAGTCATGTTGACCTCACCTCGAGATTCGTGCCCACGCGCCGTCATGCGCCGCCGTGAGTGGCTGCGCGTGAAAACCACGCGCCTGCTACAGTGACTGCTACAGTCACCACCTTCACCCGAATGACTGGTAAACGGGTCTGATTACCCGCGATAGGATCCGGTTCAATCACACCCAATTCGACATCAATTCGATCCGCTCTTGATCCTATAACAATCATCAACCAACCAATTTCAGTTCTGTGTCAATGATCAACATCAACCATCGATTAATCGCGTCAACAACCCGTGATCACCCAAAACGGGTCAATCACCAAAACTCCACCAATCCTCAACCATTGTCAAATTAACTTCATAGGAAGCTTATAAGGATTAATACGAACCAATTCACATGATTAATTGAACACGTCGTTACCTCAATCACCACGACTCAAGCTTGAGTTTTCCGGCCGTCCACCTCGTCCGTCCACAGCCCTAGGAGCCCCAAAGCTTGCCTCATTTGATCTGGTTCGACTCGTTGAAGTTCCAGGAAGCTCAATCAACCATCAATTAGGCTTGGGCTGGCCTAAAACTAGAAGTTTGAATTTGAATTTCCCAGAAACCAGTTTCGGGTTTTCAGAGAAATCCAACACCAATTTCCCTCATTTCCTTTCATTCTCAATCCCAGAGTAACCCACTCGACATATATTCCATTCCTCTAATCCAATTTAGCCGTTAAAGGCACCCAAAACCGTCCTCAATCGACTGTGCAAAGTTCCCCTGCACTGACCCGAAACCATTAAACAAACCAATGCCCATGTCGTGCAATCGATTGCCAGCACAATACATGTGCAATCACACCTCATACTGTCCCAATTTAGCCATTAAATTGATAAACAATCATGGGATCGATCGCACAAAGCATCCACTTCACGGCCAGTTCAATGAAACAGTGTCCCGTGTGAAATTACAATTCTGCCCTTGTGCAGAAAATTACCAAAATGCCCCTCACGCATCCTGACCCGTAACTCGGTCATACGGACTCCGATTGATGCGTGCCGCCTATCTACGAACTCAGGGCATCGAGACCTTCCTAACGGTCCTCGGTCCTCGGCCATCGGACCTCCCGATCAAAAAGTCAACATTTCCCCTTATATCGTCCAAATTACGAAAATGCCCTTGCACTTCCGTACATCATAACTTTCACCACGAACGTCGGAATCGAACGTGCCACCCGTCTATGAACTCGTGACGTCCCGAACTACGTCACGGTCATCGGTCAAAGTCCATTTGACCATCCGAATTAAAAGTCAACGTTTTGCCCACGCCTAGGGGCAAAACAGTCATTTTGCACAATTCGTCCGAAATCACCCAACTAATCCCAGATTAGTAAATCATATTTAAATATTATTAAATCCCGATATTCGGGATGGGTCGTTACAACTGGCCTGGAGGGCAATTAAAACATCAAAGGTGTGAGTGGACAAAAATAACATTTAGAAATACATTTATCAAAATACAGTCTTACCCTCCAGTTTTGTAAACATGCATGCATATCATAACGTATAACTCAAATAATCAAAATATGAATATAAATCTCAAACATCAATAAAACACATGATCCAGGTCCAATATATAGTCACGTTATCCCTGCAACGCGTGCAAATCAATAGGCTCAAGGACCGCTCAAATCCCGAGCATCCGCCGCTGTGAACACATCACCAGCCGGCAATCCAAGTCGTCATGAATATAATCCAGCACATCTGGTCTGAGTCGAGCCTCCATTTGGCTGCACGACAACATACCGTGCTACGTGACCTCTCCGGGGTAAACACTTCCATCCCGGAAGCGAGCGTTATCTCCAGGGTCCATTTCGGGAGAAACATATTCCACACCGAATGACACGACCCATCCCAATCCCCCCGAGATTACCATGGAATGTGACGTGCTCCCGTCTGACAAGAGGCGCCAGACAAGGGATAACCGATTGCCATTGCCCAAACGGGCTTCCAGAGTGCGTAAGGATCGATGGAGGAGGTGTGCGATGCTCAAGTCTCTGCTGCAGTCGTATCCGGAATCAACCTGAAGGGCATTAAAAACCAAAAGCTGTGAGTGGACGAAAATAAACAAGTCTGCTTAAAACATTTATAAGACATTTATGCCCCTCAGTAAAATCATATGCATGCACCAAAACCAATAATCCCATATTTATTTAGAAATAACCATTAGGGCCTTAGCCCGGAAACCAAAGCATATTTTCAATTTCCAAAAGTAAATCCAAGAGTTATTTCATCAATCCAGTAATATTCATTTATTATTTTTCCATCTCCGGCATCCCCGATGCCTAGCGTCCTAGACGCTTGACGTTCCAGACGTCATATCTCACGGTATTAAGCAACGCGTGCTGCCCGGGGTCTCACCAGGTCCATATCTCTGACATCCCCGATGTCTGACGTCCATGACGTCTAGCAATCCTGCTCCTGGATCACTATACGGTCCGGTAGCTCCGTACAATGAGCCCTCGCAGGCAATGCACCGTGACTTCTCCAGTGTCCCCGACACTTGGAGGAGACCAGGATATAAATATCCTCATATCGAGATGGTTTTATGGAACACATTTTATTATTCATTTCCAAAATATCACAAGGGCCCTGCCCCGAATTTCCATAAAACCGTCATAAGTCCAAATAGTTGAATCAAATCCGAAATAGTTCATTCAATTCCATTTTAGGGTCCCCGACCCGAAATCACATATACAAGTCAACTGGGCTCCTGGCCCGATTCATAAGTTAACTGGGCCCCTGACCCGATTTCATAATTCAATTGGGCCCCTGGCCCGATTCAACAAATTAACTGGGCCCCTGGCCCGATTTCACATTATCAAATCCGTGACCGTTTCATGAAATCATATCCATCCATATTTATGGAAATCAGTGCAAATCCAGAAAACCTCGATTCACGTGCAAACACGTAAATCGCCTCGAAAAGCGTGAAAACATATAAATTCACTGATATCCAAAATAAATCATATAATCCCAATTATAACAATCATGAAACAGTTATGCATGCATCGAATTTATAAAACCAATGTCCACTCACAGACCGTTTAACCGAGCGCCTCGATACGCGTGCCATAGGCCCTCCCGGGCCACCTCACTATCACCGGGACTCCCAATCCTGTTCAAATCAATTTAGAGGATCACTAACCTCATCATTAACATCCTATTCAAGCCCCGTAATTTTCCCGAATTTTTAAGTATTTTTAAATTGGATTTAAAACCTTCGGACATCCCGAACAATATCGAGACGGTGTCCGATCGACACGAAACCAATCCCAAAATGTTCGTTACAATGTATAGGATAAAAGTCATGTTGACCTCACCTCGAGATTCGTGCCCACGCGCCGTCACGCGCCGCCGTGAGTGGCTGCGCGTGAAAGCCACGCGCCTGCTACAGTGCTCCTTCTTCACCCGAATGACTGGTAAACGGGTCAGATTACCCGCGATAGGATCCGTTTCAAACACCCTCAATTCGATAACAATTCCATCCGTTCTTGATCCTACAACAATCACCAATCCACCAATTTCAGTTCTGTGTCCATGATTAGCATCAACCGTCGATCAATCTTGTCGACAACCCGTGATCACCCAAAACGGGTCGATCACCAGAGCTCCTCCAATCCTTAACCAAAATCAAATTAACTTCACAGGAAGTTAATAAGGACCACTACGAACTAATTAGCATCATTAATTTAACTCGACAATACCTCAATCGTCACAACTCAAGCTCGAGTTTTCCGGCCGTCCACCATGTCCGTTCACGGCCCTAGGAGCTCCCAAGCTTGCCCCATTTGATCTGGTTCGACTCGTTGAAGTTCCAGGAAGCTCAAACACTCATCAATTAGGCTTGGGCTGGCCTGAAACTGGAAATTCGAATTTGAATTCCCCAGAACCCAGTTTCGGGTTTTCAGAGAATTTCAGCCCCAAACTCACTCATTCCTCTCATTCTCAATCTCAGTGAACCGCTCTCGACTCACTCACCATTCTTTTAATTCAATTCAGCCGTTAAAGGCGTCCAAAAGTGTCCTCAAATGACTGTGCAAGGTTCCCCTGCACAGACCCGAAAATATTAAACAACCAGTGCCCATGTCCTTTTGATCGATTGCCAGCACCAAACATGTGCAATTCCACCTCATACTGGTCCAATTAACTCAATTAAATCATAAACAAAACAAGGGATCGATCGCACAAAGCATCCACCTCACGGCTACTTCAATGGAACAGTGTCCCGTGAAGAAAATTACAATTCTGCCCTTGTGCAGAAAATTACCAAAATGCCCCTCACGCATCCTGACCCGTAACTCGGTCATACGGACTCCGATTGATGCGTGCCGCCTGTCTACGAACTCAGGGCATCGAGACCTTCCTAACGGTCCTCGGTCCTCGGCCATCGGGCATCCCGATCAAAAAGTCAACATTTCCCCCTTATATCGTCCAAATTACGAAAACGCCCCTGGACTTCCGTACATCATAACTTTCACCACGAACGTCGGAATCGAACGTGCCACCTGTCTATGAACTCGTGACGTCCCGAACTACGTCACGGTCATCGGTCAAAGTCCATTTGACCATCCGAATTAAAAGTCAACGTCTTGCCCACGCCCAGGGGCAAAACGGTCATTTTGCACAATTCGTCCGAAATCGCCCAACTAATCCCAGATTAGTAAATCACAATTAAATAATATTAAATCCCGATATTCGGGACGGGTCGTTACAACCTTCCCTCCTTAAAGAATTTCGTCCTCGAAATTACCAATAACCTTATTCCACAACCACCTTGTGGAAACAATTCGACCACACATCTGTGTACACTTGTACACCCACATACTGGGACAACACCAGCCTCGTTGTACCCAGACATACCACCTCAGTCATACGTCATAATAGCAACAACACTCGACCACCTCGAGTGGAAATGATCACCTGATCCGCGATAAAATCGCCTAACCATTTAGCTGACTCCTTCAGCTAGATGGTTCCTTTCCATTGCCAATAAATCCTTACATTTGCTCCCGCCGGGAGTCACCAAATCTCATTTGTCAGTCCATGCTGACACCACTAGTCAAACTGTCATCACAAAACTTTACCACCCTGATAAAGCCCCAACCATCTGTCTATCCGTGACAACACCACGTACTACATCACTCTCGATGTAGCGCAAGATCAACCACATGATCTCAATTCGCAGGGCAAGCCCATCCTGCGACATAAATAAATCTCAATGTCCATAATCGCCGACTCCCTCAGCGAACCAAAACGCTGGAAAATATGACGGCGTAGTAGCATCACGCAAGGCTACTCGTGGTTACTCTGACCACCAACTCACTCATGCTGAGTGTACGTATACCGCCAACTTACTCAATCAAGTGGTGTAACTGGAACACATTGAATACCAGCCCAGCAGTGACACACATCTCAGTACTAGGGTTCCATAAGCCAACCATGGCTAAGAGCACCTGCTCATACAATCACTGAACCCTGACAAAATCACTCTGCCCAGCGCACAGTATCCAATGTCCAGTCCACAATATAGCCAAACAAATGATATCAGAACCAATCCGATTACCAACACATTAGTTACACACCACTGGTACATCCCATGTACCGCCATTAGGCACCACTCAGCCTAACCAGTATCAATCCTCGTACAACGTACCCTGTACGTACCTCAATCCATCAATCTGACTATAGCCACCCAGGTTATAGCCAAACACGTTCTAGTAATGGAGCACATTTGCTCAAACCAACATGAGACAAAACGAACTCCACCCGTCATCTAGTTCCAATTCCGAATCCGAATCCGCAATTTCGTAAGAAATTCCGAATCCAAACCCAAACATCACATATTTAATCCATTTCCAAATCCGAATCCGAAATCATTATTCCGTAAGCTAGCATTGGAATAACCATTCCGCACCCAAATCCAGTAATCCATTTTCGAGCTTCGCAATCGAATCCTGAATCGTCACCCAGAAATTCGATTCCAAAACCCAAAATCTCGTTTACGTCCACCAAGACGTAACAAAACCGAACCTATCGGTTGCCTCTCCAAAACACTCGATTTACTTCATAGGGAAGCCCATCCCAATATCCACACGTCAAAGGTTGACAAAATCCGACCACATCGGAAACCTACTCAACCAAGTCACAAACCATATGGACTTCACTCCGAGAAGAAGTTCAGTCCCGTCATTTACGATTCACATACCAAGGTAAGAGTGATAACTCTCATCCAATCTGGATCATCACGACCACAACCCAGATCCATCGCTACGTCACTCGACAAGTAACATCACGATCCTAGATCGTCACATCGACCAAAGTCGACAACATCTCAAATCAGATCCACCTAGGATCCACGCATGCCCACGCAGTTAACAATCCATCTGAAAGCTGATCGTAGGGTCTTACACCCTCAGTTGAATCCTTCGCCAAATTTCCCTTGGTGGAAAGATGACCTCGCATTTCACCACCAAATCCAAAATCATACACAACTGCTTGTGTCCAATGAACCCAAGCCAAACATGGGTCCACCTACCAATACACGCTCAACGTACTGGTAGCAACAATCATCACCTGCCACGGCAGGAAATAAGAAGTCAACCCCAAAGACTTCGGAATACCAATCACCGGTGTGGAAACGAGCACTTCCCTCGTCTCCCAATCACAACTCTCCCCGGATAGAGAGTTCCAACCATGTTGGAAACAGACATGCTCCCAATGAGATGTCAAGTCCAACCACGGGACTTCCCACGTCCATACCTCACTTGGACCACCACGTGTCCAAAATCAATTCATTACTCGGACCTCACGTCCGCCAATAGTCATGTATGCACACACCCCGATTCCGAACGGAAATTTCCTCAACTCTGCCTGGATGTGCATACCATACAGCTTCCGTCTCACATCTCGACCTTAACAGGTTCAATCCTCAGGTTCCAAGTGATTCATAATCACCAAATCCCACATCAATACCACGAATGGTTTCCCCGACTTTTCCAATTCCAATAATTTCCTTGTATTCTCAGGGGATATAAGCAGTACACAAACTTACCAATCTCGGAGTTGACCACAACTCCCCAAATCCACCAACTCGCATGACATAGGGAACATCGTCCCTAGATTCCCCAAGTTTCAATCATACCATTTTATCCATTCATCACTTGTCATCATAAATCTGTTAGGACTTATCCCAACACGACACAACCTCCACTGGATCCCATCCAGTCCAAGACTCAACCACCACTGAGTCGCAGATACCAATCATATGTTCATCATGACAGAGTCACACCCCAACTGGTGGCTCATCGTCATCACAATTACTGTCACCAGCACCAGCGCTAGTACCAGCACCAACGCACCATCATCAACACTAGTATCAGCACACAGGCATCCATACCAGTATTGGCATAAAGGTATCACCATACCAACATCCATACATAGCACACGAACACCCATGCTAGCACACGAACACCCATGCTAGCACACAGTGTGCAAAGTTGTTACCCTGGATCTCCGTTCATTACGAACGACGATCCCGTAACACCACTCGTACCCCACGACTATGGGTACCCCAATTTGACCACTGGCACATCAGGATAATGGACGTTCCCTGAACATCCCCAAGTATTAAAACCACACTAAATACCCTCGATAGCCAGTCATCTCGACACAACTGTCGACCAACAGTCATCGTTGTCAAGATCCGTATCCACACATCACACTACTATTCGATCCAACACGGGATTCCATATTTTATCTCATAACCGCATCCGTGGATCGAATCCCATCATCCAGACTAGACTCACTAGAGTCATCCACATGGTCATCCATGACCTCAGCCGCTCGTCGCAGCACAAGTTCTCACTTAAGGTTCACCTTTCGGTCCATCAATTACAAGTTAGGGTTCCAAAATCACACCCTAGGGTTCCACCGAACCCAACTGCCTTTTGCAGTAAAATCCACAACCTGACCGACTCTGCGGTCTTGACATCGTATAGACATCCAATCCAATCCAATCGTCAACTCAACGTGGGTTCCACCACGAAGGTCATCGGCTAACTCCGATGCACCAACAACCCGTACACTAGCCAACACTACCAGGGTCCATTATTTAGACCAATACTCAACTGAGTTTCGCATTTGCAATCAAATGGGGTTCCCTGAACCTAGCTGTGCCCAGTGGCACAACAATCCATAATCACCTGACCGAACCGACGGTCCCACATTACCAGTTAATCTTATACAACCCCACTTGGGTTGAATCGCATCAATGCACGGCGTATCGGGCCAAACACTCCCAATTCACCATACAAATCCAAAACTATCTATCAGGTTGACAACGGAACAGCAGCCCAAAGAGACATCACACCCTCGTCCTTCGCGCACAAAAGAGCAAAACCTGCTCTGATACCACTTGACACGACCCATCCCAATCCCCCCGGGATTACCATGGAATGTGACGTGCTCCCGTCTGACAAGAGGCGCCAGACAAGGGATAACCGATTGCCATTGCCCAAACGGGCTTCCAGAGTGCGTAAGGATCGATGGAGGAGGTGTGCGATGCTCAAGTCTCTGCTGCAGTCGTATCCGGAATCAACCTGAAGGGCATTAAAAACCAAAAGCTGTGAGTGGACGAAAATAAACAAGTCTGCTTAAAACATTTATAAGACATTTATGCCCCTCAGTAAAATCATATGCATGCACCAAAACCAATAATCCCATATTTATTTAGAAATAACCATTAGGGCCTTAGCCCGGAAACCAAAGCATATTTTCAATTTCCAAAAGTAAATCCAAGAGTTATTTCATCAATCCAGTAATATTCATTTATTATTTTTCCATCTCCGGCATCCCCGATGCCTAGCGTCCTAGACGCTTGACGTTCCAGACGTCATATCTCACGGTATTAAGCAACGCGTGCTGCCCGGGGTCTCACCGGGTCCATATCTCTGACATCCCCGATGTCTGACGTCCATGACGTCTAGCAATCCTACTCCTGGATCACTATACGGTCCGGTAGCTCCGTACAATGAGCCCTCGCAGGCAATGCACCGTGACTTCTCCAGTGTCCCCGACACTTGGAGGAGACCAGGATATAAATATCCTCATATCGAGATGGTTTTATGGAACACATTTTATTATTCATTTCCAAAATATCACAAGGGCCCTGCCCCGAATTTCCATAAAACCGTCATAAGTCCAAATAGTTGAATCAAATCCGAAATAGTTCATTCAATTCCATTTTAGGGTCCCCGACCCGAAATCACATATACAAGTCAACTGGGCTCCTGGCCCGATTCATAAGTTAACTGGGCCCCTGACCCGATTTCATATTTCAATTGGGCCCCTGGCCCGATTCAACAAATTAACTGGGCCCCTGGCCCGATTTCACATTATCAAATCCGTGACCGTTTCATGAAATCATATCCATCCATATTTATGGAAATCAGTGCAAATCCAGAAAACCTCGATTCACGTGCAAACACGTAAATCGCCTCGAAAAGCGTGAAAACATATAAATTCACTGATATCCAAAATAAATCATATAATCCCAATTATAACAATCATGAAACAGTTATGCATGCATCGAATTTATAAAACCAATGTCCACTCACAGACCGTTTAACCGAGCGCCTCGATACGCGTGCCATAGGCCCTCCCGGGCCACCTCACTATCACCGGGACTCCCAATCCTGTTCAAATCAATTTAGAGGATCACTAACCTCATCATTAACATCCTATTCAAGCCCCGTAATTTTCCCGAATTTTTAAGTATTTTTAAATTGGATTTAAAACCTTCGGACATCCCGAACAATATCGAGACGGTGTCCGATCGACACGAAACCAATCCCAAAATGTTCGTTACAATGTATAGGATAAAAGTCATGTTGACCTCACCTCGAGATTCGTGCCCACGCGCCGTCACGCGCCGCCGTGAGTGGCTGCGCGTGAAAGCCACGCGCCTGCTACAGTGCTCCTTCTTCACCCGAATGACTGGTAAACGGGTCAGATTACCCGCGATAGGATCCGTTTCAAACACCCTCAATTCGATAACAATTCCATCCGTTCTTGATCCTACAACAATCACCAATCCACCAATTTCAGTTCTGTGTCCATGATTAGCATCAACCGTCGATCAATCTTGTCGACAACCCGTGATCACCCAAAACGGGTCGATCACCAGAGCTCCTCCAATCCTTAACCAAAATCAAATTAACTTCACAGGAAGTTAATAAGGACCACTACGAACTAATTAGCATCATTAATTTAACTCGACAATACCTCAATCGTCACAACTCAAGCTCGAGTTTTCCGGCCGTCCACCATGTCCGTTCACGGCCCTAGGAGCTCCCAAGCTTGCCCCATTTGATCTGGTTCGACTCGTTGAAGTTCCAGGAAGCTCAAACACTCATCAATTAGGCTTGGGCTGGCCTGAAACTGGAAATTCGAATTTGAATTCCCCAGAACCCAGTTTCGGGTTTTCAGAGAATTTCAGCCCCAAACTCACTCATTCCTCTCATTCTCAATCTCAGTGAACCGCTCTCGACTCACTCACCATTCTTTTAATTCAATTCAGCCGTTAAAGGCGTCCAAAAGTGTCCTCAAATGACTGTGCAAGGTTCCCCTGCACAGACCCGAAAACATTAAACAACCAGTGCCCATGTCCTTTTGATCGATTGCCAGCACCAAACATGTGCAATTCCACCTCATACTGGTCCAATTAACTCAATTAAATCATAAACAAAACAAGGGATCGATCGCACAAAGCATCCACCTCACGGCTACTTCAATGGAACAGTGTCCCGTGAAGAAAATTACAATTCTGCCCTTGTGCAGAAAATTACCAAAATGCCCCTCACGCATCCTGACCCGTAACTCGGTCATACGGACTCCGATTGATGCGTGCCGCCTGTCTACGAACTCAGGGCATCGAGACCTTCCTAACGGTCCTCGGTCTTCGGCCATCGGGCATCCCGATCAAAAAGTCAACATTTCCCCCTTATATCGTCCAAATTACGAAAACGCCCCTGGACTTCCGTACATCATAACTTTCACCACGAACGTCGGAATCGAACGTGCCACCTGTCTATGAACTCGTGACGTCCCGAACTACGTCACGGTCATCGGTCAAAGTCCATTTGACCATCCGAATTAAAAGTCAACGTCTTGCCCACGCCCAGGGGCAAAACGGTCATTTTGCACAATTCGTCCGAAATCGCCCAACTAATCCCAGATTAGTAAATCACAATTAAATAATATTAAATCCCGATATTCGGGACGGGTCGTTACACCGAAAGCCCTCATATATCATTATCATGAAAACCAGTGAAAACAGTTGCATTTAATATCAAAACCATTTGTGAACTGGGCTTTAAGCCCAAAAACACTTTTTCTCAAAACCATAAACCAATTTACGCAAATCTGCGCAATCACAATCTCATTCATAATATAATTCATCAAATCTAATACCAGACTCATAATCCGAGTCAAAATCAAGTTCAAACCCCGAGCCTTAGCTCGAAATATCAGTTTTATAGGTTTCTCGAAAATCGTGCCCAAACGCATATAAAATAATATAATATTATTATTTTAAACGTAACCTATACGCCTCGGGTATACAAAACTACTCTCCGTTCATTTCTGATGGACCCGAAACCAACGCTAATAGGTTCGTATCATCGAGAGTATCAAAATTGTTGTTGGACCCTTCTTCAGATTCCCGGCCACATGCCCTCACGCGCCGCCGCAAGCGGCTGCGCGTGAAAGCCACACACCGTGAACAGTAGCTTCTACAGTTCTCTCTCTCGCCCGTTTTCCTGATAAACGGGTCTGCAACCCGCGATCAGACCCGACTCGATTTCCTTCGATTTCAACTCAATTCCTTCCGTTCTTTCACTCATTATCATCAATTCAATCCAAACTAAAGTTCTATAAGTTCAATTTAATCACACAAGCCCTCACAATCCTCGACTCACGATGAACACCAGTCGGGTTTGAATTCGGGTTCTATTAAAAAACAACCTGTTTCCTTCAATTGTTCATACCAGAAGCATCATAGGAACATTATAAACACGAAATCGAAATCAATTTCATGAATTATTACCTCTAAGTAACTCAACTCAAGCTCGATTTTCCGAAATAGTTGCAGGGTCTGTTCGTCCCTAATTAGCCTCCAATTTTTGTTCCAGTTGATTGGGTTCGCGTCGTTTAGCTCCCAGAAGGCTTAATATCACCTCGAATTCGAACGAAACCGTCTAAAATTTCAAAATCGAGAATTAAGATTTTGAGTGATTTTTCGGGTAAGTTCAGTAGGGTTCTATTTGGGTTTGTTCGGTTTCCTTCCAGTCTTTCACTCTCCAATTAACCCTAATTACGTATTCAATTGCACGGGTTCTACAGAAAATCGATCAAGGTGAAGGAGAAGTATGAGTGTTCTCTGTGCTGTGTTTGAGTGTTTTGGTCGTGTACTGTTCATCAATTACCCATTGTTTGTTAACCTCAATTAATTAATTAATCCATGCCACTAATCCTCAACAACAAGTGACACTTGTCACGTGATAAAACATATGAATCATTTAAGGGGCTGAATCAGCATGTAATAATCATCCTTCCACCGTTTAAGCATAATCCACATAAAATTACTATTTTACCCTTGAGGTCACAAATGACCATTTTGCCCCTGAACTTCTCAGACCCATAATTTTTTCATACAAACTCCGTTTTCGACGTGCCACCTGTCTACGGATTCAGCGTTCCGAGACCTACAAGAAGATACTCGAGAAATGTGCAAAAAGTATTTTTAAAAAAAGTCAACTTTTAGCCATATGTCATCAAGGGTACAAACGTCATTTTCATATTATTTTAATATTTTACAACTTTTGGATTTTTGGGGCGTTACAGGCTCCCTATTAATAGTAAATATCTTGGTTAGGTGATGGACCTAAAAATGGGTTTTAGGCATGGGCCTTCTTGATAGGCTTGATCTTGGTAGCCTTTAATGGTGTGATGGGCCCTGATTGTAACAACCCGTCCCAAATTTCGGGATTAGATTAGTGATGAATTTGAGGATTAGCGTGACTAATTGAGGATTAGCCGATAAATCGTGGACGGACGGTGTTAAATGGCGATTTTGCCCTTGGGAATGGACAAAAATTTAACTTTTAAACCGAGCGGTCAAATGAACTTTGACCGATGACCGTGACATAAATTGGGACGTTACGAGTTCGTAGACAGACGACACGTTGAAATCGGAAATTCGACGGGAAAGTTATAGGTCTAGAACGTTTGATGATACTATTTATGCAAACCGAGGAAATCGACACGTGACAGGATTTGATTTGGGAAATATCTAGGGAGGACCCACCAGATGAGTGACAAGTGTCACCCATCTGATAGGCCCAGACCCCAATATTTTGGATTTATCCTCATCAGTCATCTTCATCTCTCTGATCTCCCAAACCCCGTGAAAACGATAACCCATGAACACCCAAACACCCAAATCCACACCATCACCCCCCTAATCTTCATCTGATGCTACTGGGCCGTGAGCGAAAGTTGAAGGGACGTCGAGACGATCACGGTGATGGCCACGGCGGAGCAATGACGGCGAGGTAATGGCAAAACCCAAAAGACCTATTTAATTTCAAAAATGGAAAGTTTTTTTTGAGCTGGTATTAATCGATTTGTGGATTGGACAAGGTACTGGGGAGTGAGACGAGCTCAGGGAGCCTGGAATCGCAGGAAACGGTGGCCAGAACGGAGAGAAATCGACGGAGGAAGTTTGGTCGTACTGTTCGAGGGTTCGCAGGTAAAATCTAAGCTTGATTTCACGATTTTGAATCCATAGATCGATAGGGTAGACTTAAACGAAGATATAGGAAGAAATGGGGATGAAAAAGGTTGAGAAATGGTGAAACGGTGGTCGGGTCGGGTCTGCGGGTCTACACGACCAGAATTGCAGACTCGAACGGAGGATAAAGATGATGATGACGTCAGCGGGTGACATCATCATCTAACAGTTGTTAGAGGTGGACCAAGGGGGCTTGACACATGTCACATGTCAATGCCTAGCCAGCACTAACATGTCAGTGACGTGGCCCAATCACGGGCTGCCAACTGTCATTGACATGTCCATGACGTGGACCAAAACGCAGGTGAAGTGTTACGATCCTTCCTGAATTAACGGGATTAATTAAGGATTAATGACGGATTAGCTAGGCTAATCAAGGATTAGACGAGGATTAGCGAACGTTCGGGCGAAATGATGATTTTGCCCATAGAATGGGCAAATCGTTGACTTTTCATTCGGATGGTCAAATGGACTTTGACCGATGACCGTGACATAGTTCGTGACGTCACGAGTTCATAGACAGGTGGCACGCTCGATTCCGACGTCCGAAGAGGAAGTTATGACGTTCGGAAGCCCAAGGGCATTTTGGTCATTTTAGGTAAAAGAGGTCAAAAGTTGACTTTTTGATCGAGAGGTCCGATGGCCGAGGGTCGAAGACCGTTACGTAGATCACGACGATATGAATCAGTAGACAGGCGGCAAGTCGAATTCAGACGTTCGACGGCGAAGTTACGGGTCATGGAAGTACGAAAATACTATTCACAGTGACACATTTTACGAGGAACTTTTGGACTGAAGTGGGCCCAGTTGCTTTTCAGCAACCAATGGATGAGTGACAAGTGTCACTCATCCACTGGCCACCATTTCATATACATGCATCCAACCATAACCGTGCATCCCATTTCCATATTTTCCCAATCCAACCCGATCCCATTTTCAATCCAATCCAAACCCTTCAACCCTAAAAACCGTTGTGCGAGGACAGAGAGAGATGAGGGTACCAGCTGGAGATGGTGGCTGGCCCAAGACGGAGCCGCCGTACACGACGGAGGAGAAAAACCGATCGAGGTATCGGTTAAAACCATTTTCAATCCATTTTCAATTTCTGCTATTATGGATCGATTTGGATGGTTTTAATGTTTTAAATAGGTTAATAGGACTGTGGAAGCCATGGACGATTTTGGGAGTTATTGGACGGCTGTGGAAGCCATGGACGGTTTTGGGAACTTTGAACCGTGAGGTTCATTTTGGAACCCTAGGTTTGGATGGGTTTTAGTTGGTTTTAAGGATTGGGTTAGATATGAAATGAGAAAAGAGGAATTTAGGGATTGAAATGGAGGAAAACGGACCTGAAAATAGGAAGAAAATGGGCTGGACCGGTCACGCCGGTCCAGTTGCAGGAAACAAACCGGACCGGCTGGTCTGAACCGGCCGTCGAGAGGTTGAAGACGCACTGTTCACAGGCGCGTGGCTCCCACGCGTAGCCACTTCAGGTGGCGCATGCGGGTGCGTGGGGGGATTTTGGACAAGGTTCCAACATACGAAATCATCTATTCGATGTAACGAACATTTTGGGACTGGTTTCGTGTCAATCGGACATCGTTTCGATATAGTTCGGGACGTCCGAAGGTGTAGGTTCGAGTTTAAAAATAGTTAGAAATTCCGAAAAATTACGGGACTTTAGTGAGGGGTTATTTAGGTAGTTAGTAACCCTCTAAATTAATTTGGACAGGTTCGAGAATCCCGGAGGCGACGATTGACCCGGGAGACGATTATGGCACGCGTATCGAGGCGCGGTTGCGGACGGTCTGTGAGTGGACCTTTCTTTCGAATTCGATGCATGCATAAATGTTTTATAATTGTTTTAATACATGTTTTGTGATGCCATGAGTGCATTTGTTTGTGGTAGCCTAGGATTTACGTATTTGCACGTATTTCGAGATTTCTGGTTTTATACGATGCATATACGTTCTAGGTTTTCAACGAGGGTTTGATAAATGGATTTCGGATTTAGAAACATGAAATCGAGTACGAGACCCATTCGAATTACAACTCTCGGACTTGGTGTCCATTTGAATTGATAAAGAATCGGACCTAGGGTCCATTTGGTTTACAATTCGGGTTTGAGGCCCAGTTAGTAGTACTATCGAGTTTGATGCCCCGTTGATTGATGATATCGGGCCTGAGACCCATTTAGTTGAGATTTCGCGCTTAAGGCCCCGTTGGTTGTGAAACCGGACGTGAGGTCCTATTGAGTCATGGTTCGGGCTTAGGGCCCTATTGATTGTGAAATCGGGCTTGAGTCCCAGTTTGATTTATGAAATGAGTATTCGGGCATGAGACCCTGTTGAACTGTGGATTTAGGCCGAGGCCTGTGAAATGGATTTGAATCGGATTCGAGGAATCCTATTTAGATGAATCGGGTATGAGACCCAGCTGAAAAGTGATTTGAGAAAGAAAGAAAGTATTTGAAAATGAATGAACCCTCCATATGATTATATGGTCTCCTCCAGCGTCTACCTGGAGAGTCACGATCCACATACCAGAATGGGTATCCCCATAGGGATCCCGTTCCAGAGTGGTGGTTACTAGATATGATGTGGTCCCGGACCAGATTCCGGAGGGATATGTGGACGAGATCCAGAGAGAGCTCGGACTAGATCCAAAGATTGAGCCTCCCAGATGGAGATTCCTGGGAGAAGACTCGGAGTGAGACCCCGAGTAGTGTGCACACTAGTATAGAGATTGACATCGTGACTATATCGGGGATGTGTTCCCTAGGGGCTGTGTGCCCCGAGTTGGCGTCTTCTCGGAAGTGCCGCGGATGGGTTCTACGTATGACGGTACGTATGAGGTTTATGGAAAAGAGATTTGAGGGCGGAGACCCTATGTTTTATGATTAGAAAGTGATTTGGGGCTGCGACCCTGTATACGAGATTTGAGGGCGGAGACCCTGTGTTTTATGTTTCAAAATGTGATTTGGGGCGGAGACCCCCGTATTTGAATTTGTGAAAGTGATTTGCGGCGGAGACCCCGTTTGTGATATTTTGAGAATGGTTTTGGGCTGAGACCCGCACGTGACGTGATTTGGGCTGAGTCCCTAGTGATTTGACCTACGGGTTTGAGTTATAATTTCGGGTCGAGGACCCAAATGAATTTATGGGTCATGACGGTTTATGGGAACCGGGCATGAACCCTTGAAAGGTTTTGATATATTTGATAAATGATTTTATGAATGTTTGATAAACGGTTTTGAATGCATGCATATGCTTTTATGAAGGGCATAAATGTCTTTGTATGAAAAGGTTTTTAAATGAAATGTTTAAATTGTCCACTCACAGTTTTCGTGTTTTAATGCCCTTCAGGTTGATCGAGGATGAGGGTTGTAGCAGAGACGAGACATCACTCCCCTCCTCCTACGATCTTGATGCACTTTGATAGCCCCGACGAGGGCAAAGATGGAATTTTCCCTGGTCTGACACTTCGTGTCAGACAGGGTCAGGCGGGTCCCACGTTAATCCCGGGGGTTTTGGGACCGGTCCTGACATGAAGTGTGGCACTGTTAGATCTGACAGGTGTCAGAACTGATAGCTGTCAGACTTTTCAGGTGACGTCAGCCGTTTACTTTGCTGACGTCAACAACGTTGACTTTTCCCAACGTTGACCGTGCATTGACCAAGTGTGTGGAGGCGCGTGAGCTCGAATTTCCAAGTGGGACCAGTGTCATTCGAAAGGTTTCGACGATCCGGATCCAATGGTGGTGGTTTCGGGTTGATCGGAGATCGTTAGGTTAGTCAAATCGAGGTTTTTCACCTCGGGAAATGCATTTTCGAGAGTTTTGGAGTTTTATCCTATGAACTTATATAGATAGTTAGTGGTAGTTAGGACTGTTTGGGGTTTTATCCTATGAACAGCACTTAAATGATGATTTATTTTTTTGAACAACTTAAAGATGATTTTATTTTAAGTGTTTATATTTTTAAAACTAAAGGAAAATGATGGGCCAACGAAAGATTTGGATGTTCTCTTTTTTCTTTTCTTGAAGATAGTGTTGTGCATAGCAGGAGCACAAAGCAAACAACTCCTTACGTTTGGGTAGTTGAGACTTACAATAGAATCAAAATTGTCCCCAAAAAATACAATAGAAATAATAATGTTGATGAATTTGCTAAGCAATTGCTCATAACTCGGGTTACTACTCTGTACTGAAAAATAATTAAAATTTTCACATGTCATTGTTCCTGCATTATATTATTTTTTAGAACAATATAAACAACAATTTTCTTAACCCCACTTGATTATTATAAACCTATAAACACAACCAACATGCACTTACCTACTTTAATAGGTAGCTTAAGTGAATGGAGTATATTGACTGGATTCTTGTATGCACTCGAGTTTATATTCTATTTTTTACATATTAAAAAAATAATATATATATATATATATATATATATTAATAAGAAATTCTTTCAAGATAGAGCAACATTGGGGATTCACTTTGCCATGTAAAGTTTAGAGACGATTAATGCAATAACTCATTTTTATCGACCCACAATCCACGATTTCTAACTTGGTTTAATAAGAAATAAAATTGAACTCACAACATATGGAGTAACAATAAGACTCAAATTCATTATGGTCATCAAATTATATTGTAAATAAAGATTGTTTTTACTTTTTTAAAGTTATGAATCATTAAAGATAGTCTCCATGATCAACTCATATTAAATAAAAGGTCCATTAATTAATCTACTTTGTTTATATTTATCTTTTGGTATTGTATTTAATTTAGTTAAGACTCTACTTATGAATCATTAAGATTCTAATTAATCGTTAATATCTTAACGATTCGATATAAATTGGATTTTGTAAATTAGAAATAAAACCGTTTCAAACCAAACTGTTACTAACATATTGGTTTGGATAGATACAAACGATTTAGGCATAACAAAAATATGTAATATTTAGATAAGATGGGCTTAAATTATCACATTTCCAATCTAAACATCTTAAGATTCCTTTATCCATACATTCAAAATTTGCATTGGTGGACATCATACTTTCAAACAAAGTTCCTTGATTTATATATTCACAATCTTAGTGTTCCTTTATCCATATATGCCAACAAAAAAAAAATGAAAAACTAAAGTATAAAAAAGGTCTAGCACATTCAATGTAGGGTATATAGTAATCAAGTGAGTTTAGTTCAGTTGATTCTAATGTTGACTTGTAGATAATTGATATCAAATTCGAACCTCGATGGCGTATCGTATACAAAATTTCCAAAATTTCCCTCTCCCCTGTAATAAAAAAAATGTAGAGCCAATAGTAGATTTAAAAATTAATAAAAAAAATTAATCTATTTCTTAACGATCCAATTTAGATTTAACGGATTTTCAAAATGGAAATCCAAAACCGTTACTAATAGAGCAATTTAAATTATCAAATTATTTAATTTTTATTCGATTAAAATTAAAAAATTAGATAATTAATATTTTGAAGTAGATTGATACCCACCCTTAATTGGAAGGCATCTTTGTCTTGCTACCCAAAAAGGGACATGTAATCAGTACATGTTTATTTTATTGCAAAACTTTATATTAAGACAATAAAGTAGATTGATACCCACCCTTAGTTAGAGTGCCTGCCAACTAAACACACCATTATCCCATTATCTCTTAATTAATTAGCTATAATATCAAATTTAACTATTCCATTATCTCTTTAATACCATCAACTTCACCATCCCATCAAGCTTTTTCCCATTACTTTAATCACTCTCGCTTTTGTGGCCCTTTTTCATTTCTTCTGCCATATGGCGAGTTTCGACTTGCAGCAAAAAGAAGAAGAAGAAAGTATAGCTCACTAGTTAATTTGTTCATGCATCAATAGTTCCAGTTTTTTTTTTTTTTTCTTCTGGAAAAATAAGATATAGAAATTGCAAGGGTTTCTAACCCCATTATTGGTTATGAGGAAAGTAAATGTGAAGGAGAGGAAGCTTAGCTTTTTTAAGGGTATTTAGTGATGGGATTGCATGCATAAGTTTTCACAAAGATCAGTGATTGAAGTGGGTTGCAAATTGCAATAGAGCAATCATGCTATATATTTATTGTCCAATGTCTCCTATATATTCACACCTTTTGATGGGAAGTTGTAGTGGAAACAACCTCTCCAATATCAAATGATTAAAGTTAAAACTTTTTTCTTTCCATAATGATGTTAGCTAGGGATTAGATGCTTTAAGTTAACTCACATAATTCATTAAAGAATAGACCTATTGAATATCAAATTATTTAATAATCTTTTCATTTTAGTAAATATCAGGATATTTTTTTTCACTCTTGCAAGGTGAACTGACTCTGATTCTGAACCAATTTTATTCGGCCAATTATATTTTCAATTGGGTAAGAGAGGACCTCAATTTATTTTATTTTATATAAAAATTATTTTTAAAAATATCATATAAATATAAATTTTTATCTGTCATCTATTTTAGTAAAATCTAATTCGCTTATAAAATTTCAAATACTAGTATTTCAGTCACTTAAATTTTATAATAGTTCATCACAATCATATGATTATTTGTGGCCGTGTGTTACAAGAGAGTTTTGGCAAGGTAGGAACATGTTGCAGTCAAAAGTGGCTGGCCATATGATATGCCCACTGCTTTCTCTCTTTCTGTTGAAGCAATTTGCAACCACCATTTTCTTTAATTACCTTCCTATCAAATACAATGTACATTTTTAATACCAAACCCTAAAATCAACGACATTGAAAAAATAAATTTGAGTTTCGTCATTAAACATCAAATTTTGGATAAGTATTTTTTGGGACGTATTCATCTTAACAAGCATTTACACACAGTACTAATTTGTATTAGAAGCATATTTATTTTTAAAATTGATGAAGGTTTTAAATTTATATTATTTCTATCAATTGATGTACACAAAATATACAAAACATTCAATTCATTGAAAGGAAAAAGTTTCACTTGCAAATCGATCAAGCACATTATACCCAATGCATCGATCTGGACCTCCACTATGTCGACGGATCATGGAATATGCATGTTTAATGCTGATTTCTACTTACTAATTTTCCTCTAATTCTAATTATAATTATGACATTTTTGCGTTTATATGCTCTATGAGTCATGGATTCGATTCTTATAGAGTAAGATCAAGAATTAAGTGAAATAACATGACAATGAATTGCAACGCAAACTTCCATGTTATTTTACCTGATAATAATGAATATCATTTAGTTGTATCGTAAATAGATTTTCTCGTTAACAAAAACCAATTGTAAGAATGAATAACCCAGCTACACAAAATGACAAGTAGCAACCATGGCCTCCACTAATGGATGATCCTTACCAGAAAACTTAGGGCATTGTAGGATGAATGGATCAGTCTGATCAGAGATCGTTTTTGTGGTCCTCTTCATGTGATTCACCCACCCCTTTCTTCAAGGCGATGGATCAAATATTATGAGGAAGGAATCCGACAAACTGTGGCCAAACCCATTATGAAATAGTTATATTTTCATTTTTCATCAAGAAAACACACAAAGAAAAATTGGGAAAATTGGTTGGCTCCTATTCAAATGAATCCATTACAACTTGCGTCCACATGTTCCCTTTCCCTTTCATCACTACCACACAAAACGACCAGGCTCAGCTTTGCCTAGAAAAAGGAAAAAATTGTTGGGTTCAAATTACATTACTTGATTAACAGTTTTTATAAGAAAGTATAATTTTTTTTTATAAAGTTGACCAATAGATGATGCGATTGACGAACCGATCCAAATCAAACATCGACTTTTTACTAAAAATCCCTCAGGCCATGTTTTGCATTGAAAAATATAAAATCAAACTCAGTTGAATTTTTTCAATTCGATTCTGTTTTGTTTGGATGTGTACCAGATCACACCCCAAATGCAAGGAGAGATCAATTGAACAAGGGACACGTAGTTCGGCTGCTTAATCTACCACATTCGTTAAAGGCCCAATACTTGTTCGAAAATGGGCTTTCACCATTAGGCCCACAACCAGTACTCTTCTGCAGCTTCTGCCTGTTGTTGGTCTCTTGTTCACAAAATCCTATCCAATCACAAACCACATGTTTCCCTCCAATGAAAATACCCAAAAGGGCCGCCAGAAGGATAGCATTTGATAATGCAATCATTCCACGGTTTCCACCAAGTCTCTGAATAAAAAACAAAAAACTTGAAAAATAAAAATAAAAAACAAAAAAGAAAAAGAAAAAAATCAAGTGAGAGAAAGAGGAGAGATGCTTGCGAAGGAATCGGAAAGTTCGCACTTCGATCTTCCCGAGGAAGTGTTGCAAGTACTGCCGTCCGATCCTTTCGAGCAGCTCGATGTGGCCCGTAAAATCACCTCCGTTGCCCTCTCAACACGTGTCTCGACCCTGGAATCAGAGTCGTCTGGTCTGCGCGCCCAGCTCGCCGAGAAGGACCGGGTCATCTCACATCTCCAAGCTCAGGTCGAGTCTCTCGACGCCTCGCTCTCCGAGGCTGCCGATAAACTCGCCACCGCCGACCAGGAGAAGGTCCGATACTCCGAGCTTACGAATCTTAACCCGCTTCAATTCTGAAAATTCGTTGACTAATTGACTTGGATATGAAATTGCAGGAGGGACTGGTGAGAGAGAAGACCTTACTCTCCAATACTGTGAAGAAGCTGAACAGAGATGTCGCAAAGGTAACTGAATTTTGAAATTCACACTGAAAAATTGAAACGGTGCCGTTTGCTTAAACATAGTCCGGTTGGTCATGAGCGCAGTTGGAGGTGTTCAGAAAGACGCTTATGCGATCACTTGAAGAAGATGAGGAAAATTCTGTAAGTAATTTTTGTTGATTTTTTGAGTCTGATTCTCTGAGATTTTGACTACTTCTCATTAATTTGATACATTTTGGATTGAACTTGTGGCACAGAGTGGAGCATCAGAAGCTGTTGCTAAGCCCAGGATACAAAGCGAGGAGGACTTATCTTCTAATCCAAAAATTGGAGTTGGATTTGGAGGTTTGCTAAGCTAATTTTATGAAGTTTGAATTTTTCCTAAATAGGTTTGTTTTTAATCGTACATGCAATTCCTTGTCCGTGAATGGTGACATGTTATGTTGTAGACTGCAAAATTAGGATAAATAATTAATGATGAAGTATGCAAATAGCTGCGTATGGTTTATCTTTTGGTTCTCTACTTAAAATTTAATTTGAAATAAAACCATAATTTTCTAGCAGCTTCAGATGGTGATGCCACATTGCCACCTTCGAGATCATCTTCAATCCCGAGCCAGTTCTCTGAGGCAGGAAGCACATTTTCAGAGGATCGTGATACAGACGGTAGGATTTGAATACAAATTCTGGAGAATGCTATGTTAAAGCTTCAGCTTAGAAGGTAAATTTTAATGTGGTCGTATTCTTGCTTTTTGTTGTTTAAATGGCAGTGGCAAGGCCTCGCATAGCACACAACCTCCTGTTAGCATCCCAAACTAGCACACCTAGGCTTACTCCTCCCGGTTCTCCTCCTTCCTATTCTGCATCCACATCCCCGAAAAGAAGTTCGAAACCTGTGTCCCCAAGGCGACACTCTGTGTCATTCGCCACCTCAAGAGGCATGTTTGATGACAGATCTTCTGTGCCGTCAAGCCATCATGGCTCTGAATATGGTTAGCTCGAGAAACCTTTTGTATAAACTGTTTAATCCCGTTTAATTAGTTATTCTTCTTCTATATCCGATACATGATTAAACAGTTTAGCAACTGACCAGTTTCAACATGATAAAAAAGAACGAAAAATAACTTATGTCTAATTGAGAAATGCTCTACCTTCACCTGTATATTAAATTGATTGCAGACTGTAATTCAATTCTCTGATTATTTGTTTCAGGAAGGACCCGGGTGGATGGGAAAGAATTCTTCCGCCAAGTCAGGTTAACACACTAATTCGATTGAAATTGAAGTCTAGTGAAAAAAGCAATCAATAGAACTTTATGAGGGTTCTAAAACGTATCAAAATAGAAAGAAAAAGGTGATGCATGCTTCTCCAAACTAATAAACACAAGAAGCCAAATCAGTTTATGTTTTTTTTATGAGCTCTAAGTGTTCACAATGCATTCACTATTAACGGTGGCTAGTTAGTCTAAGGCCATGATTTGCAGGCCGCTACCCACATTCCTTTACGTTGATTTGTGAATTGATTCTTAAAAAATTCCGTTCCTTGTCGAGTAACAGAGTTGATTGTCTAATTCTTTTCCCACTCTTATCGCCAAATCTCAAGGTCTGATGATTTTGTTTCTCTCGTTATCCTCAGGAGTCGTTTGTCTTATGAGCAGTTTGGTGCATTTCTGGCAAATGTTAAGGAACTAAATGGCCACAAGCAAACAAAAGAGGTTTGTGCTCCTTTCCTCCCTCTATGTCTCTCTCGCTCTGTGTTGAGTATTCTTTTGGCCGTCAACACTTGATTCAATGATGGTTACTTGTAAATTTTCAGGAGACTCTACAGAAGGCGGATGACATATTTGGCCCTGATAACAAGGACCTATATGCTATTTTTGAAGGATTAATCAGTCGTAATGTCCATTAACTTTGTTGACAATTTAAGCTTGTAAACTTCATTTTTACCATGCCACTCTGTTTTTTCTTGTAGATTAACTGTTAGTTAAATGTTGTACTAAAACCATTCTTTAAACTCCTGGTACTTTATGGGTACTAACCTTTCGATCTGTCCTGGAGAGTATAAAGTAGGTTTTTTAGCTGAAGATCATTTGCTTTCTTCAGTACCGAACTTGAAAGTGTTGAAATTTGAACATTACAGCCTCATATTACTTGCTTCAGAGTGCTTATTAAATGAAATGTTGTTTCCCTGAAGATTGGCTTTTCACAAGTCTACGTCAATAAAGGCTTTTTTTTTCTTTGATCAATTTGGCAGTCTACTTTAGCTATCTGATGTAATGCGCGTCTGATGTAATGAAGGCACAAAGCCTAAAACAAAAAGAAGCCAAACACGCATACAGAGTTGAAAAAGAAACGAAACAAACTTGCCGAACAAAGAGACCGGAAGGAGTATGGACGTATGAAGACTAACAGTAGCGTTCACTTCCACAGGATGAACAGAGATCGTAGGATGCCGTTGTCGATTATACTAAAGGTAATATTGACATTATGAGAATTACAAGTCATGTGAAAGTTTCACAAATATTCATATAATTTATATATATATATATATGCACACATACACAAATATACAAACGTTTTGAAAATTGAAGAATTGTTTCAAAGTTCGCTTTGAACCCCAATATTTTAGAGCCGATCCTATTTGAATTGCAGAGCTGGCCGTACTTGGATTGTAGGGTCTTTTTCTTTGTGGGGTGTTCTGCCCCTTGGGCTAAAGACTATACACAGCGTTTTGGTTAATTAAGTCCCGCAACCCGACACCATTTTCTTCACTCTCTTCCTCCATTTTTCTTCATTCTCTTCATCCAAAAATCAAAATGTCTTCCCCTAAAAGATGACAACCTTAATTATATATAATTCCCTCCCAATTCATATTACTTTAAATCTGAAGCCAATTTAATACCTTCATAGCTATATCTTTTCTATCGGCCATATGAAAGTAGGCAAGGTTAGCTGGTTAGGTGCTAATACTTTTCAATTTATATATTTAATTTGAAATAATTTAAGGTAAAAATAAAAAAAAAACTTAATATTGGTTTGGTTAATAGTTTCTTATTAAGTTTTGATGGTGGCAGTAATCGTTAGTTAGAAATATTAATTCCAATATTAATTCCAAGTGTCAAAGACCCGAAGACGTGCAAACTGTTGGAAATTATCTTAATGGCAGCAATGCATGCTAAAATTACACCTGTTGTCATTTGTTGAATAATAACCAGAAGAAAGAGAAGCCGAATTCGGGGCTGAATATTCGTTGAATTGCCCAAAAATGCAGGAATATTTAGAGGTGGAAACACCAAAATCATGGCAGCCACTATTTTTTTTCTATCTTCCTGTCTGTCTCTTGGTTTCTGTATGTCTGTCATTTGCCTTTGGGCTTTCTGAAACCTACGCCTCATCATCACCCTCTCTTCGGTTTTGGCATCTTCTGAGAATTAATTCATGGATGATGCCCCGGACTCTGAACCCGAAACTTCTTCATGGTAATCACGTCGGTGCCTGCTTTTCAGCTCATCGCTTCTGGGTTGGCGGCTTTTGTCTCTAAGCAGTAAGCCCTAATCTTAATTTCCCTTCGTATCTTCCTATCTAAAAATGCCAATGCCATTGCTTTCAATTTTCTCTTTCTTTCTGGTTTCGGGTTCTTCTCTAAATTATACCAAAAAAAAAAAATCAAATCTTTGCCCAATTGGATGATTTATTTGTCTGAATTTGCTCTTGAAAGTACTAGTTTTGGTGTTGGGGAATTGGGGGTTAATTTTGTCAATGTTACTGTTGTTTCCTGACGGCAAGCTTTGATGGGCAGCAATGGCTCGCGCGAAACTGCCAAAGAAAATAAAGAAGCGGTGGCTACAGAAACAGCAGCAGCCACACCAATACAGTCTCCTCTGGAAGGATCATCGAGGAGAGCTAGAGCTGGATTCTCCGACTCTTTTTCAAGTCAAGGTAGAAACTTTATGTTATTTTTGCTTCTCATCCCGGCAGCAAAGTAATTAAGTAAGTACTAATTGTTGATTAATGAATAGACTTGAGGTCATTACAATTGGATGAGGATGGCTCATTACATGATCCTTCTCCTAGAGGAGTTATTGAAGATGAGTGTCCACGAACCTTATCGGAAACATCTTCTCCCAAGGCCAGCACTTCGGATTCAGAAGGAGGAAGAAGCGGCCATATTTCAGACTCAGATGGAAGAACACCCCATCAGTGGCGGGGTTTCTTTCGAATGTTGAAGAAAGGATCCCAATATCCCTTCCCAACCTTCCCTCCTAAAGCTGCCCCCAAACCAAAGCTCACCAGAAGGAAAAGTAAGAGAATAAGAGAGGACTTCATCCCACAGCTCAGCCCTCCTTCCCTCAAATCTTCGTTTGATCCCGAGTTTTGCCGTTTCAAATCTCATTGGAAGAATTACTCACTCTTAGAGCTCCAATCTGCCACCAACAACTTCAGCCAGGGTCTGTCTGCTCTCATTTCTTCAGACACAAGTTACATTATATTATGTTCTTCTTTTAAAGGTGTCATTTTGTATAGGCTGATAAAAAAATTGATGTTTGTAATTCTTGAAGAGAATTTGATTGGTGAGGGAGGCTATGCTGAAGTTTACAAAGGGACAATGGAAGACGGGCAGATTGTTGCGATTAAACGCCTAACAAGAGGTTCTCAAGAAGAAATGACCGCAGATTTCTTATCTGAGCTTGGGGTTATAGTTCATGTTGACCATCCCAACATTGCAAAATTGATTGGTTATGGAGTTGAAGGAGGGATGCATCTTGTACTTCATTTGTCTCCCCATGGCAGCCTCTCATCTATACTTTATGGTTTGTTCATGATCATTTCACTCTCTGAATTCAGTTCTTTTGATTTCCCAAACAATTGAACCTTAATAGTCTTGTCACATCTTTGTAGGACCAAGAGAGAAACTGGATTGGGGCACAAGATATAAAGTTGCTTTAGGGACTGCTAAGGGGCTTCTTTATCTTCATGAGGGATGTCAGAGGAGAATCATCCATAAAGATATTAAGGCTTCCAATATATTGCTGGCAGAGGATTTTGAGCCTCAGATATCTGATTTTGGCCTTGCAAAATGGCTACCAGATCAATGGACTCACCATATTGTCTCAAAATTTGAAGGCACATTTGGGTTTGTTGATCCGAAATCCTTGCCTGTTTATTCCTTTTTTTTTGTTTTGTTGGTTTTTAGACCTTTGACAGTCATTCAGTTCGTGTATCATGACAGCTACCTGCCTCCTGAGTTTTTCATGCATGGCATAGTGGATGAAAAAACTGATGTTTATGCTTATGGGGTACTACTATTAGAGCTCATCACCGGCAGGCAAGCTCTGGATAGCTCACATCAAAGCCTTGTCATGTGGGTACGTTTGCTCTGCCGAAGCCCAATTTCTTGGTAAATTTGTAGGTAGAAACTAATACGTTGCATTATCAATGAATTTTAATCCATTTGAACCATACTTTTTCAGGCCAAACCTTTACTTTCATCAAATAACATGAAACAGCTGGTTGATCCATGCCTTGCCGATGCCTATCACTTGCAAGAAATGCACCGCCTTGCCTTGACTGCTTCCATATGTGTACATCAGTCTTCAGTGAACCGACCACAAATGAACCAGGCATATCCTTGCCTAACAAAAGCAAATGTATAACAGTTGTATGATGTCATGTCACATCTTCTGATTTGTATGTAAATGTTGTGCAGATCGTCCAGATTCTAGAGGGAAATGAAAACAGTTTGGAGTTGGTTACAAAGCATCAAAAATCTAGACTTCAGAGGACATATTCGGAGGAGCTCCTGGATGCAGACGAGTACAACTCAACAAAGTACTTAAGTGAGCGGGATAAACAGCTTGAGTTTATCTTAGGCCCCTCCAATGAGGCCTAAATTGTGCACAATGAGGTCTCTGGTAGTTGAATTTTTGTTTTCCTTTCTTACAGCCTGATTCATATTGAATTGAAATCCAGCCACGGGGACAAAATGCAGATACTAGATACAGTTTTGGAAGTTGAAAATAGGTGGAGCCGTGCAAGAGAAGGAAGCTAGAAGGGCAGAGAATGTTGTGTATGGTCTTTGTATATGGTTTGGTAAACAGTCATAAATTTTACCATGCATCATTGTAATGGAAATGAATTGTGGATGAGTAAAAGCCGAAAGGGATGATGAGTGACATGAAATTACTGGGAAGCCCTTGATTAGGGCGCGTTTAACCGCAGGAATATTGAAGCTGAAGAGGTTGTTGTGTTATTTTCAGTGAGAGGATGAAAGCTCACTGTGCAATTCCCATTTTTTCATTGTTTGCTTTTTACCAGAAAGTACAGTGCCAGTAGGTGACTTGTGATGAAGAGTGATGAAATTTATTTGGCTTCCTGTGCAATTAGTTAGTTTGATTCTCAGTTCTTTACAAGTTTATAGCGGTTTTTTGGAAAAACAAAAATTCTTATCGCAAAATATGATCCATCTAACATTACTCTTGTAATATGAAATAGTTTACTTAGCTCATTGATGTGATCATACTATTGTGAATTGAACTCCTTACACAAGGGCATCAGTTTTTGTCAAATGTATTTTTGGCTTTATAATAGTTAGATCTAATCTCAAACCAAGTATCAACTAGCAACAATCTTATGCTATCAAATGTTTGACTTTTCCTTCTAAGTAGTTGTATACAACAATATTCGTTTCTTTTAGTCTAAAGTTCAGATGTAGAATTCAAATTTGCAATACCTTGATCTGAGGAATACCACTAATTTTGACATAAGAATAAAAGGTCCCACCTTCCAATTTATTTTTATAAATTTGAAAACTCGCCCTCCTGCTTGGGTCACCAAGCAAGAAAGGGTAAACCAAAGATCTAAGAAGTAATTGAGGATCAAATAGCTAATTATGTCTGAATTTAAGATTATAAGTCAAAGATCTCCGTCGACTCCTTTATGTCCCTAGACGCTACCTGATAAACTATCAAACAACATTTTCAACTCCTCTATACCCTTAGAGGCCACCTTAATAAATGTTCGATAACGTTTGTTTGATACAATGATATGGTGATAGAGAATTATATTAGACATTATATATAAACCTCATCAACTATGTATGAGTTTAAAGCTGCAAGCCAAAGATCTCCCTCACTCTTTTTTGTCCCTAGAGGTTACCCTAATAAACCATCATACAACATCTTTCAATTTCTCGACCCCTTATAGATCATCCTAATAAATATTAGATAACATTCGTTACAACAATATGGTGGTTAGGTGAGAGAGAAGTACTTTAGATATTATATATAGGCCTTGTCAACCGTGTCTCACTTTAAGAACACAAGCCAAAGATTTCCCTTCCTCCTTTATGTCCCTAGAGCCTAGAGGCTACCCTAATAAACTATCAAACAGCATTTTTCAACTGCTCTACCCCTTAGAGGTCACCTTAATAAATATAAGATAATGTTTGTTCTATATAAAATGATATGGACAAAATTACATTGGACATTAAATATAGGCCTCGTTCACCATTAACTAATATTAATACATAGTTAATTTTAACTATTATAAAGAATGAGAATAATATTGAATATTTTTTTTTCTTTGACAAAAGGAATATGAAATTTTTTTTACTCAAATATTTGTTGTTTAAAAAAAATTCTTCCCACAAAACACGACGTGTTAACGAACATGTTGGGTTGGCAAAAAAAATAAAAAAAATAAAAACTAACATGTTGAAGCACATGGCGCCACAGGGAGCAGTTAGACCAGCAACCCCAGCACACTGAGATTGAGGATTATTCAGACGACAACCACAATCGACTCTGGGCGAGAACACAAGATGACTAGGGTTTACTCTCACCACCTATTTTTCTTCATCTTCCTCCTCTCAATCTCCTTCACCTCCCACTCCTTCATAGTCAATCCCTCCAAAGTCAAACAGATCTCATGGAATCCCAGGTCCCTATCTTTCTCTCTAATTTTTATGATTTCATTTCATTTCTTCTTTCGTCTTTGCACTGATGCGATTCAATTTCAATTTCAATTTCAGAGCTTTCGTCTACGAAGGTTTGCTCTCCGACGCAGAGTGCGACCACTTGATCTCCCTCGTGAGTTCGCATTTCTCAATCTGTGAATTTCCTCAATTCTGGTTTTTAAACGTTTTCTCATCTGTTGTTGCTTTGCCAACAGGCTAAATCGGAGCTCAAGAGATCGGCGGTGGCGGATAATTTGTCCGGTCAGAGCACGCTCAGCGAGGTACGAACCAGCTCCGGCATGTTCATCCCCAAGGCCAAGGTCTGTTTCTTGTCTCCATTTTATGCGTGTTCATTAACTATATTCTACTTGTGTTAGGACTTGCATTCAATTTTATGGTTTTAGCTTCAGATGCATTCATTGCATAAAGTGTGTTTATGTATATATGCATATACAATCATGGATGTTCAATTGTTAATCGATCATCGCCCGGCCCATGAATCTGATTGCAACTCACCAGAATTAACAGGCACACATACTAATGTATGGACGTATACGAATGCCTATAAGGTGTTACATAATATAGCGTGTTTGTGTAGGATCCAATTGTTGCTGGTATAGAGGACAAGATTGCAACATGGACATTTCTTCCAAAAGGTAAACCCCTTCCAGAAGAATACTATTTGAAATAGCCTTTTTTTTTATCGCCTTGATTTATACAATTTCCTTACTCATATAATTGAGGTCCTGTAATCCATCAGACGTGATGAGCAAAGGTAAACCCTTTGGTTGATTCTTTATTGAGGTCCTCATGCATTACATTGATTTCGTCGATTAAATTCCAGTTGGAATCTGGTTATTCACTATGTGCGAGTCTTACTAAGCATCTGCGGCTGAATGGTTGAAGTGTTGAACTCATAATTGTTTCATATTCATGTTCACATTTCCTGTGTCAGTTCCTAGATATTTGATGGGGTGCATCTGTAGTCTCTGGAATACGATTCGTTTCACTTCCTTTGTTTATAACTGGATGCACAGTTGTTCTGTTGAATGAGATTAAATGAAAATTGAAAATAAATAGTTAGATAGTCAAAATACAATGACTAGCATTTGTGGGATACAAACCATATTGCTACTTTCTTACGTGAGATGGTGGGGAAAAAATGCCAACTTGAATGTTTGGGATGCCTGCTGGTTGACTATTCTGATATGAGCATCTGAACATTGTGACTATTGGATTGACAAAGAATGGTATGATGAAAGGTCACAAATGAATTCCTTATTTTTCTGGATAATGCTAATCTATGTGTTTCTTGGTTTTCAGAAAATGGAGAAGACATACAAGTATTGAGATATGAGCCTGGGCAGAAATATGAACCTCACTATGATTACTTTGCCGACAAAGTCAATATTGCCAGGGGTGGACATCGCATAGCAACTGTACTTATGTATCTAACAGATGTTGTTAAAGGTGGTGAAACGGTGTTCCCTGAAGCAGAGGTTAGTTGAAGTATTCTCCACTTGAATTCTACTTGAGCACCATTACATAAATTAATGCTATCAATACTTCTAGATAAGAGTTGTCTAATTCGTCTTAGAATCTAAGGGCTTGTTTGGTGAGTGGGATTGGATTGGATGGGATAACTTATCAAATTCAATATGTTTTGAATGAAAAAATGGATGTATTTTCATTCTAAGGGGATTAGAGGGAGTAGTAATAGAAGAAAACTTATCCAATCCAATCCCCTCAAAATAGTAGGATTAGAAAGGAAAGTTTACTTCTATGTCTAATCCTATCTCATCTCCTACAATGAAACCATTACTTTTTAACATTCAGAATACATTTAATATGAAGAGTTATCCAACCCAATCCAATCACAGTCACCAAAAGTGCCTTAATCTTATTTTACTTATAAAAGAAGGCAACATTATTTTATGATTCCTTCTCATAAACTTCCCCCGGGCCTTGGATCAGTAAAATTAGCATGACTGGAAAAACTCATTAATTGACTTGGTCTGCATCACACTTGGTTTAGTCAAAACCTTATTGTTGCATATATTTCAACAATCATGTGCGATAAAAACTATGGAAAGCTTGAAGGACTCTGAGCTACTAAAAGAAGATAAATATTACTAGTTGTGTTAAGCAGTTGGAGGGGGGTTGATAGTTGAAAAGACACTTTTATGGCCTTAATCTTGTTAATAGTTATACAACTAATCTGGTTGAAGGTACCTTTACGCCGTAAGGCTTCAGAAATAGATTATGATCTCTCTGACTGTGCAAAGAAAGGAATTGCAGGTTAGCTCTACACAACTTAATGGATTTTTTTATTGGAATATATAAATGTTGAAGCTTTAACACATTCTGTTGTTTTCTCTCTTCACTTGGAAATATATAGTAAAACCACGACGAGGAGATGCCCTTCTTTTCTTCAGTCTTACCCCACACGCTATTCCAGACCCAAATAGTCTCCATGCCGGGTGCCCGGTGATTGATGGTGAGAAGTGGTCAGCAACAAAGTGGATTCATGTTGAATCTTTTGACAAACACGTGGACAGCGGGAACTGCACAGATAGGAATGACAGCTGTGAGAGATGGGCTGCCCTAGGGGAATGCACCAAGAACACAGAGTATATGGTTGGAACTCCTCAGCTTCCTGGCTATTGTAGAAGGAGTTGTAAGGTATGTTAAAATCCACTTCATGATATTTCCACGAGGAGCATCCATTGGAGGCTTCCTGTTTTTGTTCCTTATGTGGTTATTCATTCATTTTTCAGTGGATTGTAATTCTATTTGACACATATAGCTGATTGACCTTTGGCTTGCGTAGTAATTATGTCTGTCATTGGTCATTGTATTGGTTTAAACAAAAAGCGGCAATAGAAACCCACCAAAAAAAAAATGTGTTGATGTATATACTTGAGACCTGAAATAATAATTTGAAGCCCATTTTGTAGCATATGTAGATAGAATGATCCAGCTCTTATATTTTTGCTTTGTTTCCTAACAAACCAGTTCTCTCCACAGGCTTTAAGTTTGCGTATTAGGCATTTTCGCGAGTTAAAATGCATGGTATAACATGTTTAGCTTGAGATACTGCCCTAGTAGCATTTGTACAAAAATTTAGATGCATGACAGTAGATGATTAGCTTAGAATTACCTTAATAGTTATACATCCTCGTGAGAAAGTTAAAACGCATGACAGAGTGGTTGATTTGCGATATTGTCCCGACATAGTAAAGTAAAGTTTGTGTTCATGATTGAGTAGCGGGCGGTACAAATTTAGAGGACCCCAGTGAGATGCCCCATCAAATCAGAAGGGAGAAGGGGCCCCTCTCCCCAAAGTTGAGTGATGCTTCTAGCGCCTTACATGTCTTTGTCCATTCCTATTAATTAGTTTTTGGCAGCATATGTATGTATGCTTATAAACTTTGGTAAATTCATAGTTCAAGCATGATAAAGTGATGAATACATGTCAATGTTTTTGTTTTTAATATTGGTGGGCACAAATCCATTAAAATCCCTAACTGATTCGTTCCAAATTATTATCCATGGTTTATTTTTGATCGGATAAAAATTAAATGGTTTGAGAATTCAAATCGTTCCGTTAGTAATTATTTGTATTTGAATTTTCATTTTGAATCCATTAAATTCCTATCAGACCATTAAGAAATATCCTAATTTTTAAATATATTATTAATACAAAGTAAAAATAATAAAAATAACATAATTGGTAATTTCAAACTAATTTTTTTGTTGGTAATGTTTGTGGCTATTCAGATAGAACATATATATCCATATAAATGATATAATATTTTATTGGTATTTAGTTTGGTAATCTTTTATTCGTAATATTTATAGCACTCTGAGAATTTAGTTTGACCAATCTTTAGTTTGAAATTTATTAAGTGATAAATACACGTATAATTAGATAAGAATATAAAATTGTTAAGGAGCAATCTTTATTTGATAAATTTTAATATAGTCGTAATGTTTACAATTGAATGTTCCACAAATTTAATATACAAAATTTTGAGTACTAATTATTTTGTTGTTTGTTGTATTCTTACTTGTCTTTTTTTTTTTTTGTCTTAATAGTTTCAAACGATATTGATCCAAATCGAATTATTAGTAAGAGTTTGAATTGAAACAATCTCATTTTTAATTTTTAAAAATTCAAGTCATATCTACTCCCTAATAATTAGGACTCTTGATTTTAATATTCTGGCCGTCGGTAACTTATTTACTTAGTTACCGGCTGTAATAAGGGGACATTTGAATAGAGAACAAACAAGCTTATTTGCTCGTTTGTAGAATGGAAGTTGATGGGTAAATGATTGTTTGATCGACCAGGAGGCGACAACCAAATGAGAAATCACCGTAGTTTTTTGTTACCACCCTCCTGAGTTTGGAAAATTCACGTTTCAATTTTGCTTACATCACGTTTCAATTTTGCTTACATCACGTTTCAATTTTGCTTACATCACATTTCCATATTGCTTTCAACATTATCCAACCAATAGAATAGGTCCTTTCAAATATAAAGGATTTAAAATGTGCCGATTCATTTATTTTCTCCCATAAAAATAAATAATTGTAGATAAGGATTCTTTACGCGCAAAAAAAAAAGGACAAACAACATGGTTTTTTTTTTAAATTATAAGGATCATTACAAGTTCATGTTCAAGTATCCTTTTATTTAGAAGTGGGCATAAATTCATTAAAACCATCAATTGATTTGTTTCAAACCATTATTTATCAAACAATTTAAATCTGATCAGATAAAAGTCAAACAGTTTGAGAATTCAAATTGCTCCGTTAGTAACAGTTTGATTTGAATTTTCATTTTGGAAATCCGTTAAATTCAAATTGCACTGTTAATGAATATATTAATTTTTAAATTTATTATTAATACAAAGTAAAAATAATAAAAATAAAAGACAAAAATATGTAAAATAAACTAACAAACAAAAAAAAAAACCAACAGAAAAAATGAAGATGGACTAAAACATTATGTGTAAGCTAAGTATTGTCTTTGATTCTTGGAAAAAAAAAAGTATTGTCTTTGATACGGTATAATTTTTGTCTACTGCATCAGTTTTGTCCATAACTTTCTAGGTAAGCTAAGTTTTGTCTAAAACAAAAATCAATAATTTTGTCTATTAGCATCAGTTTGATAATTATATATTATAGAATATATAGTTTCTAATTTTTTTATGCCTAAACGGTTTAAATCGTTATCGACTCAAACTAAACTGGTACTAACGGTTTAGATCGAAATTGTTTCATTTCTAATTTTAGAGAATCTAAACTGTATCGAATCGTTAACATTTTAACGGTTTAGATTTAGATATTTCCAATATTTATATTGAACCATATCATGCCCACCCCTACCTTTATTGGTCACATTATTAAAAAAAAAAAAAAAAAAAGAGCTAAGATCATGCCTAATGGTAAAAGATAGGGCAAGGGGCTAGATGTAACAGCCCAAAATTTCGATAAAATTTAATTTGGAAAAACTTAAATGGAAATGACCATCTTGCCCTTATAGGGTCAACATTGATTTTTTAATCGGGACGTTTTTAGGATGATTTGTAAGTACCATTACGTAAGTCTCAAACTCTTTAGGTCATTAAGAGGCGGTATGTAAAAAACAAAGATAAAATAGGTTTGATATAGGGAAAAAGTGGCTAGGGGCATTTTGGTCATTTTGGACATAAGGGTATTTTGGTCTTTTTACATGAAGGATCTGGGGTATTCTAGAAGTTTTATCATCTTTCTTCATTTTCCTTCCACAAACCTCTTCCACTAACCTAACACTTTATATATATATATATGTGTGTGTGTGTGTGTGTGTGTGTGTGTGTGTGTGTGTGTGTGTGTGTGTGTGTGTGTGTGTGTGTGTGTGTGTGTGTGTGTTTAGGGTTCAGGGACGATGGCCGAAAGATAAGACAACGGAGAAAAATGAGAACAAAGAAGAAAACAAACAGAGGAGAAGAGAGGAAAGAAAGCCAGAGAATGGAAGGAAAGAGTGAAGAAGAGAGTTACTAAGAAGAAGTGTATTAGAGATGGACTGGAGAGGTGGGGATGCACCAAACTCGTTGATCTAAAATAACCAGAGAACTCAAGTTTGGGTTGTGAATCGCCAAGCTGCCTAGGAGTTTCCTAGGGCCTAACTAAGGACTCTAGGATGCTTGTTGAATTTCTATGATCATTGTACGATAGAGAGGGTGGAGTTTTGGAAGTGGAAAGACCATAATAAGGATGATGAGTTCTGACCGAAAGATAGAAAGCTCGAGCCCTGTGGTTAGGTAAGTTTTTCTCCTTTTCAATGTTACAGATCTTCTTCTAGGATCAAATACATACATTTTGATGTTTGGATCACTGGAAGTGGCTAAGAGATGATCGAAATGAGGCCGGGCCGTGGTTATGGGTTGAATGACCCGAATTGTAGGAACTCGGATCACTCGCTGTAGGCGCCTGGCCACCACGTGCAAAGGAAAGGAGCAACACGTGAGTGTGGATCCCACCTTATCTCAAGGTGTGTTTAACATGGTTTTTGAAGCGCTCTTTGATATGAATCCAATGGTACAAGGTTTGAGCTAATTGAACATTGTTTGAATATATTTTTGAATTTACGAATATAGTATGATTATATTTAAAATTTAAATCTAATTCAGCAAATATTAGAGGAGCTAATTAATGAGTAACAATGGTAATTATGATGAATTGAAAAATATGAAAAAGGATAAATAATTAAGGATATGGTTAAGGGTTTATGTGAAGATATTGTTGTGTATATTTATGATGTTAATTATTCTATGAAAAGGGGTTGATCATATTTGAATAAATGGTTGAATATTATATATGTAAGAAGGTTTATTTAAAGTTAATATGCAAATTGCGTTATTAGAATCATTATTAATACTCAATTATATTCCCATAACTAATTAACGTAATATTTACTAAATTACTTAACGAATAAAGTACGAAAAGAGTTTAGTTAATCATTTCCTTAACAGGGTTAGTGGGTTGGATGTGGGAGAAACCACGCAAGAGATGGATTTTGTTTTGTTAAATATTAAATGAGAATAAGATTAAAAATAGGAAAATCTCTTATCTAACAAGAATTGTCAGATGGGAGCACGACCAGTTTGATTTTCAAAAAAATTTATGGATGAGTCTTTTCATCTTGGTATCAGAGCATAGGTACTAAATAACAATGTCTTAAGGTATGAGTTGTGTATAGAATATTTTAATTATTTTCTTATATAATTTATATGATAATGGTTTGATTATGCTTTAACAGTTTTTGATGATTTTATAGAATTATTTGAAATACACGTTTTATGATATATATATATATATATATATATTTTAAATGGTATCCGATTTGGAATTTAGTTTGACTTGAAAATATGAGTCAAGGTTATTAAATGATTTATGTGACAATGATATATTGATGAATTTTGAGAGTGTTAAACGAATTTCGGGTATATGTTTACGAGGTTTCATGAAAATTGTGTTGAGTTTAGACTCAAATTGTGAAACAATATTTTGGTTTTAAAGAAATGAATATATGTTGTAAAATGAATTGAGTTTGAGGAATTTATATGTATATTATATATGTATATGTTTTTCGATATTTGCATTATTGTGTTATGGACAAATACTGTCTCTTAAGTGCTAGTCAGTCTCAGACATCGAGCGAGACTCTAGTTTCTGAGACAGGCATGGTGAGGTAATGACTCAGACGCCAATCTAGGCTCCAGTTATTGTGTTGATAGTGGTTGGTTAGTCCGGGACGTCGAGCTGGGCTCCAATTCCCGAGAGTGGTACTATGATAGTTAGTCTCAGACGTCGAGCTGGGCTCCAGTTCCTGATACTAGTATTGTGATGACTCAAATGTCAAGTTGGGCTATAGTTCCTAAGTCAGTTCTCACTCAGACGTTGAGCAGGGCTCCAGTTCCTGAGTGAGGTTACACTCAGACGTCTTCTTGAGTGATTTTATGTACTGGTAATATAAATATAACCTCGGGATATTGATATTGTTTGGTTGGTGCCAGACTTGACTCAAATGATGTTGGTGGTGATGGCCTAAGTGTTGTGTTGTTGTGTGGTGTGGTTGGTACCTGGGTTGATGCATGATTGAGCCTGGTTATGAGACTGGTATGATATCATGAGCTATGTATGTTATCAATGTGATGTGATTTGATGAATGATGTCAGGACCCGTCCCAAATTCCCTCGGAATTAACGTGGGACGCGCCTGATTCCGTCTGACACGAAGTGTCAAACAAGGGAATGTTTCGACTTTAGCCCCACCGGGCTTCCAGAGTACGTCATGATCCGGAGGAGGAATGTCATGTCTCGGTCTCCGCTACAGCTCGCATCCGCGATCAACCTGAAGGGCATTAAAACCACGAAAAGCTGTAAGTGGACAAAATAAATAATTTATTAAAAACATTTCAGTGAAAGAAGATTTATGCCCTTCACTCAAAAGCATGCATGCATTCGAAAACCAGTTATCAAACCATTTCTCCAATCATTAAACCATTAAGGCCTTAGCCCAAAACCGTAAATGAAACCATAAGGGAACTCAGCACAAATCAAATACATGTGGGGCTGAACCCAAATCAAATACATGTGGGGCTGAACCCAAATCAAATCACGTGGGTCTCAGCCCAAAACCATTACCAGTGGGACTCAGCCCAAAACCAATCATTGCATCTCTGATGCCTGACATCCGAGATGTCACAATTACACCTGTCATGGTTCCAAGCTATGCGTGCTACCCGGGGTCTCAAATCCCAAGTCTCCCCGAGGGTCCACCCAGGTCAATGACCCGCAGATCAATGACCCTCCCTGGGGGGAGGTTTTTAACCTCTGGAAACCCTGCTCGTGAGTCACTATACGCGACCGGTCACTCCGTGCAATGACCCATCGCAGGCAATGCCTCGTGACTACTCTAGGATACTACGAGACATCTTGGAGGAGACAACCCGCCACTCCAGAATACTACGAGACATCTGGAGGGTATCCGTTCATCAGGATGGTATACGGAAAAACATTTTCATATTTCATTTCCAAAACCATTCAAAGGCCACGCCCGGGTTTTCCATAAACCATCGTAAATTCAAATATGGGTCCCTGACCCGAAATTCTGTTTATAAATCATAACTGGGCCTCACACCCTCGATTTCATAACCAACTGGGTCTCAAGCCCGAATTCGTAAACCAACGGAGCCCCCACCCGATTGTATAACTCAAATGGGCCTCCAGCCCGATTTCTCATGAAATCAAATGGACTCCAAGTCCGAGGATTTCCAATCAAATGGGTCTCGTTCCCCGATCCCATGTTTCTAAATCTGAAATCATTTTATTTAAACCATCATTGAAAACATAGTACGCATATGCACGACATAAAGCCAGAAATCTCGAAAAGCGTGCAAACACGTCAATACTAACTACCACAAACAAATGCACTCATGGAATCATAAAACATGTTCTAAAACAGTTATAAAAACATTTATGCATGCATCAATTTAGAAAGAAAGGTCCACTCACAGACCGTCCGAAGCCGCGCCTTGATAAGCGTGCCAATACGCCTTCCCTGCCAATCACCGCCTTCGGGGATCCTGAACCTGTCCAAATCGTAATAAAGGGTTACTAACTACTTAAATAACCCCTCAATTAAAGTCCCGTAATTTTCTGAAATTTTTAACTATTTTTAAACTCGATCCTAAACCTTCGGACAAACCGAACTATATCGAGACGATGTCTGATCGACTCGAAATCAGTCCCAAAATGTTCGTTACATCGAATAGAAGATATTACATGTTGGAACCTTCCCCAAAAAGTGGGCCACGTGCCGGCAACAGCCCTTGCGCGTGGGAGCCACGCGCCACTGCACAACCGTCCTCTTTCCATGCGATTCGGCCGGTTCAGACCGGTCCAGCTGAATCGACGTGACCGGTACAGGCCATTTTCTCCCTCATTTTTGGTCCAATTCAATCCAATCCAATCCAATCCTAATCTCCCTATTTCAAACGTTTCCTATCATCCTCTATCCTCAAATCATACAAAGGCATCCGGAAACCCCCCGTGAAATTCGAACCTCCACGACCTGTATTTTTCCCGGCCCCCCCCCCCCCCCCCCCCCCCCCCCCCCCCCCGCGTCGTCCCCAAAACCATCATACTAACCCAATAAACACACCTCAATCCTTAGATAACATCCCCAACATCCAAAACCAAAAATTCAAATTAAATCAAAACCTGGGTTGTCGGGTTTACCTGGGTTCTGAACCATCGCCGTCGTCCATGGCGGCCCTGTTATCACCCGGCCCACCATCAGCTCATCCTCATTCCTCTCCTGGCCTCTCACAGAATCAAAGGAAGGGATATGGATTTGGGTTCAAGGCTTTTGGGTGAGATCGGGGAAGCCATGAGAAATGAGGAATGGAATATGCATCTATCAATTTGGGTGGGCAATGGATGAATGACAAGTGTCATTCATCCATTGGGCATGCCCCTAAATATCTGGGCCACTTAATACCAAAAGGCATTCGTCTCGTAATTCGTGCAATAGTTCCTCGTAACTTCCGTGAACCGTAACTTTTTCGTCGATCGTATCGATTTCGAAGTGCCGCCTGTCTACGGACTTGTGACATCCCGATCTACATCACAGTCATTGGCCCTCGTCGGACCTCTCGGGTCCAAAAAGTCAAACTTTTGCCCTCGTTTAGGGGCAAAATCGTAATTTCGACCTGAATGGCCGTTAATCATTCGGCTAATCCCCGATTAGCTTCACTAATTCGAATTAGTCTTAATTAATCCTTAAAATTAGGGGACGAGTCATTAAAAATGATGACTCTGGCATGAGTGACATTAGTGGATTAGGATTCGAAAAAAGTCGGAAGTAAGGACTAAAACTTGAAAAGAATTGGAAGATGAAATTGTTGGTTATAGTTCTGTATATTGAGTGTGAGTTTGGGAAACATTAGCGATGCGTCGAAAGAGATATAACATAGTCTAGATGGTTAGGTTGTTCTAAATTTTGAGGAAGAAATTATTTTAAGGAAGGTCGGTTTGTAACAACCTGGAATTTCGATGAAAGTAAATTTAAAAACTTAATTGGAAATTACCATTTTGTCCTTATAGGGTCAACAGTTGACTTTTTAATTCGGGACATTTTTAGGACGATTCGTAAGGACCATTACGTAAGTCTTGAACTCATGAGTTAATTAACAGGAAGTATCTCAAAAACGGAGATCAAATAGATTTGATATAGGGCAAAAGTGGCAAGGGGCATTTTGGTCATTTTGGACATAAGGGTATTTTGGTAATTTTACATGAAAGACCTAAGGTATTCTAGAAGTTTCTTCATCTTTCTTCATTTTCTACTGACCCTAGAACACTATATATATATATTATATATGTGTGTGTGTGTGTGTGTGTGTGTGTGTGTGATGTGTGAATGTATTGAGGGTTCGGAGGGAGGATGGCTGAAAGAGAAGACAATGGAGAAAAATGAGAGAAAAGAAGAAAAAAAAAACAGAGGAGACTAGAGGAAAGGAAGCCAGAGAAGGGAAGAAAAGAAAGAAGAAGAGAGTTACTGAGAAGTAGTGTATCAGAGATGGACTGGAGATGTAGGGAAGCACCATACCTGCTGGTCTAAAATAACCGAGAGCACAAGTTTGGGTTGTAAACCGCCAAGATGTCTAGAGTTGCTCTAGGGTCTAACTAAGGACTCTAGGATGCTTGTTGAGTTCCTATGATCATTGTGTGATAAAGAGGGTGGAGTTTTGGACGTGGAAATACTAGAATATGGATGATGAGTTCTGGCCGAAAGATAGGAAGCTCGAACCCTGTGATTAGGTAATTTTTTCTCTCTTTCAATGTTACAGATCTTTTTCTGGGATCATATAGGTACATTTTGATGTTTGGATCACTGGATATGGTTGAGAGATGACCGAGATAAGGCTGAGTTGTGGTCGCGGGTCGAAGGACCCGAATTGCAAGAACTCGAGGCACCCGATAGAGGTTGAAGACAACCTTTGTAGGCGCATGGCCACCATGCACTAAGGAAATGGACGACGTGTGAGGGTGCATCCCACCTTATCTCGAGGTGCATTTAACATGATTTTTGTAGTACTCTTTGAGCTAATTGGACATTGTTTGAATATATTTCCGAATTTTCGAATATAGTATGATTATATTTAAAATTTACATTTAATTCAGCAAAAATTAGAGGAGTAAATTAATGAGTAACAATGGTAATTATGATGAATTGGGAAATATGAAAATTATAAATAATTAAGGATAGGGTTAAAGGGTTTATGTGAATATATTGTTGTGTATATATATGGTGTTAATTATTCTATGAAAAAGGGGCTTGATCATATTTGAATAAATGGTCGAATATTATATATGTAAGAAGGTTTATTTAAAGTTAATATGAAAATTACATTAATGGTATCATTATTAATACTCGATTATATTCCCATAACTAATTAATGTAATATTTACTAAATTACTTAACCAATAAAGTACGAAAAGAGTTTAGTTGAAAGATTCCTTTCCTTAACGGGCTTAGTGGGTTGGATGTGGGCGGAACTCCGTAAGGGATGTAATTAGTTTGTTAAATATTAAATGAGAATAAGATTAAAAACAGGAAAATCCTTTGTTTGTCAAGAGTTGTTAGACGAGAGCAGAATTGGTTCGATTTTCAGGGAAATTTAGGGACGGGTGACAGGACCCATCGCGAGTACCCGTGGAAACCGGACCGGTCCTGCTCCCGTCTGACCATTTATGTCAGACAAGGGATTTTACTAATTTTAATCGTATCCAACTCTTAACACACTAACCGAATGACTGCTCTTTTGCGGGGTCACCGTCCACATCCAACCCACTCACCCCATCAAAAGTGAAATTTTACTAGTTCGTCCATAATTTGATTTTACATCCGTTATTACACATACCACAATTTATAACATTAATTACAAAACAATTTAGTTAAATAATCATTTATTCAAAATACCCATTTATTCTCTCATTATTCTAATTCAAGTAACTCACCATAATTTAGACTAGTATTATGTTCTATATATTAGTAACAAATAAAATTCAAATATAACTAGATATATAATCAATATCTCCAACAATTCATCTTCTCCCTCATGGTTCTCAAATTGTTTTTTCAATTTCAATTAATCATTTAACATGAACAATGATAGAGAAAACAACTAAGGATATGATGATAACAATAATGATAATTAATGAATGTTTAATGCTTAAGCATTATCACAACACTATGTAGAAATATTCATTTACTCACTTCTTGTTTCACAAACAAACCCATATTCCTTCCACCTTTCCATCATTATTTCCCACTTAATAACATCCAAGAGAGATCATAAGGAGGTCCTTATGATCCTATATCAATAATAAGATAACCATCTAGTTTATAAGCATTCACATACTCCATAATTTGCCTCCCTTTCCACAAATAGTGGATCACTATACTTCATCAATATTAGTTCACTTTTATTATCAAATGTTCATAACTTAACTACTTAGTTATCATAAGTATCATAATTAATTTAAGAGAATGTAAATAGGACATAAAAACTTTGAACGAGCATAACGTTCTCATATGAGGTACAATTAACTCAAACTTTGGACCATTAAACTTAGCATAAAATACTGAACATTTTTCAAGTTGATCGAAAAATGAAAAATCAACCCCATGCGCTGCTGTCACGACCCAACCCATCTAGCACAATATTATCCGCTTTGGGCCCAACTCTCAGGGTTTTGTTTTCGAGAGCTCACGTGCAACTTCCCAGTAGGTCACCCATCTTGTGATTGCACCAGCCTCAACTCGCTTAACTTTGGAGTTCCCAATGAATCCAAAGCCAGTGAGCTCCCAAAAGGCCTTGTGTTAGATAGATACGTGCCCACACATATAAGGCACTTCACATTTCCCTCCCCGAGCGATGTGGGATTGTTTACTAATCTTGCCTTTCCAAGCTCACGAGTCTTACTCACCGTTCTTACTTCTCAAGCTCACGGGTCTTGCTCACCGTTCTTACTTCCAAGATCGGATCTTACAATTCACCCCCCTTGGGGCCCAGCGTCCTCGTTGTCACACTTCTAGTAGGGGTTCAGCACTGATACCATTATGTCACGACCCGACCATTTAACACAATATTGGCTGCTTTAGGCCCAACCCTCACGATTTTGTTTTCGGGAGCTCACGTGCAACTTCCCAGTAGGTCACCCATCTTGGGATTGTACCAGCCTCAACTCGCTTAACTTTGGAGTTCCCAAGGAATCCAAAACTAGTGAGCTCCCAAAAGGCCTTGTTGTTAGGACCCGCCCCCAATCCCCCTAGATTAAGGACTAAATCCTGCTCCCGTCTAACTTACGAGTGACACGAAGGCTAAACTGGCGTCCAACCTTCATGTGACACGTAAGTCGGACAAGGGATTCTTGACTAAACCACTCAAAACTTCTGGATTTCCCAGAGCACGCAGACTCTACTGTGGATCGCGTATGAGATGTCTCCGTCTTTCTCTCGATCAACAGCCCGCACCGCAACAACCTGGAGGGTATCAAAAACATGAAAAGACTGTGAGTGAACAAAAATAAAGTATAAGTTCAAAAACAGTTATCAGAAAACACCATTTATACCCTCCACGCAAAAACCAATGCATGCATATCATATCAATTTCATATCAAAAACCATCAATGAAAACCATTATTGAAAACCCAAATCAAATCCGTTATTCGAATCCAGAGCCTCAGCCCAAAATCACAAATCAATCTCAAAGTACGGGAACTCAGCCCCAAAACTCATCAAATCCAAGTCATCCGGGCCACTGCCCAAAACATCGGAAAACCATGAAAAAATCAATCATACGAGTTTACTGGATCTCAAGTGCGCCCGAGTCTTTAAACTCAAAACCATGCACATAATCAGGCCTTCCCGGGATATCAACAAGTCTTTAAACTCAAAATACAATCAACAGGCCTTGGGCGGTATCATAACCGAGTCTTTAAACTCAAAACATATACCAAGTCTTTTAACTCAAAACATATATCGAGTCTTTAAACTCAAAACACATCAATTCGGGGCCCTCCCCCTGTCAATCAATCGAGTCTTTAAACTCAAAACCAGATCCAACAGTTTTTCTTTTCTTTTCTGGGTCTTTAAACCCAAAACCATTTTTCAATCAACAGTGAAAATCATAAAAAATCCATATTCGAATTCGCAACAATGATTCCGTAAGATAGCATCCGGAACCATCATCCCGAACCCAAATCCAGACTTTCCCTTCCAAGTCTCAAAACCAAATCCGAAATCTCATTTCTGAAATCTAGTTCCAAAATCGAAATCTCTTTTCCGAAATCACATGAACAGGGCTCCAAGCCCGAAATCACATTTCCGAAATCCATTTCAAATTCTTGAAATCAAATTATATTCCAAATCCCGAAATCAAATCAATAAAACCATGATCAAATTACAAGATCAATCGAAATCTCGTAAAACGTGCAATTAAGTAAATATCTCAAAAACCGTGCAAAATTGTAAACCATCAAGATCATAAATCAAATCATAGAAAATCACGTATAGAAAACATATAAAAACATATATGCATGCATCAAGGGTTAGAAAGCAAAGTCCACTCACATACCATAGCATCGTGGCCTCGATAAGTGTGCACCTATGCCGTTCCCAGCCAATCCACTATCACCGACTTTCCCGAACCTGTCCAAATCCCATAATAAGGTCACTAACTACTTCATAAAGCTTATACTAAAGCCCCGTAATTTTCCCGAATTTTTAACTATTTTTAACCGAGCCCTAAAACCTTCGGATATCCCGAAACATATCAAGACAATATCTGATCGACTCGAAACTATTGCCAAAATGTTCGTTACATCGATTACATAATTTCACATGTTGTACACTTCCCCAGAATATGTCCCATACGCCTTCACGCACCGCCCAAAGGGGCTGCGCGTGGGAGCCACGCACCCATTGTTCATCTCCTTCAACCTTGGTCACCGGTCCAGGCCGACCCGGTCCAATCTTGAACCGGCATGGGCGGTTCGACACTGGTTTTCATCCAATTCTTATCCGATTGTAACCCTTTTCATTCCTAATGCTTATCTTAGTCTTTGCAAAGAATTTAGAACTTAAAACCGTGAGTTTAGACGCTATATATTACCTCTTCAGTTCAAGAAATGAACCGGCCATGTTCCCCCGCCGTATTCTTCGATTTCTGGCAACCTCCCGTTGTGGTCTTAAGTCCACACACCTCCTTTTAACCTCCAAAACCATACCCAAAGCACGAAGTTAAACATCAACTATTAAATCCCAACTTGCCATGATCGAATTCAAATTATGTGTATATTGGTTTTGACCTTACCGTCCATTTCAAGCCCTGAATTCGATTCCCCAGACCTTCAGTTTAATCCTTACAATTGATCAATAACCAGGAAATCACCCTGTGCCATTTGAATCTCATCAGCGGAGTTCACGGGTTTGGCTTTCCTCCTACCACCACCGTGTGCGACGGACTTCCCTGACATCACCACCTTATTCCTCAACGTTTGTTCCCTCATTTTGTTCACATGGAATAACCAAATAAGGATATCTGTGGGAGGAGGGGGGGGGGGGGGGGGGGGGTAGGGGGTGGGGTTTGAATCTTCACAAGCACTGTGTCTCTGTTTCCCTCTTCCATGATCGTGCAATCACCCGTTTTAAAAACAAAAGAGACGGTTAGGAGTTTCCACCACCATCCAGAAAGGGCCAGGTGTCCAAAATCATGTGGACACACACATCTGATGCAGCCAAGTGTCCCCTGATCACTGGGCACTAATCCCAATGCAGGAAATGACCAAATTGCCCTTACCTTCATTTTTACCGTTTTGCCCCTCAAGTTCCAAGACCTGTAACTTTGTCGTTCGACCTCCCATCAGCGCATGCCGCCTGTCATTGTATTCAAGAGATCGAAACCTTCCTAACGGTCCTCGAATTACGTGAAAAGGAGTTGTCATTTGGAAAGTCAACAAATTACCCATTTTCAATCAAATTACCAAATTACCCTTGAACTTCTGAACGTCATAACTTTTTCCTCGGACATCGGAATCGGACGTGCCACCTGTCTATGAACTCGTAACGCCCTGAAATACGTCACGGTCATCGTTCAAAGTCCATTTGACAGTCTGAACTAAAAGTCAACATTTTTGCCCATTCTAGAGGCAAAATCGTCATTTCGCGCCGTCCGTCCGAACGCATCCAACTAATCACCGATTAACTTCACTAATCCATCATTAACAACTATTATAATCCCGATTTCTGGGATGGGTCGTTACACTTGTGTTAGATAGATACGTGACTACACATATAAGGCACTTCACCTTTCCCTCCCCAAACGATGTGCGATTGTTTACCGATCTTGCCTTTCCAAGGTCACGGGTCTTGCTCATTGTTCTTGCTTCTCAAGCTCGCGAGTCTTGCTCACCGTTCTTGCTAGATGAGTCGAGTCCTGACAGAATGGTATCAAAACGAGATCCCGACTGGGAAGTGTGCCAGCGAGGATGTTGGGCCCTAAGGGGGATAGATTGTAAGACCCGTGTCCTGGAGGGAACGGTGAACGATCCCACATTCCTGTGAGGGGAATGGTCTGGGAGGGGAATGGTGGTGTGCCTTAAAGGTGTAGGCACACACCTATCAAGCACGAGGCCTTTTGGGAGCTCAGTGGCTTTGGGTTCAATTGGAACTTCGAAGTTAAGCGAGTTGAGGTTGGTGCAATTCCATGATGGGTGACCCCCCATGGGAAGTTGCACCGTGAGCTCCCGAAAACAAAACCGTGCGAGCGAGGAGACCCAAAGTAGACAATATTGTGCTAGAGTCGGGTCCTGACCGAGGAGGGTCGGGTCCTGACAGTTTCCATACTTCGATCGTGTCATTGCGTGTGGCCTTCACTCGCTAGGGGCACTGTTCATTGTCTTCTTCCCTTCATGGGTTCGACCTACAGGTCTGCGCAATCCCACCCGACCTGCACGGGTTGGCCTGGTAATATCTATGTTATTTCTCAACCATTTTACATGTTTTAGTAATCAAAGTTAATCTACTCAATCCCACGAAGTGTTCTACAATATTAAAACACAAATAACTTACCTCGATCGAGCTTTCCAAGTTCATGGCATTTCAGCCATGGCTTCCCACACTTATTGTGGCTGTTCCACGCCTCATCCCTTAATTGTTTCAATCCCAGAGTGACCTTAAGAGCTTTATTAGTCATCTAAGATCCCCAGATAGCCACTAGAGAGCCTTATAAATAATTGGTGATTCACGACCACCGTAACCCTCACGGGTTTGAGTCTTGGGATCCCCCAGAACCTTCACCCTCGTCCTTTTTGTTCCTTCCATCATGAATTCCTTCTTTTTTTTTTTTTCTGGTTTCCTCTCTTTTCCCTCACGTTTTTCATTTTTTCTTGTTTTTTCTCCTAATTTCGCCCTTCCACCATCGAACACACACAAGCACATACACATACAAATTTATAGGAGCTTAGGTCGGTGGCAAATGGGAGGAAAACATTTCAAGAAGTTTCTAGTTTTATACACATGATTCATATGCTAATTTATAAAATTACCACATTGCCTTCAAACCAAAATTACCATAATACCCTTATACTGTTTTGAGCCAAAATTATTTTATTCGAATGCCATTTTTGGTATGCCTTTTGTCTATGTACTCAAGAGCTCGAGACCTTTATAACGGTCCTTCTAGAACCTCTAAAAAGTTTCCGGATCAAAAAGTCAATATTTTGACCCAACAAGGGCAAAATCATCATTTTATTTTTCTAAGTGTCCAGGGCGTTACAACCTACCCCCTTTAAAAAAATTTCATCCTCGAAATTTTAGCACAATCTTACCTTATATTCAAACTCAAATTGGACAACTGAGTTGTTTGAAACGGTTAGCTTACAATTTTCTTTTTCATTCGAGGGTCCCGCATATTATAAAGTTGCGTAAACAATTTCTCACCAGGTACTTTCCCAGTTACCAATATCTTTCGTATTCTATCATTCCATAATCGAACTTATCCAAGTGTCATTTCAAGTGCCATTCATATCACGCACCACACAACAACACCATATGTGGGCCATCACCCAAATAATATTTGAATCAATTCAAAAACGGTACCAACACATCACCAACCAATATTTCCCCCTGGGGTATTTGTGCTACCAATAGATCATCCACTCAGGATTCGGAGCCCAGCTCGTCGTCCGAGTGAATCCCGACTCCAGATTCAGAACCCAGCTTGACGTCTAAGTTGACACCTCCACACTAGTCTCAGGATTCGGAGCCCAGCTCGACGTTTAAGACTAACCAACATCCACATATACACCACTCGGGATTCAGAGCCCTGCTTGACATCTGAGATAGCACCAATCTCAGGATTCAAAGCCTTGCTCGACGTCTCAAACTGGCCAACCACCACCCACTCGGGATTCAGAGCCTAGCTCAATGACAGGACCCACCCCCAAACCCCCGAGATTAAGGGCTAAATTCTGCTCCCGTCTAAATTACGCATGACACGTAGGCTAAACCGACGTTCAACCTTCGTGTGACACGTAAGTCAGACAAGAGATTCTCGAGCCAACCGTACAAAAGCTCCCGGACTTTCCAGAGTGTGCAGAATCTACTATGGATCGCGTGTGTGATGTCTTCGTCTCTCTCAACCAATAACCCGCACCGTAACAACCTGGAGGGTATCAAAAAACACGAAAAGACTGTGAGTGGAAAAAAATAAAGTATAAGTATAAAAACAGTTCATAAAACAAGTACATTTATACCCTCCAATTAAAAAAACCAATGCATGCATATCAAATTCATGTCATAAAACCATTCAATATTCTGGTTAAGCAAACCATGTAAGAAAAACCGAACATAGTTTCCTTTTCTCAAATCCCGGGCCTCAGCCCAAAACCATCGAAAACCATTTAATCCGGGCGGAGCCCAAAACATCGAAAAACTAGTATTGAAAACCATCGTCATCAAAACTCAATGAAAATCCAAAACATATTTGAAACCACATATCCATCCATAGAACCTGCTGGATCTATCCGAGTCTTTAAACTCCCGAGTCTTTAAACTCAATCCAGGCATCAATATAATCCGAGTCTTTAAACTCTCAGGTATTTAAACTCAATAGGCCTACGGGGGAAATATCAATATCTGAGTCTTTAAACTCCTGAGTCTTTAAACTCATTCTGGGTCTTTAAACCCAATCCGGGTCCGCCCCATCATAATCATAGCCGGGTCTTTAAACCCAATAATCAGATCCAGAAAATCCAATCCAAACAATTTGAAAACCTTTTTCCATTTCCGAATCCGAATCCGCAATCTCATCAGGATCCCGAATCCAAACCCAAAACCCAAAACTCATAGCCATATCTATTTCCAAATCCGAGTCCGAAACCATCATTCCGTAAGCTAGCATCCGGAATAACCATTCTGAACCCAACCCGGAAATCCATTTTCAAGTTCCAAATCGAATCCAGAATCGTCATCCTGGAATCCGATTCCAAAACCCGAAAACACGTTTCTTAAAACCACTTTTTGAACTGGGCCTCTAAGCCCGAAGTCATTTTTTTTTAAATCCATTTTTAAATCTTTGAAATTAAATAATATTTCAAATCCCGACATCAAATCATTAAAACCAGGTTCAAATCACAACATCCATCAAATCTCGTAAATCGTGAAATTCAGTAAATACCTCAAAAAACGTGCAAAACCGTAAACCATCAAGATCATAAATCAAATCATAGAATCACGTATAGCAAACATATAAAAATATATATGCATGCATCATAAGTTTGAAAGCAAAGTCCACTCACAGACCATTATGTCGTCGCCTCGATACGCACACATCTATGCCGTTCTCGGTTAATCCGCTATCACCGGCCTTCCCGAACCTATCCAAATCCCAATATAAGGTTACTAACTACTTCACAATGATTATATTTAAGTCCCGTAATTTTTCCGAATTTTTAATTATTTTTAACTGAGGCCTAAAAACTTTGGACCTCCCGAAACTTATCGAGATGATGTTCAATTGGCTCGAAACCAGTGCCAAAATGTTCGTTACATCAATTATAACATTTCACATGTTGAACACTCCTTCATCCGAGGCAGCACACGCCCTCACGCGCCTCCCAAAGGGGCTGCGAGTGGGTGCCACGCGCTGACACTGTTCATCGTCTTCAAGCTTAAGTCGACCGGTTCAGATTGGTTCGAACCGGCCCGGTTCGACCGAACTGGCGTAAGCGGTTCAACCCTTTATTTCCTTTATTTTCAACCCATTCTTGATTCCAATTAGTCCTATAGCTTCCTTATATGATTTCTTATTGATTTGCAACTTCCAAATATACAATCAACGTCTCGAACTTACCTCCCAAATCAAAGGAGAAACTAGCCACGGTCCCTCATCGGTTTACCACGATTCCGGCCACCTTTCTTCCTGGTTTTGGTCCCAAACACCCTCTGGTAACCTTCATTTGCTCAACCAATTAACCAATCCATTCAACACTAACCAAATCAAAAATCACCATGTTTGAAATCAAACTTACCCATTCGTGGTTTCCACGGCCTCAATCCACGGCAGGGCTCGAACCTAATCTCGACCCACTCGTCTAAACTTGCTGAACCTCATCCCACTACTCAATTAGCTCATAAACCACTAGATCAAACAGAAGCAGAATCTGGCTAAAGATGGAATTCACGGTTCTTACCCTTTACACTTGGCGCCGTGCTCGACACTCCCTAACAGCAGCACCACCACTTTCCTCATCATCCTTTATCTTAGGTGTATTCACAAAGTAACCTTAGTTGAGGAAGAATCGAAGGGGGTGAGTGGGAGGATTTGCACATGCTCTGTTTTTTTTTTTCTGTTTTCCCTAAGTCGTGCAACAAGATTTAAACCTGAGATAAAGTGAGGCGGTGAGAGGGTTCTACTATCCACTAGATTGGGCTAGGTGTCCACTTCCCTGTAGTCAGAACTCCCTAGAACAGACACTTGTCAAACACTAACTGGGCACAGATCCCAAGGAATCACAATGACCATTTTACCCTTATTTGTACAAATTACCGTTCTGCCCTTCACGTTTCTAGATCTGTAACTTTGTCGTCCGAACTCCAATCGACATGTGCCGCCTGTCGTTGTACTCAGGGCATCGAGACCTTCCTAACGGTCCTTGAAGTGCATGAAAATTCCATGTCATTTGAAAAGTCAATAAATTTCCCCTTTTTAACCAAATTACCAAAGTACCCTCAAGCTTCCGAACGTCATAACTTTTCCCTCGAATGTCGGAATGTAACGACCCGTCCCAGGAATCGGGATTAGATTATTTGTTAATGACGGCTTAGTGAAGTTAAGCGATGATTAGTTGGATGATTTCGGACGGACGGTGCAAAATGACGATTTTGCCCCTGAAATGGGCAAAAATGTTGACTTTTTGTTTGGATGGTCAAATGGACTTTGACCGATGACCGTGACGTAGTTCGGGACGTCACGAGTTCATAGACAGGTGGCACGTCCAATTCCGACATCCGAGGAAAAAGTTATGACGTTCGAAAGTTCGAGGGCACTTTAGTAATTTTGATGGAATAGGGGCAATGATTGACTTTTTAGACGACAAGTCAAATTCACATGTTTCGATGACCGTTGAGAAGGTCTCGATGCCCTGAGTACAACAACAGGCGGCACGCCGTCATTGGGCGTCGGACGACAAATTACAGGTCTAAAAATAAGAAGGGCAAAATGGTAATTTGCCATCTAAGGGCATTTTGGTCTTTTGGCTAGCATTGGGATTAAGGCCCAGTGGTCAGGGGACACTTGGCTGTTCCAACACATTTTTCCACAAAAAGGGTGACACTTGGCCTCTGGAGACTTGTGGAACATTGGATGGACGACCGCCTTATTTTCTTTTAAACCAAATCTGTGCACGGGTTGGGAAAACAGGAGAGCAGAGTGGCTGGGATTGTGCGTGTGGGTGAACCGTGAGAAACAACCCAAGTCCTCCTCAATCGTGAAATGAGTGGGAAGGAAATTGAGGGATTAGATGTTAAGTTGGTGCCACCGTGAAGCCTGTCGTGGGTGGCGGCTCTGAACCAGGAATCCCTTATAACCCGTGAACCTTAATTGTACACAATCAACTTCAAACCTCACTGTTTGACTAGAGCTTGCGAAGGAGGGTTGGACAGGGGACTCAAACACACGTGGTGGTGTCCACGGCGGAGTACGACGACGATGGTAAGTCCTCTGTTTTCGTTAACAGTTCAGTTGGACTTAGGAAATGATCAATCACGATTTGGTGTTTATTGGTTCATTTTGTTGTTTGGAAATGTTTCTAGAGGTTACACAGAGTGTTTTGGACTTGAAGACAGGGAATAAGCAGGCTAAAAACACTAGAAACCGATGGAGGAAGAACAGTGTTTGAAGGTTGATTGAACAGGTAAGGAAACAAGTTTTAATTTTATGATTTAATTAGCTAAAACATTTGAGGAATTGGGACGAAATTAGTGGGCTAAACGGAATTGAAAAAGATGAAAAAACAAGGAAGAACTGCCCTTGCCGGTTCGGCTGGACCGGGTTGAACCGAACCGGTCTGGACCCGGTTCGGTAGAGGTTGAAGATGAACAGTGTTGGGCGCGTGGCTCCCATGCGCAGCCACTTCAGGCGGCGCGTGAGAGCGCGTGACACGTCTTTTGAGGATATTTCCAACACAACTTTTAAAGTATTCGATATAACGAACATTTTGGCACTGGTTTCGAGTCAATCGGACATCGTCTCGATATGGATGTCCAATGGTTTTAGGGCTCGTTTAAAAATAGTTAAAAATACGGAAAAATTATGGGACTTGAGTAGGACTTTTATGAAGTAGTTAGTGACCTCGTTATGGGCTTTGGACAGGTTCGAGAAAGCCGAGGATAGCGAACTGGCAGAGAACGGCGTAAGTGCACGGGTATCGAGGCGACGACTAAATGGTCTGTGAGTGAACTTTGCTTTCTAACTCTTGATGCATGCATATATGTTTTTATATGTTTTCTATACTTGATTCTATGACTTGATTTATGATCGTGTTGGTTTACGGTTTGTGCACGTTTTTCGAGGAAATGACGGTATTTCACGTTTTACGAGATTTTGATGGATATTGTGATTTGAACCTGGTTTTACTGCTTTGATTTCGGGATTTGAAATACGATTGGATTTCAAAGAAAGTAAAAGGAATTTGGAAAGTGTTTTCGGGCTTAAAGCCCATTTCAGAAAAGTGGTTTTGAGAAACGTGATTTCGGGTTTTTGAATCGGATTTCCAGATGACGATTCGGGATTCGATTTGGGACTTGAAAGTGGATTCCGGGTTTGAGTTCGGAATGGTTATTCCGGATGCTAGCTTACGGAATGATGGTTGCGGACTCGGATCTGGAAAGGAGATGGATATGAGTTCTGGGTTTGGATTCGGGATCCTGATGAGATTGCGGATTCGGATTCGGAAAGGGAAAAATGGTTTTCAATGGTTTTGGATTGGATTTGCTGGATCTGGTTATTGGGTTTAAAGACCCGGATTATGTTATGACTGGGGACGGGCCCGGATTGGGTTTAAAGACCCGGATTGAGTTTAAGGACTCGGGAGTTTAAAGACTCGGATATTGATATTTCCCCCATAGGCCTGTTGAGTTTAAAGACTCGGATTATATTGAGGCCTGGATTGAGTTTAAAGACTCGGGAGTTTAAAGACTCGGATAGATCCAGCAGGTTTGATGGATGAAAATGTGGTTTTCAATGTATTTTGGTTTTCACTGAGACTTGATGATGGTTTTGAATAAAGGTTTTCCGAGGTTTTGGGCTCTGCCCGGATGACATGGCTTTGATGGTTTGGGCTGAGGCCCGGAAATTGGAAAAGGAAACTACTTGGTTTTCTTACGTGGTTTTATGACATGAATTTGATATGCATGCATTGGTTTTTGAAACGGAGGGGATAAATGTAATTGTATTTTCTGATAACTGTTTTTTGAACTTATCATTTATTTTTGTCCACTCACAGTCTTTTCGTGTTTTCGATACCCTCCAGGTTGTTGCGGTGCAGGCTATTGGTCGAGAATGACAGAGACATCACACCCGAGATCCACAGTAGTTTCGACGCACTCTGTGAAGTCCGGATACTTTGAGGATGGTTCGATCGACAATCCCTTATCCGACTTACGTGTCACATGGAGGTTGGACGTCTATTTAACCTTCTTGTCATGCGTAAGTTAAACGGGAGCAGGGTTTAGCCCTTAATCCCGGGAGATTAGGGGTGGGCCCTGACACGGAATCGGACGTGCCACCTGTCTATGAACTCGTGATGTCCCGAACTACGTCACGGGCATCGGTCAAAGTCCATTTGACCGTCCGAACGAAAAGTCAACATTTGTGCCCATTCCAAGGGCAAAATCGTCATTTCGCACCGTCCGTCTGAAATCGTCCAACTAATTACTGATTAACCTCACTAATCCATCATTAATCACTAATATAATCCTGATTTCTGGAACGGGTCGTTACACTCAACGTCTGAGTGGTCATCCCACAACACCAATCTCGGGAAAGGAGCTTAGCCCAACGTGACAGGACCCATCCCGATCTCACTGGGACCACTCGGGGATGTGCCCTACTCCCGTCTAACAACGACTCTAAACATACTGAAAATACCCTTAACCGAACTAAAGTTTTCGAATTAAATAAATAAAGTTAAACATATGAATTCAGAGTTCAATGTTGTCAGACCAGGGATAGTACAAATACAAAATACGAGCACAAATGTCAGGTTACAAAATAGTTCTCATCCTACCCAACAGGGTGTACAGGTGCACAACAAAAGAATCTATGCCTCGTACTCCGGATCCTCCTTTTCTACATCAGTAGCACGGCCTAGAGGGGCCAATTAAAACAATAAAGAGTGAGTGGGCCGAAAATAAGCAAGTTTCCAAAACCAGTTTAATAACATAATAATCATAAGGTTTTACCCCTCTGATTTCAAAACTTGCATGCATTGGATCAAATATAAGTAATCATAACCGTATCATAAATTATAGAATCATATAAATAACTTAATAGGGAAAACCATCATAATAGTGCACTATAAAACCAAACCCCGACATCTCTGATGTCTGGCACCCCCAATGCATAATAATGTCACGGTCCTAATGTTACGCGTGCCACTCAAGGTCTCAAATCCCGAGTATTCCCCTAGGTCCACCAGTGTCCGGTATCCCGGATCACTGCCCGATGTATAATCATAATTGCCCTCCTGATCGTGAGTTACCCCACAAGGGTGACTCCTCTTAGGTAGTGCGTCGTGACTACTCTAGGGTCCGCCCAGGTCAACGACCTTCCCTGGAGGAGACAATAAAAATAAGGTCGGTAGTTACAACACTATAGTAGTATAGATATACCGAATCCCCTTATAATCCCTGAAAACAATCCATATATAATCCAGACGGGTCTCATCCCAAAACACCATAATATGTAATAAGCATCATAAAGTAATACCCATAATAGTCCCGTCTCAATTATAAAGTGAAATAGTAAAAACATTTATGCATGCAATCATTTAAAAATCAAAAGCCCACTCATACACGATCCTTGCTGCTCAAACGACCGCCTAAACCTGTCCAAACACATCCAAAAGTCACTAATGAACTCCATAAGTTCAACCCTAAAACATTAGAATAGTACCGGCCCAGGAAAGCAGCCCGAACACGCTTCTCGAGACATTAAACCCAATTTTGACCAACTTAATGATCTCCGATCGACAAGAAACCACCGCCATTAAATTCGTATCGTCGAACCTAAAAGATGGTGGTGGTCCCACTTCAAACACTATTCACTTGTGCCCACACGCCTGGTCAACCCTCAGTCAATGCTACTATAGTGTTGCTGATGTCATTGCTGATGTCATCGCTGACGTCATCTGACATCTATCGGGTCTGGCATGTCAGACTCTGACAGGTACCACGTGTCACCCGATGACTGGTCCACGTCACTACCACGTGACGGACATCCACTGGGCCACGTGTTTGACAGGTCTGACTTGATGACATCATCCCTGACCTTCGACGGGTCAACTCGGATGTCTGTAACCGGGTCGCGCAGACCCGCGACTTGACTCGGTCACCGTTTCTCCATTTTTCATCCATTTTTCCTCTGGTTTTTTCCTAAGTTTTTGTCTTAGTCCCATTAAGAATTCTAACTAATCAAAATCACTAAAAATGGACTAGATCTCACCTGCAACTTCGATGAACAGTGACTCGTGGTTTTCTCCTTCGATATCTATCTGTTCCAGCCACCGTTTGCCTCCAAACTTAGCCCACCTTGCTCGTCTCAGTCCCTAGAACATAATAGGGTCCATAACATCGATTAACATATGCTGGAAACACGACTTCCATTTTTAGCCTAGAAACATAGTTTTAGATTACGGTATTTCTCACCTCCCGTCGTCGCTCCATCGTAGCTCAGCCTTGTCGTGACGTTGCCTGCTCCCCCTGGTCACTCTCTCAGTCGATCTCCCTCAGCTGGTCACGGTGGACGGTGAAGGTGGTCGGGTATGGTGGTAAGCAGTTATTTGTGTGTGTGTGTGTGTGTGTGTGTGTGTGTGTGTGTGTGTGTGTGTGTGTGTGTGTGTGTGTGTGTGTGTGTGTGTGTGTGTGTGTGTGTGTGTGTGTGTGTGTGTGTGTGTGTGTGTGTGTTTGGTTTTAGGTAACAGCCGAATAGGGGGGAAGAGAGAGATTAGTGAGGTTTAAATAGGCCAATCAGATTTATCCATGTGAAACCCTAGCTGTGGGATGAGTGACACTTGTCACTCATCCAAGTGTCCATAATTAATTTCCCACCAATTAGACAATAATTAATTAACACAATTCCTGAGACGTAAATTTATCCGTTTTCGATCCCGTGACCATAACTTCTCCGTACGAAGTCTGATTTCGACATGCCGCCTGCCTACGGACTCGTGACGTCCCGATCTACATCACGGTCATATGTCAAAGTCCAAAATATCTCCCAGGTCAAAAGTCAACTTTTTTCCCCCACCAAGGGTAAAATGGTCATTTTACATTAAAATATTATTTATGAAAATTCGGGTCATTACACAACATCTGAGACCGTCCACAATCCGCTCAAACATACTGAGATTTGTTCGCAAATACAACCATGCATATCTCAAAAAACAATATATTGTTCACAGAAGCATGCAAAATCACAATTAGTTATCATTTCATCATCCATATATTACCATCATACCATTACTAATATAATCATCATCATCTCATATGACATCATGTATTCATCAACAAATCACAATCACTAACATAATCGTCAAGCTCAACATATAGCTATTCTTTAACCAATTTACAATCTCGTAAATCGTGTATTAAGAAATTTTCATTAAAATCCCATATTCATTTAACATTCTCAGATAAATCATTCTTAATCTTGTCTTTCATCATCCAGTCAAACCAAATTCGAAATCAAAGCTTAGTCTAACCACCAAAACATAAGTAACGTTTTCGTTATATCCTTAAAATTCACTAAACATATTCCATTTATTATCATGAAAATCACGTTAGAAAAATAATTAAACATGAAGCTTATATTCCAAAAATAAAATATCCGAGACCGTGCTCTAATACCAAGTTGACAGGACCCGTCCCAAGTACTCATGGAAACCGGACCGGTCTTGCTCCCCCCCGGACCATTTCTGTCATACAAGGGATTTTGCTAATTTTAATCGCATCCAACTTGTAATAAACTAACTGAATTGACTCTTCTTTTATGGGGTTACCGCCCACATCCAACCCACTAACTCCATTAAAAGCGGAATTCTGCTAGTTCATCCATAATTTAATTTTACATCCGTTATTACACTTATCATAATTTATAACATTAATTACTTAAGAATTTGGTTAAATAACCATTTATTCAAAATACCCATCTATTCTCTCATTTTCAATATTCGAATTCAAGTAACTCACCATAATTTAGACTAGGTATTATGTTCTATATATTAGTAACAAATAAAATTCAAATATAACTAGATCTATAATCAATATTGACAGGACCGCCCCCGAAAGGGGCATCGTTGACCGTGCCCGGTCCTGCTCCCGTCTGGCAAGATGACTGAAAATCCCAAATCGCCCTCAGTGCTTGCCAAACCAGGGATAGCCACACATACTTACTCATGCCTCCGCCCCTCGTACAGCCTCGTACAACGCGCCACGACCTGGAGGGTCAATAAAAAAAACAAAAGGTGTGAGTGGACAAAAATAAATCAGTTTAGCAAAACAGTTACAACAAACATTTTACCCTCCGCGTAAAAACGAATGCATGCATACACAAAACCATTTCGCAAAAAGGTTAAGATTTTCCACATAAGAAAAACGGTGTATCAATTTCCAACACAAGGAAAAACTTGTACGAACCTCAAAATCATTTTTCCGTTCTCAACCATCGGGTCTTAGCCCGCAATCATAAACACCGGGCCTCAGCCCAAAACCAGGAATCAAAACCAAATGCACAACATAATCCAAAACCATCAACCATATACCGGGCCACTGCCCAACTCAACCGAAACATCAGAGATCATCAATAAATCACAAGTCAATCATTTTGCTGGATATCAAGTGCGCCCGAGTCTTTAAACTCAAAACCATGCACATAAACAGGCCTTCCCGGGATATCAACGAGTCTTTAAACTCAAAACATAAGCACTAGGCCTCGGGGGTATCACAGTAACCGAGTCTTTAAACTCACGAGTCTTTAAACTCATTAAGGGCCCTCCCCCGTCATCAATTAACCGAGTCTTTAAACTCAAAACGTGCTCCAGCAATGGCACCGGGTTTTTAAACCCAAAACAGTTTTCAAACACAACAACGGTCTTTAAACCCCAAGCAATTTTCAACGGGTCTTTAAACCCCCAAACAGTTTATTAATCACGACAACGTGGGATTCATCCCAAAATCACATTTTTCACAACAGGACCCATGGTCCGAATTTCCACATTCATTTTCCCCAAATCATACTTTACAAACATAAACAAATCATCATTAGACACGGGGCATGCACAATCATAGCGAATCACTTTATTAAATCCTTTTTCATTCTCGAATTGGAATTCGCAATAATGATTCCGTAAGCCGGCATCCGGAAGCATCATCCCGAACCCAAACCAAGAATCCACTTTAAATTTCCAAAAACCAAAACCTCGTTCGTTGAAATTTCTTTTGTGCCCCGAGCATCAAGCCCGAAATCACCTTTTCCAAAATCCATTTTAATTCCTTGAAATCACTTCATTTCTCAAATCTCATTATCAAAACATCAAGACCACAATCATAATTACCAAAATCACAAGTCTCATTTTAATTCCCCAATTCAAACATCAACAGTGATCAAATCACAATAACTCCAAAATCTCGTAAAACGTGCAAATCTGGAACTTTCTCGAAAAACGTGTCAAAATCGTAAGTCACACTCGCAAATCATAAACAACCTTCTTAAATCATTTTACACCCATTTCATATAACTTCTTCCCTTAAACCATCATTAAGCATACGAGTGACCATAGTCTCGAAATACGTGGAATTTCACATGTATAGTAAAAATGTGTATAAATACGGGAATCGAATACGTATAAATACGGAAATCGAAATCAACCACAACTTATAATCATAGAAATAATTTATGCATGCATTAAATTTTGAAAGCAACGTCCACTCACACACCATCCTTAAGGCTCGGTTTGCGCCGCACGCATGCCCGTAATTTCCGATATTTCCAGAAATTCCAAATCCTGTCCGAAAACACATTCCCGGGTCATTAAGGTCTCAAATAACATCATACTAATTCCTCATAATTTTCCGGAAATCAATCGTTAATTAAAAATGTAACCTAAACCTTCGGACCCTCGGAATAACATCGAGACAGTGTCCGAAAATTCCGAAACCAACGCTAAAAAGTTCGTTACACTGAGTAGGACGAAAGTCGTTTTGAACTCACCTTGAGAAAACGTCCCACGCGCCGTCACGCGCCGCCGCAAGCGGCTGCGCGTGACACCCACGCGCCAGCTACAGTAACTCCAACGGTCACCTTCCTCACCCGATTCCACTGTAAAACGGGTGTGCGACCCGCGACTGGACCCGTTTCAATCCCTGCAAATATCCACCAAACTCCTTCAATTAAACTCTCAGATAGCATCGAAATGGACCTAATTTAAGTTCTGTTTTACTCCTTCACGTCGACATGGCCTAAAACTAGCTCAATCGAATACGGGTCCTAATCGGGTTCGTAGTTCCCATTCAACACACAGTCACTGTTTCCTTCAATTGATCAATTAGGAAGCACCGTAGACTCACCCTCACGATGATCGTGAACTCAATTCCACAAGAGCTTACCTCCACAACCACGACTCCAAACTCGCTTTTCCGATGAACAACCGTCCACTGTTCATCACTGGAAGTGTAGCAATACTCATCGTTTTCTTCAATTTCTTCACTCAGTAGCATCGTAGGATCCATAAGAACATGTTCCTGAGCTCAATTTTGAGGTCTCAGGCCTCCAACCATCTGGACTCCACCACGGCCCGTTCCCAGAAACTGGACTCCAGTCTGGGGTCAAAACACGACCACCTCCATTCGATTTTTGCGTGGTTGCAGTCGACACCAACCCAGAAAGCTACAATTGATCTCTGTTTCAGCCCTCTCCACTCACAGATTTAAATTTGATTTTCCCACCATTTCCAAATTTTCCAGATTACTGCCTCCCTCACTCTCAACCCCCCCCCCCTAGAGTCCCTCTGTTCTCCGCCTCTCCAAAACCCGTTAGACTGCTTCTCTCCCTCACACAATGTCTCCCGATCTGCCTAAACCTCTCAATTTCAAACGCGGCTTCACAATTTCTCTGCTCCCCAGTTCCAATGGCACGCCTGGTTTCAGCCTCAGTTCAAGCCCCCCGTGCTCTGCAAACTGTCCCAGCCACGGCAAGGTGTCCCCCACGACCTCAACTGACCCCAAGCACACACAATTAACAATTCCAGTGCCTCAATTCCAACTTCACCCGTGCACTGATCGTGCTTGCACAGAGGAGGTGGGAATTCGAACTGATGGAGAATAAGGAAATGAACGGCCCAGATTTGTCCAAGCTGAAGGATCAGATCAGATGAAGGGTTTAGATTCACTCTTGGGATTTAGTGGCAAATTTTAAAATAATCAACCCCAAATAATTTAATCCACAATCACCAGATCAAAGTACCAGTCCATATTTTATTGTTATTGGTCCCTGGGCCCCACCTAGAACATCTAACCCAATCGGAATAAGCCACGTGTCCTTGCCTCGAAGTGCGTGCATAGTGTAATCGAGCTTCCGTGACCCGTAACTTTCCCGTCCGAAGTCCGATTTCGACGTGCCGCCTGTCGTTGTATTCAGGGCATCGAGACCTTCCTAACGGTCCTTGGCCCTCGGCCATCGGACCCCCCGATCAAAAAGTCAACATTTCCCTTATTCTGTCCAAATTACGATAATGCCCCTGGACTTCCGAACGTCATAACTTTCACCACGAACGTCGGAATCGAACGTGCCACCTGTCTATGATCACGTGACGTCCCAAACTACGTCACAGTCACTGGTCAAAGTCCATTTGACCGTCCGAATAAAAAGTCAAAGTCTTGCCCACGACTAGGGGCAAAACGGTCATTTTGCATCGTTCGTCCGATTCCACCCAACTAACCACCGATTAACCCTCATTAATCGTGATTAGTTACTAACCTAATCTCGAATTCCGGGATGAGTCGTTACAAATATCTCCACTAATTCATCTTCTCCCTCATGGTTCTCAAATTGTTATTTCAATTTCAATTAATCGTTTAATATGAATAGTGATCGAGAAAACAATTAAGGGTGTGAAGATAACAATAATGATAATGAATGAATGCTTAATAATTAAGCATCATCACAACACTATGTAGAAATATTCATATACTCACTTCTTGTTTTACTAAAAAACCCATATTCCTTCCACCCTTCCATCATTATTACCCACTTAATAACATCCAAGAGAGATCATAAGGAGGTCCTTATGATCCTATAACAATAACAAGATAACCATCTAGTTTATAAGCGTTCACATACTCCATAATTTGCCACCCTTTCCTCAAATAGTGGATCACCATATTTCATCAATATTAATTCACTTTCAGTATCATATGTGCATAACTTAAGTACTTAGTTATCATAAGTATCATGATTAATTTAAGAGAATATAAATAGGACATAAAAACTTTGATTGAGCATAACTTTCTCATATGAGGTTCAATTAACTCAAACCTTGGATCATTAAACTCAACATAAAATCCTGAACACTTTTCATGTTGACCAAAAAACCAAAATCAACCCCACGTGCCATCACGCGCCAACCGAAGTCACTGCTCGTGGCCTTCACGTTCCAGGGGCACTATTCACTATATTTTTCCCATCGCATGTTCGACTCATAGGTCTATGCAATCCCACCCGAATTGTACAGGTTGACCCGTTAATATCTCTATTATTTCTCAACCATTTTACATGTTTCAGTAATCAAAGTTAATCTACTCAATCCCACGAAGAGTTCTACAATATCAAAACACGAAGAACTTACCTCGATCGAGCTCTCCAAGTTTATTGTATTTCGGCCATGGCTTCCCACACTTATTGCGGCTATTCCAAGTCTCCTCCCTTCATTGTTTTAGTCCCTGAGTGACCTTAAGAGCTTTATTAGTCATCTAAGATCCCCAGATATCCACCAGAGAGCCTCATAAACAATTGGTGATTCACGACCACCGTAACCCTCACGAGTTTGAGTCATGAGATCAACCAGAACCTTCATCCTCGTCCCTTTCATTCCTTCCATCATGAATTCCTTCTTTTCTTCGCCTTCTCCTCTTCTTCTCTATGGTTTCCTCTCTTCTCTCTCACATTTTTTCCTTTTTTTTTTCTCCTAATTTTGGCCTTCCACCACCGTACACACACAAACACATACACATACAGATTTTTAGGGGCTTAGGTCGATAGAAAATGGAAGGAAAGTATTTCAAGAATTTTCTAGATTTATACGCATGATTCATATGCTAATTTATAAAATTACCACATTACCCTTAAACCAAAATTACCATAATACCCTTATACTATTTTGACCCAAAACTATTTTATCTGAACACCATTTTTGGCATGCCGCATGTCTATGTACTGAAGAACTCGAGACCTTCATAACGGTCCTTCCGGAATGTCTAAAAAATTTCCAGATCAAAGTGTCAATATTTTGACATAACAAGGGAAAAATCATCATTTTATTTTTCTCAATCGTTCGAGGCGTTACAATGGGTCCTGCCACTAAAGTCAAGGCTTTGTCTCTCAAATGACATTGTTAATGAAATTTTGCCTAAGACTTTTTTTTTTGTGTTTCTAATGAGGAGGGGTAAGGGGCAATATAACTGTCTGAAAATTCAAAAAAGATAATTTTGGAAAATTAAATGAGAAATAACGATTTTACCCTATGACATTCTAACTTGAGCACTTTTTGAATGTTTCATGAGGACCATTAAGTAGGTTTCGATGTTTTGAATTCCTAGATAGGCAATACACTGAAATAAGAGATCAAATGAGTTAGTTACGGGTAAAATGTTGACTAGGGGTATTTTGGTAATTTTGGTATAAATGGTATTTTGATAATTTTATAAGAGGGATATTCTAGGATAGTCTAGAATTTTCTTTTTTCCCTCCCTTAACCTTTACTTCAATTGACATACTATATATATATATATATATATATATTTACATGCAATTAGTGTGCGGGTGTTTTTCGGTGGGTTGGAGCCGAGAAGAAAAATAGAGCAATGAATAACAGGGAGGGGGAAAGAAAAGCTAGGGAGAGAAAGAGAAAGTGAGAGGAGAAGAATCATGAGGGATAGGAGAACCAGAATACAAGTGGTGAGGTGGAGACACCCCGAGACTCGAAAACCCAAGAACAAATTTGTTAAGCTTTCAAACTCACAATGGATGTTTTAGCCATGGAAGCTTGAAAGAAATATCATTATGATCTTCCCTGAACTTATCATGATTTGGATGTGGAAAAGCCTCAGAAATGTTCCTTGAACAATGGCCGAAACTTGAAGGTAAGCATCACTGATTTCTAGCACGAGTTACTTGCGTTTGAGATTGTAGACATGTTTCTGGATTTGAGGAGATTAGATTTGATGTATAAAATGTAAACTTTAGATGTGAAATGACATAATTATAGACTTACAGTCAGGTCAACCCACCAGGCCGGGAAACCCAAAATTAGGAAAACGGGTTGACCCGATGAAGGTTAGGGGGTAACTTGTTACAAGCGCGTGGACACCACACGCAGAGACTGTGGGGGCGCGTGCCACCATATCTTGATTTCCTGTCAAGACATTTTTTTTTTCATGTTTTCAATATTACGAATCCAATGGCGCAAATTTTGAGTCGAACAGACACCTCCTCGAGGTAGTTTTAAGTGTCTGAAGTTATGCTTAATTTAAAAAAATTTGTATTCAAATCCCGAGAATTAGGGATCGTGTTAGGAGGTTACGTGGGACTTTAGTAAACCAAAACTATAATTTTTTATAGGTGACATAGCCCCTGGAGTCGACGAGGAACACTCGAATCAGGATTAAACTGCGAAATAAGATTGTGAGTGGACTTTTCTTTTTATAAATTATTATGCATGCATATCTGAATGTTTTAATTTCTTTATTACATGATTTATGTGGTAATGGTTCGATTATGATTTTGAAAGCTTAACGGGTTTGTTCTTAGGTTTCGGATCCAGGGGTGTCTCCACCTCTCCAGTTGTATTCTAGTTCTCTTCTCCCACGAGACTATTCTCATCTTTATTTCTCTTTCTCTCCCTGCCTTTCTTTCCCCCTCCCCATTTTTCCTTGCTCTGTTTTTCTTCTCGGCTCCAACGTACCGAAAACACCTGCACACCAATTACATGTATGTATGTATATATATAAGTATGTCGGTGGAAGGAAGGTATAAGGGAGGGAAAAAGAAAATTATAGACAATCCCAAAACATCCTTCTTGTAAAATTACCAAAATTTTATTTTATATCAAAATTACCAAAATACCCAAAGTCAACTTTTGACCCAGAACTAATTCATTCGATCTTCGATTCCGACGTACGGCCTATCTACGAATTCAAAACATCGAGACCTATGCAACGGTCCGCACAAAACGTCCAAAAAGTGCCCAAGTCAAAAAGTTAACTTTTGACTTTATAAGGGAAAAAAAGGTCATTTTGCTTTTAATTTTCCAAAATGACATTTTTTGAATTTTCAGGCCATTACATGCAAGAATTCAATTTATTTATGAAATATAGAAATCTCATATAATATATCTAAAATACTACTTAATTCTACTTTATTTTACTTAACTTATATGGATATAAAAAATAATAATTAAATATTATCATAACGAATAAAACTTTATTTTATAAAATTTAAATTATATTAAAAATATTGCAAGTCTAATAAAAAATATACCAATAATTTAAATTGAAAAATAAAATCAATTACTGAGGAGGGGTGAATCAATTTTGATCATTTTTTAGGTTGATAATCACCTTGTTCATGATTTTCATGATAGTTGCCGCTAAGATTGCTCCCTTGTCCATTTGTGATTGCCAATTACCTCTTTCTCCAGTATCTTTGTTTGTTTGGACCCATTGTTTCAGTATCTTTCTCCATAATTATATCTTCTCGTTCTATTCGTCTTTCTTTCTCTTTTTACAATTTCAATGCTTGTTCAAATTGTAATGTCTTCGCATAATCTTCATTTTTTTCTTTTTCCGTAAGTCTGCCACTTCCAAATTTAGCATCGCAATGGCCTCCATGGTGGCATAAATTTCATTATTATCAATCATCTATAACTTTCACTTTCTTCGCATTTCTTTTGATTGTTTCCTTCTTGGAGGTCGTACAAAGGAACCTACATTGGCTCTGAGATTTTCCTTTTTCCCATCTTCCCAAATTAATTGGAGATTCATGTGGTGATAAACCATTTGGAGAAGTTTGACTTACTTCATACTCTCTACAATGTGAATTTTTGAAATACTCGCAATATTTGCATATCTCCCAACAATTAAGAAACATAAATTGCGAATTCATTTTTGCTTTATAATAGACATCTACTTGTAATCTAAACATATATCCAAGAAGAATTGTTCAATTAAAAAAATAAATTGTTCACAATGATAATACATTTATAAATTTATAAATTGTCACCTCATTCATCTGATTGGCACCACTACGATGAAAATTCGCAGCTTGTTTTAAAGCTCTTTGCTTTTTTTTGAGCATCGGTCGCATTTTTTCCACCTATTTGAAAACTCCTGAACGATCTTCTACATGACCATCCCAATTTTCGACATAGTGGTTTTGAACATGTACCCAAAATGCGTTGTTTGTTTAATTGGTTTTTTCAACTGCATCTGAAGTGACAATTAGCCAAGCTTTACACAACATCACTTCTTCCTCGTTGGACCATTTCTGATTTGGTGCCATATTTGAGAATAAAAAGTTTGAGCAATATGTAAAAGATATAAGTATGAAGAACTTAAGTTTGAATTGGAAAGAATAAAATGTGTATTTAAGCAATATGATGATTAAATGATAAGTATTTAGAGAAGTAAATATTAATATTGGATTGGTATTTGAATTGTCATATTAAAAGAAAGAAAAAAATTCGTTGATTAAAAGAGCTGTTGTTATTATATATATATATATATATATATAAATTCAAACAAAGAAAGCCATTAGGATGTGCCACATGGTGCCCTATTTGATGGGAGAAATCAAAGATCTGTTCAATTTGGAAGTTTGCAGCTTCACATTAGAGAAACAAGTGGTTTGCATTACAATAGGGAGAAAAATAGTGGGATGCACGTGATGGCTTGAGTGCTTTGCAGGTGGGCCAGAAGCCCAGCCCGGTCTGTCAAAGGGGCTAGAATTTCCCCAAAGCTTGCCCAAGTCTGGTTCAATTTAGATGGGTTAGAAACCCAAATTGAAGGGTAAATGGCTATTTGGAGCCTTTCTTTTACTATTTGAGCACCATTAGACATACTCTAGGTATCCTCTATTAGTCAAATTCTTAATTGCTGAGTTGTCATTTTTAGTAAAATTTTTAGGCTGAGTTAGAGTTCATGTAAATAAAAACTAATTAAAAATGAAATATTTAAAATAATTAATATAATTTTAAAATAATTATAAAACAAAATTATTATCAAAAAAATCTTAAACACCTCCCCACACCATTCATCCATTTATCTCCTCGTCTTCGCATCCTCAAAATCTCATAGATTCAACCCAAACCATGCTTCCTCAATTCTATTTACAAAATCCAATTATGAACCGAGTATTTTTCATCATCTTAAGGGGGTGTATTCGTTTATAACATTTAAATATTTTCAAAGACTTATTTTAAATGAAAATTTTTAAAGACATTTTAAAAATCCTATAAACTGGTATGGACATTTAGGTATTATCCAAACACTTTTTATAAATCCAATTCTGGACTTTCTCTTTATTTGGTTAACTTTGATGGACATATATTAACAAATTTTAATGGACATCATGACTTTTATATTTTATTCTTTATTCTTACAATGATTTCTTTCATCTGAACATAGTAGTTGAACCCATCACTCCATCATCATCATCAATTTTAGTCGCATATTCAGCAGAGACTAGTATCACTTTCACACACTCGCACTTATTATATATTTTTTATATTGAAATTGATCACATATTATAATTGATATATTGGATGCTTTTGAATATGTTTGAGGCTTTGGAATCGTTCCAAGGTGGTTTTGAAATTTTCTGGAAATTTTCTTTATTTTTTGGAAAATATGAGATTACTATGAAGTTATCGTCAGTAAAAGCTCAAAAACACCTTTGGTGATGAAAAACTTGAAGAACATTGCCGCAAAAGGGGCAAAAGTGACAATTTCTAGAAAAAAAAATCTGCAGAATTATCCATAAAAATATGCACTAAAATAAAGAATTTTTTGTCACCTTATGGCGCATATTTCTTCAAATTAATTTTTACTATGGGATGAACCATCCATATAAAGGAACACAAGTCTATTTGGAGAAAATTTTATCGAAAGAAGGGACGTTGTTGAGCAAATATCTTGTGAGGTTATCAAGTAACCATTTTTTGTCTTATTATATGTATATTTCTAATGCAGAATCTCCCCAAGTTCACAACTTAAACAAGTACTTAAAATATAAGTCCTAATTGAATAAAGTTGTGTGTTTTGACTTTTTTTTTTTAATAATATTAGAAGTCTTAATTGAGTACACAAGACTTTTTAAAAGTCTTTTAAAACATTTAAATATCCTAATTGTATACACTTATATTTTTAAAGTCTTTAAAAATAATTAAATGTCCTAATTGAATACACCATCTTTAGCCAAGATGAAAAGTCTGAAGTGTAAGGTGAACCAAATTCTCTCTCAAAATCTCAATCTTAGATGGAGAGCACTGGCAACCGCAAATTCAAACCCCAATTATCTCACAATACAACTTGACGAAGACGAGTTAACAACGATTCCAGCTTGCCCAAGTTCAAATTTTGGATGGTCAGAAACCCATCATAGCCCTCAACCCAATCTCCTCTATTTTGATGCTTATTGTTAATGGTGTACTCTTTCCCCTTCATCTCCTGTTCCACTTTGACCTATCCCACCCAATCCAAAACCACTTCGTCCCAACTGGCCCAAACTCACCTTACAACCACCTATTTGAGACGACCCACCCCCAATCCCTCGGGATTAAGGGATAAGTCATGCTCCCGTCTAACCCACGTGCGATACGAAGGCTAAACACCTGTCTAACTTCCCTGGAACACGTAAGCCAGACAAGGGATACCCAGGTCAACGTACCAAAAACCAACTTGAGTTAACCAGAGTTCGCAACATCACTGTGGATCGTGTGTGTGATGTCGCTGTCTCACTAACAACAGCCCGCACCGCATCAACCTGGAGGGTATCGAAAACATAAAAGACTGTGAATGGACAAAAATAAATAACAAGTTCATAAAACATTTCATAAGAAAAGACATTTATACCCTCCATGTAAAAGCAATGCATACATTCGAAATCCAGTTCATTTTCAGCATAAGAAAACCATTTTATTTTCAAGATAATAAAAACCGTTTATGAAAACCGAAATCATTTTCTTTTCGCAAATCCCGGGCCTCAGCCCAAAACCATCAATCAAATCCAAGTACGGGAACTCAGCCCAAAAACCACAAATCCAAATCATCCGGGCCACAGCCCAAAACATCTGAAAACATGTGAAAATCATCAGTGTATCACATAAATCTAAACTCAGGTAAAACACATTTCCATTAATCGAACCTGCTGGATCTATCCGAGTCTTTAAACTCAATATATATATATCCGAGTCTTTAAACTCAACAGGACTCAATATCAATCTGAGTCTTTAAACTCAATCCGGGTCGTTAAACCCAATACCAAATCCAGCAAATCCAATCAAAAACCATTTTATCAAAATCATTTCCAAATCCATAAATCCATATCCAAATCCGAATCCGAAATCATTCCGAATAAAGCCAAATCCGGAATCATCATTCCGAATCCAAATCCAGGAATCCATCAAAATCCAAATTCCCAAAACCAAATCCGAAATCATCATTCGAAATCCCGATTTCAAATCCAGCAATCGCCTTAAAACAGAAATCCAAAATCATTAGAAACTGGGCCTCAAGATCGAAGTTACTTTCCGAAATCCATTTCCAATCCTTGAAATCAAATCATAATTCAAATCCCAAAATCAAAGCATCGAAAGAATTATCAAATCACGACATAGAAGCATATCTCGTAAAACGCGCAATTACGTAAAATTCCTCAAAATACGTGCAAAATCGTAAATCACAGATATCATAATCATAATTATATAAATCACATGTAGAAAACATAGAAAACATTTATGCATGCGTCATAATTTAGAAAGAAAGTCCATTCATAGACCATTCGCGATGTCGTCTCGATACGCGTGCAATACACAATTCCCGACTGTTCCACTATCATCAGACTTCTCAAACCTGTCCATATCACATACTAAGGTCACTAACTACTTCATTATGCTTCTACTAAATCCCCGTAATTTTCCCGAATTTTTAACTATCTTTAAACTATCACTTAAACCTTCGGACATCCCGAAACATATCGAAACGATGTCCGACCGACTTGAAACCAATCCCAAAATGTTTGTTACATCGATACGATAAAAATTCATGTTGAATACTTCCTCAAAAGACGGGCCACGTGCCCCCATGCGTCTTCCAAAGGGGCTGCGCGTGGGCCTCACGCGCCTCAGCGCAGTCATCTTCAACCTCCCGCCGAACCTGTCTAGATCGTTTCAGTTCAGCTCGGTCCAGCCGAACTGGCGAGGGTGGTTCACGACCATTTTCATCTTTTTTCCAACCCGATTTCAACCCTTTTTCGTCCATTAGTTTCGTCCCAATGTATAGACTCGATCTACAATGGTAAAACATGAACTTAAGGTCTAGAAACTACCTCCCAAATTGAAGGTTAAACCGGTCACTGTCCGTCATTGAGTTGCCACAATTGCGGCCACCATCCGCCTTGATTTTGATCTCAAACGCCTTCTGAAATCCCTAGAAACACATCTCAAGCATCAAGACCACGCAATAACCACCAATTCTCAACTTACCATGTAACGACCCATCCCGAATTCCATGATTAGATTAGTGACTAATCACGATTAGTGAGGCTACTCGGTGATTAGTTGAGCGAAATCGGACGAACGATGCGAAATGACCGTTTTGCCCCTAGGCGTGGCAAAATGTTGACTTTTCAATCGGGTGGTCAAACGTACTTTGACCAATAACCGTGACATAGTTTGTGACGTCACGAGTTCATAGGCAGGTGGCAAGTTCAATTCCGACGTTTGAGGAGGAAGTTATGACGATCGGAAGTTTAGGGGCATTTTGGTAATTTTGGTAAAAAAGGGGCAAATGTTGACTTTTTGACCAGGAGGTCCGATGACCGAGGACCGAGGACCATTACGTAGATAAGGATGATATGAATCCGTAGACAGGCGGCACGTCGAATTTGGACGTTCGACGGCGAAGTTACGGTTCACGGAAGTTCGAGTGCACTATTGCACGAATTACGAGACGAGATCACTTTTGGACTTTAGTGAGGCCCAGATATTTAGTTCCTGTCCTATGGATGAGTGACAAGTGTCACCCATCCACAGGCCATCCTTATACCTTCATGCACCGTGCATTCCATCTTCATTTTCCTCATTCAAAACCCATTACCCGATCTCATTTTCTCACCCAACCATTCACCCCAAAACCCATCCAACCCTTACCCTATGATCTGGACTGAGGACAGAGTGAAGTGAGGATGGTGAGGAGGTTGCTGGGCGGCCAGAACGGCCATCCACGACGGCGAGAGGAGGAGAAACCCGCAAGGTACCCGGTTAGCCCATTTTGATCCATTTTTCCATTTTTGTTGTTATGGTTGGGTTTTAATGGTTTTAATGAGTCCATTAGGTTGCTAGGGACATGTTAGGAAGGTTTTAGGAAGCTTGGGATGGCTGGGCAGCCATGGGAGAGTTTTGGGAACTTTGAACCGTTTGGTTCAAAATCGAACCATAAGATTTAGGTGTTTTTATGTTGTTTTAAGGATTGTAATGGCTAGAAAACATCAAAATAGGAAGAAAGGAACCAAAAAGGAAGAACTAGGATGAAAGATGGGGTGTCTAGGGCCTTGAACTGATCACGCAGGTCCAGTTGGACCGACCAAACCAGGTGAACCAGTCCGGAACAATAAAACCGGTCTGCTGGAGGTTGGTGACGATGAACAGTAATCTGTCCCTTCAAGGAGCGCATGAGGGCGCGTGGGCCATAATTTGGGGAAGTATTCAACACGTGAAATCTTCTATTCGATGTAACGAAGATTTTGGGACTGGTCTCGCGTCAATCGGATATCGTTTCGATAGTTTTCGGGGTGTCGGAATATTTAGGGTCGGTTTAAAAATAGTTAAAAGTTCGGGAAAATTACGGGGCTTTGGTAGGAGGTTAATTAAGTAGTTAGTAACCTTCTATTAAAATTTGGATAGGTTTGGGAGTCTCGTGATGGTGATCGGCTCAGGGAGCCGTATGGCACGTAAATCGAGGCGGCAGCTCGGATGGTCTGTGAGTGGACCTTGTTTTCTAAATTGGTGCATGCCTAAATGTTTATTATATGTTTTAAATACTTGTTTGTGATGCCATGAGTGCATTTTGATGTGTGGTTACGTATAGGCACGTATTTCGAGGTTTCGACCCTATACGGTGCCTATACGGGTCTGTATTTCTTTATTGGTTTAAATGAAAAGGTTTTGGATTTCCAAAAGGATAAACTCGGGTATGAGACCCATTTGGTTTGGTCTCGGGCATATGACACTATTTACGACATTCGGGTCTAAATCGTGGTCGCGACGGGTGCTATGTGCACGACGATCGACGATACAACGCTCGCCTCCGGATTGGGATGTGTTCCTTCCGGAGAGGTCACGATGCACGATTCGTGGTCGGGCAGCCTGGGGAGGCTCGACTTCGGAGTGCTGACGGTTCAGGATATCGATCGGTGATGAGTGCACCATAATCTTGTGATGATCGCGTCGGTTGATACGTTCACGGCGACATACTAGGATTGAGGGCGGTCCTGGATGGATGGTTGCACACATCACTATGATTGGAGTCGTGACTGACCCTTAGATATCAGGCACGGTGCCCAGTTGAGTCATATGTTCGAGCACGAGACCCAGTTGTTTTACATTGATGATTTCGGGTCAGGGACCCTAGATAGATTTCCAAGTTCATGACGGTTTATGGGAACCAGCATGAACTCTGGAAAGGTCATTGGGGTTCATGACGGTTTATGGGAACCAGCATGAACCTTTTTCAGGTCATTATGGATCATGACGGTTCAGGGGAACCGGGCATGAATGTTTATGTTATGTATATATATGTATTCATATACCTTCCTTTACTTCTATTATCTCCTACGGGGAGGGTCGTTGGCCTGGGTGGACCCCGGAGTAGTCACGGAGCACCGACTGAGTGGAGTCACCCCCCAGTTGGGTTCCTTACTCTCAGGAAGGCTATGATTACTATTACCTTGGGTAGGGTCAGTGGTCTGCGGACATTGATCTTGACTTTGAGAAGACTCGGATTGAGACCTGCGTAGCACGCACGTAGCTTTGGAAACCGTGACAGGATTGGTTGTGTGAATTATATGTGTATATGATATAGATATGATATATGGATTGTGATATGTGGTATGCACAGGTGTGCACAGGATTTGGGCAATGGCCCGTATGGTCGTTTTCATTAAGGTTCTTTAAATCTTGGTTTTGGGCTTAGTCCCACATATATGGTTTCTTTGGTTAAACGGTTTTCGAATGCATGCATGCTTTTCAGTGAAGGGTACAAATGTCTTCTTATGAAACTGTTTTTATAAACTCTTGTTTTGTCCACTCACAGCTTTTAATGTTTTGACTGCCCTTCAGGTTGACATCGGATGTGGACTGTAGCAGAGACCGAGATATCACATGCCTCCTCCGGATCCTGGCGTACTCTGATAGCCCGGGAGGGCAAAGGTCGGAAATATCCCTTGTCTGACACTTCATGTCAGACGGGAGCAATGTCATCCCGTGTTAATCCCGGGGGGATTGGGATGGGTCCTGTCATACCATTTTTAAATGATACTTACCATTTTTCGAGTTCCACGACCACCGTCCACTGCAAGCCTTGAAATTGGTCCCAATTGACTTGTCTGACCCTCCTGATCATCATCCATGTAACAAATATGATCATCTCGTCCCCAAAAGTCAAATTGCCATTTGAATGAAAACAGGGTATTTCACGGGACCTGTCACCTACTGCCGCCGTCGTGCCTCGCAGTGTAACGACCCATTCTGGAAATTAGAATTAGATTAGTGGATAATGATGGATTAGTGAAGTTAATCGGTGATTATTTGGGTGAGTTCGGACGGACGGAGCGGAATGACGATTTTGCCCTTGGAATGGGCAAAAATGTTGACTTTTAGTTCGAGCGGTTAAATGGACTTTGACCGATGACCATAACGTAGTTTGGGAGGCCACGAGTACATGGACAGGTGGCACGTCCGATTCCGACATCCGAGGAAAAAGTTATGACGTTTAGAAGTTAAAGGGTAATTTGGTTAAAAAGGAGAAATTTGTTGACTTTCAAACAACATGGACTTTTCACGTCATGCGAGGACCGTTAGGTAGGTCTCGATCCCCTGAATACGGCAAAAGGCGGCACGCTGTCATCGAACGTCGGACGGTTCGACTATGAGTCTAAATAGATGAAGGGTAAAATGGTAATTAGTGTATTAAGGGCATTTTGATCATTTCATGGCCTGGGGATCTGTGCTCAAGGATAAGTGGACACTTGGCTGCCTTGGAATGGTGGTTTCAGGAGATTGGGACACTTGTCCCATCTCTAGAGGTCTGTGGAAGCCTCTTCTTTGTCATTCATCAGTTTTAAACTGATCTGCACGAGTAGGGGAGAAAACAGAGGATCGTGAAAAACCCAATCCATACATCTCCTTCAAACCTTCTAATGATGGTGATTTGAGAATGAACAATAGGGTGTGAAGGCTGAGGAACTTGGTGGCGCCACCGTGGAAGGTTGTTCGCGACGGTGGCCGTGAACTAGGGGAGAAACAGAATAGTGGGTGCGTGGGAGTGAACCCGTGAGAACCAACTTTACAAAAACTTCCAAAACGTGGTCCTCAGCTCCTGGTTTCTGAAGGGATTCGTTAAACAAAGAAGAAAAAAGGTGAGGGGTGGCCACAGCGAGGTACGACGGTGGCAAACAACAGTAATTCCCGCGAAAACTCTGTTTTCGTTTAAATAAAAATTGGCCTCCTGGGGACGAGTTGATCGTTTTGATTACACGGAGGAGGCTCAAGAAGGTCAAGAAAGTAGATTGGGGCCAAGCTTAGGGCTTGTCGTGGACTGCAACCGTGGAACTCGAAAGGAAGGTAAGTTCCTCAAACTATGGTAACTTAGGATTGAGGCGTTTGTAATCGATGGATTTAATTGGAAGTTGTTTCTGGAAGTTCTAGGGAACGTTTGGTACTAGAACCACGACCAGAGGTGGCCGGAAGCCTGAGAACACAGAGGACTAAATTGAAGTCGTGAGCAGGTGCTTGGAGGTACTTCCTCGTGGTTCATTTTTCTGCTTGATCAATATAAATCGTTAGGAAATCATGTAAGAAAACTAATAGGAATAAAATGGTTGAAATCGGACTGAAGTTAGACAGAAAATCGGCCACATTAGTTCGGGCTGGACCGGACCGGTCTGGACCGGGTTTACCCGAGGAAGAAGAAGGCACTGTGCTGGGCGTGTGGCTCCCATGCGCAGCCCATTTGGGCAGCTCGTGTGGGCCCATGGCACAGTATTTGAGGGAGGTTTCAACACGACTTTTAAAATATTCAATGTAACGAACATTTTAAGACTGGTTTCGAGTCGATCGGACATCGTCTCGACATGTTTCGGGATGTCCGAAGGTTTTAGAGCTCGTTTAAAAATAGTTAAAAATTAGGAAAAATTACGGGGCTTTAGTATGAGCTTTGTGAAGTAGTTAGTAATGTTATTATGGGATTTAAACAAGTTCGGGAAAGCCGGTGATAGTGGATTGGCCGGGAACGGCGTAGGTGCACGCGTATCGAGGCGGCAGCGAAATGGTTTGTGAGTGGACTTTGCTTTCTAACTCTTGATGCATGCATATAAGTTTTTATATGTTTTCTATACGTGATTCTATGATTTGATTTATGAAGTAACCGACATTTTTTATCCAACTTCTTCCTCGACTAAAATGGTTGAAATCGGACTGAAGTTGGACAGAAATCGGCCACGTCGGTTCTGGTTGTACCGGACCGGTCTGGACCGGATTTACCCGAGGAAGAAGAAGACACTGTGCTGGGCGTGTGGCTCCCACGCGCAGCCCCTTTGGGTGGCGCGTGTGGGGGCATGGCACAGTATTTGAGGGAGGTTTCAACACGACTTTTAAAGTATTCGATGTAACGAACATTTTAAGACTGTCGATCGGACATCGTCTCGACATGTTTCAGAATGTCTGATGGTTTTTGGGCTTGTTTAAAAATAGTTAAAAATTTGAAAAAATTACGGGGCTTTACTATGAGCCTTGTGAAGTAGTTAGTAACGTTATTATGGGATTTGGATAGGTTCGGGAAAGCCGGTGATAGTGGATTGGCCAGGAACGGCGTAGGTGCACGCGTATCGAGGTAGCGACGAAATGGTCTGTGAGTGGACTTTGCTTTCTAACTCTTAATGCATGCATATATGTTTTCTATACGTGATTCTATGATTTGATTTATGATCTTGATGGTTTACGATTTTACACGGTTTTCGAGATATTTACGAAATTACACGTTTTACGAGAATACGATTGATGTTGTGATTTGAACATGGTTTTAATAATTTGATTTCTGGATTTGAAATACGATTTGATTTTAATGAAATCAAAGGGATTTTGAAAAGTGATTTTGGGCTCGAAGCCCAGTTCAGAAAAGTGGTTTTGAGAAACTTGTTTTCGAGTTTTGGAATCGGATTCCAGGATGATGATTTTGGATTTGGTTGAGAACTTGAAAGTGGATTTTTGGGTTTGGGTTCGGAATGATTATTTCGGATGCTAGCTTACGGAATGATGGTTTCGGACTCGGATTTGGAAACAATTATGGATATGAGTTCTGGGTTTGGATTCGGGATCCTTATAAGATTGCGGATTCAGATTCGGAAATAGAAAATGGTTTTCAAACGGTTTTGGGATTGGATTTGCTGGATCTGGTTATTGGGTTTATAGACCCAGATATGATATGATGGGGGCGGGCCCGGATTGAGTTTAAAGACTCGGGAGTTTAAAGACTCAGATTATATTGAGGTCTGGATTGAGTTTAAAGACTCGGATAGATCCAGCAGGTTCGATGGATGGAAATGTGGTTTCAAACATGTTTTGGATTTCACCGAGATTGATGATGATGGTTTTTGATAATGGTTTTATGATGTTTTGGGCTTTGCCCAGATGATACGGTTTTTCGATGGTTTTGGGCTGAGGCCCGGAATTTGAGAAAAGGGAAATGAATTCGGTTTTTCTTAAATGGTTTGCATAACTTGAAAATAGAATGGTTTTATGGCATGACTTTTGATATGCATGCATTAGTTTTTAAATGGAGGGTATAAATGTAATGGTTTTATTGAACTTTTTTTGAACTTATACTTTATTTTTGTCCACTCACAGTCTTTTTATGTTTTCTGATACCCTGCAGGTTGTTGAGGTGCGGGCTGTTGGTCGAGAGAGACGGAGACATCACACCCGTGATCCACATTAGATTCGGCGCACTCTGGGAAGTTCGGATACTTTTAGGACGGTTGGATCGAGAACCCCTTGTCCGACTTACGTGTCATATGGATGTTGGACATCGGTTTAGCCTTCGTGTCATGCGTAAGTTAGACAGGAGCAAGACTTAGCCCTTAATCTCGGGGGATTGGGGGTGGGTCCTGATATTGTCCCGACTCCCTTTCACTTTGTGACAGGACCGCCCCCGAAACGATTTCGCCCAACTAATCACCGATTAACCCTGCTAATCATGATTAGTTACTAATTTAATCCCGGAATTCGGGACGGGTCGTTACACTTTGTCCTTCATAAATCATGGACAATTGATGAGGATTGAAAGGGTATGTAGGGGTTAAGGCTCATTGTCTCTGTTCTTCACGGCCAAAACTGTGTGACCATTGCGCCATTTTTTAAAACCATCGTGAGGCGGTGAGAGATGTTTCCACAGACCTCCAGAGAAGGGAAAAGTATCCCAATCTGGTTGGGCATCCATCCCAAGGCATCCACCTGTCCAAATTTAACTGGGCACAGTAGCAAAATGACAAAAATGCCCTTTGAGGCTAAATTACCAAATTACACTCGAACTTCCGAACCTCATAACTTGTTTCTCGAATGTCGAAATCGGACGTGCCACCTGTCTACGGACTCGTGACATCCCGAACTACGTCACAATCATTGGACAACGTCTGTTCGATCGTCCGAACCAAAAGTCAACGGTTTGGCCAATTCCAAGGGCAAAACGGTCATTTCGCACAGTCAGTTTGCAAGGACTTGACTAATCCTTGATTAAGCTCACTAATCCGTCATTCATTACTAATCTCATCTTGAAATCCGGGACGGGTCGTTACGTGTTCCTGATCGAAAATTCGAACATGAGTTGTCAACTGCTTCGATACCAACCGGATCGAAGTAGTGGAGGTTCATTTTCAAAAAAAGGTGAGAAGAAAACCCCTTGTAGGCAGAAGTGAGTACATGGTCATCAGGATGCTAACGAAGGCGATTTGAGGAGCGATGGCCTTGTTGGTGAATCGGATAATGATGCCCTATAAATGTCCATCATCGCGAAAATTAACCTTTTATTCCCAAATTGACAATGTCGAAAATCAAAGATCCAAGTATCATAATTGATGAATTGGGTCGCTCCATACCTTTTTCCGATTTCCCCGAGGACATCCAGCCCTGCATCTTCTCCTTCCTAGTGCCTTCCGAGATTGCAAGCTTCGCATTTGAGTTCGATGGCTACCAAAAACGAGGTTGGCTGTCAGGACCCGTCCTAAATATCGCCTCGATACCCGGGACGAACCCTGCTTCCGTCTGACAATCACACTCAAAGTACCAAAATAACCTCAAATCTACGATAAGCATAATTATAAGACGAAGGAGTAAATATAATACAACTGTAAGTCAGAGCATAGCCCTACAAAATGGGCACAAAATCCTACTAAGTTAGTCTTGCAACGGAAGAACGTTGTAAGCTCTATGCCTCGGTTCCTGCCTCAACGTTCACCCCAACGCTACCACCACGACCTAGAGGGAAAATTTAAAACCAAAAGTGTGAGTGGACTAAAGAAAATAAAAGTTTCAAAAACAGTTTCTCATCAAATCAGAGTTAAGAAAACAAGAATAATATTTGTTCCCTCCGTTTTGAAAACATACATGCCCAACTACATATTAGAAAATTACAACGTAAAACATCATAAGAAACAGAAACACTATAAAACAGTTATAGAAATCATAGCATGTGCATCATAAAACCATATCATGAACTATGAACGTCAAATCATCATTTTCCGATCAAACCTGCTGGACCTATCCGAGTCTTTAAACTCAATAGGCCTCAATAATATTCGAGTCTTTAAACTCCCGAGTCTTTAAACTCAATAGGCCTACGGGGGGTAATATCATAAATGTCCGAGTCTTTAAACTCCCGAGTCTTTAAACTCAATCCGGGCCCGTCCCCCGTTAATCAGAATCCGGGTCTTTAAACCCAATATCCAGATCCAGCAAATCCAACCCAAATTCAATGTAAAACCATTTTTAGATCCATAGCCAAACTCGAATTCGAAATCCCCGGTTCGAAGCCCTTCCGGCGTTCAGAACCGTCGTTCCGAACCCAAATCCGGAAATCTACTTTTATACCAAAACCCACATTTAATTACAAATCATGTTTCATAATCCATTCATCATCATCAGAAAACATTTATAGATTGAAATCCCCAAATATAGCATCAAAATCCGAAAACCAGCTATTTCTCGAAAAACGTGCAAAATCCCAGAAATGTCTCGAAAAACGTGCAAACATATCAACCACATATAAGAATCATTAACAAACATTAAAACATGCTTAAAACCATAAAACATCAATGAAAACAGTCAGGCATGCTCGAAAGAAAAGAAGCAGTCCACTCACAAATCAGGACGAGTCAATCGTGCTCCGTGCGCTCCTCGACCGTCTCAGGCGTCTCCCGTCCTGTCAATATGCACCAAATAGGGTCACAAATACATCAAGGATACTAACCCTAATTTCCCCAATTTTTCGGGAATTTAATAATATTTTAATCCTAGACCCTAAACCGTCCGGGTTCCCGAACTATCTCACAACATCGTCCGATTAATCCGAAAATCATACCAATGGATTCCTTAGGACATTTAGAACCAAAACCATGCTGGAAGCTTGGCCGGAATCCTCCCCACGCGCCTCCATGCGCCGCCCAAAGTGGCTGCGCGTGGGCCTCACGCGCCTGCTACAGTGCTCCTTCAACCTCGAGTCACCCGGTTCAATACAGTTGAACCGGCATGACCGGTTCTCCTCCGTTCCTCCACCGTTCTTCCTCCTTTCAATCCCAATAGCAGCGTCCAGTCCCTAGCAACCTTCCCATGTCCTTACAATTAAAAATCACAGCCTAAAACCCATCGTTCACGGCCTCGAAACAGACGGCCTGTGGCCCCTGTTTTGGCCGCCGGCCGCCCAGGTCCTCCCCCGGCACGGCACCACAACCAAACGACTCCTGGGACCTCCAGGATTCTCACCATGACCACCAAATCCCTCGACTCTAAGCCTAACTCCACGACTTTGCAAAATAAGAAACACGGGAAAACAGGGGAATCAGGTATACCTTTCGATTCAGTCTCCGCCGTGTGCACCGCCGCGTGCCACGGTGTTTGTTGGGTTCCTTGCAGACGTCTGAGCCTCCTATTGGCTTGGATTGATCCACCACACGGCACAACTACCACCCCTATCTCACGGCTTCCCAGTTTTTCTCAGAACTCCGCCGCACCACCGCCGTGTTTCCAAGCACGATTCCTCCACCAAAACACGATCACAAGCTCAGCCGTGTCTCTCTGTCACTCTCTCAATTCACTCTTCACTCACTCACACCCTGAATCAATCACAAGCTCCAATTTTTCCTCTCTGTTTCTCTGTGTCGAAGACAATGGCACGGTTTGAACGTGCACATTGTGTGGCCGTGTACATTTTAGTCTCCCAGAACCATCTAGTTTCCCCCACGTGTCCATCATCCCTTGGTTCAGCACAAAATATCCCAGCCTACTTATGCCACTTGTCCTGATTTGATTGGGCTGAGGGAAAAGACTAAAATACCCCTAGTGTACAAATTACCATTTTACCCTCGAACTTTCCAGACCCGTAACTACTTCGTCCGACGTCCGATGACAGCGTGCCGCCTGTCGTTGTAATTAGGACATCAAGACCTATCTAACGGTCCTCGGTCTACGTGAAAATCACAAGTCCTCCAAAAATTCAACATTTTCCTCATTTAATCAAAATTACGGTAACACCCTCAATCTTCCGAACGTCATAACTTTTCCTCTGATTGTCCGAATCGAACCTGCCACCTGTCTACGGACTCGTGACGTCCCTAACTACGTCACGGTTAAGGGTCAACAGTCATCCAATCGGTAATTCAAAAAGTCAACTTTTAGCCTACTATTCATAAGGGCAAAATCGTCCTTATATACAAAACTTTTACAAAAATACATTTTTCCCTTCCCGAAGGTACGGATTGTTACAATCTACCCCCCCTAAAAAGAATTTCGTCCCCGAAATTCAGTGAAACAAATAAGGGTACTGTTCACGCATCAAGGCCTCGGGTTCCCAAGTAGCTTCTTCCATCTGATGATTTCTCCACAATACCTTAACTAAGGGAACCGTCTTCCATCGTAAGACTTTATCCTTCCGATCCAAAATCGCTACAGGCTGCTCTTCAAAGCTCAAGTCTTCCCTCAGTTCAACAGGTTGTGCTTCCAGAACATGCGAATCATCCCGTATGTACTTCCGAAGCATAGATACATGGAAGACATTATGTACTTTTTCCAGGTCTGCTGGTAAGGCCAACCGATAAGCAACAGGACCAATCCGCTCTAAGATCTCATAAGGTCCAATGTAACGAGGACTCAACTTCCCTCGTCTGCCAAACCGTACAATTCCCTTCCAAGGAGATAATTTCAAGAAAACCCAATCTCCTACTGCAAACTCCAAATCCCTGATCCTACGGTCGGCGTAACTCTTCTGTCGGTCCTGAGCTACCTTCAGTCGATCTCGAATCAATGCCACTTTTTCCTGCGTAAGATCTACCAGCTCAGAGGTAGTCAATCTCCTCTCACCAACCTCGGTCCAACGCAATGGAGTCCGACATTGTTTTCCATACAAAGCCTCGTAAGGAGCCATCCCAATACTCTCCTGATAACTGTTATTGTAGGCGAACTCCATCAAAGGTAGATGTGATTCCCAAGTACCCTGAAACTGCAAAACACACGCTCTCATCATGTCCTCGAGAATCTGAATAGTCTGCTCAGACTGCCCATCGGTCTGAGGATGAAAAGCAGTACTAAAATGCAACTTTGTCCCAAAAGCGTCTTGCAAGCTCTGCCAAAACCGGGAAGTAAACCTCGAATCTCTGTCAGATACTATCGACTCTGGAGTCCCATGCAGCCGAATAATTTCGTCGATGAACAACTGGACAAACTGCGTCAACTTGAAATTCTCCCGTACTAGAAAGAAATGAGCAAACTTCGTAAGTCTATCCACGATCACCCACACGCCATCGTGTCCTTTCGGTGTTCTGGGCAGCTTGAATACAAAATCCATCGTCAGGTGATCCCATTTCCACTCAGGAATCGGCAAAGGTTGCATTGCTCCATAGGGTCTCTGCCGCTCAGCTTTTACCTATTGACAGATCAAGCATCTACTGACATACTCTGCAATCTCACGTTTCATCCCCGACCACCAGTAATGCTCTCGAAGTGTACGGTACATCTTGGTCCCACCAGGATGCATCGCATAGGCTGAACAGTGAGCCTCATCCAGTATCACCTTCTTCAACGTCTCATCCTCGGGTACACACAATCGTCCATCCTTAACCAAGGCTCCATCCTCGCGAATCTCAAAGTCCTGTCTCTCTCCAGCCTCGACCTCAATACGTATGATGCCCAAAATAGGGTCCTCAAACTGAGCATCAATAACCTGATCAATCAAAACAGGTCGCACGTGGAAACTCGCTAAAATTACTCCCTGATCATCCACAGTCAACTCTACTCCCAGCCTACGGAGCTCAACCAATAAAGGTAATCGTACAGTCCTCAAATGCGACAAAGAACTAGCTGACTTCCTGCTCAAAGCATCTGCTACCACATTAGCCTTTCCTGGATGATACTCAATAGTACAGTCGTAGTCCTTAAGCAACTCCAACCATCGGCACTGTCTCAGATTCAGTTCCTTCTGAGTGAACAAATACTTCAAGCTCTTGTGGTCCGTGAAAATCCTGCACCTCTCGCCGTACAAGTAATGCCGCCAAATCTTCAGTGCATGAACCACCGCCGCCAGTTCCAAGTCATGTGTAGGGTAGTTCATCTCATGGGGTTTCAACTGCCGGGAAGCATAAGCAATCACTTTCCCGTGCTACATCAATACACAGCCCAAACCTTGTAAAGAAGCGTCACTATAAACCTCGAACTCCCCACTATCGTCTGGAAGGGCCAACACAGGAGCAGATGTCAACTGCCTTTTAAGCTCCTGGAAACTCTGTTCACATTTCTCAGCCCAATCAAACCGAATTCCTTTACGATTCAAACTTGTCAACGGTGCAGCAAGAATAGAGCAACCCTCAATGAAACGCCGATAATAACCTGCTAAACTCAGAAAACTCCTAATCTCTGTCACCGTCTTGGGCTGTTCCCAATTTGCTACCGCCTCAACCTTCTGAGGATCCACTCTGATGCCCTCGGCTGAAATCACATGACCTAAAAATCCAACACTGGTCAACCAGAACTGACACTTACTCAACTTCGCATACAACTGATGCTCTCTCAGGGTCTTAAGCACTATTCTCAGATGTTTCTCGTGCGCCTTTGCACTCTTCGAATACACCAAAATATCATCAATGAAGACAATCACAAAACGATCCAAGTATGACCGGAACACTCGGTTCATAAGATCCATAAAAGCTGCGGGGGCATTAGTCAATCCGAACGACATCACAACAAACTCGTAATGACCGTACCTGGTCCAAAAGGCTGTCTTCGGTACATCCTCCTCTTTGACTCGTAACTGATGGTAGCCTGAGCGAAGATCAATCTTCGAAAAGTACTGTGCTCCCTTCAACTAGTCAAACAAATCATCAATCCGGGGTAAAGGATACTTATTCCGAATGGTTACCTTATTCAACTGTCTGTAGTCAACACACAATCTCAAACCTCCGTCCTTTTTCTTCACAAACAGTACAGGTGCTCCCCAAGGTGACATACTCGGTCGAATGAATCTTATATCGACCAGCTCTTGCAACTGGGCCTTAAGTTCCCTCAATTCTGCAGGTGCCATGCGATAAGGAGTCTGTAAAATAGGCTGTGTACCTGGTAAAAGATCAATCGTGAACTCGATCTCTCGATGAGATGGTAATCCTGGCAACTCCTCGGGAAAAACATCGGGAAACTCCCGCACCACTGGTATATCCTCCGTCCTCACTGGCGTAGCACGTGTATCCACCACATGGGCTATGTAACCCTGACACCCCTTACGCAACAGCTTGCTAACCTCAAGTGCCGAAATAACTCCAGTAGGAAGTGCACGTTGATCACCTTGAAATATCGTCTCTGGTAATCCTGGACTCCGAAAAGTCACTCTCCTATCGAAACATTCGATAGAAGCATGATGTCTCATCAACCAGTCCATACCCAAAATAACATCAAAGTCCCGTAGATCCAATAGTAACAAATCCGCCATTAACTCAACCTCACCTACTATCACCGGACACTCTCTCAACACCTGAGTCACTACCAACACCTCCCCAGTAGGTGTACTCACCCCTAACACACAATCCAAGGTAGACACCTCCCTCTCCGTCACCAAACTACAACTCCGAGCTATAAACGAATGAGTAGCCCCGGGATCTATCAAAGCAAAAACAGTGTGACCAAGTATGGTGAGTGTACCTGTCACCACTCCCGGTGCTGATCTGGCCTCCTGCTGGGTCATAGCAAAAACTCGCGCCTGCGGTCCTGATGACCTACCGCGCCCTCTAGAACTGCTCGTGGCACCACCGCCACCCCTAGGGCCTGCTGCCCATGACACTGAAGCAGTACTCCGCCCGGGTTCTGCTGCACCTCTGCCTGCTCCACCCTCCTGAGCTAACAATGGGCACTCCCTCCGAAAGTGTCCTCGCTCTCCACAATAGAAGCAAGCATCTCTACCAGGTCCACGGGTCTGCCTCCCAGTAGAAGCAATTGAAGTCACACTCGCCTGAGGGGTCGGCTGTGCCCTAGCTCCCCGAAATCCAGAGCCCTGAAAACTGCCTGGTCTGCCATACCGGGCTCCACCAGCCGATGACGAACCACCAAAATTACCCCGCTTCGGGGTCCTCTGACTCGATGCTCCAGGAAATGAATGCTCTCGGCGTCGCACACTGCCCGAGTACTGTGGTCTAGCATGCAAACTGGCTTCCACTCTAACAGCAGCATCAGACAACTCCCGAAATGTAGCAAAGGAGCCGGCTGTCACAATGGCTCTAATCTCTCCTCGAAGGCCCAACTCGAACCAACGACATTTCTCCTCCTCGGTTGCCACAAATGAGGAGCGAATCGGAATAGCATCTGAAATCTCTGCTCATACTCGGTGACTGTCATATTCCCTTGCTTCAACTGAAGAAATTCTGCCTCCTTGGCATCCCGGAAAGAGCGGGGATAGTACTGGTCTAGAAACCGCTCCCGGAAAGTCTCCCACGTCACCGTATGTGTGTCCCAGCCGGACAACTCCAGCGTATACCACCACTCATACGCTGCTCCATCCAGCAGAAACGTAGCCAACAAAACCCGGTCCTCTGGAAGACAATGCATCACCCCAAAAATACGCTCGAGCCGGGTGATCCATCGGTGAGCTTCCTCTGGGTCTGCCCCACCACTGAAAGTAGTAGCCCCAAGCCGCTGGGCTCGCTCAATCGAAGCGCTCTCAGTCCCTCTCGCCGCTTCGTCTTCAGGTCGTGGAGGGGGTTCACGTCTCGGAGGCATGATCGATCGTACGCTGAAAGAGGCATAGAGTTAGTAAAACAACCTAGATCCAACACAAACCAACAAACCTATGCTCTGATACCAATTGTCAGGACCCGTCCCAAATATCGCCTCGATACCCGGGACGAACCCTGCTCCCGTCTGACAATCACACTCAAAGTACCAAAATAACCTCAAATCTACGATAAGCATAATTATCAGACGAAGGAGTAAATATAATACAACTGTAAGTCAGAGCATAGTCCTACAAAATGGGCACAAAATCCTACTAAGCTAGTCTTGCAACGGAAGAACGTCGTAAGCTCTATGCCTCGGTTCCTGCCTCAACGTTCACCCCAACGCTACCACCACGACCTGGAGGGAAAATTTAAAACCAAAAGTGTGAGTGGACTAAAGAAAATAAAAGTTTTAAAAACAGTTTCTCATCAAATCAGAGTTAAGAAAACAAGAATAATATTTGTTCCCTCCGTTTTGAAAACATACATGCCTAACTACATATTAGAAAATTATAATGTAAAACATCATAAGAAACAGAAACACTATAAAACAGTTATAGAAATCATAGCATGTGCATCATAAAACCATATCATGAACTATGAACGTCAAATCATCATTTTCCGATCAAACCTGCTGGACCTATCCGAGTCTTTAAACTCAATAGGCCTCAATAATATTCGAGTCTTTAAACTCCCGAGTCTTTAAACTCAATAGGCCTACGGGGGGTAGTATCATAAATGTCCGAGTCTTTAAACTCCCGAGTCTTTAAACTCAATCCGGGCCCGTCCCCCGTTAATCAGAATCCGGGTCTTTAAACCCAATATCCAGATCCAGCAAATCCAATCCAAATTCAATGTAAAACCATTTCTAGATCCATAGCCAAACTTGAATTCGAAATCCCCGGTTCGAAGCCCTTCCGGCGTTCAGAACCGTCGTTCCGAACCCAAATCCGGAAATCTACTTTTATACCAAAACCCACATTTAATTACAAATCATGTTTCATAATCCATTCATCATCATCAGAAAACATTTATAGATTGAAATCCCCAAATATAGCATCAAAATCCGAAAACCAGCTTTTTCTCGAAAAACGTGCAAAATCCCAGAAATGTCTCGAAAAATGTGCAAACATATCAACCACATATAAGAATCATTAACAAACATAAAAACATGCTTAAAACCATAAAACATCAATGAAAACAGTCAGGCATGCTCGAAAGAAAAGAAGCAGTCCACTCACAAATCAGGACGAGTCAATCGTGCTCCGTGCGCTCCTCGACCGTCTCAGGCGTCTCCCGTCCTGTCAATATGCACCAAATAGGGTCACAAATACATCAAGGATACTAACCCTAATTTCCCCAATTTTTCGGGAATTTAATAATATTTTAATCCTAGACCCTAAACCGTCCGGGTTCCCGAACTATCTCACAACATCGTCCGATTAATCCGAAAATCATACCAATGGATTCCTTAGGACATTTAGAACCAAAACCATGTTGGAAGCTTGGCCGGAATCCTCCCCACGCGCCTCCACGCGCCGCCCAAAGTGGTTGCGCGTGGGCCTCACGCGCCTGCTACAGTGCTCCTTCAACCTCGAGTCACCCGGTTCAACACAGTTGAACCGGCGTGACCGGTTCTCCTCCGTTCCTCCACCGTTCTTCCTCCTTTCAATCCCAATAGCAGCGTCCAGTCCCTAGCAACCTTCCCATGTCCTTACAATTAAAAATCACGGCCTAAAACCCATCGTTCACGGCCTCGAAACAGACGGCCTGTGGCCCCTGTTTTGGCCGCCGGCCGCCCAGGTCCTCCCCCAGCACGGCACCACAACCAAACGACTCCTGGGATCTTCAGGAGTCTCACCATGACCACCAAATCCCTCGACTCTAAGCCTAACTCCACGACTTTTCAAAATAAGAAACACGGGAAAACAGGGGAATCGGGTATACCTTTCGATTCAGTCTCCGCCGTGTGCACCGCCGCGTGCCACGGTGTTCGTTGGGTTCCTTGCAAACGTCTGAGCCTCCTATTGGCTTGGATTGATCCACCACACGGCACAACTACCACCCCTGTCTCACGGCTTCCCTGTTTTTCTCAGAACTCCGCCGCACCACCGCCGTGTTTCCAAGCACGATTCCTCCACCAAAACACGATCACAAGCTCAGCCGTGTCTCTCTGTCACTCTCTCAATTCACTCTTCACTCACTCACACCCTGAATCGATCACAAGCTCTCCAATTTTTCCTCTCTGTTTCTCTGTGTCGAAGACAATGGCACGGTTTGAACGTGCACATTGTGTGGCCGTGTACATTTTAGTCTCTCCCAGAACCATCTAGTTTCCCCCACGTGTCCATCATCCCTTGGTTCAGCACAAAATATCCCAGCCCACTTATGCCACTTGTCCTGATCTGATTGGGCTGAGGGAAAAGACTAAAATACCCCTGATAGGTCCTCAAATAAGCATTATTTTATATTATTTTATACCCTTTATACTTGACTTTTAATATTAAAATATTAAATAAATAGATAAATTAATTTATTTTGTGTTATTTTTATTTAAATAAATAAAGTTTGTAATTTGGAGTATTTTGGCAAAAGAATCGTCCCGATCGAAATTATAACGAATAAATTATGGACGAATTTCGGGGAAATATTACTAATTAATTGTTTAATTAATTTTGCAGCCCAAACCATTTTTTCATTCTTCTGCAGCCCAAAGCAAGTAGCAGCCCAGCTCCAGGCCCAACCTGCTTCAGCTCCAGGCCCAACCTGCTTCAGCCTTCAGCCCAATCTACAGTGCAACCAACTCAGCCCAAATCCTGCACAGCCCAACATGTTCAACCCACTCCAAAACTGCTCCACTTTCTCATATTTTTCTAATTTTTCAAGCCACTTTCCAACCCAATTTTTCAACTTTACAACTCAAACCACTTCTAAACATCATCACAAATCTTTATTACTCATCATTCCATTATTCCACATTTTTTATTTTATTTCTATATTATTTTTGATAGCTTTTTTCACCTATAAATAGGGATTCAATTCTTGTATTTTGGGAGTCCCCAATTAGTTTCATTCTTCCATTTCTTTCTTAGTTCTTAGTTCTTAGTTCTTAGTTAGTTCTTTTGTTTCTCTCTTTTGAGAGACATTTTTGGGGACCATTTTTACTTCTTGTAGATTTTCTTATTAATTAGTTTTCTTTTAATTCTTATTCGTAATTTATGTTATTTTTATGTTATTTTCATTTCTTCTTTACTATTGTTCTTGGTATTTTCTTTCTAACATTTGTAAGTAAGAATGCAATCTCCATGTGTTTTACTTTTTGAATTTCTTTTACTTCATATGTTTTAGTGCTTAAATTTCAATTTGATGTTAAGTGTTTTATCCGCTGTTGGTGCACTTAGAGTAGAATTGAAGAGATTAAATGTTGATCGCTGTCGGCGCATTTAATTATAAACTTAAGGTAAATCATGTTGTAAATGTTTGAAGCATATTGATGTTTGACGCACATTAATGGTTGATGCATTTATAATATTGAAAGATGTATGTAAGTATTTGAGATGATGAAGGTAGGATTTCGTGATTGGTTTATTATGAGCAAAATGTTAGAATTAATGTGATTGTTAATTCGAAATTACTTACGTAAAAGTGTGGGTTTTGTCTATGAAACTACTCTATGGTTTGTAAGTTCTAATTAGCATGAACATTTACATTTTAATTTTTAGTTAGTGTTGTCTTTAGCTTAAATTACAAATCTTTTCAAAACCCCCCTTTTTATTCTTTATTCTTTTATTCTTTTATTCTTTTATTCTTTGATCCCTTTTATTTTTTATTCTTTTATTCTTTTATTCTTTTAATTCTTTATTCTTTGAATCTTTTATTTCTTTATTCTCTCATTCATCTATTCTTTAATTTATTAATTCTTTGATTATTTAATTCTTTTATTATTTAATTATTTAATTCATTATTCTTTTATTCATCTCCCACTAACACATTATTAATGTTCCCTAATTTCCCCGGTTAAGAACGATCCCTATTTACCAATACTACATCTACACAAAAAGGGTTTAAATTGCACAATACTCAAATTACGTGTTTAATTTAATGCGTAGTTTGGGCGTAGTCAATTTTTGGCGCCGTTGCCGGGGAAATTGAAAATCATTTTAATTTGTTAGTGTATGTATATAAATTGTGCATATTATACTTGTTTATAAATTTTACTTTTGTTAATATTATATTTGTTTATAACATTTACTTACTTGTCTATATTTTATTTATCCATCTTATTATTGTTCTTATTATTTTTGTTTATAATGATCATACTTTACTTATTCACAATCTCTAATATATACTTGTTCATAAATGTTCATATTTTTTTTTATATATTTGTTCATATTCAAATTGTTTATGTAAATTTAAAATTCTATCATACTTGTTCATAATTTAATTTAATTTGTACTTGTCATAAATGCATATTGTACATATTCACTTTTCCTTACTTTTAATTTTTTTTTCTTTACACTTTCTAACTTTTTCTTTAATCCATTAACTTTAATTTTATTCCATAAACTTTTTCTTTATTCCTTTAACTTTAAATTTATTTCATTAACTTTTTATTCCACTAACTTTTTATTCCATTCACTTTTTATTCCATTAACTTTTATTCCATTAATTTTATTCCATTAACTTTTTATTCCACTAACTTTTTATTCCACTAACTTTTTATTCCATTAACTTTTTATTCCATTAATTTTATTCCATTAACTTTTTATTCCACTAACTTTTTATTCCATTAACTTTTTATTCCACTAACTTTTTATTCCATTAACTTTATTTCATTAACTTTTTATTTCATTAACTTTTTGAAATTTGAAATTAAAAAAAAATCTTATCTTAGCTTTATGTTAGTGTTAATTCATACTTGTAAATAAATGTTGTATATATGTTACTTGTTACCTTTTATACTTGTTCATAAATTGTTCATAACTTTTATATTTCATAGTATACATGCATACTTGTTCATAATAGATTTTCATTTATATTTGTTTATAATTCTCTTACTTGTTATATTATTCTTGTTCATACTTGTACATAATGTTCATTCTTTTTAATTGTTCATAAATGCTTATGGTAAATATTCAATTTTCCTTATTTTTATTTTTTTTGTAATTAAAAAAACATAAAATTCATAAAAAAAATTAAAAATTTTTAAAAAAAATTTCTTCATTTATTTAATTTTTAAATTCAGAAAAAAAATTAATTAATAAAAAATAAAAAATTTCTTTTTCTTCATTTATTCGTAAAAATATTCATTTATCTTCACTTTGTGTTAGTGTAAATCTAAATTGTTAAATAAATCTTATACTTATGTTAGTTTGTTTATGAGAAATTGTTTTGTAAATATCATTACTTGTGAATAAAACCATACTTGTAAATAAATTGTTCATACTTGTATAAATTGTTCATACGTAAATTGTCATGTTATATTTGTAAATTGTGCATAAAAAACATACTTGTAAATAGTTCTTGCATTCATGCATTAGTCTCGGCTATATGTAGATCACTTGTGTTTTGAAATTTAGATTTTGATCTTTATCGGCGAAGACTCTTTTGTTAACTCTCACCCACGGTGATTGTTAACACTTGAGTCATCTTAATTCCTCTGGAGTAAGAAATTTTCGAGGGTGATGTCTAGGACAAGAGACGGTATTCATAACGGGTTTTGGGTCTAAGAAATTAGCCCTGCCTCTTATGTGTATTCTTTCTAACCTGGTCACCTTTGAACTTGCCCAAACAGATGAATTAATCCAAGATATTTACTTGGGCCGCACGGACATATAAGTCTCCATCTAAACTTTGAACCTATGTGAACCATATATATTTTTGACTTCCTCCGACATTTAAATATTGTTTATATCTTAATTTACATTATTTGTCATGACAAAATTAAATTGCATCTTTAGTGTAACTAACTTGCATCTTTCATTCTAACTTGCATTTCATCTTTCATTCTAACTTTCATTTCATATTTCATTTAACTTGCATTTTCACTTAACTTGCATATTTAGTTTAACTTGCATTGCACTCTTCCTCTAATTTACATCTTTAACTCAAATTGCATATTTAACTTCAATTTGCATATCTAACTTGCATTCTTGATTAACGTACATCTCTGACTAACTAACTTGCATCTCTATCTAGGCTGGATGGACGTTAAACTTCAAGCGCTTGTTGGGAGGCAACCCAATGTGTTCCCGGGATGTGAAGGAGTCGTCAATACAGATTTGCTATCCTTTTACCCTTCAATCTCTTTTATTTTGTTTATTTAGTGTTTTCCTATTATTTTCGTAAATCATCTTCCTTACTTTGATTCTATGTTTAATTACTTCGTATTTTCCTACATTGAGGACAATGTAGAATTTAAGTGTGGGGGAATGGTTTACAATTTTAATTGTCGAAAAAAAAAATAAAGAAAATTTGTTTTAAAAAAAATTAAAAAAAAATGCGGAAAAAATTTTTAAAAGAGAAATTCGTTTTAAAAAAAAATTCAAAAAAAAAAAAGAAAAAAAAAGGATATATATTTGTTGTTTTCTTGAATCTTTTTGTTTTAACTTAGTGTTTTTATGAGTCTTAAGTTGCCATTTAACTTGTCAATGACATAAATGAACAGAAAGGAATATGTTATGGCAATAAACATAATCACTACAACTTGAATTTGTTTGTTAATATTTTGTGATTAAGTGTTATAACTTGAAGATAATGCATGTAAATTGGCATATAAACAAGCATGATAAGATAAGTATGAATCATATGAACCTTATGTGAGCTTTAGAACTTTATATACATCTTTGATGAGTGATTCATAAGTTCTTTGTTTAAATTGATATACATATGCCTCATAACTGCTTGCCATAGCTTTTAATGAACTCTAGAGTACTAGAACTTATTTTATGTGATTTTCAAAGCTTTTGAGTCAATAAACTCTCTGATTTTGGATATGATTAAGGCATTAGGGTTAACACCACAAATTCAAACATCCATGTTCCCTATTTTGTGCGCACAAGTTGCGACCCCCTTAGTTTTAATCCTTTTGAGCCCACATTAAGCCTTTCTTTCACCACCATGATTATCTAAACACTTGAGCTTAGTATAGACGTCATTTACCCTTGTTCCAAGAACTCGGTTGAAGACATAATGATTGTGTAAAGAGAAAATAATGATGTTGGAAAGACTTTTATGTGAATTATTTGGATTTATCGACTCAAGCTTTGTTGTATTGTTGACACATGTTATTACCTTGGTATAAAAAAAATCAAAAAAAAAAAGAAAAAAAAAATTTGAGTCTCGATCAAGGTAATAAGGTTTGGTTATGTAATGTTTGAGTTAAGTCCCTTACATTGGTAAATCCGACACAAAGAATGACTATGAGGCCCAACATGATGAAATTAGGCCTATGTTCGAAAGGATGGATTACTGACATCATTGCACTAAGGTTGGGAAGCTATGATACGTTTTGGGAGTCTATTGAGTCTTGGAACGAATTGAGCACCACTTGTCCTATATTTTCCATGCCTCTAAACTTAGCCCCATTACAACCTTTATAAAGACCTTATGATCCTTAAGATGGTAAATTTTGATTAGTGGAGTCAATCACTTGAGTAAGCTTATGGTTTTGGTTCATTTGTGCAAGTATGTTTTGTTTTTATCTTGAGGTGTTTGTTTGAAATTTTGCAAAAGTACTTCATTTCGATTATGTGAGTATTTCTCACATACTTTGAGTGCAAACACAAACCCTCACAAATTGAGTGAACTTATGAGTGCATATCCTTGTGAGTTGATTCATACTTGTTTTATTCATGTTGAGATCCATTTCACCATATTTACTCATTATCTTACTTGTTAAAACATTTTGTTACAATGTATTAACTCTTGAATTCCATATGCTTAAATGTTTTAAGTGAAAATCTTTTATGCCATGATTGTAATAATGAAATATTGAGACAAATGGTTAAAGGTTACTTGTTTTGAATTTGTAGTTTAATTTTAGTATTTGCTAAGGGACTAGCAAAGTTTAAGTGTGGGGGTATTTGATAGGTCCTCAAATAAGCATTATTTTATATTATTTTATACCCTTTATACTTGACTTTTAATATTAAAATATTAAATAAATAGATAAATTAATTTATTTTGTGTTATTTTTATTTAAATAAATAAAGTTTGTAATTTGGAGTATTTTGGCAAAAGAATCGTCCCGATCGAAATTATAACGAATAAATTATGGACGAATTTCGGGGAAATATTACTAATTAATTGTTTAATTAATTTTGCAGCCCAAACCATTTTTTCATTCTTCTGCAGCCCAAAGCAAGTAGCAGCCCAGCTCCAGGCCCAACCTGCTTCAGCTCCAGGCCCAACCTGCTTCAGCCTTCAGCCCAATCTACAGTGCAACCAACTCAGCCCAAATCCTGCACAGCCCAACATGTTCAACCCACTCCAAAACTGCTCCACTTTCTCATATTTTTCTGATTTTTCAAGCCACTTTCCAACCCAATTTTTCAACTTTACAACTCAAACCACTTCTAAACATCATCACAAATCTTTATTACTCATCATTCCATTATTCCACATTTTTTATTTTATTTCTATATTATTTTTGATAGCTTTTTTCACCTATAAATAGGGATTCAATTCTTGTATTTTGGGAGTCCCCAATTAGTTTCATTCTTCCATTTCTTTCTTAGTTCTTAGTTCTTAGTTCTTAGTTAGTTCTTTTGTTTCTCTCTTTTGAGAGACATTTTTGGGGACCATTTTTACTTCTTGTAGATTTTCTTATTAATTAGTTTTCTTTTAATTATTATTCGTAATTTATGTTATTTTTATGTTATTTTCATTTCTTCTTTACTATTGTTCTTGGTATTTTCTTTCTAACATTTGTAAGTAAGAATGCAATCTCCATGTGTTTTACTTTTTGAATTTCTTTTACTTCATATGTTTTAGTGCTTAAACTTCAATTTGATGTTAAGTGTTTTATCCGCTGTCGGTGCACTTAGAGTAGAATTGAAGAGATTAAATGTTGATCGCTGTCGGCGCATTTAATTATAAACTTAAGGTAAATCATGTTGTAAATGTTTGAAGCATATTGATGTTTGACGCACATTAATGGTTGATGCATTTATAATATTGAAAGATGTATGTAAGTATTTGAGATGATGAAGGTAGGATTTCGTGATTGGTTTATTATGAGCAAAATGTTAGAATTAATGTGATTGTTAATTCGAAATTACTTACGTAAAAGTGTGGGTTTTGTCTATGAAACTACTCTATGGTTTGTAAGTTCTAATTAGCATGAACATTTACATTTTAATTTTTAGTTAGTGTTGTCTTTAGCTTAAATTACAAATCTTTTCAAAACCCCCCTTTTTATTCTTTATTCTTTATTCTTTTATTCTTTTATTCTTTGATCCCTTTTATTTTTTATTCTTTTATTCTTTTATTCTTTTATTCTTTTATTCTTTTATTCTTTATTCTTTGAATCTTTTATTTCTTTATTCTCTCATTCATCTATTCTTTAATTTATTAATTCTTTGATTATTTAATTCTTTTATTATTTAATTATTTAATTCATTATTCTTTTATTCATCTCCCACTAACACATTATTAATGTTCCCTAATTTCCCCGGTTAAGAACGATCCCTATTTACCAATACTACATCTACACAAAAAGGGTTTAAATTGCACAATACTCAAATTACGTGTTTAATTTAATGCGTAGTTTGGGCGTAGTCAACCCCTAGTGTACAAATTACCATTTTACCCTCGAACTTTCCAGACCCGTAACTACTTCGTCCGACGTCCGATCACAGCGTGCCACCTGTCGTTGTAATCAGGACATCGAGACCTATCTAACGGTCCTCGGTCTACGTGAAAATCGCAAGTCCTCCAAAAAGTCAACATTTTCCTCATTTAATCAAAATTACAGTAACGCCCTCAATCTTCCGAACGTCATAACATTTCCTCTGATTGTCCGAATCGAACCTGCCACCTGTTTACGGACTCGTGACGTCCCTAACTACGTCACGGTTAAGGGTCAACAGTCATCCAATCGGTAATTCAAAAAGTCAACTTTTAACCTACTATTCACAAGGGCAAAATCGTCCTTATATACAAAATTTTTACAAAAATACATTTTTACCCTTCCCGAAGGTACGGGTTGTTACATTGGCAATCATGAATTTTTCTTCCTTGTGGTTAGCGAGATCTGTACTCGCAGACCACTTGGACTGGGATTGTGGTTAAGGTTAGATTTGAAGCGAAAATGAGGGAGAAGGTGAGAAGGAAGATGACTTGAAATTTGAGGGAGAGTTCGAGGGTGAAGAGGGTTAAGTAGGGGATGAAAGGCTTGGCGAGGATGTGCAAACATGAGAGTCCAAAATTTTTGGGTTTGGTTGACTTTGTCGTTTCTGATAACAATAATACTACAGGTACCACTTTAAATCTCACATTTTATATTCCACCATATGTGACATCTGACATGATATCTGACATGGCATTCAATGTCATCATCCCCAATTTCCTATCTCAAGCTAAAGATACAAATAAAAATACATTTAAACATTAAAATAAGATAAATTAAAATACAAAATCATAAACCCTAAAAATGGAATTGTTCTCTCCTTCTCTATCTCTCTCTCCCAGCAACGCATCTTCCATGGCAGCCTCGTTCTTGCTTTTTATAAGAAACTACATTGAAGATTGGGGTTTTGTGGTTAAGCGATAAGATGCATAGTTCAAGATTGAGAAAAACGGGGCCTAGTTATACAGATTCGTAGCGAGAAGTTTGACGAGGCCAAGGGTAAAAATGATTTTCCATGGCAACGAGGAGTTTGTAAGGAACCTGATGCTTTGTCAGGAGTGGGAGAAATAGAGGTAGGAGAAAACAATTGAATTTTTAGGATTTATGATTTTTCTTTTTTAAATTTTTAATTTGAGATAGAAAATTAAGGATGATGACATGTAACGTCATGTGAGATGCCACATATGATGGGATGCAAAATGTGGGATTTAAGATGATACATGTGGCATTTCCCTTCTGATAAATGGATGAATTGTGTGGGGAGGTTAAGTTTTTTTGGGTTTATCATTTTTGCCATTTACAATATTAATATTTATTCAAAATTCTATTAATCATATTTTTAATATTTTCCAATCTCTAACTAACATAATAATTACTCAAAGATCTTTTAAAGCTTTTGATCATTATTTAGTAGCTTTTTTTTCTTCTATTTTATAAAAACATTATACTCCCACTTGTAATTGTTTTTTTTATATACTTGTTCATTTTAAGAAGTAATGTAAAGACAATTCAACTTAAAATATGATAATTAAGAGTAAGAATTCTTCAAAAATACTTTTAAACTTCAAATTTGAAATTTATTTATTATCCGTTATTAAAAAATTAAGTTAATCACTTATAGTTTAAGATTTAATTTTTAAATTTTGGCAAGAATTAAACCCTAAATTCTAAATGATAAGCACCACCATCCCTATTAAACATCCCCCACTATCCTTCCCCCTTAAAACCTTTTATACACTGCTGTTAATTTTTCAAGGTAAGAAATTGACCCTCCACCAGCTTGGGAAGTTAAGTTAATCGCTTGACCCTTCCTTCACTATAAAATAACCTATAAAGGTAAGAAATTGACCTCCACTAGGTTGCAAAATTGCTCCTGAACATGGCAAGATCTTCCCTTGCCTAATCAGGCTTATAGCGAGACTGATTTTGGGAGAGACTATTACCTAGTTGCAAAACTTTATCTGTACTCTATAGTTGTAGTAACTCAGGTGGCTGAGACAGAGAGCCTGAGGGCCTGAGCTGAGACAACTAGTATAGGAGAGAAGGATTTGCCCCATTTTTTTTTTTTCATTAAAACGATGCCGCATTCTTAACTCATAAATTGTTATTCAAAAAAAAACATCCCCTTTTTTCCACTCTAGCCAAGTATACCTTAATACTTACACATTAATAACATAAGCTTTATTAGAAAAATGATAATGCAAATACCATGCTGAGATTTTCATTTTAGTTTCATTTATAATACAGTAGTGTGGATTTTTTTTTAGTCTTTAATTCAGTCATGTTTTTTGTATAAATAACGAAACTATAATATGGTGATATCATAACATGTAAATACAGCGAAAAATTGTATAGTAGGATCCCAATAATATAATATCTCGTGTTTTTGTAAATACGAGAAATCTCAAAAAGTGCATGTATAATTATCATTAATTAATATATTACTAAATTAATAAAATTTATTCACCCCATGATTATTAATTATGAGGGGTTTAATTGTATCTTGTGAGTTTCAATGAATTATTAATTTAATATAGTGACTTTTATTTTTATAGCGTATAGATTATCTAAAATTTTTAAGAGGCCCTTTATGTTGACGAAATTTATGAGTGCATAGAAGAATTTTTTTATAATTTGAGTATAAATTTAAAATGATCCGTATTATTTAAGAGGCTTTTATGCAGTTTATCGAAAAAGAAAAGAACATTTCCAAAGTGGCCAACGGCAAGAGCATTTACAATCAATTACCAACACAAACAGCTGTAACAGATATGAGCGTGCCATTTCAAAGATTCCCTCCATATTTGAATAATAATTCAATAAACAAACATTAAGAATCAATTCGTAATTTCAATAAATAAAAATTCATAATATTACAGTTCATCACGGTATTGCAGGATATATATATATTATTTATTTATTTTAAGGGTATATGCTCTCTTACCAACCCTGCTAATGCTTGGCGCTTGTCCATTTATTTATTTTATTTTGAATTTAATTCTTATAAATGACGTGATTTACCATTCTTTCATATCATTATATCAAAAAAGGAAATAAAAAATTTGCCTACAAATAAGGAAAATATATAGTAATAATGTATGACAAAATAACACATATTTGTAAAACGAGCATTGACATAGAGCTTGCAATGACAGGGGCTGTTTAGGGAATATGATTTTTAATATATGGAAGGCAGCTAGATTTTATATATACAGCCCCTTGACTTCACAAAATATATAGAAAAATAATCATATGATTCATGAACCTTTACTTGTGTTGTATGGGAATCCCGAGCCCTAATTAGTTAAGTGACATGTCAATGGGTCATGGATGGATCATAATAAAGAGCAAAACCTAGGAAGAGCAACAGAGCCAAGACCATGACCAAGACAAAAAAGCTCCAGTTCATGGCTACAAGCAGATAACTCCTAAATGATTGAGTTTTGAAGTATAAAGACCACAACAGACCAGATTGGTATAGTTTTAATAATAGTATTTTCTCAAAGTTATAAATTAATAGGTATATTTAAAGACTGATGAAAGATAAAATCTCTTACATAATTTTTTAAAAATTATAGTAAATGTTACTGGTTTAGTAGTATTTATAATTTCTTTAAGATATACAATAAAAATTCTCTCTGTTTTTCTTTATTTTAATTTTTTGTTGGCTCTGAAATTCTAATTAAAATGATTCAAAATTGACGGAATAGGGAAAGGTTAAGTCACTCCTACAGACCCACAAAAATATGTAAAAATAAAAAGAAAAAGAGAGGCAAAAATTACAAGAAAAAGAGAGAGGAGTGTAACATGGTGTAAAAGGAGTACAAGTAGTGGGGTCGTGCCGTTGTGATCCTGTAATAAAATTGGGGAGTTTTTATTTACACTAAATTCCGTAATAAATTTCTTATGAACTTGCAGAATGAGTATACAATTAAAGTTTTAAAATTTTGTTTAAGTGTAAAAGTTGGTTAAGTAAGAAAAATCTAAAATTTAGTATAAAATAAATGCTCCCTCAAATTAATAAAACCATAGCACTTATTGAGAGATAGAGAGATCAAAAGGGGAGGGGGGTCGGACTCTACTTGTACTATACAATCGACACATATCCAAAAGCAAGAAAGAAGCTTTTGGATTTTGTTTTTTGTTTTGAATTCATTAAATCCTTTTTGTAGGTTTTCCAAGCATTATATAGTATCTGATTGTGCAATAATTCTTCAAGATCTGCGATTCAAGGCAACAGCTTTGGGTCACTGTGCTCTCTCTCTGATTCTGTCTGTGTAAGGAGGAACAAAGCCAAAATAATGGAGGTAGTGCAGATGCAGAGACAGTGGATTGACTACACAAAATCCTTGTTTCTTGAGGTAATCAACAACAGATGTTAAATATATTCATAAATCAGACATGGGTTTGTTTAGATTTTTGCTTTTTGTGTTTTATGTTTTGTTTGTTTGGTTCCTGATTTTGTTTTCTGGGTTTTGGTTTGGGCGAGGACAGGGGTTTCTGGATGGCCAGTTTATGCAGCTTCAACAGCTCCAAGATGAGAGCAACCCAGATTTTGTGTTTGAAGTGGTGTCCCTTTTCTTTGAGGATTCTGAGAAGCTTCTCAATGATCTCACCAGAGCTCTGTGAGTATCCAAGATCTTTCCTTTTCCATTTTTTGAGTATCAATTGCGATGGCTTTACAAGTCCATGAAAGTTTGTTTTTGAGGTTCCCCAATTTTTTTCTTTGCTCAGAGAGCAGCCACCTATAGACTTCAAAAAGGTTGATGCTCATGTTCACCAGTTCAAGGGTAGTAGCTCCAGGTACACATAAATTTTAACTTTTTTAACTTGCTGAGAAAAAATTGAAGTAGACTCGCAATATTTTACTCTTTTTCTTTCTGTTTCTTACTTAGTATATTCTTTATGTATCGCAGGAAGATAATTTGACCCTTGAGAAATGAACTAAACTAATCCTGATTTTATTGTTAGTTCTACTATCTTTGCATTTTTCTGTCACTAGAGCTGAATCTGGTTTTTACATCTTAGATTACAAGAAATCTTAATCTAGTTTTGATCTAGGAAGTATGTCTGGAAGCTGATCGTTGTTCATGTTTAACTCAATGTTGGTTGATGAAAGTTTTTGTGGTTGACAGTATTGGTGCACAAAGAGTTAAAAATGCCTGCATTGCTTTTCGCAGCTTCTGTGAGGAACAGAATGCTGAAGGGTTAGTTAATTTACTCCAAACATTCATTTCTTTCTTAATCGGCTTTTGGAACCTAGAAACTGAGAGAGACTGGTTACCAGGTGCATTCGATGTGTTCATCAAGTAAAGCAGGAGTACTATCTTGTGAAGAACAAGCTTGAGACTCTCTTCGCCGTGAGTAGAAACTATAAACATGTTTTGTGTTACAAGTTTCTGTAAAACTTGTAGCTGTTCTATTTATTTATACTTTTTCATTCTTTTTTATGTTCAAAATTAAATATCCTGGATTGCAGATGGAACAACAAATTGCTGCAGCTGGAGGCTCAATTCCTCAGCTGGATTTAAATTTCTGAAGCTAGAATGGCGAAGAGAAAGCAAGGAGGTTGGGGTGGTTGTAGGGAATCTCTTCAGGAGTATTGGATAACACCCTCTCTAAATCGGTTCAAAATTCTCTTCACTAATGAATTCTGCTTGTATGAATCTTAAGAGTAGTTTTTTCGTGTCGTGCAACGTATGAACTTTGAACGCTCAAGATATCCTTGCTATTTGTGAAAACCAGGTTTCCTTAATTACTATTATCACTTTCATATCTTGTTTGGTAGTTTCAAATTGTGATTGGAACCGCAAAAATCGATCTGGAGTTTGTGTATGAGATTAGGGTTTGATTATTAGAAATCTTAGCTTGCATCAAGTTTGTTTTTCTTTGTTGTTCTTGTTAACTTGTATTAGCAGAATTTCATGCCTGACATCCATATCAATCCTTAGTTGTCATCCATGGTAGCGGAGAAATTAAATAAATGATCATACAGGTGGTCCTTCTCCATTTTAATATTTCCATATTAGCAAGAAAGATTTGATTCATTGAAGCCGCCCCAATTGTCAGTCTTGATCTGCTTGCTGTCATTTTTCTGCTGTTAAAACTCTCTAAAACTTCGAATCTAGTAGCTGCAGTATTCGATACTCTTAAAAAGTTTTATTTTCTTTGGGCAAAGGATAAGAAGATTCTTTGAAAAACGGTCAACGAGCACTTGAGCGCCATTACAGGACAGTTGTGGTCCTTAATCCAAGTTATCTTGTCTGGTTGCTTGAGTGAGAATAAAGATGAAAAGTCTAGTGCTATTCCTTTCTATGTCTTAGCTTTAGCACTATTAAGTGAAATTCGATACCTAATAATTGCTTCTTATATGGTTTAGCTCAAATCAATTGTCAAGTTTTGAGTATTATTCTACTTTAATTCAATATCAAACGGGAAAAGCGATTTGAACTCAGTTATATTGTCAGTGAAGTATATCCGTTCTAGTTTGGCAAAAAACACAAAACCCGTTCTAATCAACTAGGTTACGCACGTCAGTCAGACAATTAAATTATATTGCAATGCAGTAAGTTGTGAAATATTAGTGACAAGAGGAGGAAACGTATCTATCTGCTACAAATAACTAGTGACAAGTAAAATATAAAATTTGGCATAGCATTAGTAGGATGGCATCTGTGTAAATACAATGAATCAATGTACATTCCAATTTCTGGGGTTCTCTTCTTTTCTTTGTGCTTACCTTCAGAACCAGAACTTTTTCTTTACTCATACAGCATTGCTTCATATAAATTTCTGCGAATTACAGCGTCGTCTCAGTTTGATTCCAAGGCTTATACCACGATTTTACTTGTTCTTCAAAATTTGCTAATACAGCAGACTGCTTTAAATTGCTAAGCCGTTCTGCAAAAAGATCATAATATGCCGCAGGATTTACACTTTCCAGTACTCTCACTGATTTCCCATGTTCTTCATCGATCAATACTTCTCCGTCTTTCGATTCAACGCCTTCTGCATAAATTTTGATAGGCTTCACTTGGAAACTTAGATTCAGATGAGAAGAATCATCACCAGCTATCAAAACTGCACCAAGAATTTCCCCCAGGAAAGTTTGCTGCAGCATAATATAGCAACATATTAGATTACTTGAGCATCAAGTAAGAAAATCATCTTCTAAAATGTTCAAGCTCCCTATATAATGAAGGTTGTTTCGCTAATTTTCCAGAAAGACCAAAACAAGTTCAGGAGGAAAATTGACAAATTACTACGTAACGAAAGACTAAAGGAAGAAGCTTTTACGATGTGATGGTATCTATGGTGCAATTGCTGCAAGTGGTAGAGCCTTGACAGCAATCGCCGGGCAAATAATGCCTCGGGGGTCTTCCTTCTCTGGCGCATCGTGTCTAGGGTTTTTGAGAATGAACCAACTTTCTGCTGGATTCCAAGTGGAATGAGGGTGATGTTAAGTGAAGATTCGAAGACTGTCTTTGCAGCCAAAGGGTCAAGGAACATATTGAACTCTGAATATTCGTTGGAAGGAATTGTAAACACATTTCCTTTGTCTTTGTCGTTGCTTCTCACATGCCCTCCAACTATATACACATCCTGCATTGAACAATATTGACATCTTTAATTTTCTCTTGGCGCAAAAAAGAAAATGAATTCAATTCAATTTCTACTGACCTGAATTAAGGTGGTTGTGTTTTTTTTCTTCAATATAATTTTTGCCAAATTGGTCAGGGGTCCATTGGTCAATATGGTAATCTTAGCTCCTGGATCCACTGTTTTCACCACTGAATCCCAAATTTCCAGTGCTAGCGGTTGTCTGAGCTCTGGGTGATCTGTGTCCCGGGGAGCTCCGAATTTTACAGAGTTTTCTGCAGTATACCTGATAAGAAGTAAATTACTGACACATCATTTGGTGAAAAAGCAAAAGTTAGATGCTTTGCAAGAGGGTGAAAAATCAATTTTGTGCACCTTCGGGGGCTTCGTGGCAAATCACGGGCAAGGCCATAGAGTGTATCTGAGTCCAGCAACCCACCATTGCCATGTGGGATGGCCTGAAGGTATTTGCAGTCTCCAACAGCAGAGAAAGTTGGATCAGATTGGTTCATGGAAAATACATCTCCTAGTCCTACTAGGATGTCATCTCTGCCCATCATATGCAGCAAGTCATAAATTACATCTATTGTGGCAGCATTTGCCCACCCAGTTGGGCTCACTATTATTGCCTGAAAAGAAAGGAGACAAACAGAATTTCACATATAGGTTTACTTATACACGAAGAAAGCACAGATATTCCCATTTGATAATCATTTCATTTTTAGTTTTTTGTGTCTACCTTGAGATTAATGACTTGAACAGGTACTTTTAGGAGGTAAAAGAGAGCTACAAAGTCTCCAGCACTCATATCCATGTCAAAGACAACAGCTTTGCCCCATTTTATATGCCCAAAGTCTGGTTTGTATGTCACTTCCTTGTAAAAAGGAAACTGTGTGGTTAAACTGAACCTCCCTTTTTGTTGAGGCTTGTTTAGTACCTGTCAAAACCAGTGGAAAAATGTGTTATATTCATTTTCAGAACACATGGCATTCAACTCAGAATCAATTGAAGAATTATTACCTCCAAGAAGCTTATAAAGAATTCTCTATTAAGTGGGCTTTTAGGGTCTTCATTTGGTTTTGCTTTTGTAGCAACCAGCACTTGAACTGCCTCTGGTCCTGTCACCTCTGCTGTGTAACCATCCTGTTCGATTTGTGTTGGAAATGAAAAGTTCATCGATTTGAAGAAGAAAATGTTGCGAATTTTACGATGATTATGACAATGTATGATAGTTTACCTTGCATTTTCCTGTCCCATTGTTTCCAATGCAAAATGGATCTCTAAGTCCTCTTTGAACATGGCCACTATGAACACCATGATTGTCTAAGTTGAATTTTGGAACTTTAAGGCCATCAAAGAAAGGGTTGGAGCCATCTGAGATCCCATAAGGTTCATTTGAAGTGATCACGGTTATGTTCATGTACTCCATTTCAGCAAATTCATTTTCTCCATTACTGTTATTGTGTGAGTTTCTCATGATTGAGACTGCTACACCAGATGTAAAAGAATCCCACATGAAATAGCTCTGCAAGATACTCAAATTTGATTTAATTTCCTCAAGCAAATTTAGTAAACAAAACACGAAAAAGCAATCATGGATTGATTTAATTTACCGTATAGAATTTATCGTCTAGCCAAGTATCTCGAGCCATTTTCAAGGACTGAAAACAATATTGTGCCTCAAATGTGTTCTGGTTCTTCTCAAATGACTCAAAGAAGTTTTGACTGATAGGAATTGTGTTTGTTGCATCCAAAGGAACAAGTGTCACTGGAATTCCAGAATGTATCACCTAAAATACCAATGTCCGAAAATCAGGTCAATTCCGGCCCGACTGTATTAACTAGGTTCACAATCTGAAAGTATAAACATTTGTCTGGAACCGGAAAAAGACGTTATTTGAAATGTAGTACCCCACCTGGTATGCAGCAAAGGGATCTCCAAAGATATTGAACTCTGCATAAGGATTGCTTGTGTAGTCGGTGAACATGTTACCAGGATCACCACACTGCCTTGGGACACAAGTTGAGCTGGAATTTTTCGGGCAACAACCTGTCGGATTCTTGGACCTCACACCACCTCCCATGATATAAATGTGCTCAATATTCTTCTTCAGGTCTGGATTGCTCATCAGAAATAGGCCAAAATTTGTATGAGCTCCTATGACAAGCACAGTTATGGGACCTGCAGATATTTTTTCAATCATCACTTGCTGGGCACTAGGCTGTTGAAATGGATTATATCTTCTCTTCCCCTAATTTCAAATCCAAAAGATTTAAAAAAAAAAAAAAACAACAATTACTCAGACTTCATATCAAGAACTTCAATGTAGTAGTACTATGACCAAAATTAAGGAAATGACCGAAATTTGGATTCGCGGGGACACGTGTTGCCCTAGTTGGCTCTATACTAAGCGAATCTGCTCTCATATTAGGAAGAAAAAGTTGCAGTTCCACTTGAAAAGTAATTGATAATAAGAAAGTCATAAAACTTTGATGAGCTTTGTAAAATTTGTCAAAAATTCCGATGACGGGAGTTCAATATTTTACCTGGGGGAGGAAAGACTTTCGAAAGCCAAAGTTAGAATCAATATCTAATCGACCACTAGAACCAACTGGAATGGCTTGTCTATATCTACATCCTCCTGCGGTGGTAGTCCCCTGACAGTACCAAAAACAAACATCAGCTTCACATTACATTCCTGACATATATATCGACAACTACATCTATTCATATCAATAACAACTAGTATTGACGACATGTTCGCTTGTTACATAACCATATACAATATATATATATATATATGACAAGTAATCAATAAAAATATGCGCTAACTAGTTAGTTCATACTTGTTCAATAATCGGAAGATATCCGCCAACATTTGGCAAAATCGTTCCGTCTTCTTCAATTCCACCCTCACCTCCAACACCAACCGCCACGTCGTCACGGCCCATCATGTAAAGAAGGTCGTAGATTTGATGAACAGCGTGGCCTGAGTTTGTCCAAGCATTTGCATTCACTGTGACTGCCTGTGGTAACACAATTTCCAGAATTTTTGCAGCGGTGATTTTTAATTATTTTACAGGTACCATAAAAAATAATTTTTTTTTTTAAGAGATTCACTTTTGCATAATGGAAATAATTGAAGTTGTGTCACCATACCATTTGACCAAAAAGATAAAAATAAAACAAAGTTAGGAACAACAAGAAGAAATCTGAAAGCGCAAATTGATACTCTGTCTTCTCTTTACAAATATAGAATAGTCCACTCAACTATTATGAAATTATGAGTTTGACCAAGTCCTCATGATCAATAACTAGTTCTACACTAGGAACTTGAAGTGCACATGTAGCTGTAGTTTAGTTATTTCCTTCTACACCTGGATATATTGTACCTACTAATTTAAATTATCCGAATATAAAATATCGTCAATATTAACTACAAATATATACATAGAAGTATCAAACAAATTCATAGTGTTTTGAATTTATCCAAACCAAAACTGTACTTGAATTCGTTTTTGTTGGGGTGAAAATTTTCAAAAACCCAACTTTTGGTTTGTTGTGGAAAAAAAGGGAATGAATAAATGAATGAAATACAAAAAAAAAAAATGGAAGAATTATTATAATAATGACGTAATGAACGTACCTCCAACTCAAACTCTGATCTGTTAAGCTTCAGGAGGTACAAGAGACTGAAAATATCATCAGTATCGACATCGGTATCGAGCAGAATCCGGCGAGGCGCGCCCTCCACGGCTTGCAAAGTACCTCCAACAATGACTAGTCCTACAATAATAACTAGTATTTGCACCAACATTATTTCTGTTTAATTATATATTACTTTTCTTTTTCGACGAGGATTGGAAATCCAGAGATCTTAATTTGTGCCCTCCAAACGAGAAAGAAATATTCAAAACTCATTCATTCATTCATTCCCTTTTTTCCTTTGTTCATGGAAGCAACTATTTATGTAAATATATGTATGGAGGAAGCTTCTTAGGCACAAAGCAGAGGGGATGAGAAGTGAGAAAGTGGGAAGCTAATTAAAGCACACGTGGGAGATTTTAACTGATGGTTTAAGAGTTACAGAGTTGTGGAGAGCCATAGCAAGCTACGCAACGGCAAAGACCAAACTGATGCCAAAACTGGTGAGGGGGAGACGGACACTGACAGAGCCAAACAGCGAAGTTGACAAATTCATGATTATGACTTACACAGACACTCGGAGTCACAGAGAGAGAGAGAGAAAAAACAAAATAATCAAATATGGCACACGTGTCACACGCGCCCCAACCATGTGATCAATAAATTTACTGCTAAGTGTAATTGGGATTCAACGGTCTATGCATGACGAGTCAGTTACATGCCTCAATCTGAACTCCTTTCAATTTACAGCTACATAAAAGCTTAGCCTTTAGTGCTGTGTACCTAGTATGGACATCAACCATTCACCTCCTGATTTGAGGTCACCTCATACCATATGTTTCTTATCACCGAAGCTTTGTCCCCCAATTCGACTACACCTTTAGTTCGTTTAGTTATAACTACCTTTAGTTCGTTTAGTTATAACTAGAGGTGGACACAAATCCGTTAAAATTGTTAACCGATTTGTTTAAATCGCTAATTATCTAACGATTTAGATTTGACTGAATAAAAGTCAAACGATTTTCAGAAAATCTATTAAATCCAAACCGAACCATTAAGTAATATATTAATTTTAAAATTTTTAAATCTATTATTAATACGAAGTAAAAATAATAAAAATAAAATGATACCTAGATATATCCATATAAATACATGTATATCCATATAAGAGTATAATAAAATATTATTAAATAGTAATGTTTTTTTAGTAAATATTAATATAGTGATAATGTTTGTAATTCAATTTTTAGCAAACTTAATATATAAAATTTTGAGTATTGATTATTTTGTTTTTTTTTTGTCTCCTTGATTTTTTTTATTCCTAAATGGTTTCAAACCATTTTGAACGGTTTTATTTCTAGTCGTATCGAACTGTTAAGAATTTAACGATTTGGATTTAGATATTATCAATATCTGTATCGAACCACACCGTACCCACCCCTTACATCCCTCAATCTCAACTCCACATACCCCAATTTTCGAGTATGTGTGAATTTAGTTACATCTGCCAACTCTAACTTCTTCACGTTTTTAGAGGTTAACTAAGTACGAATAACTCAAGAGATTTTAAACTCAAGACTTTGAATAATCCAAGTTTTTTGTTCTCGCCACTTGTTATATTGTTTTATAATATCAATAAAAGGTATTTTAATATATTTAATATTAAATACAATATCAAAAAATAACTAGTATTACAGTAAGAGAATTAGATGCATATAAATCGCCAACTATACCCAGATATACAATACATTATACAAACCGATGGAGTTATTATTATTAGATAATGAATTAGGTTATAATATAGGTCACATGTATAAACGGGTCAAAACATTTGAAGTGATGGAACAGAAATGCATGATGCTAATGGATAAAAAAAAGAAGTTAAAATATAGGTCACATCGATCAATTTTTCCTAAGTTGATATGCTCATGCTGATGAATAGTGTTGGTGAGGCGAGCGCCTGAGAGGAGCAGGTGTTGTGAGTTGTGACATCGATCCCATCCATCTGTTTCTTTCGTTTCTGTTAGGTTTTGACACCACTAGCCACTAGCTATACTCTTGCGGGTTTGGGACCCCTTCTCCACAGAAACCTCGGCTCCTTCCATACTCATTTCCCATCGCTCTACGTAAAAGTAGCTTAATTATTATGGCCCATTTATTTATTATTACTATTTTTTATAGCATGTTTCTTATTATTTACGTTCTTTAAATTTAAGGCCTCTGATATAATATATAAAGAGGAATATAATGAAGTCATAACATTAAGTGACCGTTCATTTACTTATTAAGAATAAAAGATATATAAGAAAAAAAATATTATATCGTTAAATCGATCAGTTTTTAAGAAATTAACGTATATATTTTCTCTATTAATATCGTTTTATCAAATTTTTACAAAAATAATTTTGATGCTGCACGTTCGCCTTGTTATCTGTGAGTCACCTTTATGCCTCACCACTTTATGTCATTTCATTTACATTGCATATTACAAAACTTTCGCATGCAGACTTGTCAAGGGACGGACAGTGGCTGACTTGTAATTTCAGTGGTCTGCCTTTAGTTGGGTATGTTTTATATAGATGTTAACACATTTTAGATCGATATAGATAGTATTTAAAATTAAATTTAAATTGTTAAAATATTAACTATTTGTACCATATGGATAGTATTTAAAATTAAAATTAAATTGTTAAACCGTTTCAAATCAAACGGCTAATAACATAAATGTTACGGATCTTTTCGGATGGTTTAGAGATAAATTTTATATAAATTATCCAAGATAAAAACTCCCTATTATCTATTCAAAAATTTCAACATTAACATTAATATTTCATTCATCAATCTCAAGATTCCATTCATACCTATCAACATATCATTCAGAAGTCCTATCAAGATGTCATTTATATACATGAACCATTAAAAAATGCATAACTTTAAATTTCAAATCATGAGGTAATGTTAAATATAATTTAAATTTAAAAATAGCACAAAATAAGATAAATACTTACATTAACAAACTAAAGGGTAAACAAATCTTAATTAATCAATAATATAAACAGATAAAACCTTAATAGTTTGGTTCAAAATTCTATGATTTTCAAAATGAAATTCAAGGCCAAATCGTTACTAACGAAATTTGATTTTTATCCAATCAGAATCCAACCCATAATGCCAATAATAGGTTGGATCGAGTCGGTTTCTAGTTTCAACAGGTTTAATGTACACCCCTAATTTTATATCCACAATTTTATATGTCCACATTTATATAAAATAGATAAATATTAACATTAATCTTTAAATAATAATAATGAAATTTTTATATGTAATTTAATGAAGGAAACGAATAATTACTTAAAACATCACATAAAGATTATTTAAGAAAAAAATCAAATAAATTTGAGATCGTTTATTAATATATTATATATAGATATTAAAAAGTTGAAAATTTACTATAAGAATTTTTTTTAATACAAAAACATCATACTCCACACGAATATATAACGTCATCGCCATTTTTGGAAGTTGAACATGAGAACTTTCAAATATTAGTGAATAGAAATACTATTAGATCATAGTGCTAATTTTCACTAGAAGAATTTTCATCATTATCAATTTTATTTTTATCTTTTTTCCATATATCGAATAATAAAATGATCTCTTTTTTTATTAATTTTTATATGAATTGTACATTTAGCATAAGAAAGATCCCATAACATATATAATGTTCATTCTAAGTATGTAAGTCATCTATAGAGGAGGAAATGTACAGGAGGATAGTGTACTTGAAAATAAATGGATGGATGGTCGCTTAGTGGTATAACTTAGTGTTATTCCTCTTCACACATTATGTAGAAGAATTGAAATTCAACTCTCATAAAGAGCAAGATCAATACCTAAAATATATAATGTAACAATTATTCTCCTATACCTTTGGTCTGATTTTAGATTGGTTGCGGGAGTGATTGGCTGCACTCTTTAGTGTGTTCTTGGAGACTCTAATGTCATGCATTCCCTTCATGACAGTGAGGGTGGTGATGAGGCTTCTATGTATGATACTTCAGAGTTTGTTGAGTGTCTATCTAAGGCATGTTTAGATAACGTAAGATATTTTGGGTATTTACTTACATGATATAATCGAAGATTTTCGAGTGACTCGGTGAAACAGAAGCTTAACCGTGCTCTAGTCAACAAAGAGTGACTTTCTCTCTTCCCTAATAGTATTGCTCTGTTCTTGGGCCCAGGGGCGTCTGAACATTGCCTCGTGTGTGGTGGATGTTGAGTTGGGTGATTGTCGGTGTAAGTGCCTGTTCAAATTCTTCAATTTTTTTGTCTAGCATAAATGGTTTTTGACTATCGTGGATGAGGCTTTTGGGTCTACTGTGAGGGGTTCTTTTCAATTCTAATTGGCCTCTAAGCTCAAGAAAGTCAAGGCAGCTCTCAAGTCTCTTAATAGGGATTCCAAATTGCAAGTTAGCGTTGTGGTGGTGGATGCAAAGGCTGAGTTGGATGATTGTCAACTACAGTTGAACATAGATCATGTTAGAATCTGTATAGGAGAAATAAAAATTTGGGAAAAAACAATCTTATTCGATTAGTTGAACTAGGCTGGCTTAAATGGCCATACAGGACAACAGAAAAACAAAGAAATAGTAGCCCACGTACAACAACCCTATAACATGGTAAATCCCTAAAGAACAGGTCAAATAAATGATTCATCCGTAAACAATAGGAGTCATTAACAAAGTAGTAACTTACTGCAGAAACAAACTGAAACAAACTCTAAGAGATATCTACTAACTTGAACATCCTTCTTTAAACTAAATTGCAGAAGCACTCAGTTTACACACCCAACTAAACACATGCCCATTAAACCACGCATCTTCAAGAATGTATCAATCTTTAAAGGCTCGGTCATGACATCTGCAATCTGTTCCTAGGTAGGACAATGAACCATTTCCACAACTCCATTCTTTGTAAGCTCATGAAGAAAGTGGAATCGAACATCAATGTGTTTGCTGCGACCGTGCATCACAGGATTTATAGAGAGCTTAATTGTTGAACTATTATCACAGTTCACTCTAGTAGGCTCACCTTGAATGTGAGCAAGCACCTCCAAAATCCTCCTTAACCACACTGCTTGACAAGCACATAAAGCTCCTGCAATGAACTCAGATTCAGTGGTGGATAAGGTGACTACAAACTATTTCTTCAAAGACCATTACACTGCTCCTGAGCTTAACATAAACAGATAGCCAGACGTACTCTTCCTATCTTTCGGGTCCCCATCATAATCACTATCCGTGTAGGCAATCAAATTCTTGTTTCCTCCCTTCTTGTAGAATAGCCCAAATGAAAAGGTCCCTTTCAAATAGCTCAGCACCCTTTTTGTAGCTGTCAAGTGAAGTTTTGTGGGAGATTCCATGTATCGGCTAATAAGACTTACTACAAACATGACATCAGGTCGAGTGGCAGTCAAGTACATGAGGCTCCCCACAATCTTCTTATACATTTTGCTATTTATCTTCACTCCATGCTCATCTCTCATGAGCTTGAAACCAGGAACAATAGGATTGCGAACCGAATCGCATCCTTCCATCTTAAACCTCCCCAAAACCTCCCGAGCATACTTTTTCTGACCAATAAAGATCCCCTCTGATCCCTACAACACCTCAATACCAAGAAAGTATCTCATTTTACCAAGATTCGACATGTTAAACTCATCCATCATATGTAACGACCCGTCCCGAATATCGGGATTGAATATTAACTCACGATGGATTTAGTATGAATAATCTGGGATTAATTGAGAGAATTCGGACGAACGGTGTAAATGACTGTTTTACCCTTAGAATTGGGAAAAATGTTGACTTTTGATTCGAGGAGTCAAACATACGAGAACCAATGAGTGTGACGTAGATCGGGACGTCACAAATCCGAAGACACGCGGCACATCGAAATCGGAAGTCGAACGGGGAAGTTATGGTCACGAAACCGAGATCGGTTAAACTTACGTCTCGAGATTCAATTAAAATAATAATAATGTATTGAGTGACTGATGTGTGACAAGTGGACCCTTGGATGAGTGACAAGTGTCACTCATCTTATGGTCTAAATTCCACAAAAGGGGGATCTTGTCCTATTAGTTGGTTTATATATATATATATATATATATATATAATTCTACTTATCTCTCATTTCACAACCCTCACCGTCCATCATCTTTTCCTCTCATCAATTATCTCTCATCCTCACCATCCATCTGCATCATCAACATCACCATTTTCCTCATTTTCCCTCTATGACTGTGAACACCAAGAACCAACCTGAAACCCTTGAACCGTCCAAACACAAACATATGAACCACCCTACCTTCATATGTTTTGTGTTGCGTGTAAGACTGAGTGTGGGCAGGGCATGGACGGACGGGGAACCACGGCCTGAGCCATGGCGGTGGCCACGACGGAGGTAAATAAACCCATAACCCGTGTTTGACCCAAATTTGGAAATTTGGTTTTCACGTTTTTAATGGGTTTCTATTGATCCTAACATGACCTAGGGAACAAGATGACTTTGTGGGGATCGTTTTAGAAGGAAAAGGGTGGCTAGAATGGCTGGGAATGGAGCTTGAAGGTCGAGCTTACTGTTCAACAATCGAGGGTGAGCTTCCAGTCTGTTTTTCCTGTTTTTGGTTAGATAGAGACGTTAATGGGGATTAGACGAAGACATAGGATGAAATCCCATAGAAAATGGTTGAGATTTGAGGGTGAACTGGCTGGGTCGAGTCGCCAGTTCGATTGAACCGGAAACCAGTGAACCGGGTTCAACTGAAAGTTAGGGATGATACTATTTCGACTCGTGGCTTTCACGCGCAACGCTTTTGGGGGGTGCATGGGCCCAATTTTTAAGGCATGGTCAACACATGTTTTCATCTTTTCGATGTAACGAACATTTTGGGATAGGTTTCGAGTCGATCAGACACTGTTTCGAGGTCGTTTTGGGCATCCGAAGGTTTAGGGTTTATTTTAAATACGTTTAAAAATCCTGGAAAATTGGGGGATTCAATGTTAGCCTATTTGAAGTAGTTAGTGACCTTCGAGTATGATTTGGACAGGTCCGGGAGTTTCGGAGATGGTGATTAAGCCCGAGGAGGCTTATGGCACGCATATCGATGCGGTAGCTAGGACGGTCTGTGAGTGGACATTGATTTCTAAATTGATGCATGCATAACTATTTTATATGCTTTAAATATGTGATTTATGTTGGATTTGATTTTGCTATTTAGTATTCACGTATTTGCACGTATTTCAAAATTTACGATTTTATACTGTATTTCTACGTGATAGTGATTTTAATAATGGTTCAATGGTATTATTTCGGATTTGGGAATATGGAACCAGGCTTGAGACCCATTTGATTTATGAACTATCGGATTCAGAGTCCATTTGATTTAATGAGACATCGGGCTGGGGGCTCAGTTGGTTTATATGATCGGGCTTGGAGCCCAGTTGGGTTGTGAAATGGAATTTCGTGCAGAGTCCCTTAAAATTGGAAATTGGATTTGTGGAAACGTTTTATGAGAGTTATACTTCGGGTACGAGACCTATTTGTGGATTTACTATGGCTTTATGGAAGCCGGGCATAAGGCCAATTGAAAGGTTTTAAAGGGATTTATGAAATGTTTTTCCATGTACCATCCTTATGTATGGATTGTCTCCTCTAGTTGTCTGGGACACTGGGGTAGTCACGGTGCATTGTCTGCGAGGGGTCATGCTACGGAGCGACTGGACCGTAGGGTAACTTAGGAGCAGGGTTGCTATTATTAGATGTTTGAGACGTTAGGCATATGGGATGTCATAGATAGGCTCGGAGAGACCCCGAGCGGCATGTGTAGCCTTAGACCGTAACATGACGTCTGGGACGCCAGGCATCTAGGATGCCAAGGATTGGTATATAACGGTGTTTGATTGGATTGTGATGTATGGATTTACTAGATTATATATTTGGATTTCATATTTATTGGTTTTATGAAATGGTATTTCATTGTTGGTGGTTTTGGGTAATGGCCCACATGATTGGACTTATGGTTTTGGGCCGAGTTCCCACATACTTGGATTTATGATTTTGGGCTAAGGCCCCAATGATTTATTTAAATAAATGATTTGATTTTCGATTTTTGAATGCATGCATGATTTTTAGTGAAGGGAATAAATGTCTTCTTATGAAATGTGTTTTTATTAAACTATTGATTTTTCGTCCATTCACAACTTTTAATGGTTTTAATGCCCTTCAGGTTGATCACAGATGTGGGATGTAGTAGTGACCGAGACATCACACTCCTCTACCGATCGTAGTACACACTGGAAGCCCCGAACATGCTAAGGTTTGAGTTATCCCTTGTCTGACACTTCGTGTCAGACGGGAGCATGGCACATCCCGTGTTAATCCCAGGGGCATTGGGATGGGTCGTGTCATCATAGATTGCTTGAACTTAGCAAACATAAGCTCATCATTTCTAGTAAATATCATATCATCAACATAGAGACAAATGATTAAAATTTTACCTCCATTTGATACCTTAATGAACATGGTATGTTCATATGGACACTTCTTGAAACCTTCATTGACAAAGTAGGTCTCTATGATGCTGTACCAAGCTCTAGGGGCATGTTTAACTCCATACAGGACCTTTATGAGTTTGTACACCTTCTGTTCTTCACCTTTTTGCACATAACCAAGTGGTTTCTCGACAAAAAACATCCTCACTTAGTTCACTATCTAAGAATGCAGATTTCACATCCAACTGGTAGACCGTCCACTCCTTCTGAGCACAAGAGAAATCACTAATCGGACTGTATCTAACAGAGCTACAGGTGCAAATACCTCAGCATAGTCGACACCATGTTGCTGAGTATATCCCTTTACTACTAGCCTCGCCTTGTACTCATCCATCTCCCCGTGCTCATTGAGTTTAGTTTTATAAACCCACTTTACCCCAATACTTTTCCCACTAGCATGTAGCTCTGTAAGTTCCCAAGTATTGTTCTTCTCGATGGCTTGAATGTCCAAATCCATTGCCTTCCTCCATTTTTCACTTTTCATTGAATCCGTATAAGAAGTAGGATCACTATGTGCATACATAGCTAGATGAGCTATATATTCTTCAGATAAGAGGCCTTCTCCACTTTCATAGTCCCTCATCCAAATTGGTGGCCTTCCAGTTCTTCCTTCATTAGTGCTGGTTGAGCTATCATCTGAGGACTCATTTGAAGCATCCTGCCCTAGTCCTCCTTCTGAATTACTACTAAGATCAACAGTAGCTTCTTCAGTGTCACCATCCAAATTAACAACCCCAATCTCTGTCATCCTTACCCTACTCCAAATCAGCTAATATTGCTTTTTTATGACTTTCATCCCAATCCCATCTTTTGTCTTCCTCAAATGCTACATCCCTGCTCATTATTATCTTCTGAGAAATTGGATCATATAATCTATATGCCTTCGACTCCTCACTGATTCCAAGTAGAACACATCACTGGATTTTGTCATCAAGCTTTTTCCTTTTGTTGTCTTGGATGTGAGCATAGGAAACACATCCAAACACTCTAAAATACTCCACTAAAATTTTGGATCCACCCCATGCTTCTTCATGAGTCATATTCTTCACCGTGAGCGTTGGAATTCTGTTTAGAACATAATCCAATTCACTGCTTCAGGCTAGAAAGTCTTTGGGATTTTCTTCTCTAACAACATGTTGCGAACCAAGTTCATGATGGTTCTATTATTCCTCTCTGCCACACCATTTTGTTGTGGTTTTTAGACTGCTGTCAATTGCCGACGAATACCATTTACATTGTAAAAGTTGGAAAACTCTAGTGATGTAAACTCTCCTCCTCTATCTGTACGCAGACTCTTTATATATGCACCTGTTTCTTTTTCAACTCGAGGCTTATAATTTTTGAAGGTAACAAAAGCTTCTAACTTCTCTACTATGAAGTAAACCCAAGTGTTGCATTAATCAAGTACCTTTTCTTATTGTTGGAGGTGAGAGTGATCGGTCCGCATATATTAGCATGTACTAGTTGGAGAATTTGATAAGCCTTCCATATGCTTCTCTGTGGAAATTGATCTCTCTGATGCTTCCCTACCAAGCAATGTTCACGCACTTTCATTGGAACCTTAAGTTGTGGTAGTCCACTCACCATATTTTTTTGCTGAAGAAGCTTCAAACCATTGAAGCTTAGATGTCCATATCTACGATGTCAGAGTTAACTTGTATCATCTGTAAAGGAGTTGAAACAGGTATGCTCAATTATTTGAGTTTGAGCACTCAAAACAAGCATCCTTTTTTTGACACTACAATCTACATGATCAGACCTCTCTCAAGATGATACAACTTACACTTCCCACGTTGTATGAGGATGTCAATCCTTTTTTCTTGTAGCTTGCCAATACTCAACAGATTGTTCTTCAGGTCTGGGACATAATACACCACAGTGATCACATGTATAATTGCATTCACTTGCATCCGTATGATTCCTTATCCCATCACCGTCATTCTTGAGTTATTCCCCAATTTGACAGATTCCCTTAAGCTTTCTTCAAAATCAGAAAAAAGCTACTTCTTACCCCCAATGTGGTTGCTGCAACCGGAGTCGAGAAACCATGTCTCCTCATTGTTGACTTTCTGGATATCCACATAGGCCATCAGTAGGATTTCTTCGTTTTGTTTCTGCTTAATTATCTCTTGTTCTTCACCTTCTTTGGACACTCGTATTGAAAGGGTCCAAGTTCATGGCAATGATATCACTCAGTGGCAGACTTATCAAAGCTTTGTCGACCACGTCCCCTTCCCCGTCTTCTATATCCTTCATGACCTCATCCTTGTCCTCATGATTGATCTTCATGAGTGACCTTCAATGCTTGTTCTTCCACAGTATGCCCATTCATTTGTTGTTCATGCACCAGTAAACTGTTGTGTAGCTCATTAATAGACAAAGTGTCTAGATCATGGGATTCTTTAATAGAGCATACAACATAGTCAAATTTGGGATTCATTGATCGCAGAATTTTCTCAATAATAGCAACATCCCTCATTTTCTCACTGTGGATCCTCATCTTGTTGGCTATAGTGAGGGTACGAGAAAAATATTCATTCACAGATTCTCCTACTTTCATGTGAAGATTTTCAAAGTCCTTCCGAAGGTCTTGTAATTGTGCATGTTTCATTCAAGTCGTTTCCTGGTACTTTTACTTCAAGGAGTCCCATATGTCTTTTGTTGTATCTTTGTTTAGACTTATTTCCAAGATAGATTGATCAATTTCCTAGAACAAGTAGTTCTTGGCCTTCAAGTCCTTCAGTCTGTGATCATCAATCGCCTTCTTCTATCCTTCAATGAGTTCAATGCCTTCTGCTGCTGCAGGAACTCCACTTTTTATCAAACCCAAATATTCCTTTGAACGCAGGAAGTTCTCCATGAGCATACTCCAATGATCATAGTGTCCATCAAACTTAGGAGTTTCTGGTTGCACGAAACTGTTTTCAGCCGCCATATTCTCTCTATTATACGATAAAAGACTGCTACTTCTCAAGGCGAATCAGGTCTCGTGAAGAGGCTCTGATACTAAATGTTAGAACCTGTGTAGGAGAAATAGGAATTTGGGAAAAACAATCTTATTCAATAATTTGAACTAGGCTGGCTTAAATAGCCTTACAAGACAACAGAAAAACAAAGAAATAGCAACCCACGTAGAAAAGCCCTATAAAGAGGTAAATCCTTTAAGAACTTGTCAAATAAATTATTCATCCCTAAACAATACAATAAGATTCATTAACAAAGCAGTAATTTACTGCATAAACAAACCAAAACAAACTCCAAGAGATATCTACTAACCATAACAGATCCCAGTAATGTGTTGCATATTGAGTGTGAGAAACAGCTTATTCAAAAGTACTCTTATTATCTGTGTTGCGAAGTGAGTTTCACATAACTCTTAAGAAGAAAACTAATCGAGGTTGCATTAATTCTATTCTAAATGATAATGGAATTGTGGTTTTGAAAGAGCTCAATCTTTGGGTATAAATGTAACGACCCGTCCCATAATTTAAAGGATTAATTAAGACTAATGACGGATTAGCGAGGCTAATTGGGGTTTAGTCGAGGATTAACGAACGTTTAGGGCGAAATTACAATTTTACCTCTAAACGAGGATGAAAAGTTGACTTTTGAACAAGGAGGTCTGATAGCCGAGGGCCAAGGACCATTACGTAGATCGAGTTGATATGAATCCGTAGATAGGTGGTACGTCGAAATCGGACATTCGACGAAAAAATTACGATTCACGGAAGTTCGAGGAAACTATTGCACGTTTTACGAAACGGGGGACTTTTGGACTTAAGTGGGCCCAGATCTTTTGAAGTGGCCCAATGGATGAATGACAAGTGTCACCCATCCATTGCCCTCTTCTCTTCATTCATGCATCAGCCTCACCTTCCTTGTTCTTCCAAACCAAACCCGAAACCCATTTCCATTTTGTACAACCCACACCCCACATGTAACGACCCGTCCTGGAAATTGGGATTAGATTAGTGTTTAATGATGGATTAGTGAAGTTAACCGGTGATTAGTTGGGTACTCTCGGACAGATGGTGCGAAATAACAGTTTTGCCCCTGGAATGGGCAAAAAGGTTGACTTTTTAGTTCGGGTGGTCAAATGGACTTTGGCCGATGACCGAGACGTAGTTCAGGATATCACAAGTTCATAGACAGGTGGCACGTCCCATTCCGACATTCGGGGAAAAAATTATAATGTTGGAAAGTTGGAGGGTACTTTAGTAATTTGGTTGAAAAAGGTAAATTGTTGACTTTTCTTACGACATGGATTTGTCACGTATTTCGAGAACCGTTAGGTAGGTCTTGATTTCCTGAGTACAATGACAGGCGGCACGTTGCCACTGGACGTGGGACGGTTTAGTTCTTGGTCTAAACGTACGAGGGGTAAAATGGTAATTTGTGCGATAAAGGGCTTTTTGGTCAAATTGATGTAGATTGGAACATGTGGCTGTCTTGGGAATTGTGCCCACAAGATTGTGGACACCTGGCTTGTCCTGGATGGTGGTAGAACTTTCTCACCGCCTTCAAATCGGTTTAAAACAAAACGTATGTGTGTGTGCACGGTGTAGGAACAAAAACAGGGACCGTGAGGAACACTTGATCCCCTCACTCTCCACGGTGATCGGTTGCCCCTGAGTTGTGAACGAGAACGAGAGGTTAGAAGGTGAGAAATGTGGTGGTGATGTTGTGGAAGGCCGTTGTGCACGGTGAAGGTAAAACGAAGGTGAGCCGTGAATCATGTTTTTAGCCCGATTCTGCTTAAGCTGGAATTAGTGGTTAATGAACTAAGTGATTACTGGGATGAGGTTTAGGAAGCTCAGAGGAATCGATCGAGACTAGGTTTGAAGCTTGCCGTGGACGGTGGCTGAGGAACCCGAGAACAGGTAAGTTCAAACTCAACAATGGTGAAGCTTGATTTGTTGCTTGATGACTGGTTTGAGTAGTTGGATAAGACTCTGAAGGCGTCAAGGAGGTGATTGGAACTAGAACTAAGGATGGAAATGGCCGGAATGACGAGGACACAGAGGAGGGACCTTCTGGTTTTCATTTTCGACTTGGAAGGTACAATTCAAGCCCTCATTTCATGGTTTAGTTATCTAGACTAATCAATAATAAGGGATGAAATTAATGGATGAAAAAGGAATGAAAACAAATCAAAATTAAACATTAGGAGGTTGAAATGTGGACGTCGGTTCAGCTGGACCGGGCCAGTTTGAACCGGTTCAAACCGGGTTTGTCTCAAGGTATGAGACGATGAACAATGGGCGCGTGGCTCCCACGCACAGCCCTTTTGGGGGGTGCATGTGAGCACGTGGCATGATTTTGAGGAAGGTTCTAACATGACTTTTAAATTATTCGATGTAACGAACATTTTGGCACTGGTTTCGAGTCGATAGGACATCGTCTCGATATATTTCGGGATGTCCGAAGGTTTTAGGGCTCGTTTAAAAAAAGTTAAAAATTCGGGAAAATAAGGGGCTTTAGTAGAAGCATTATAAAGTAGTTAGTGACCTTATTATGGGATTTGGACAGGTTCGGGAAAGCCGGTGAGAGTGGATTAGCCCGGAAAGCGTAATTGCACGCGTATCGAGGCGATGACGCGAGTGGACTGTGAGTGGACTTTGCTTTCTAACTTATGATGCATGCAAACATATTTTATATGTTTTCTATATGTGATTTCTATGTTTATGATTATGATCTTGTTGATTTACGGTTATGCACGTATTTCGAGATATTTATGGAATTGTACGTTTTACGAGATATGGTTTTCTGCTATGATTTGATGATGGTTTCGATACGATGATTTGGGATTTGAGATATGATTGATTTTAATGATTTATAATTAATTTTGGAAAGTGATTTGGGGCTTGACGCCCTGTTCATAAAAATGGTTTCGATAAATGTGATTTCAGGTTTTGGAATTGAATTTCGGAAAAATGATTCGGATTCAGTTTTGGAACTTAAAAGTGAAATTCTGGATTTGGGGTCGGAATGATGATTCCAGATGCCGGCTTACGGAATCATGATTGCGAATTCGGATATGGATTTTCTATGATTTTCACTTGGTTTTGGGTTTAAAGACCCGTTGAAAACTGGTTTTGGGTTTAAAGAACCGGATATGACTGGATCTGGTTTTGAGTTTAAAGACTCAGTTAATTGACGGGGGAGGGCCCTGGATTGATATGTTTTGAGTTTAAATACTCGGTTATTGTGATATCCCCCGAGGCTTGTTGATTGTGTTTTGAGTTTAAAGACTCGTTGATATCTCGGGAAGGCCTGATTATGCGCATGTGTTTTGAGTTTAAAAACTCGGGCGCGCTTGAGATCCAACAACTTGAGTGTTTGATATTTTACTTTGGGTTTTCACTAGTTTTCAGATGTTTTGGACAGTGGCCCGGATGATTTGGATTGTGTGGATTTTGGGCTGAGTTTCCGTACTTTGATGAGGATTTAAGATTTGGGATGAGGCCCTGGAATTGAGTTACGGATTTGAGAAAAAGAAATGATTCCGGTTTTCATTGATGGGTTTCTTATCTTGGATATGAAATGGTTTTATGAAAAGGTTTTCATATGCATGCATTGGTTTTTTCTTGGAGGGTATAAATGTACTTTTATATAACCTGTTTTCAGAACGTATTAGTTATTTTTGTCCACTCACAATCTTTTTATGTTTTCGATACCCTCCAGGTTATTGCGGTGCGGGCTGTTGGAAGAGAGACGGAGACATCACACACATGATCCACAATAGGTTCTGCGCGCTCTGGGAAGTCCGAAAATTTTTGGACGGTTCTCTCGGAAATCCTTTGTCCGGCTTACGTGTTACATGGAGGTTGGACGTCGGTTTAGCCTTCATGTCGCACGTAAGTTAGACGGGAGCATGTCTTAGCCCTTAATCCCGGGGGATTGGGGGTAGGTCGTGTCACCACACCCCCTAAATCTAATTCGATGCTGGTGGCACATGAATGAAACAGAGAGGATGAGGTGAGACGGTGATGATAGGGTTGGCGGCGTCAACAGTCGTGGACGGTGGCTAGAGACCCGACAAGGTACGGTTTTGGATTCGAAATTCCGTTTTATTGTTTTTGACGTTAGGGGCGATATTGGTTGATTGGGAAAGGTATATTAGGAGCGTCTAGGGAAGGTTTTTGACGGCGAAGAGGGGTGGTGCAACCCAAGGGGACGGCTGGAAATTTTGGGCCGTGAGGAAGTTTTCGAACCAGGGGTTTTATACGGTTCTTCTTTGTTCTAATTGTACAAATAGGTTTCTAAGGATGAGATAGAAAGATTAGGATTGAAAGGGGAAGAAATGGACCGAAAATGAGGGAGGAATGGGCTTGGATCGGTCACGCCAGTCCAGCCAGGCCGAAGTTGCAGAGGTGAACTGGACTGGTCGGTTCACGCGAGGTAAAGGATGCACTGTAGCGGCGCGTAGCTCCCACGTGTAGGGGCTGTTGCCAACGCATGTGGGCGCATGGCCCACTTTCTGGGAAGGTTCCAACATGTGAAATAATCTATTCAATGTAACGAACATTTTGGGACTGGTTTCGTGTCGTTCGTACACCATTTCGATATTTTTCGAGTTTTCCGAAGGTTTAAGATCGAGTTTTAAGAAAGTTAAAAATTTCGGAAAATTACGGGGCTTTAGTGAGGGTTATTTAAGTAGTTAGTAACCCTTTATTACGATTTGGACAGGTTTGGAAGTCTCGGTGAAGGTGATTCACCCGGGAAGGATGTGTGGCATGCATAAATGTTTTATATGTGTTTTAATACATGTTTTGTGATGCCATGAGTGCATTTGTGTGTGTTTGCATATTTGCGCGTATTTTGAGGTTTCGGCCTTATACGGTGCTTATACGTACTTGTGGTTTTCGATTTAATGAAAAGGATTTCGGATTTTAATGTATAAACTAGGGCATGAGACCCATTTGGTTTTGTCACGGGCATGTGGCCCTATTGATGACCTACAAGTCTGAGTCGTGGTCGCGGTGAGTGCTGTGTGCACGGTGACAGATAATACGTTGCTCCCCTCGAGACTGGGATGTGTTCCTTCCGGAGAGGTCACGATGCACGTTCTGTTGTCGAGTAGGCACTGGAGGCTCAACTTCGGAGTGCTGACGGTTCAGGATATCGATCGATGATGTGTGCACCCTGATCTAGAGGTGGTCGTGTCAGTTGATATGTTCACAGCGACATACTAGGATTGAGAGCGGTCCTAGACGGATGGTTGCACGCATCACTATGATTGGAATCACGGCTGACCTTAAGATATCGAGCTTGATGCCCAGTTGAGTCACGAGTTCAGGCTTGAGGCCCAGTTGGTTTATGTTTGTGATTTCGAGTCGGGGACCCTAAATGGATTTCTGGTTTCATGACGATTTATGGGGACAGGGAATGAATCCTTCGAAAGGTTATAAGAATGTTTTCGAAATGGATTTCATATACCATCCTTATTTATGGATTGTCTCCTCCGGGGAGGGTCATTGGCTTGGGCGGACCCCGGAGTAGTCAAGGAGCACTAACTGTGTGGAGTCCCCCATGTTGGGTACCTTACTCTCAAGAAGACTTACGGAGTATAACCCTCAGGGAGGGTCATTGATCTGCGGACATTGACCTGGACGGACCCTAGGGAGACTTGGGATTTGAGACCCCGGGTATGTTTGGTCCTGAAATGACCAACTCGATGAGACTCGCTGGGGATTCTTGGACCAGCCGCATGGTGTCTCGGGCCCGCTGGGGGCGTTGTGGTTCGGCAGGGATCCTGCAAAACTAGACACCGGTGTGGTGTCGGCCAAAGGGGCTCCGATGCCTAAGTTAGTATCTAACTGTCGAGCGGCAAGTAAATACAGTGCTCTGGATCGGTTCTGAGTGTCTTACCTTTGTGAAGGGTTTCGGGGTATTTATAGTAGCCATAACTGCGGTAGGTGGGTTACTGTTACAGGAGCAGGTGGTGCTTTGTGGCTGAGAGCCGTCTGACAAGCCCTGGACATCCGGAGGAGGCGCCAGCTGGAGTCCCAACCTGCCTCCGTCAGGGAGTTGGTGTGGCAGAGTTGGTTAGGTGACTGTCGTAGCCAGCTGTTGTCTGTTCACTGTCAGATGCCGAATGGCGGGTCTGCAGTATGGTGCCGATCGGCGGACCGTGGGTCGTGAGGGTGCCGATCAGGCGATCGGTCGGTGGCCTTCCTGTCCTGGTGGGACCTGTGCTAGGGTGGTCGGTCGATATGGTATCAACATAAGTCCCCTAAGTCTTTGACTGAGGTGGGGTTCCTCGGTCGAGGACTTGAGATGAAGGCCGGTACCTGTCGACCGACCAGGGCGCTGCGCCCGGTATCCCTAGTAGCCCCCCAAGTCGTGGAGCGAGGAAGTGCACCGTATGTCCGATGTGAAAGGAGTCCCCGTTGCCGAAGTCAGCAAGCTGCCCACCGTAAAGACCGAAAGATCGTGGAGAGGCAGCCGTGGGGAATGGCGGGGAGACGTCGGTAGCAGTGTGCTTGCCGACGAAGAGAGGAAGCATGCCGTCGGGAAAGATGTTGAGAGACTCCGGTCGGCATGCGGTATGGATGCATACCGGTAGCGATGTACGTATGTACGTATGTAGTTGAGAATGTATGATACCGATGGGTATACAGTACAAGGTATTCGTAGCCGAAAGGTGGCCGAATCGGCCTGGCGACCGTCAGATCGGAAGCGCGCATCTCGAGGCGGGCCAGGGGCCTATAAAAGGTGCGAAAGCTTTTTGACTTTTTCACTTTTTACTCAGAGCATCTGTGGAATAATTGCAAGTGCCGACTGAATTGGAGACGGCCGATCAAGAAGAAGACGCACGTGAAACCAATTCGACCGAGCAAAATTTTGAAAGGTATAATTCCTGCCGTTCGGCATCTCTGCTCAGCATGTGTTCCGTAGCGTAGGTGCTTAGTTGTAGCTTCTTTTCTTTTGGTAATTTGTAGATGTCAGAGTCAGAGTCAAATAGTGGATTTGGGGTTAGGTCCCCTCAAGCTTTTGGCGGGGAAACACCGTCCAGTTCGGCAAACGACGTGCCGAGCGGGCGCAGTGGGTCAACGTCCACTAGCGGGTCCACGAGCAGCGCTTCGTCGTCCAGCAGTGGTGACAGCCTGGATGAGGCTCTCAGGTTACCGAGGAAGGAGTTAAGGCAGCAGAGCGGATGCAGCACATCGGGTGCCAGTCGGCCGAGTGAGAGGAGGACGTCTCCCCGTACTCCCCCCGTCATTACCGTCGATTCCGAGGCTGAGGGTAGCGGGATGGAGACGAGCTCGCCGATGGAACTAGATGCCGACGGAGTGATGAAGGTGGAGTACGCCGTGGACTACGAGATGAACACCATTCGGCAGTCCGACCTGGACCGGTTCCGGGAGCTGTACAATGTGTCGGCGGAGATTAAGATGACGGTACCCCCGCACAGCAAGAAGCCGAGTAATCCTCCTGAAGGGTCGACATTATTTTACGTCGATTGCTTTGAACACGAAGTGAGGCTGCCTCTGCACCCGTGCCTCCAGGATATGATGGCGAGGGCAAAACTAGCCCTGGGGCAGCTAAACACCAACGGTTGGATCATCCTGATCAGCCTGTACACGGCGTTCCGATTGGCGGGACTGCCGGAGCCGACCTGGGGGCAGTTGTGCGCCCTGTACCGCTTCAAGAGGCAGACCTACGGGTCGGGGTGGTACCAGATGGAGTGCCTGCACAAGAGTGCGCGGGGTGCGTTCATCACCGATGTGCCGACGTTGCAGAAGAGCTGGAGGCATCGGTTCTGCTGGGTATCGGGGCCGTGGGAGGGGGACGTCAGTATGGTCCAAGCGAGGATTCCCCGTCACTTCCAGTCTGGAGGTTGTCTGCCATCCGATCGGCCGGTGGCCATAGTGGGGTATTTCTGGTACCGAGGCGGAGTCTGATGGTGCGTTTTGTTTGTGCAGGTCCGTCAAAGGCAACGGTGACAGCGGAGGATTGGGAGGCGTGCAATCTCGTTCGGGAGAGGTTGTCCGTCCTACAGCGCAGTAGCTGCGTTCTGAAGCTACCGGCCAACCTGCTTGCTGTGGGTCTCATCGTTCCACCTGGTAAGTAGCAGCTGTTTGATTGAAGTAATGATGGGTAGGTATGCCGAGACCTTAACTGGTTTGTTTGCAGTTCATCCCCTCGTCGAACAAGCCGCTCAGAAGAAGATGAGCGAGGCGGTGACGAAGCACGGCTCGGCTGCCGAGGGAAAGGGCAAGGAGCCGGAGGTAACCCCCCAACAGACGCGGAGGCAAAAGACCGTGGCGGTGAAGCCCAGGGGTACCGGCCGAGAGGAGCCCCCTCCGGGGTCTAGTTTGGGCGTCCGACCAAGCCCGGGAGCGCCAGAGGAAGCTGAAGTAGGCGCGGCTTAGGCAGTCTCCCCCGGCGGCAGGGGTGTCGGAGGGAGAGGGCTCCGACCGCCGACGCAAGAGGGAGGCGACCCTCAAGGCTCCCGAGGCGCCGACGGAAAGGGCCAAGGAGGCCAGGGTGGAGATGCCGCCGCCGGCCAAGGAAAGGGTGCCGAACAGCGTACCCGGCATTGCTTCCGTCTTCATGGATCCCGTGGAGACGGGGGAGGTTGTTCGGTCGGCAAGGCCCGGGGAGGCGTGGTTGCCGGTCACACAGCAGATGCACAGGTCGTTGGCGCTGGTTGCCAATGCCTTTGTGCTCGGCTCCTAGGTGACGCCGGCAGAGATTGAGCAGATCGGCACCGGCTCCCACCGGGGTCGGTTCGCGGCCCTGCTTGCCGAGCAAGCCCATGTGAGTATTCGTGTGAGTGGGCTTTTTGTTTGTGTGTTTATTGGATATATGTTTGCTGACAAGTGTGCATGGTTCAGCAGTGCTTTGGGCAGACCTACGTGGCGCTGCAGAAAGCCTCTCGGCACATGCAGAGGCTGGAGGCCGAGCAGGCGGCCGCTCGGCAGAGGGAGGATAGGCTGCGTGCGCGGGAGAAGGAGGGGTATGCTGCTCGGCGCCGGGTGGTAGAGCTGGAGGCGGACCTCCAACGGGAGAGGTCCCGAGCGGAGGTGGCCGAGCGGGGCATCGCCGAACGGGAGGAGACGGCGCACGCGTCCTTCCTGCAGCTGAATGAGCAAGAGAAGATCCTGGGGGAGCTGCAGGGAGAAGTGGAGAGGTTGAGGGGCCTGCTCGCTGCCGACCGGCAGAAGACCCTGGAGGATTTTATGGCCGACCCGGTGTATGCCAATCATCTTGACCTGGCCTTAGCTGAAGTGGAAGATGATTACGTGCAGCGGGTGCTGTACTTCAACCCAGGCGTCACCCTCAACTTCCCATGGCTGGATGAGCCCCCGGCGCTGACCAAGACGTTCGCCCTGGAGGGGCAGGACCCTGAAGTCGGTCCGGCGGCGGGTGAAGGGGAGGTGCCGAGCGTTGGCGGGGAGGATGCCGTTGCGTCGTCCTCTGGGAAGGACCGAGCGGGGGAGGAGGAGGTGGTGGTTGTTTAGGGATGTAGGTGCCGTTTGGCGGACCGTGTCCTTGTACCTTTTTTTTTTTAGATTAGCATGTGTTTCCTGTAATCCGGGGAATGACCCGTGTAAATGTAGTTCAGTAATGAAATCAATGAGGGTTGGACTTTATCTATCACTCTGCATCGTGCGATGACACTTCATTTTTTTTTTGAATGATAACTGCTGATGGGCGAGTACTTCGCGGGTTTGTCCACATGATAGGCATGCCGTTCCTTGGGGCGTTAGACTAGTAAAGACCGATCGGTCATAGGCATATACCCAACCAGAATGTCCATGACCACCAATTAATCCAAGCGTAATAGCGAAGACTTAATGGAATTGGTCTTAATTGAATTTTGATTGTTTGGGCCAAGTGAGCTTCGGTCGGCATGGCAAGTAGATGCCGTTCGGTAATTGATTGTTCGGGACTGTAGGGACTGCACTATCACCTAGAAATTTGAAAGAACATTAGGCCGGAAAGGCAAGTTCGACTGGAGATAGCCAAGTCGAATTACAACAAACGTAAAGCAGTGTACATGGGAAGTATAATTAAGTATAAAATAGCTTGAGATGATCCGCATGCCACGGGTGTGTAAGCAGACGTCCATCTGCAGTCTGAAGCTCATAAGTGCCTGGTCGACAAAGTCGGGTCACCCGGTAGGGGCCCTCCCACGTGGGCCCGAGTGTCCCATCCGCACGCTCCTTAGTGGCCAAGCTAACCTTGCGAAGGACCCAGTCACCGACCTGGAAACTACGTTCGTGAACGCGCGAGTTGTAGTAGCGAGCAACTCGCTGTTTGTGTGCCACGTTGCGGAGATTGGCCTGTTCACGGGTTTCCTCGATGAAGTTGAGATTCTGTGTGAGGAGCTCCGCATTCTCTTGTGGATCATAGGATAGCACTCGATAAGAGGTCTCCCCAATTTCCACGGGAACAACAGCTTCAGTCCCGAAAGTCAAGGCAAAGGATGTCTCCTGTGTCGATGTCCGGTAGGACCAGAGAACATCAGATAGGAGGTCGGACCATTGGCCTTTCGGGGTGTCGTGTAGTCGAGTCTTGAGATTGTGTTTGATGAGCTTGTTTACCGCTTCGACCTGTCCGTTAGCCTGTGGATGTGCCACCGAGGCGAAGTAGAGCTGGATGCCATAGACGTCGCAAAAGTGTCGGAAACGGACAGAATCGAACTGAGTGCCATTGTCTGTGACGATCGTGTGGGGGATACCAAAGCGACAGATGATGTTCTGGTAGACGAAGCTCTCAACCTGGGCGGCCGTGATTGTTTTGAGGGGCTTTGCTTCGGCCCACTTAGTGAAATAGTCCACCGCAACGACTGTGTGTTCGACGCCGCCCTTTCCTCGTGGCATGGGGCCGATGAGGTCCAGACCCCATTGAGAGAAGGGCCAGGGGCTGAGCATGGGAGTAAGGCGCTCAGCAGGAGAATGAGGTACAGGAGCGCACCGTTGGCATGGGACGCACCGTTGAGTGATCGCCATAGAGTCGGCGCGCATTGTGGGCCAATAGTATCCTTGCCGAAAGGCTTTATGGGCTAGGGATCTGGGTCCGGAGTGGTTACCGCAGATTCCCTGGTGAATTTCTTGGAGCACCGCAATGCCCCGGTCCGTAGGGAGGCACTTGAGGAGGGGGGTGTCGAATCCCCGTCGGTATAAGTGGCCATGCGCCATGGTGTATCGTGCGGACTGGCGTTGGATGCGTCGGGCCTCGTTGCGGTTGGGCGGGAGTTCGGCCAGGGTGAGGTACCGGACAATGGGGTCCATCCAAGAGGCTTCCTGTGTTGCGACCAGAACCGGTTGCTCGTTTGTGCTTGGGGATGCCAAAAATTCGACGGGAACACGGCGGCCTATCTTGTCGTCGATGGAGGAGGCCAGGCGGGACAGGGCATCGGCGTGGCTGTTTTCCGACCATGGTATTTGAATGACCTCGTAGCCGCGGAAGTGGCGGAGTAGGGACCGCACTTTTGCCAAGTATCGGGTCATTGAGGCGTCTTTGGCATCATAGAGGCTGTTGATCTGTCGGACGACGAGCTGGGAGTCGCTGTAAACCCGCAGCTGTTGTGCCTGGAGGTCGGTGGCCAACCGGAGGCCAACAAGGATGGCTTCGTACTCGGCTTCGTTGTTGGAAGCCTGGAACCCAAAACGCAACGCGTACTCCAGCCGTTCCTGAGTAGGTGTGCTGAGTATGAGGCCGGCACCAGAGCCAGTATGGCAGGAGGATCCGTCCACGTAGAGAGTCCAAATTGGTCGGGCGGGGTCCAAGGTGGACGGGGTTGGCGACTCGCAGATAGGAGCGGCGGGTGCCGCAATATTGGGATCCGGAGTGTCGGGCATGTGCTGCGTTGTGTTGTATGTGAATTCAGAAAGGAAGTCAGCGATGACCTGTCCTTTGACAGCTCGTCTTGGGGCGAATGTGATATCGAACTCACTAAGCTCCACTGCCCATTTGATGAGCCGCCCCGAAGCATCTGGCTTTTGGGGCACCTGGCGAAGGGGTTTGTTAGTGAGGACTAACATGGGATGTGCCTGAAAGTATGGGCGGAGGCGCCGGGCCGTCACAATGAGGGCAAAGGACAACTTCTCCAGGTCGTTGTACCGGGTCTCTGCGTCCTGGAACGCCTTGCTGACATAGTACACCGGGAACTCCGCGCCGTCCCGACTGGCGACGAGGACGGAGCTGACAGCAGATGTGGAGACAGAAAGATAGACGGTGAGCCGTTCCCCAGTGGTAGGTCGGGTAAGTAGGGGCACGGTGCTCATGTAAGTTTTGAGAGCTTCAAAGGCAGCGTCGTACGTTGCATCCCAGTTGATGTGCCGGCCCTGGGTCTTCATGACCTTGAAGAATGGTAAACATCTGTCTGTCGCCTGGGAGATGAACCAGGTGAGGGTGGCGATCCGGCCAGTAAGGGTTTGGACTTCCTTGAGTGTGCACGGGGGCTTCATGTCCAGGATGGCCTTGATTTTCTCGGGATTAGCCTCGATTCCCCGTTGGCTGATCATGTAACCGAGGAATTTTCCAGAACGGACACCGACGACGCATTTGGCGGGGTTGAGCCGCATCTTGTATTGCTTCCGGACCTAGAACATCCTGTGGAGGTTAGGCACGTGCTGGTCATCTACGTACACCTCCATGGTTTTGCCAATCTGATCCGCAAACATGAAGTTGACAAGCCGTTGGTAGGTGGCGCCGGCGTTCTTGAGCCCGAAGGGCATAACATTGCAGCAGTAGACTCCTAGATTAGTGCGGAAACTGGTGTGGATCTGGTCGTCGGGGTGCATCCGGATTTGGTTGTAGCCAGAGTACGCATCCATGAAGCTGAGGAGTTCGTGGCCAGCTGTGGCGTCGACTAAAAGATCGATCTTAGGAAGCGGGAAGCTATCCTTCGGGCAGGCTTTGTTGAGATCCGTGAAGTCGATGCACATCCGCCAGGATCCGAAGGGTTTCTTGACGAGTACGACGTTTGCGACCCACGTGGCGTAAATGGCCTTGCGTACGAAGTGAATGGTGCTGAGCCGAACGATCTCTTCTTGCATGGCTAGCTGTCGCTCTGCGTCATAAGTCCGCTGCTTCTGGGTGACTGGTTTGAAGGAGGGGCTGATGTTAAGCCTGTGGCAGATGACATCCGTGGAGATGCCAGGCATGTCGACGTAGGACCAAGCAAGGACCTCGCTGTTGTCCCGGAGGAATTGGATGAGTTGTGTCCTGATTTCGGGAGCGAGGGTGCTCCCAATTTTCACTTTCCGCTCGGGGTTACGCGGGTAAAGGGTGATCAGCTCCGTATCCTCCACGGGTTGCGGCTGCGAGACGGCGGAGAGGTCGCGCGGGTCCTCGGGGGGACCCGCCCGTATTTGTTCAAGGAGCTCGGAGTCAACAGGGTCGGCCTCGTAAGCAGCCTCGGCGACGGCCATGGTTTCTCGCTTGTCGCATGGGTTGAGCTTTGTCAGGGCGGTCTGATAGCAGGAGCGGGCGGATTGTTGATTACTGCGGACTTGGCCAGTGCCCATGACGGTCGGAAACTTCATGAGAAGGGCCCGAGTGGAGATGACGGCACTGAGCTGGTTGAGGAGTCCCCTCCCCAATATGACATTATAAGCAGTGGGGCAATCGACTACCAGGAAGGTGGTGATGGCTGTTGCGATCTTGGGCGCGCTCCCCAGGGAGATAGGCAGGGAGATGGTGCCAAGGGGCATGACAGAATCGCTTGAGAAGCTGAGTAGCGGGGAACCAACATGGGTGAGGCTTGTGGAGTTGATGCCCAACTGGTTGAAAGTGTCCATGAAGAGGACGTTCACAGAGCTACCAGTGTCCACCAGGATCCGCCCAACATCGAAATTGGCGATCTGAGCGCGGATGATCAATGGGTCATCGTGGGGAAAGATAACTCCCCGCTCTTCTTCCTCGGAGAAAGTGATGGGCGTCCACCCTGCCCGGGCGACCTTGGCCGCGCGTCCATCCGTGATGTTGAATATTTGGTGGTTGGATGTCGTGGCGCGCAAGAAGTTCTTCTTAGCCCGATTGGAGGTGCAGGAGGAAGAGATGGTAGGGCCCCCGCTGATCGTGTTGATCTGTGGCAGTCCCTGTTCAGGGCGTGCGTGTTGGAGGAACTGGTTGATCTTCCCCTCCCTTACGAGTGCTTCCACAATGTCGCGGAAGCCAACGCACTCGTCGATGGTATGGCCATTGAACTTGTGGTACTGGTAGTACAAGTTGGATTGGATGCCCGGGCGGGGGCCGGGCGGTCGTGCCCGTGGCTTGGGGATTGTGTCTTCGATGCTCATCAAGACGTTCTCGAGGGAGGTGTTCAGGATTGAATAGGTTTCGTACTTTGAGGTGGGCCCCGTATGGGGTTTGCCTGCTTGGTTGTGGCCTGATCCCTGCCCCTTGTTGTGGTACTTGTCCCTCCCGCGATGATCATTGTTGTACGTCCCCTTCCGCTTACCAGAGTGTGAGTCAGATCCGTGACCCGTATGCGCGTAATTGGTCGACGGAGGTGACCGTGCCTGCCGGTTGCTGGGAGGTGGAGGGCGCGCGCCATTCACGTCAGGTCGGGATGCGACCTGGGGAGAGTTGAAGTGCTCCGCCTTGGCGTGTATTGCCGCTTGCCGCATGAGCTCATTGTAATCGTCCCAACCCTGGTTGAAGGCATGGTACTTGAAGGTGGACTCCCGCAGCCCGTTGCGGAAAGCCCGGTAGGCGGCCTTATCGTCCGTCTCGTGGCACTTGGAGTACTCCAGGCTGAAACGAGCGGCGTACTGGCGTAGGGGCTCGCTATCTCCCTGTCGGAGGGTTCCTAGGTCCTCGGTTGTGAGCAGTCGATCCGTCTGGATGATGAACTGGTTCAGGAAGACCGTGTGTAGGCGGTCGAACGAGTCGATAGACTGTGGTTCCAGGCGATAGAACCAATTGAGCGCGGCCCCGGTGAGGGTGGAGCTAAAAATTAAGCACTGCACCTCGTCGGAGATATTTCTGAAGGCGAGCGCTGAGTTGTAGTTATTGATATGGGTGTCTGGGTCGCCTTGTCCGTCATACAAGGCAATCTTCAAGGGTTTGACCTCCGTTTCATGGCGGTACCACATGATGCGGTCCGTGAAGGGACCAATGTTGGCCCGGGGTCGGGGTAGTGTCCCAGCTTTGGGGCTGGCGGCCTCCAGTTCCCGTACGCGCTGGAGGAGTTCCCGAACCACCTCGTTTGATTGGTCGGGTCGATCTGCCCACTCGGGCGATCGTCAATAGGATGGTTTGCGCTGCCGTCTCTGGGCTTCGTGGGTTGCACCGGTCGCCACCCGGACGAGGCCGTGGTTGAGCTGGCGTTGTCTTCCGGCTGGTGCTTGCCGACCGGCGCGGAAGGACTGCCTGGGGGCTAGACGGAGAGCCGCGGAGGCTGGGCGGGTCGGCGTGCCGACCCAGACCTTGACCGGGCGCCCTGGGATAGGACGGGTAGAGGTGGTTGTGCCTGAATGCGGGGGTCGTGGGTAGGGTAAGTCAGACGGTTGGCCGGGGTCTGCGTCTGTCTCCTGTCGAGCAGCTCGCGGGCGTCACGGTAGATCTGTGTTCCCGAGGGGCCAGGCATGTCGGTCTGGTGGAAGAGTAGGCGACCGGACGCCTCCGGTCGGTAGGTGTCACCGATCTCGACCCGGCCGGCATCGAACTCCGGCCGACGAGACGCAACGGCTAAGGCCCGTTTGGTTGCCTCCCGCTGCTCCTCCAGTTCCTCGCGTGTAGACTGCAAGATGGCCAGGGTGCTTCCATGCTGTTCCCCCCATACGTGGTTCCTGCTCTCGATGGCAGCGTTGCTCTTCCTGAGTTCGGCAACCTCCGATCGAAGGGTCCTCAGCATCTCGAGCATGTCATCGGAAGGTAGGCTGGCTCGGATTCGGCCGCGATCTCCCTGAGGGGTGTTGTTGAGCTCACCGTCGTCCCGTTCGGCAGACATTGTTAGTCAGCGGAGGGTCGAGCAGGGGTATGTGAGTTAGTGGGTGTTTACATCTTCCCACAGACGGCGCCAATTGTTTGGTCCTGAAATGACCAACTCGATGAGACCCGCTGGGGATTCTTGGACCAGCCGCGTGGTGTCTCGGGCCCGCTGGGGGCGTTGTGGTTCGGCAGGGATCCTGCAAAACTAGACACCGGTGCGGTGTCGGCTAAAGGGGCTCTGATGCCTAAGTTAATATCTGACTGCCGAGCGGCAAGTAAATACAGTGCTCTGGATCGGTTCTGAGTGTCTTACCTTTGTGAAGGGTTTCGAGGTATTTATAGTAGCCATAACTGCGGCAGGTGGGCTACTGTTACGGGAGCATGTGGTGCTTTGTGGCTGAGAGCCGTCTGACAAGCCCTGGACATCCGGAGGAGGCGCTAGCTGGAGTCCCAACCTGCCTCCGTCAGGGAGTTGGTGTGGCAGAGTTGGTTAGGTGACTGTCGCAGCCAGCTGTTGTCTGTTCACTGTCAGATGCCGAATGGCGGGTCTGCAGTATGGTGCCGATCGGCGGACCGTGGGTCGTGAGGGTGCCGATCAGGCGATCGGTCGGTGGCCTTCCTGTCCTGGTGGGACCTGTGCTAGGGTGGTCGGTCGATATGGTATCAACAGGGTAGCACGCGCATAGCTTTGAAAACCGTGACAGAATTGGTTATATGTTATGTGTTATATGATATATGACAAACATGATTTCTTGGATTTGTGAAATTGTGTTTTATGAATGATAAATGGATTTGGGCTGAGATCCCACATATGTTTACTATGTTATGGATTTGGATAAATGGTTTTAGGCAGGGGCCCGTGTGACTTGAATTTACGAAACTTGGGGCTGAGACCCTAAATATGGATATTTAAACATATGTGGTTTGATAAATGGTTTTCCTATGCATGCATGCTTTTTAGTGAAGGGCATAAAGGTCATTATGAAATATGTTTTTATGAACTTATTGATTTTCGTCCACTCATAGTCTTTTCTGTTTTTCAATGCCCTTCAGATTGATTACGGATGCGGACTGTTGCAGAGACCGAGACATCACACTCCTCCTTCGGATCCTGGCGTACTCTGAAGCCCTGTGTGGGCTAAAGTTGGAAATTTTCCCTTGTCTGATACTCCGTGTCAGACGGGATCAGGCGCGTCCCGTGTTAATCCCGGGGGGATTGGGACGGGTCCGTGACAAATGGTATCAGAGTAGGTTTTTCTCTCAGAGTGATGCGCAGGTCGAGGATGTGATGTTTCTGCAGTGGTAACAGCCCGTCATCAACCTGATAGTTAGGGTAAGAGTAGGAGGATTTTGTAGAATCGAATCCTAATTAGATTTTTTTAACACGAGGTGCGGTTGTTTAGGGATCGTTTGGCATCCTATGCCGCGTGTTTCTAGGAAGTAGATCCCGAGTAGGATCAGTATTTTTGTGAATTCAACGGCTTAGAGCCGCATAGTTACTGGAGATAAGATCCAGTGAACTAATGGGCTCAGTATGACGCCTGAGAGTTGGACAGTTGAGTGGCATGGTAAGATGCGATTGTGACTTGTAGCGGTTGCGCAAGCTTAAGCACGGAGTAAAGCCAAGATCTTGTGGAGGCCAGCGGCTAGGAGCTGTAGAGTTATGAGAGGACGAGATCCTCAAAGTGTGGTTACTGGTTGTTGGACACTAGTACCGGAGTGTGACGACTCTTCGGAGTTGAGTGCGAGGGATCACTCGAGATGGACATGTTGCAGAGAGCAGTCGGGTTCGCAATAACCCTAGTTGGTGAGTGATCGGACGAATACCAGGAGATTGGTACTTATGGATCGGATTCTGAGGTGGTCTGATCGGTAGATGTTGTGTGTTGAGCGGTTGGTGCCGGCGGTGAGTTGACCGCTTAGGTTCGGAATTTCGGTGGTGTTGTTCATGGGTTATGTTGGTACGAGCTCGTGGAAGGTACCACCATCGAGGGTGTCTTTGTTGCTGGTTGTTGAGAATCTAGGGACGTTCGGGGAACATTCATCTTCTGGCATGGATTGTCGGGAGAGTCATACCCAGAGTCATAGGAGTACGAAGGAGACAAAGCCCTCCAACCCAAGCTGAGATAAGCGGCGATTTCTCGGTTTAAGAATGGCTTAGGATTGGTTTGATTTGCACTCCGTTGGGCGGTGATTCGATAACGATAATGATGAGAGATGATGAGCCACTAGCTGAGGGTATCGCAGTCGTGATGTACTCATGGTTGGTTTCTATCACTATACGACAAGAAGGATTCGTCGGCTAGTGTAGATTCTTGGGAGTCGTGATGGTGATGGTTTTTGTTGACCGCGGTTGACCATACCTTCTGAGTTTCGTGTATGCTTGTTTGAGGAGAAATTAGATGGTGAGAAATAGAATGGGTCATTACAATAGTTATTGACAGTTGTCGTTGGTCGGAAAAGATGGAAGAAGGCGAAGAGAATCTATAGAACTGTTTAGTTTGAAAGAAAAGGATTAAGCATTACAATAATTATTAGAGAATACTCTTAGTTGGAGAAGGAGAACTTATAGCTCAGTAATTGGAAAAGCTAAGTATGCTTCCAATATGGTTGCAACTATTCTCGATTCTGAGGTCGATGAAGGGAACTTCTTGTTTTCTGCTCATTAGCATATAGTGTCGGGAGCCGGAGGATGACATAGGATGAACTTTGAGGTCATCATCTTGGATTCTCCTTGATTCTTCCGTAGGTGGGATGACGAGGAGTGATTTGACAGCTAAAGTGTTCAAAGAGGGTGTAAGAATCGAACACCTAGGTTATGGGTCAAATTTGAGTGATTTAAATAGAAAAACGTATTTGACATCTTTGGATGTGACAAGTGAGTGCCCGAGGTCAGTGAGATCAAGTCGTGTGGTAACGATCAGGGTGATCGAGTCGTCGTATCATATTTGCACGTATTTCGTATCGTATTTGAAAGTATAAACATGGGCATGAGACCCATTTAGTTTTGTCTCGGGTATCTGGCTCTATTTATGACCTACTGGTCTAAGTCGTAGTTGCGGCTTGTGCTGTGTGCACGGCGATGGACGATACGACGCTCGCCTCCAAATTGGGATATGTTCCTTCTGGAGAGGTCACGATGCACGTTCCTTTATCAAACAGCCACTGGAGGCTCGACTTCGGAGTGCTAACGGTTCAGGATATCGATAGGTGATTTATGCACCATGATCTAGAGGTGGTCGTGTCGGTTGATATGTTCACGGCAACATACCAGGATTGAGAGTGGTCCTGGACGAATGGTTGCACGCATCACTACGATTGGAATCGTGACTGACCCTAAGATATCAGGCTTGATGCCCAGTTGAGTCATGAGTTCGAGCTTGAGGCCCAGTTGGTTTACGTTTGTGATTTCGGGTCGGGGACCCTAAATGGATTTCTGGTTTCATGACGGTTTATGGGGACCGGGCATGAATCCTTCAAAATGTTTTAAGAATGTTTTCGAAATGGATTTCATATACCATCCTTATTTATGGATTGTCTCCTCCGGGGAGCGTCGTTGGCCTAGATGGAACCCGGAGTAGTCACGAAGCACTAACTGAGTAGAGTCACCCCCTTTGGGTACCTTACTCTCAGGAAGGCTTATGGATTATAACCTCTAGGGAGGGTCATTGATCTGCGGACATTGACCTAGATGAACCCTAGGGAGACTTGGGATTTGAGACCCCGGGTAGCACGCACGTAGCTTTGGAAACTGTGACATGATTGGTTATATGTTATATGTTATATGACATATGACAAATATGATTTCTTGGATTTGCGAAATTGTGTTTTATGTATGATAAATGGATTTGGACTGAGATCTCACATATGTTTACTATGTTATGGATTTGTATAAATGGTTTTGGGCAGGGGCCCGTGTGACTTGAATTTACTGAACTTGGGGCTGAGACCCTAAATATGGATATTTAAACATATGTGGTCTGATAAATGGTTTTCCTATGCATGCGTGCTTTTTAGTGAAGGGCATAAAGGTCTTTATGAAATATGTTTTTATGAATTTATTTATTTTCGTCTATTCACAGTCTTTTCTGTTTTTCAATGCCCTTCAGATTGATTACAGATGCAGACTGTAGCAGAGACCAAGACATCACACTCCTCCTCCGGATCCTGGCATACTATGAAGCCCTGTGTAAGCTAGAGTTAGAAATTGTCCCTTGTCTGACACTTCGTGTCAGACGGGATCAGGCGCGTCCTGCGTTAATCTCGGGGGGTATTGGGACGGGTTCTGACAGTAAATGGGAAGGTCGAAGATGCCTATTGATTGTTTTCCTAACGTGACTCAAGAATTCTCAGATGAGAAGATTTTCCAGGTTTGTTTTAAAATGAATCTTAACAAGGCCTCAAATGGCTTTAATGGTTCGTTCTTTCAAAAAGCGTGGCATATTATTGGTAGCTTGGTTTGTAAGGCAATCAATTCCAATCTAGTAGGTTATTAGGCAAGCTTAATGCAACCATTATTGCATTTGTTCCTAAGATGCCTAATTCTTCGTCAATGGGGGTTATCCTCATGTTTTATGCTTGAATAATTTCTATAAAATTGTCCCTAAGCTCATTGATGCTCGGATGAAGTTGGTTCTCCCAATTATTATCCATCCATCTTAATCTGCCTTTGTTGGAGGAATAAGAATTGGGGATAATGTCTTGCTTTTCCAAGAGTTGGTTCGTGGTTACCATTTGGATAAGTAGTCTCCAAGATGTGCTATGAAGATTGACATTCAAAAGGCATAAAATATAGTGAATTGGAGCTTTGTGTTGCATGCTCTCCATGCTTTCAACTTTCCTCTAACTTTTATTAAATGGATTTTCGCTCGTATTTCTTCAACATGCTTTTTAGTTGCAATTAATAGAGAGCTGGCATTTTTTTTTTCCAAGAGAAGTTTAAGACAAAGAGGTCTGCTTTCCCCTTACATCTTTATGGTGGTGATGGAATTATTTTCTAGAGTGCTTAAGGTTAGAATTCAGAGATCTCCTCGATTTTTTTTTCCCGACTGGCACTGTGATCGCATCTGTTTGTCCTAAGTGGCCTTTGCAGACGACCTATTTGCATTCTATCATAGGGATTGTAGATCGGTTTTGGTTATCAAAAGAGCTTTGGAGGAGTTTGGTAATGTGTCTAGGCTTATTCTGAATACTGCCAAGAGTAATATATCCCTTGCTTGAGTTGATCAACGGGAATATGAAGTTATCATTACTCTTTTGGGTTTTCAGGTGGGATCTCTCCCTATTAAATATTTGTGGTATTTCCTCATTATCCTTCAGGTTTTCTTTCTCGAATTGTTCGTTATTGTTGCAAAGAGTTGAAAATCGCAGTAGAGGTTGGGATTTACGCCTCTTTCGTTTACTGGTTGCCTCCAATTAATTTCCCTTATTCTTGGTAGTCTGTTGGTGTACCAGGGTTCCCTCTTTTCATTCCTAAGAAGATCACTAAGGAAATTGAGAAGATAAAAAATTGGTGATCTGTGACGACCTAAAAATTCGAAAAAGGAAAAAATTGGAAAAATTGGAAGGAAAGGACAATTTTGCCATTGTTTATGGTGGAAAAAGTTGATTTTTTGATCGGGACCTTGTTTGGACTTTCCGTAAGGACCGCTGGATAGGTCTCGAGATCCGGAGTCTGTAAACACACGGCATGCGGAAATCGGAGGTCGGATGTGAAAGTTACGAATCTGCGAAGGCTAGGGCCATTTTGGTAATTATGCAAGGAGGGGCAAACTGGTATTTTGAACTGTGGATGATTCAGCACTTGATTAGTAGCAATTGGACACCTATCCCTTGCTGATTTGGATGAGAAAATGTCACCTGGTGACATCTGTCACCATAATGGATGGATTGGTGGCAAGTTGCCGTTTGAATATTCAAAACGATAACAACAAATTTGTTTGTTGTTTGTGGGATGATCACCATATATGAACGAATTGGAACAACACCAGGGACAGAGAGATTGAACGGGATATCCAGAGAGGAAAAGAAGGGGAATTGAATCGTGAGTGCTAGACTTCGAACCCAGCTAGACCCAAACTCAAAAACCCGAAAACCCTCAATGAAACTTAATTTCGAATTTGAATTTGTGGACATCCATGAGTGAAATTGACCTTGGATTAAGGTTATTGAGCTCAAACCGAGTCGAACCCAATAAAAAAAGAAGGAAAACTATGGTGTTTTGGCCAAGAACAGAATCCTCAAGCCTCTCGAAAATTCAAGATTGTGTTTGAGTAATGAAAGGGGTTGAAGGCTAAAATGGGCCTTTGAAACTTGTTTAGAAGGATCCTACGAAGCTTCTTTACGAATCAATTGCAAGAAAACGGATGGAATTAAGGAAATTCGATAGAGGAACCGTGTTCTGGTGTTCTTCGAAAGTCGAGTTCGAATTAAAAGATTAAGGTAAGTATGATACAAATTGTGTTTACAGATCCCTAATTAAGCCTAAGTCGATGCAAATGGACGTTTGAATTATTGCAAATGAAGTTGAATTGCTAGGTTTCCAACCGGGTTATGTTGTGGGTTGCAGGATCCATTTAGCAGACAGACGGGTGAAGGTGGTGACACTATAGCAGTACTGTAGCTGGCGCGTGAGGGCGCATGGACACGATTCTTGACAGGACCCATCCCAATCCACCCGGGATTAACATGGAATATGCCCTGCTCCCGTCCAACAAGGGGTGTTAGACAAGGGATAACCAAGAATCACTGCCCAAACGGGGCATCCAGAGTGCGCAAGGATCGATGGAGGAGGTATGCAATGTCCCAGTCTCTGCTGCAATCGCATCCGTGATCAACCTGAAGGGCATTAAAACCAAAAGCTGTGAGTGGACAAAAACCAATAAGTTTACCAAATACATTTATAAGACATTTATGCCCTCCAATAAAAACGTATGCATGCCACCAAAAACCAGTACCAAAACGTTTGCTCAACCGAGCCATTAGGGCCTTAGCCCAAAAACCGTTAACCAAAAACCAAGTGTGGGAACTCAGCCCAAAACCGTGGAATACCACCACCATACATATTAAAACCATGTGGGTCACCACCCACTACCATAAATGAACATTAATTCAAAATCCGAAACCATTTAGGGTCCCTGACCCGACATACCATTTCATAACCAATAATCCATTTTATTCACTAATCCATATTTTACCATTACCATCACCTGCATCCCAGATGCTTAGCGTCCCAGACGCTAGACGTCCCTGACGTCATATCTCACGGTTTCATAAGCTACGCGTGCTGCCCGGGGTCTCTCCGGGTCCATATATCTGACATCCCTGATGTCTGACGTCCCTGACGTCAATCATAGCAATCCTGCTCCTGAGTCATCATACGGTCCGGCTGCTCCGTATAATGACCCCTCGCAGGCAATGCACCGTGACTTCCCCAGTGTCCCAGACATCTGGAGGAGACCATCATATATCCTTGTATCCAGATGGTATATGGAAAACAGTTTTATTAAATCCTTTTATCACATTATTACCATTGGGCCCTGCCCGAAATTTCCATAAAACCACATAATTCCATTTAGGGTCCCTGACCCAAAATCACCATTATAAAATATAGGGTCCCTGACCCGAAATCACATTTATTATCCAACTGGGCCTCATGCCCGATTTTATAAACCACTGGGCCTACGGCCCGATTTGTAAACCAACTGGGCCCGCAGCCCGACTTATAAACCCACTGGGCCCACGGCCCGAATTCACAAATCAACTGGGCCCCTGGCCCGATAATATAACTCAAATGGGTCTCAGCCCGATTTCATACCAACTGGGCCCCTGGCCCGATTTCATTAACCAACTGGGCCCCCGGCCCGATTCTCAAATGGACTCAAAGTCCGAAATTTCCAAAACAAGTGGGCCTCAAGCCCGAGTTCATATTTCCAATTTCAAAACCATTTCATCATATTATTTATTTAACCACAAGCACACAAAACCACAAATAAACCGTTAATCCCGATATACGTGAAATACGGAAAACACCTCGAAATACGTGCAACATAACCAAAATCAATGCTCACAAATACCATCATAGAAATCATGTATATAAACCATATAACACATTTAAGCATGCATAGGATTTATAAAACCAAAGTCCACTCACAGACCGTTTTAACCGTGTGCCTCGATACGCGTGCCACCGGCCCTTCCGGGCCACACCACTAACACCGGGACTCCCAATCCTGTCCAAAATACATTAGAGGGTTACTAACCTCATCATTAACATCCTATCAAAGTCCCGTAATTTTCCCGAATTGTTACTTATTTTTAAACTTAATTTAAAACCTTCGGACATCCCGAACACTATCGAGACGGTGTCCGATCGACCCGAAACCAATTCCAAAATGTCCGTTACATTAAATGGGACAGAAGTCATGTTGACCTCACCTCGAGATCCGTGCCCACGCGCCGTCACGCGCCGCCGTGAGTGGCTGCGCGTGAAACTCACGCGCCTGCTACAGTGTCACCAGCCCAACCCGTTTGTCTGGTAAACGGGTCCAATTCACCCGCGACACAACCCGGTTCCAATCCTATCAATTCAGCCTTAATTACAACAATTGATCATTCCATTAGCTTCGTTTTAAGTTTAATTTAAGTTCTGTAACATTGATTACACAAGACCGTACCTACAACTCCACGATTCGATGATGAACACCAAGAACACCCGTCCGTTGTTCATCCTTCGAACCCCATCCATTTCGATCGATATCCTGAAATTGATTCAACCAGAAGCTTCCATGGACTCCGTAGATCATTTCCCCCAACCCAATTGCTTCAATCCAGGGTTCAATCGTCACGACACAAACTCGAGCACCGTCACTGTTCATCAATGGAGGTCCATCGATCTCGATCAGTTTCCTTCAATTGATGAACCCAGAAGCATCGTGGGATCATGAGAAGTAGTTTCCCCACCTCAATTGCATCCAACGAAGCCTCCAATTCCACGACTCAGCTTCGATTTCTTCCTCTGTCACCAAGCTCGATCAGAGCCAAAACGGCACCATTCCTTCTCGTTTTTGATGTGGATCGACTCGTCTCAACCTCAGGAAGATGTTTGTAACCTCCAATTCGATCATCACAGCCCAATTCCTTCAATTTGATTTTCCCTCCCAAAACTCAATTTTTCGAATTCTCAGTTCCTCCTCACAGTCAATCTCTCGTGTTTACCCAGTTGAATTCACACCCAACTCACTCACAATTTCGCACTCTCAGGTTCAGCAATGGAAGAGGAATCAAGGGTGGGAGAAAACTGGATTTGGTTGTACACGGTTAAGAAAACACAAATGGAATTAATGGAAATTAAAATGATTAATTAATTAATTAATAAATATTAAAACATCATAATGATGTTTCCCCTAAGACAAGGATTCTGGTTTCAAGGGATGAGTGACACTTGTCACTCATCCAGGTGTGTAGGGTCAACGGTCACTATTCATTATTATATTATTATTTTAATCCCGGCCTCGGTTCGTTAGTTCGTTTCTTGACCATAACGTCGTCGTCGGATCTCCGATTTCGGCATGCCGCCTGTCGTTGGATTCGTATCGACGATACCTACGTAACGGTCCTTGGCCCTCGCCCATCGGACCTCCCGATCAAAAAGTCAACATTTGGCCCCTAATAAGCCAAATTACCAAAATACCCCTCAACTTCCGAACACCATAACTTTCTCTACGAATGTCGGAATCGAACGTGCCACCTGTCTATGAACTCGTGACGTCCCGAACTACGTCACGGTCATCAGTCAAAGTCCATTTGACCGCCCGAACAAAAAGTCAACATTTTGCCCACGACCAGGGGCAAAACGGTCATTTTGCACATTTTGTCCGATTCCGCCCTACTAACCACCGTTCAACCTCGCTAATCAAGATTAGTGACTAATCTAATCCCGGAATTCGGGACGGGTCGTTACAACCTTCCCTCCTTAATAAATTTCGTCCTCGAAATTCCAACCGATCTAATCTCAACGTACTTCCCTCCTTAAAAAGTTTCGCTCTCGAAACTCGATTACCCTGATTCCACAAACACCCCGTGGAAAGTGGAATCGACCACGCAACACGTGTACACCCGCACACCAACTACTTAGACAAAACTTGTCTACACCCAAACGTACCACTAGTACTCAAAACACAACGATTACATTCGACCCCGTCGAATGACTGAAACTACTAGTTTCGAATTTGACACCACTTGTCAAATCCACCCTCTCGTTGACGCAACAACTCGACGGTTCCTTTCCCACTCCCACTAGGAGTCAGCTGACCCCACTCAACGATCTATGTTGACACATCCTGACAATCTGTCACCACACAGTTGTTGTCAGTCGAAAACTGACACTAGACTCACTCGTGGCTACACATGCCACCAACGTACTCGACTCACCAATACCCTTACCGACATTTCACACGACCTGTGTGTAATTAAACACATCGGAATTACCATGGCCCATTGCATAATAATGTCCGATCCACAACCAATCCCATGGTATCGGAACCAATCCGACTACCAACACGTTCACCAACACACCTCGGGTATATCCCGTATACCGTAACTAGACATCACAAGTCTACAAGTATTGTACCTCGAACCATGTACGAAGTACACACATCTATCTAATAACTAGACTACAACCACCTAGGTCATAGCCGAACGCGTTCCAATAATGGAGTACGTTTGCCCAATCCAGCATGAGACAAATTGAAACTCCACCCAACATCTAGTTCCAATTCCGAATCTGAATCCGCAATTTCGTAAGAAATCCCGGATCCAAGCCCAGACATCACAGTTTAACTCATTTCCAAATCCGAATCCGAAATCATTATTCCGTAAGCTAGCATTTGGAATAACCATTCCGTACCCAAATCCGGAAATATACTTTCAAGTTCCAAAATCGAATCCTGAATCGTCACCCAGAAATTCGATTCCAAATCCCGAAATCTCGTTCACATTTACCAAGACACACCAAAACCAAACCTATCGGTTACCCGTTCAATACACTTGATTGACTTCATAGGGAAGCCAATCCAACCTCCACACGTCTAAGGTTGACAAAATTCAACTACCTTGAAAACCTACTCACCCGAGTAGAATACCATACGGGCCCCACTTCGAAAAGAAGTTCAATCTCGTCATTTACGACTCACACACCCAAGTTCGTATCGATCCTTGTCATTCCACCTAGGAAAACCAAGGATGATCCAAAATGATGACGTCAAAACTCATCCTACGTGGATGCAACAAAACTCACTGCACTCGCCACGACATGTACCCCAACATCGTCTGCCACCAAGCAGAAAACGAAAAATCTCGTTTACCTAATTTCGAACACGTAGCTCCTCCTAATGACCTCGCAACACACAAGAGCTCACCAACCAATACACGCTCAACGTACTGGTAACTACAGTCGATGTCTGCCAGGGTAGAAAGCAAGAAGTCAACCCCAATGACTTCGGAATACCAATCACCAAGAACGAACACCACTCTCGTTCCTCAATCACAACTCTCCTCGGCACTAAGGTTCCAACCATGTTGGAAACAGATATGCTCCCAACAAGACGTCAAGTCTAACCACTAGACTTCCTACCTCCTCAATTCACTTGGACAACCCCGTGTCCACAATCAATCCGTTATTGTTCCGTTCGCACATCCCGACCACTACAGGTGCAACACTCGGTTTTCCAAGTTCTCAATTACAAATTCCTACCTTTGTACCACTAATGGTTTTCCTCGTCTTTTCCAGTTTTAATCATTTCCATGTACATTTTAGGGATATTTAAAAACATAAAATCGCACAAATTTTGGAGTTGCAAACAACTCCCCCAAATCCACCAATTATCATGACGTAGGGGACGTCATCCCAAGATTACTCAAGTCTCAATTATACCCTATTTAATCCACTCCTTACTGGTTATCTCACCACTATTGGGACTTATCCCAACACAGCACAATCTTAACTGGATCCCATCCAGTCCATCACTCAACCACTACCGAATCTCAAAGACCAAACATATGTTCATTATGACGGAGTCACACCCAATTTGTGGCTCCTCGTCAACACCATTACCGACACTAGCACCAGCGCTAGTACCAGCACCAACACTCTATCAACATCACTAGTATCAGCACACATGCATCCATACTAGCATCAGCACAAAAGTACCAACCCCGCAAACATCCATACTGCACACCGTGTGCAAATACGACAACCCAGGATCTCCGTTCATACGGAACGACGATCCCGTACCTCACGACTATGGGTACCACTATTCTGACAATCCCTATCAGGAAAATGAACGCTCCCTGAACGTCCCCTGATCCCCAAGTATTATGACCACACTGATTACCCTCGATAGCCAGTCATCTCCATATGACTTCCGACTAACTGTCATTGCTATCGAGATCCGCATCCACACATCACACCAATACCCGATCCAACACGGGATTCCATAATTTATTTCAGAACCGTATCCGTACATCAAATCCCATAGTTCTGCCTAAACTCACCAGAGCCATCCACATGGTCATCCATGACCTCAGCCACTTCTCGCAGCACAAGTTCTCACCCGCTAATCACAATTAAGGTTTACCTTTTTAACACTAGGGTTCCACAATCACACCCTATGGTTCAACCGAACCAAACAGCTCTCCGTAATATAAAATTCACAACCTGACCGACCCCGCGGTCTAGACATCGAATAGACATCAAATCTAATCCTACCATCCCATCAACGTGGGTTCCACCACTAGGTCATCGGCCAACTCCGACGAACCAACATCCCTCACACTAGAAACCACCACAAGGGTTCACATTTTAGACCATTACTCACATGAGGTTCCCCGAACCTAGCTGCACCTAGCAGCACAACAATCCAATATCACATGACCGAACCGACGGTCCCACTATACCAGTTCACCACAATCAACCCCACTTGGGTCGAATCACATTAACGCACGGCGTATCGGGCCAATTGCACTCCATCCACTATCCAAACCCAAAAACTATCTATCAGGTTGATAACGAATTGCAGCCCAATGAGACATCACACCCTCGACCTGCGCGCACAAATAGAGCAACCATGCTCTGATACCAAGTTGACAGGACCCATCCCAATCCACCCGGGATTAACATGGAATATGCCCTGCTCCCGTCCAACAATGGGTGTTAGACAAGGGATAACCAAGAATCACTGCCCAAACGGGGCATCCAGAGTGCGCAAGGATCGATGGAGGAGGTATGCAATGTCCCAGTCTCTGCTGCAATCGCATCCGTGATCAACCTGAAGGGCATTAAAACCAAAAGCTGTGAGTGGACAAAAACCAATAAGTTTACCAAATACATTTATAAGACATTTATGCCCTCCAATAAAAACGTATGCATGCCACCAAAAACCAGTACCAAAACGTTTGCTCAACCGAGCCATTAGGGCCTTAGCCCAAAAACCGTTAACCAAAAACCAAGTGTGGGAACTCAGCCCAAAACCGTGGAATACCACCACCATACATATTAAAACCATGTGGGTCACCACCCACTACCATAAATGAACATTAATTCAAAATCCGAAACCATTTAGGGTCCCTGACCCGACATACCATTTCATAACCAATAATCCATTTTATTCACTAATCCATATTTTACCATTACCATCACATGCATCCCAGATGCTTAGCGTCCCAGACGCTAGACGTCCCTGACGTCATATCTCACAGTTTCATAAGCTACGCGTGCTGCCCGGGGTCTCTCCGGGTCCATATATCTGACATCCCTGATGTCTGACGTCCCTGACGTCAATCATAGCAATCCTGCTCCTGAGTCATCATACGGTCCGGCTGCTCCGTATAATGACCCCTCGCAGGCAATGCACCGTGACTTCCCCAGTGTCCCAGACATCTGGAGGAGACCATCATATATCCTTGTATCCAGATGGTATATGGAAAACAGTTTTATTAAATCCTTTTATCACATTATTACCATTGGGCCCTGCCCGAAATTTCCATAAAACCACATAATTCCATTTAGGGTCCCTGACCCAAAATCACCATTATAAAATATAGGGTCCCTGACCCGAAATCACATTTATTATCCAACTGGGCCTCATGCCCGATTTTATAAACCACTGGGCCCACGGCCCGATTTGTAAACCAACTGGGCCCGCAGCCCGACTTATAAACCCACTGGGCCCACGGCCCGAATTCACAAATCAACTGGGCCCCTGGCCCGATAATATAACTCAAATGGGTCTCAGCCCGATTTCATACCAACTGGGCCCCTGGCCCGATTTCATTAACCAACTGGGCCCCCGGCCCGATTCTCAAATGGACTCAAAGTCCGAAATTTCCAAAACAAGTGGGCCTCAAGCCCGAGTTCATATTTCCAATTTCAAAACCATTTCATCATATTATTTATTTAACCACAAGCACACAAAACCACAAATAAACCGTTAATCCCGATATACGTGAAATACGGAAAACACCTCGAAATACGTGCAACATAACCAAAATCAATGCTCACAAATACCATCATAGAAATCATGTATATAAACCATATAACACATTTAAGCATGCATAGGATTTATAAAACCAAAGTCCACTCACAGACCGTTTTAACCGTGTGCCTCGATACGCGTGCCACCGGCCCTTCCGGGCCACACCACTAACACCGGGACTCCCAATCCTGTCCAAAATACATTAGAGGGTTACTAACCTCATCATTAACATCCTATCAAAGTCCCGTAATTTTCCCGAATTGTTACTTATTTTTAAACTTAATTTAAAACCTTCGGACATCCCGAACACTATCGAGACGGTGTCCGATCGACCCGAAACCAATTCCAAAATGTCCGTTACATTAAATGGGACAGAAGTCATGTTGACCTCACCTCGAGATCCGTGCCCACGCGCCGTCACGCGCCGCCGTGAGTGGCTGCGCGTGAAACTCACGCGCCTGCTACAGTGTCACCAGCCCAACCCGTTTGTCTGGTAAACGGGTCCAATTCACCCGCGACACAACCCGGTTCCAATCCTATCAATTCAGCCTTAATTACAACAATTGATCATTCCATTAGCTTCGTTTTAAGTTTAATTTAAGTTCTGTAACATTGATTACACAAGACCGTACCTACAACTCCACGATTCGATGATGAACACCAAGAACACCCGTCCGTTGTTCATCCTTCGAACCCCATCCATTTCGATCGATATCCTGAAATTGATTCAACCAGAAGCTTCCATGGACTCCGTAGATCATTTCCCCCAACCCAATTGCTTCAATCCAGGGTTCAATCGTCACGACACAAACTCGAGCACCGTCACTGTTCATCAATGGAGGTCCATCGATCTCGATCAGTTTCCTTCAATTGATGAACCCAGAAGCATCGTGGGATCATGAGAAGTAGTTTCCCCACCTCAATTGCATCCAACGAAGCCTCCAATTCCACGACTCAGCTTCGATTTCTTCCTCTGTCACCAAGCTCGATCAGAGCCAAAACGGCACCATTCCTTCTCGTTTTTGATGTGGATCGACTCGTCTCAACCTCAGGAAGATGTTTGTAACCTCCAATTCGATCATCACAGCCCAATTCCTTCAATTTGATTTTCCCTCCCAAAACTCAATTTTTCGAATTCTCAGTTCCTCCTCACAGTCAATCTCTCGTGTTTACCCAGTTGAATTCACACCCAACTCACTCACAATTTCGCACTCTCAGGTTCAGCAATGGAAGAGGAATCAAGGGTGGGAGAAAACTGGATTTGGTTGTACACGGTTAAGAAAACACAAATGGAATTAATGGAAATTAAAATGATTAATTAATTAATTAATAAATATTAAAACATCATAATGATGTTTCCCCTAAGACAAGGATTCTGGTTTCAAGGGATGAGTGACACTTGTCACTCATCCAGGTGTGTAGGGTCAACGGTCACTATTCATTATTATATTATTATTTTAATCCCGGCCTCGGTTCGTTAGTTCGTTTCTTGACCATAACGTCGTCGTCGGATCTCCGATTTCGGCATGCCGCCTGTCGTTGGATTCGTATCGACGATACCTACGTAACGGTCCTTGGCCCTCGCCCATCGGACCTCCCGATCAAAAAGTCAACATTTGGCCCCTAATAAGCCAAATTACCAAAATACCCCTCAACTTCCGAACACCATAACTTTCTCTACGAATGTCGGAATCGAACGTGCCACCTGTCTATGAACTCGTGACGTCCCGAACTACGTCACGGTCATCAGTCAAAGTCCATTTGACCGCCCGAACAAAAAGTCAACATTTTGCCCACGACCAGGGGCAAAACGGTCATTTTGCACATTTTGTCCGATTCCGCCCTACTAACCACCGTTCAACCTCGCTAATCAAGATTAGTGACTAATTTAATCCCGGAATTCGGGACGGGTCGTTACAATTCTCAAGGTGAGGTCAACGCGACTTTTACTCTAATCGATGTAACGAACATTTTGGCGTTGGTTTAGATTCGATCGGACACCTTTTCGAAATTGTTTCGAGGGTCCGAAGGATTATGTTACGTTTTAAATTCGTATTTAATTCCCAAATAATTTGAAGATATTAAAATGATGTTTTTCCTTGGATTATGAGTAAATGATGATTTTATGGAATATTTAATGATTTATGGATACGATTTTACGGATTTACGTGAAATGAGATTTTGGGCTTGAAACCCTATTGTAATTGGTTTTGACTTGGTTTTAAAGATAATTTTGAAATAAAGATTTTGATTGGTTACCCTATTGTAATGGGATTTTAATATGATATTAATTGAGTCATTAGTGACCCTTAATGATGATTTTGGACAGGAGTCGGGATTCTTGGAAAGTATCAAAAATTACGAAAAAGCGTGCAACTCGGAAAGCTACCAATATGGACGGTGTGTAAGACCCGTGTCCTAGAGGGAATGGTGAATGATCCCACATTACTGCGAGGGGAATGGTTTGGGAGGGAATGGTGGTGTGCCTTAAAGGTGTAGGCACACACTTATCTAGCGCAAGGCCTTTTGGGAGCTCACTGGCATTGGATTCTTGGGTAACTCCAAAGTTAAGTGAGTGGAGGCTGGTGCAATCCCATGATAGGTTACCCACTGGGAAGTTACACCGTGAGCTCCCGGGAACAAAACCCTGCGGGCTGAGTTGGTTCAGCCAGTGAGTTTAGAGGGACAATATCGTGTTAGATAGAGTGGGTCGATGCGCAACTCTGATCTAAACGAGACCTTTTGGGAGCTCTTTAGCTTTGGGTTCGATTGGAACTCCAAAGTTAAGCGAGTTGAGGCTGGTGCAATTCCATGATGGGTGACCCCCTGAGAAGTTACACCGTGAGCTCCTGAAAATAAAACTGTGAAGACAAGGGTAAGGAGGCCCAAAGCAGACAATATCATGCTAGATGAGGTTGGGTCCTGACAGAATGGTATCAGAGCCGGACCCTAACTGGAAGTGTGCCAGCGAGGACGTTAGGCCCCAAGGGGAGTGAATTGTAATACCCGGTCTTGGAAGCAAGAAGGGTGAGCAAGACCTGTGAACTTGAGAAGCAAGAATGGTGAGCAAGATCCGTGAGCTTGGAAAGGTAAGATCAGTGAACAATCCCACATTTTTCGGGGAGGGAAAGGTGAAGTGTCTTATATGTGGGTACCTATCTATCTAGCACAAGACCTTTTGGGAGCTCAGTGGCTTTGAGTTCGGTTGGAACTCCAAAGTTAAGCAAGTTGAGGGTGGTGCAATTCCATGATGGGTGACCCCCTAGGAAGTTGCACCGTGAGCTCCAGATAACAAAACTTTGAGGGCAAGGGCAAGGAGGCCCAAAGCGGACAATATCATGCTAGAATTGGGTCCTAACCGAGGAGGGTTGGGTCTTGACAATTTGGTATCAGAGAGAGATCCCGACCGGGAAGTGTGCCAGCGAGGACGTTGGGCCCTAAGGGGGGTGAATTGTATGGCCCGTGTCCTATAGGGAACCGTGAATGATCCCACATTCCTACGAGGGGAATGGTCTGGGAGGGGAATGGTGGTGTGCCTTAAAGGTGTAGGCACACACCTATCTAGCGCGAGGCCTTCTAGGAGCTCACTAGCTTCGGATCCCTGGGGAACTCCAAAATTAAGCGAGTGGAGGCTGGTACAATCCAATGATGGGTGAGTTACTAGGAAGTTGCACGGTGAGCACCCGGTAACAAAACCCTGCGGGCTGGGATGGTTCAGTAGTGAGTCTAGAAGGGACAATATCGTGTTAGATACCTGGTCTTGGAAGCAAGAACGGTGAGCAAGACCTGTGAGTTAGAGAAGCAAGAACGGTGAGAAAGGGTGAGCTTGGAAAGGTAAGATCGGTGAACAATCCCCCATTTCTCGGGGATGGAAAGGTGAAGTGTCTTATATGTATGGGCACGTATCTATCTATCACAAGAATTTTTGGGAGCTCATTGGCTTTGGATTCCTTGGGAACTCCAAAGTTCAGCGAGTTGAAGCTGGTGCAATCCCATTATAGGTGACCCACCGGGAAGTTGCACGTGAGCTCCTGAAAAGAAAATCGTGAGGGCTGGGTCCAAAGCGTACAATATTGTGCTAGATAGGTCGGGTCGTGGCAGAATGGTATCAGAGCCGAACCCCGATCGGAAGTGTGCCAGCGAGTACGCTGGGCCCCAAGGGGGGTGGATTGTAATATCTGGTCTTGAAAGCAAGAAAGGTGAGCAAGACCCGTGAGCCTAAGAAGCAAGAACGGTGAGCAAGACCCGTGAGCTTGGAAAGGTAAGATCGATGAACAATCCCACATCGCTCGGGGAGGGAAAGGTGAAGTGTCTTATATGTGTGGGCACGTATCTATCTATCACAAGGCCTTTTGGGAGCTCACTGGTTTTGGATTCCTTGGGAATCCCAAAGATAAGCGAGTTGAAGCTGGTACAATCCCATGATGGGTGACCCACTGGGAAGTTGCACGTGAGCTCCCAAAAACAAAACCTTGAGGCAAGGGCAAGGAGACCCAAAGAGGACAATATCGTGCTAGAATTGGGTCCTGACCGATGAGGGTTCGGTCCTGGCAATTTGGTATCAGATCCAGATCCCGACCAGGAAGTGTTCCAACGAGGACGCTGGGCCCTAAGGGGGTGGATTGTAAGACCCGTGTCCTAGAGGGAACGGTGAACGATCCCACATTCCTCCGAGGGGAATGGTCTGGGAGGGGAATGATGGTGTGCCTTAAAGGTATAGGCACACACCTATCTAGCGCGAGGCCTTCTGGGAGCTCACTAGCTTTGGATTCCTGGGGAACTCCAACATTAAGCGAGTGGAGGCTGGTGCAATCCTATGATGGGTGACCCACTGGGAAGTTGCACGCTGAGCTCCTAGGAACAAAACCATACGGGCTGGGCTGGTTTGACTAGTGAGTCTAGAAGGGACAATATCGTGTTAGATACCCGGTCTTGGAAGTAAGAACGGTGAGCAAGACCCGTGAGCTAAAGAAGCAAGAACGGTGAGCAAGACCCGTGAGCTTGGAAAGGTAAGATCGGTGAATAATCCCACATCGCTCGGGGAGGGAAAGGTGAAGTGTCTTATATGTGTGGGCACATATCTATCTATCACAAGGCCTTTTGGGAGCTCACTACTTTGGATTCCTTGGGAACTCCAAAGTTCAGCGAGTTGAAGCTAGTACAATCCCATGATGGGTGACCCACCGGGAAGTTGCACGTGAGCTCCCAAAAATAAACCCGTGAGGGCTGGGCCCAAAGCGGACAATATTGTGCTAGATAGGTCAAGTCGTGGCAGAAGGGTATCAGAGCCGGACCCCGAACGGAGGTGTGCCCGCGAGGACGCTGGGCTCCAAGGGGGGTGGATTGTAATACCCGGTCTTCGAAGCAAGAAAGGTGAGAAAAACCCGTGAGCTTGAGAAGCAAGATCGGTGAACAAGACCCGTGAGCTTGGAAAGGTAAGATCGGTGAACAATCCCACATCGCTCAGGGAGGGAAAAGTGAAGTGTCTTATATGTGTGGGCACGTATCTATCTAGACGAGGACTTTTGGGAGCTCAGTGGCTTTGAGTTTGGTTGGAACTCCAAAGTTAAGCGAGTTGAGACTGGTGCAATTCCATGATGGGTGACCCCCTCGGAAGTTACACCGTGAGCTCCCGAAAACAAAACCGTGAGGGCAAAGGCAAGGAGACCCAAAGCCGTCAATATCGTGCTAGAATTGGGTCCTGACCGAGGAGGGTTGGGTCCTGACAATTTGGTATCAGAGCTAGATCCCGACCGGGAAGTGTGCCAGCGAGGACGCTGGGTCCTAAGAGGGGTAGATTGTAAGACCCGTGTCCTAGAGGGAACAGTGAACGATCCCACATTCCTGCAAGGGGAATGGTCTGGGAGGGGAATGGTGGTATGGATTAAAGGTGTAGGCACACATCTACCTAGCGCGCGGCTTTCTGGTGGTGTGCCTTGCACCGTGAGCTCCCGGGAACAAAACCCTGCGGGCTTGGCTGGTTCGGACAATGAATCTAGAGAGAACAAAAACCTGCATGAATTACGAGACGAATGCCTTTTGGCATTAAGTGGGCCCAATTTTTTAGGGCAGGCCCAATGGATGAATGACACTTGTCATCCATCCATTTCCCACCCGATTTCATTCATGCATTCACCCCATTTCTTTGTTCGTCCAAACCAAACCTGATCTCACCCAAAACTAATCCCTCGACCATTACAATCCTTGCTTCTGAATTGAGGGTGAGAGACAGAGTGAAGATGAGACTGAGGATGGTGGTTGGGTGCGGCCCGAGCCGCTGTGGACGGCGGAGGAACGGCCAACTGTGCAAGTGAGTTTTGAATTCCAAATTTCCTGTTTTTTAAATTAGACGTTAGGGATGTTTTCTAGTGATTGGATGATGTCTAATGGGTTTGTGGGAGAGTTTAGAGTTGGTTTAGGGTGGTGGAAGGTGGCTGTTTAGCCCTGAGGATGGCTGGGAAAAACAGGGTCGTGAGGGGTGTCGTGAACCAGGAGGTCTTGAACGATTTTTCTTAGTTTTGTTCGTTCAAATAGGTTCCTAGCATTGAGATAGGAAGATTGGGATTGAAATGGAAGGACATGGACAAAAAATGAGGAAGTTATGGGCATGGACCGGTCACACCGGTCCACCCAAACTGGAATTGCAGAACCGGTTCGGACCGGTTCTATCGCGAGGAAGATGACAATATGCAGTTGCATGTGGGCTTCAAGAGCAGCCCATTTGGGCAGCGCGTGGGCTTCACGCGCAGCCCCTTTGGGCAGCGTGTGGGCTTCACGCGCAACCCCTTTAGGCAGTGTGTGGGATTCACGCGCAGCCCCTTTGGGCGGCGCGTGAGGGTGTGTGGGGAGGATTTTGGGGAAGGTTCCAACATGTAATTTCATCTATTCGATGTAACGAACATTTTGGGACTGGTTTCAAGTCGAACGGACATCGTTTCGATATAGTTTGGGACGTCCGAAGGTTTAGGATCAACATTAAAAATAGTTAAAAATTCGGGAAAATTACGGGGCTTTTATGAGGGGTTAATTAAGTAATTAGTGGCATATGGCGCGCGTATCGAAGCGCGGCTTAGGACGGTCTGTGAGAGGACCTTGATTTTTAAATTGATGCATGGATAAATGTTTTATATCTGTTTTAAATACATGAATTGAGATGCCATGAGTGCATTTGTTTGTGGTAGCTAGTATTTACGCATGTGTACGTATTTCGAGATTTTCAGTTTTATACGATGCTTATACGTGGTATATTTTCTGTGAGGGTTTGGTGAATGGGTTTTGGATTGGAAAACATGAAATCGGGCATGAGACCCATTTGATTGGAAACCCTCATACTTGGAGTCCATTTGATTTCACGAGAAATCGGGCTAGAGGCCCATTTGAGTTATATGATTGGGTCAAGTGCCCTGTTGGTTTACAATTTGGGCTTGAGGTCTAGTTTGTGTGATATCGGGCTTGAGGCCCCGTTGAATTGTGAAATCAAGCTTGAGTCCCAGTTATGGTTTATCAAATGGAAACTCGGGTTCAAGACCCTATTGAAATGTGAATTTGGGGTTGAGTCCCGGGGAGATTTGGATTTGAATCCGATTCGAGGAATCCCGTTGGGACGAATGGGGTATGAGACCCAGTTGACTTGTTGAGATGAATCGGGTATGAGACCCAGTTCAAAAATGTTTTGAGAAAGAAAGTATTTGATATGTATATACCCTCCTATGTGATTAGTCTCCTCCAGACGTCGTAGATCCTGGAGTGTCACGATCCACTACTTGGGATGAGTGACTCCAAGAGGGAGCACATGCCTAGGAGTGTGAGATATGTTATAGTCACGGACTGGGTCTGGGGACAGTCCTCCAGACGTCGTAGTTCCTGGATTTTGAACAAATCCTCCCAGACGTCGTAGATCCTGGGAGAGGACTCAGAGATAAGACCTGACTAGTATGCATACTTAGATATATCGTGGCGGGTTGTTGATTGGGCATATGAGATGCCGAGAATGGGTTATATATATATATATATATGTATGTATGTATGAGGTTTTACGGGGATTGATTTGGGGCTGAGACCCCGTGTTTTTTATTGGTATTTCACTGAGATAGTTGTGGGGCTGAGACCCCTTGTTTTATGACTTCAGAAATGAGCTTTGGGTTGAGTTCCCATGTGACAAGTTTTGGGCTGAGACCCACTTGATTTGATTTGGGAAGAGTCCCTATGGTATACGGTTTTGGGCTAAGGCCCTAATGGCTTGTGAATGTTTTGATAAATGGTTTTTGAATGCATGCATGCTTTTTAATGAAGGGCATCAACATCTTTTAGTGAAAATCTTTTATTTAAATTATTGATTTTCGTCTGCTCATAGCTTTTACTGTTTTTAATTCCCTTCAGGTTGATCGCGGATGTGGGTTGTAGTAGAGACCGAGACATCACACTCCTTCTCCTACGATCCTAGCGTACTCTGGAAGCCCCGGTGAGGGCTAGAGTCAGAAATTTCCCTTGTCTGACGCGTGGTGTCAGACGGGATCAGGAACGTCCCATTAACGTGGGATTCGGGACGGGGCTTGACAAAGTGCTCACTTCTGACATGACCTGACCTATCTAGCACAATATTGTCCGCTTTGGGCCCAACCCTCACGATTTTGTTTTCGGGAGCTCACGTGCAACTTCCCAGTGGGTCACCCATCATGGGATTGCACTAGCTTCAACTCGCTTAACTTTGGAATTCCCAAGGAATCCAAAACCAGTGAGCTCCCAAAAGTCCTTGTGATAGATAGATATGTGCCCATACATATAAGACACTTCATCTTTCCCTCCCCGAGCGATGTGGGATTGTTCACTGATCTTACCTTTCCAAGCTCACGGGTCTTGCTCACCGTTCTTGCTTCTCAAGCTCAAGGTTTTTGCTTCCAAGATCCGGTATTACAATCCACCCCCCTTGGGGCCCAGCGTCCTCGCTGGCACACTTCTGGTCGGGATCCGGCTCTGATAACATTCTGACATGACTCAACCTATCTAGCACAATATTGTCCACTTTGGGCCCAGCCCTCACGATTTTATTTTTGGGAGCTCACGTGTAACTTCCCAGTTGGTCACCCATCATGGGATTGCACCAGCTTCAACTCGCTTAACTTTGGAGTTCCCAAGGAATCCAAAGTTAGTGAGCTCTCAAAATGCCTTGTGATAGATAGATATGTGTCGACACATATAAGACACTTCACCTTTCCCTCCTCAAGCGATGTGGGATTGTTCACTGATCTTACCTTTCCAAGCTCACGGGTCTCGCTCACCGTTCTTGGTTCTCAAGCTCACGGGTCTTGCTCACCGTTTTTACTTCCAAGACCGAGTATTACAGTGTGTGAGTGGACATTTGTTTTCTAAATTATGCTTCATGCATACTTAAATGTTTTACATGATTTATTGCATGATTTGATTTTCAATGATTGCTTGATGATTATGTACGATTATTTATTGGATTTATGGATTATTTAATCGGTCTTTTGGGCACGTTTTATAAGGAAAGTGCAATTGATGTTTTGGGCTAGGTCCGGGATTTTAAATTGATTTTGACTTGGTTTTAAAGATAATTTTGAAATAAAAATTTTGATTGGATTTATGTTCAGTGCCCCCAGATGTGTAATTTCTGGTTATACTCCGGATGTGTAAATCTAGGAGTGACTCCAGATGTGTAATTCTCGGAGGGACCAGATGTGTAATTCCCGGTGAGGATGGATGTGTAATTCCCAGCAGATCTGGATGTGTAATTCTCAGAGACCCTAGATGTGTAATTCCCCGAGGAATGTGTAATTCCCGAGTTATATGATTTGTTTTATGATAAAATGGTTTTATGAAATGATTTTCATGTGTTTTGGCTTGGAAGCAGATGATTCATGTGTTTGACCCTATGCATGCATGGTTTGATAAACTGGAGGGTAAAAAATGTATTTTGAAATGTGTTTTCAAATGATATTATTTTTGTCCATTCACAACTTTTTTGTTTTGATGACCCTCTAGGTCGTGACACGAGAATCGAGGTTGATCAAGAGGCAGAGGCATGAGTAGAAATCAATACAATCATCCCTTATCTGATGAGTTTCCGGACTTCAATTGACTTGTCAGACTGGAACAGAACCATGAACGGTTATCAATGTCCAGTGTGGGACGGGTCCTATCAATTTGGTATCAGACCATTTGGTTACTAATTTCTGTTATCACGTCATGCCTCCGAAACTCGAGCCATGTGCGCGACTTGTGATAAGACGAGATACGAGAGTGTAGGGAAACCCTGGAGTGACTATGACCCTAGATTGGTGGGTCGAACATTGCATTTTGTGTTCTAGTTTTGTCGGACTTGTGTTGGTCCGGATGGTGATTCAATCTAACGATGAGATATGTTATAGGAGTGGGCACGTTGGGTCCAGGATGAAATTGACCCGAGGATAGGGGGTCGGATGAGTGACCTTAGGATTCGAAATTTGACTCAGGATGAGTCAGTGTGTTGTAAGAGGTCTCGAGATGAGCCGAGAAATTGGAAAAAGTGATTGCGGGTACGCATAGAGAACGAGGGTTCACGTAGGAACCCGAGATATCGATGTAAATTTAGTCTCCAGGATTGTTGTTGGAGGATACATTCGAATTTTGAGGACGAAATTTTTTAAGGGGGGAAGGTTGTGACTACCCAGAAATTCGATAAAGGAAAAAATTGGAAAAATTGGAAGGAAAGGACAATTTTGCCCTTGGTTACGGGGGGGCAAATTTTTCTTTTTGATCGGGACCTTGTTTAGACTTTCTGTAAGGGCCATTAGATAGGTCTCGAGACACTGAGTCCGTAGACAGGCGGCACGCGGAAATCGGAGGTCGAATGTGAAAGTTACGGGTCTGTGAAGGCTAGGGGAATTTTGGTAATTATGCAAGGAGGGGCAAACTGGTCTTTTGAACCGTGGATGATTCAGCACTATTAGTAGCAATTGGACACCTGTCCCTTGCTAATTTGGATGAGAGTTGTCACCTGGTGACATCTGTCACCATAATGGATGGATTGGTGGCGAGTTGCCATTTAAATATTCAAAACGATAACAACAAATTTGTTTGTTGTTTGAGGGATGATCACCATATATGAACGAATTGGAACAACAGTAGAGACAGAGAGATTGAACGGGATATCCAGAGAGGAAAAGAAGGGCAATTGAATCGTGAGTGCTGGACTTCGAACCCCGCTGGACCCAAACTCAAAAACCCAAAAACCCTTAATGAAACTTAAGTTCGAATTTGAATTTGTGGACATCCATGAGTGAAATTGACCTTGGATTAAGGTTATTGAGCTCAAACCGAGTCGAACCCAATAAAAAAAAGGAAAACGATGGTGTTTTGGCCAAGAACGGAATCCTCAAGCCTCTCGAAAATTCGTGATTGTGTTCGAGTAATGAGAGGGGTTGAAGGCTGAAATTGGCCTTGGAAACTTGTTTAGAAGGGTCCTACGAAGCTTCTTGATGAATCAATTGTAAGAAAACAGATGGAATTGAGGAAATTCGATAGAGGAACCGTGTTCTGGTGTTCCACGAAAGTCGAGTTCGAATTGAAGGATTAAGGTAAGTTTGATACAAATTGAGTTTACAGATCCCTAATTAAGCCTAATTCGATGCAAATGGACGTTTGAATTATTACAAATGAAGTTGAATTGCTAGATTTCCAACCGGGTCATGTTGCGGGTTACAGGATCAGTTTAGCAGACAGACGGGTGAAGGTGGTGACACTGTTGCTGGCGCGTGGGTTTCACGCGCAGCAGCCTACGGCGGTACTTGAGGGTGCATGGACACGATTCTCAAGGTGAGCTCAACACGACTTTTACTCTAAATGATGTAACGAATATTTTGGCGTTGGTTTAGAGTCGATCGGACACCGTTTCGATATTGTTTCGAGGCTCCGAAGGATTATGTTACGTTTTAAATTCATATTTAATTCCCGAATAATTTGGGGATTTTAATATGATATTAATGTCATTAGTGACTCTTAATGATGATTTTGGATAGGAGTCGGGATTCCTGGAAATTATCAAAAATTACGGAAAAGCGTGCAGCTCGGAAAGGGAGCGATATGGACGGTGTGTGAGTGAACGTTTGTTTTCTAAATTATGATGCATGCATAGTTAAATGTTTTACACGATTTATTGCATGATTTGATTTTCAATGATTGCTTGATGATTTGGTACGACTATTTATTGGATTTATGGATTATTTAATCGGTCTTTTGGGCACGTTTTACGAGAAAAGTGCAATTGATGTTTTGGGTTAAGCCCGAGATTTTAAAATGATTTTGACTTAGTTTTAAAGATAATTTTGAAATAAAGATTTTGATTGGATTTATGTTCAGTGCCCTCGGATGTTTAATTCCTAGGTAGACTCCGGATGTGTAATTCCTGGAGTGACTCCGGATGTGTAATTCCCGGAGGGACCGGGTGTGTAATTCCCAGTGAGGCTGGATGTGTAATTCCTAACAGATCTGGATGTGTAATTCCCAGAAACTCTGGATGTGTAATTCCCAGAGGAACCTCAGATGTGTAATTCCCGAGTTATATGATTTGTTTTATGATAAAATGATTTTATGAAATGATTTTCATGTGTTTTGGTTTGGAAGCCGGTGATTCATGTGTTTGACCCTATGCATGCATGGTTTGATAAACTGGAGGGTAAATAATGTATTTTGAAATGTGTTTTCAAATCATATTTCTTGTCCACTCACACTTTTTGTGTTTTGATGACCCTCCTAGCCGTGGTACTAGAATAGGGGCTAATCAAGAGGCGGAGGCATGAGCAGAAATCAATACAGTCATCCCTTTTCTGATGAGTTTTAGGACTTCAGTTGACTTGTCAGACAGGAGCAGGACCAAGCGCGGTTATCAAAGTTCAGTGTGGGATGGGTCCTGTCATGATCCCTCTAGTCTAGGAAAGTAGAGGGGAGGTTTTGTGAAGGTCACTACGTACGATTATCCTAAGGATGAATCACTGATGGTTAGGCATATCTAGTGTGTGTACCCAGGATCTAGGGGTAACATATGGACATATTGGATCAAGGCATATACAATTAAGATAGTGCTTATGGACGTTTCGTGCTCCTTCTATCTGCTCTTGGAATTGGAGAAAGTTATTAGAATTGAGGTCGCTCATTAAGCCTTTGATTGTGGCTTTAGTTGGTGATTGTAGTAGAGTTTTCCTGTGAAATGATATGTGCATCCCTCATAGTTCTTTGTCACTTGTAGAGATTTAGGGCAATGGAGTGGTTCGTCCTTTAGGTTTAAGCTTGGATATTAAGCTGAATGCAATGATTGATCACCTTGAGTGGAATTGGCCTATTTCTTCTAATCCAGGGTTCAAAGCCATTCAATTGGCTTCCCAGTTTATTTCCCCTTCTCTTTTTAGGCAGGACAAATTCAAAAGGGCTCTTAATGCTAATGGTGTGTTCTATAGTGCCTTTATGTGGGACCATCTGAGGACGAGAGGGCTTAAGTGACAAGACCCGTCCCCGAAGGACATAGATAATCGTGCCCGGTCCTGCTCCCGTCTGACAAGTCGACCAAAAGTCCGAAACAACCCTTCATCACCTGTCAGACAAGGGAATTTTGCGCCTGTGCCCACACATACCTCCACCTCTGGAATAGCCTCGATCAACGCGCCACGACCTGAAGGGTTAATAAAACAGAAAAGGTGTGAGTGGACAAAAATGACCTCTTATAAAAACATTTATCAAAATACATTCTTACCCTCCAGTTTTCACAAACTTGCATGCATATCGTAAAACATGAGTAATAGTATGAAATCATTCAAGTATGAACAGTGGACCGATAAAATCAAAACATATTTTCCCATGGTCCACAAAACTCATGTTCACCAAAACAGTTCATGTTATAAAACATCAAATCCCGGCTCTCAGGCCAAAACATGTGAAAACATAATCACTAGCCACAAAGACCAAAAACCCGTACTCAATACCAGTACGTAATCACAAACAACATGTTTCCTTAAATCATTTTAACCGCTAAAACACGGTTTCCTTAAAATCATTTTCCATAATCCACGGGACTTATTTCCATATCCTGTTGCTTAGAGTCACGTTTATCCCTGCAACGCGTGCAAATCAATAGGCTCAAGGACCGCTCAAAATCCGAGCATCCGCCGCTGTGAACACATCACCAGCCGGGAATCCGGATCTCGTGAACACATCACTTACCGATCCATATATAATCCATCACATCTGATCTGAGTCAAGCCTCCCTCGGCTGCTCGACAAAGATCGTGCTACGTGACCTCTTCGGGGTAAACACTTCCATCCCGAAGGCGAGCATTATCTCCAGGGTGCACTCCGGGGAAGAACATATTTCCACCCGAAAGCCCTAAATATCCGCAACATATCATTATCACAAAAACCAGTGAAAACAGTTGCATTGAAAACCAAATCATTTACAATACAGGGTCTCAGCCCCAAGTCCCGATTTACTTTATAAATCCGAAAATCATCAATATCATCATGTAATCACATGGAAATACAAATCCAACCAAAATCACAATTCCATTGGGTCTCAAGCCCAAAATATCAATTTCACGTAAATCCGTGCAACCGTAAACCCGAGTTGCCATGATCACGTAAATCCATAAAATCAATCACTGACTCATAATCCGAGTCCAAATATCATTTTCAATTTCCTGACTCATAACTCGAGTCAAAACATCATTTTCAATCCGAGCCTAGCCCAAAACATCATTTGCACGTTCCTCGTAAAACGTGCCCGACAGACTGATTAAAATAATCACAAAATCACGAGAATACCAAAAATCATCAAATTCACATGTAACTCCAAATCAGGGTCAAAATCATTATTTACTTGGGTTCTCACGCCCACAATATCATTTTTAACCAATTTCATGATTTCTCGAAAATCGTGCCAAAATAAAATAGAAAATCGAGAAATCACCGAATCAAAACATCAATCATGTCAAATCATAGAAAATCATATAATAAAGCATTTTAAACCATATATGCATGCATCACAGTTAGAAAACCAAAAGTCCACTCACACACACCGTCCAAAACGGTACGTTTCCGAGCTGCACGTTTTTCCGTAAATTCTGGAAATCGCAACTCCTGTCCAAAATCATTATAGAGGGTTACTAACATCTCCAAATACAACATATAATTTTCCCCAATTTTTCCGGAATTTAAATACGTATTTTTAACGTAAAACAAAACTTCGGATACGCGGAACATTAACGAAACAATATCCGATTTCCTCGAAATCAACGTCAAAATGTTCGTTACGCTGAGAAGATCAAAAGTCATGTTGACCTCACCTTGAGACTAGGCCGGACGCGCCCTCACGCGCCGCCGTGAGTGGCGCTTGAAATCCACGCGCCTGCTATAGTGTCTCCAGCCTAGCCCGTATCTCTAGTAAACGGGTCCAATTAACCCGCGAGACAACCCGGTTCCAATCCTATCAATTCAACACCGATTTCATCAATTGAACATTCATACAGCTTCATTACAAGTCTAATTAGAGGTCTGAAACATCAATTACACGAAACCTTACCTCTAACCTCACGATCACAGATGATCATTCGAAGAACACCCGGCCATTGTTCATCATTCGAACTCCTTCAATTCCGATCGATTTCCTTAAATTGATTCAACCAGAAGCATCAGTGGACTCCGTTAAACATTTCCCCCAACTCAATTGCTTCAATCCAGTGCTCAATCTCCACAACTCAAACTCGATAGCCGTCACTGTGCAACCATGGAAGTCCGTCAATCTCCAACGTTTTCCTTCAATTGATCCCTCCAGAAGCATCGTGGGATCCTCAGGAACACAATCCCCACATCAATTTCGTCAATCAAAGCCTCAATTCCCTCGACTTAACCTCGAATTTCCTCCTCTGTCACCAAGTGTGTTCAGAGCCAAAACAGCACCAATTTCCTTCGTTCTTTCGACGTTTCTGATCGAAGTGATCCCAGGAAGCTCGAAGTGAGTTCAATTGCGATCCTCACGGCCCCATTTCCAGTATTTGAAATTTCCCCCCAAAATTCCCAAAATCCGAAACCCAGAATTCAACACACTCACAACCCCTCGTGTTTCCCTTGTTATTCCAGTCCCTTGAACTCTCATTTTTCTCTCAAGAACGACAGAGGAAGGGAGCCAATTCTCCCAATTCAGTCCTCCCCCAATTTGTGCACCGTTGGAAGAAAATGTAAAGAAAATAAAAGGAAAATGATGGAGAACATGATGATTAGAGATGATGATGGGGTTGGGAGGGAAACATGGAGCTGGAAACAAGGGATGGGTGACACTTGTCACTCATCCAGATGTGCACAGTCACCAGGTACTGTTCATATTAAAATATTATTTTAATCCCGGTTCGTTCGGTTAATCGAGCCCGATTCCGTGACCATAACTTCGTCGTCGAATCTCCGATTTCGGCATGCCGCCTGTCGTTGGATTCGTATCGACGAGACCTACGTAACGGTCCTTGGCCCTCGTCCATCGTACCTCCCGATCAAAAAGTCAACATTTGGCCCCTAACATGCCAAATTACCAAAATACCCCTCAACTTCCGAACATCATAACTTTCTCTACGAATGTCGGAATCGAACGTGCCACCTGTCTATGAACTCGTGACGTCCCGAACTACGTCACAGTCATCGGTCAAAGTCCATTTGACCGCCCGAACTAAAAGTCAACATTTTGCCCACGCCAAGGGCAAAACGGTCATTTTGCACGTTTCGTCCGATTTCACTCAACTAATCCCCGATTAGTCATTCTAGATCATAATTAATTAATATTCAATCCCGATATTCGGGACGGGTCATTAAAACCTTCCCCCCTTAAAGAATTTCGTCCCCGAAATTCCAACTACTCGTATTCCACAACTACCTAGTGGAAAACAAATGGCCTCACATCACGTGTACACATGTACAACCACTAGCCAACACAGAACTCGTCTGCACTGAGACGTCACATCACAGATGCACGTCGTACCAACTACACTCGACCACCTCGAGTGAAATTGTTCACCAGAAATTAGCAATGTCACCATTAAGCTGACTCTTTCAGCTTGACGGCCCCACGTACACACTAATGTGCCCTGACCTTCGCTCTCATCGAGAGTCACCAAAACTCACCTGTCAGTCCATGCCGACACCACAAGCCATACTGTCACCACCAAGCTTTACCACCCTAGTAAAGCGCCAATCAGTAATAAATCAGTGACAACACATCATACTACAACGTCCGTCAATGTAGCATAAGATCAACAACATGATCTCCCCTCGCAGGGCAAACTCAATCCTGCGACAATACCAACAGCAGTAACCACAACTGTCACCCCCTCAGCGATCCCAGATGCTGGTAAGGTCACGACAAGGTAACATCTCGCCGCAAAGCAACTTGCGGTTACACTAACCACCAACTCACTCATCCTGAGTATACGCATACCGTCATCACACTCAAGAAGACGGCGTAACTGGAACACGTTGAACATAAGCCTAGCAGTGATCACACAACTCAACACTAGAGTTACACTAGCCAACCATGGCTAAGAGAACCTTCTCAAACAATCACTGAATGCGTCAGAATCACACTGCCCAGTACATCGTGTTCAATGTCCAGTTCACGTTCACAACCAAAACCAATGGTATTGGAACTAAGCCAAGCACCAACACGTTTATCGACACATCACTGGTACATCCCATGTACCGCCACTAGGTATCAAGTACCCTCGTCCATACGATACAGTAAATCGTACACCAAGCAAGATCCTACAGCTGGACCCCAGTACTCGACCCATCGACCAATATGGTCGATCCCAAACCAGGTAAGGAAAAAGTAAAAATCCTGAGGGTTTAGCTAACATCGACAATCCTTGTCCTAACCTACCCAAAAACACCTCGCCAAATGACAGCACTCAAAATGACACATCTACGTGTCCACAGGGAAGAACGCCTAGTTCTCCCGGGATTCACATCAACCCCGGCCACCACAAGTCTGCAAAATATTGTACCCCAATCCATGTACAAGGTACATACATCTATCCCTAGACCAGACTACAACCACCTAGGTCATAGCCAAACACGTTCCAATAATGGAGTCCATTTTCCCAAACCAGCAAGAGACAAATAGAAACTCCACCCATCATCTAGTTCCAATTCCAAATCCGAATCCGCAATTTCGTAAGAAATCCCGAATCCAAACCCATACATCACATTTTTAATTCATGTCCAAATCCGAATCCGAAATCATTATTCCGTAAGCTAGAATTTGGAATAATCATTCCGCACCCAAATCCAGTACTCCACTTTCAAGTTCCAAAATAGAATCCTGATTCGTCACCCAGAAATTCGATTCCAAAACCCGAAATCTCGTTCACGTCCACTCGGACACACCAAAACCGAACCTATCGGTTACTCGTTCACTATACTCGGTTGACTTCATAGGGAAGCCAATCCCATCAGTCACAACTCTAAGGCTGAACAAATTCAACCCCGTCTGAAACCTACTCGCTCGAGTAATATACCATAAGGGGCTCCACTTCGAAAAGAAGTTCAGTCCCACCATTTACGACTCACATACCGGAGTAAGAGTGATAAACTCTCACCCCATCTGGATCATCGAAATCACGACCCAGATCCATCACGACGTCAGCTGACCATGAACATCACGATCCTAGATCGTCACAATGCCCAATGTCCAGAACATCACAAACCCGATCCACCTAGGATCCACCCAGTTAACTACTAGGAACCATAGGGTCTTACACCCTCATTTAATTTGCGTACTGTCACAACGTTTGACAACCAAAGTCCACAATTAAAAAAAAGTTCAGTCAACGACGAGGCACGCCGCGACTGTGGGTTTTCACTGATTACCTCGTATCTATCCTTGCCATCCCACCTAGGGAAAACCAATGATGATCCAAAACAATGACACGAATACTCATCCTACGTGGATGCAAACAAAACTCGCTGCACTCCCCACGCCATGTAACCCAACATCGTCTGCCACCAAGCAGAAAATAAGAAGTCACCCCTGATGACTTTAGAATATCTAATCCCAATGCGGAAAACCCGCAATCCTCCTCAAACACAACCTCTCACGATTCCGTAGGTCCAACCATGTTGGAACCATCGGACTCAGACACCAACCACGTGTCCCCTTTGGACTGGTTACTGACACATACCCAACTCGACGAAGTCACAACCCGACTCGTGACCCATCGTCAGCACAACACCGGCACCAACACCAGCATACAGACAACAGTATCAGTATGAGCACACCGTGTACAAAACTGAAAACTCTGGATCTCCGCTCATAACAAGCGACGACCCCGTACCTCTGCTCGAATAGGAGAAACTCTGCCTCCTTCATACCTAACAACTCTGGGTACAATCACCCTGACAACTCGTGTGAGAAAAGGAAACGTCCCCCAATTCTCAACAACCACTCTCGGTAGTAGTGCCTTCCACAGACTTGTGCAGACCCAACCACCAGACTTCACCATCGAGACTCCACATCCAATGGAATCAAGTACCCGTACAACTACTCTGTATCCCCACTCTGGGATTCCATTGACATGTACCAACCCCGATTGTGGATTGCAGTTCCACCACTAAAGCTAACATGACCTGACACAATCGTCACTCGGTCTCGACTTAGAAAGTCATTAAGAGTCAAACCACTCGCCAGCACACATTTCCGAACCAAACATCCCACCTAAGGGTTCCGCGATTACTACCTAGGATTCCTCAAAACCCGACAGCTCCTGAGACTTAAGATATTACCATGACTCATCTCAAGTCCTAACCGAATTCTTGACTCATTCATCCATGCCATCCCTGGCATACCCGGTCACCTAGCAAATTACCGCAGGTGAACCACATCATATACCACTTACAAAGCCTAGGAATACCCCAACACACTCTAGACGTTGGGAACTCATATTCCGCACAAGGAATTTACTGAGAATAATCTCATCCTGGGTCCATCCTACACCAATTGTGCTACCTTCCAAGACTCTAGATCCAATAAATCTTGGGACCCACAAGAATACCGATTCGAAAATTAGTAAGCCGTAGTTACACAAATTAATATCTGACCCACAAACCAAGGTCAATTACATTCCGAGATTAATCACGAGGTCTCAAATACCCTAATATACCCATCTCCCTACCAGGTCGCGCACAAGGCTCACGTTCCGGAGGTATGGCATGGCAACAGCATCAGCAACCTAGTGCTCTGATACCAATTTGACAAGACCCGTCCCCGAAGGACATAGATAACTGTGCCCGGTCCTGCTCCCGTCTGACAAGTCGACCAAAAGTCCGAAACAACCCTTCAGCACCTGTCAGTTACATTCCGAGATTAATCACGAGGTCTCAAATACCCTAATATACCCATCTCCCTACCAGGTCGCGCACAAGGCTCACGTTCCGGAGGTATGGCATGGCAACAGCATCAGCAACCTAGTGCTCTGATACCAATTTGACAAGACCCGTCCCCGAAGGACATAGATAACTGTGCCCGGTCCTGCTCCCGTCTGACAAGTCGGCCAAAAGTCTGAAACAACCCTTCAGCACCTGTCAGACAAGGGAATTTTGCGCCTGTGCCCACACATACCTCCACCTCTAGAATAGCCTCGATCAACGCGCCACGACCTGAAGGGTTAATAAAACAGAAAAGGTGTGAGTGGACAAAAATGACCTCTTATAAAAACATTTATCAAAATACATTCTTACCCTCCGGTTTTCACAAACTTGCATGCATATCGTAAAACATGAGTAATAGTATGAAATCATTCAAGTATGAACAGTGGACCGATAAAATCAAAACATATTTTCCCATGGTCCACAAAACTCATGTTCACCAAAACAGTTCATGTTATAAAACATCAAATCCCGGCTCTCAAGCCAAAACATGTGAAAACATAATCACTAGCCACAAAGACCAAAAACTCGTACTCAATACCAGTACGTAATCACAAACAACATGTTTCCTTAAATCATTGTAACCGCTAAACCACGGTTTCCTTAAAATCATTTTCCATAATCCACGGGACTTATTTCCATATCCTGTTGCTTAGAGTCACGTTTATCCCTGCAACGCGTGCAAATCAATAGGCTCAAGGACCGCTCAAAATCCGAGCATCCGCCGCTGTGAACACATCACCAGCCGGGAATCCAGATCTCGTGAACACATCACTTACCGATCCATATATAATCCATCACATCTGATCTTAGTCAAGCCTCCCTCGGCTGCTCGACAAAGATTGTGCTACGTGACCTCTTCGGGGTAAACACTTCCATCCCGAAGGCGAGCGTTATCTCCAGGGTGCACTCCGGGGAAAAACATATTTCCACCCGAAAGCCCTAAATATCCGCAACATATCATTATCACAAAAACCAGTGAAAACAGTTGCATTGAAAACCAAATCATTTACAATACAGGGTCTCAGCCCCAAGTCCCGATTTACTTTATAAATCCGAAAATCATCAATATCATCATGTAATCACATGGAAATACAAATCCAACCAAAATCACAATTACATTGGGTCTCAAGCCCAAAATATCAATTTCACGTAAATCCGTGCAACTGTAAACCCGAGTTGTCACGATCACGTAAATCCATAAAATCAATCACTAACTCATAATCTGAGTCCAAATATCATTCTCAATTTCCTGACTCATAACCCGAGTCAAAACATCATTTTCAATCCGAGCCTAGCCCAAAACATCATTTGCACGTTCCTCGTAAAACGTGCCCGAAAGACTGATTAAAATAATCACAAAATCACGAGAATACCAAAAATCATCAAATTCACATGTAACTCCAAATCAGAGTCAAAATCATTATTTACTTGGGTTCTCACGCCCACAATATCATTTTTAACCAATTTCATAATTTCTCGAAAATCGTGCCAAAATATAATAGAAAATCGAGAAATCACCGAATCAAAACATCAATCATGTCAAATCATAGAAAATCATATAATAAATCATTTTAAACCATATATGCATGCATCACAGTTAGAAAACCAAAAGTCCACTCACACACACCGTCCAAAACGGTACGTTTCCGAGCTGCACGTTTTTCCGTAAATTCTGGAAATCGCAACTCCTGTCCAAAATCATTATAGAGGGTTACTAACATCTCCAAATACAACATATAATTTTCCCCAATTTTTCCGGAATTTAAATACGTATTTTTAACGTAAAACAAAACTTCGGATACGCTAAACATTAACGAAACAATATCCGATTTCCTCGAAATCAACGTCAAAATGTTCGTTACACTGAGAGGATCAAAAGTCATGTTGACCTCACCTTGAGACTAGACCGGAAGCGCCCTCACGCGCCGCCGTGAGTGGCGCGTGAAATCCACGCGCCTGCTACAGTGTCACCAGCTTAGCCCGTATCTCTGGTAAACAGGTCCAATTAACCCGCGAGACAACCCGGTTCCAATCCTATCAATTCGACACCGATTTCATCAATTGAACATTCATACAGCTTCATTACAAGTCTAATTAGAGGTCTGAAACATCAATTACACGAAACCTTACCTCTAACCTCACGATCACAGATGATCATTCAAAGAACACCCGGCCATTGTTCATCATTCGAACTCCTTCAATTCCGATCGATTTCCTTAAATTGATTCAACCAGAAGCATCAGTGGACTCCGTTAAACATTTCCCCCAACTCAATTGCTTCAATCCAGTGCTCAATCTCCACGACTCAAACTCGATAGCCGTCACTGTGCAACCATGGAAGTCCGTCAATCTCCAACGTTTTCCTTCAATTGATCCCTCCAGAAGTATCGTGGGATCCTCAGGAACACAATCCCCACATCAATTTCGTCAATCAAAGCCTCAATTCCCTCGACTCAACCTCGAATTTCCTCCTCTGTCACCAAGTGTGTTCAGAGCCAAAACAGCACGAATTTCCTTCGTTCTTTCGACGTTTCTGATCGAAGTGATCCCAGAAAGCTCGAAATGAGTTCAATTGCGATCCTCACGGCCCCATTTCCAGTATTTGAATTTTCCCCCCAAAATTCCCAAAATCCGAAACCCAGAATTCAACACACTCACAACCCCTCGTGTTTCCCTTGTTATTCCAGTCCCTTGAACTCTCATTTTTCTATCAAGAACGGCAGAGGAAGGGAGCCAATTCTCCCAGTTCAGTCCTCCCCCAATTTGTGCACCGTTGGAAGAAAATGTAAAGAAAATAAAAGGAAAATGATGGAGAACATGATGATTAGAGATGATGATGGGGTTGGGAGGGAAACATGGAGCTGGAAACAAGGGATGGGTGACACTTGTCACTCATCCGGATGTGCACAGTCACCGGGTACTGTTCATATTAAAATATTATTTTAATCCCGGTTCGTTCGGTTAATCGAGCCCGATTCCGTGACTATAACTTCGTCGTCGAATCTCCGATTTCGGCATGCCGCCTGTCGTTGGATTCGTATCGACGAGACCTGCGTAACGGTCCTTGGCCTCATCCATCGGACCTCCCGATCAAAAAGTCAACATTTGGCCCCTAACATGCCAAATTACCAAAATACCCCTCAACTTCCGAACATCATAACTTTCTCTACGAATGTCGGAATCGAACGTGCCACCTGTCTATGAACTCGTGACGTCCCGAACTACGTCACAGTCATCGGTCAAAGTCCGTTTGACCGCCCGAACTAAAGTCAACATTTTGCCCACGCCAAGGGCAAAACGGTCATTTTGCACGTTTCGTCCGATTTCACTCAACTAATCCCCGATTAGTCATTCTAGACCATAATTAATTAATATTCAATCATGATATTCGGGACGGGTCATTACATTAAGGTTCTGGGGGCTAGGTTGGTTTGGTTCTTTGTTGCTATTCCGAGAGCTAATTTTCTGTTATGGATGGCCACTACGGAAAGCAAACGACTACAGATATAATTGCTAGCTTCAATGGGATTGACAACAATCTTTGTGTTCTTTGTAACTCTTTTCCTGAATCTCATAATCATCTATTCTTCGATTGTCAATTTAGTGGTTCTATTTGGAGGCAGGTCCTTGCTAGATGTTGTGATCCTTGGTTGTTCCCACTATGGCCTTCTTCATTAATTCTGTTGCGGGTCTGTGAAAATATAACTCTCTTTCTATAGTCACTCGTAAGCTTGCATTATCGGTCACTGCTCATAGCGTTTCGAAAGAGCAGAATGCTCGAATTTTTGATGGGGTTTCTTGCAGCTCTACTTCTGTTGTCCATGATATTTTTTCCATTATTTGTTGTAGGCTTTGTATGCTGAATTTCTTAAGGATTCAAATTTTAACAATGGTGTTTCTAGACATTGGAACATCCTCCTATCTTAATTTGGGTCTGCTTTTTTTCTGGTTTATGGTGAGGGGCTAGTCTGTGGCCTTCTCTGTCTCTGCTGGTTTCCAGCTTGTGTGCCAGTGTGTTGCTGGCTTACCTTTGGGCTTTGCCCTTTTACGAAAATAAATACTTACCCAAAAGAGTATATATGTAAATATATTTTAAACAAAATTATACTACAACAGTAATTTTTCTCTTTTTTATAAAGTCCCTTAATTATTCCTAGATTATAAATACTTACCCAAAGCCAATAAGCCAGCTTTTTCAGTTTTGGAGATTTGAATATTGTTATTGTTTATTCATTTATTCAAACTTTCCGTAATATTCTAATAATCTTTGTTTATTTTTGGATGGTCGGTCACTTAATTAGTATCTTTTATATATATATATGTCTCAAAGCCTATTTGCTTTATAGTCTGCCTATTTAGGAATTGATCGTGACTAAAAAACTCATTATGCTTAGTCCATCTAGCATCATCCACATTACACCACTAACAAAGAGATTCTACGAGTGATACATCCCCTCACTCCGCAGATCCGGTTCCACGTAGAGGTCTAGTAAGAGCTATTTCAGACCTACTTGACTCCTAAATCGAGAAAAAAAGTTGGGCAGGAACACGATCATAATCATTGTTACCCAAACAATCAAACATTTTACAAGTTATAGTTGTTGTGCACATTACTATCTCGAATTCTCGAAACAACCCTAAAAAGGAGTATCAAACTCAGCCAACCAACCTGAAAGACCATTATTTAAGCTATTTAAACTGAAAAAATTAATTGAATTTAAAATATACTAGCTTCCTAAACAAGCACTGCCCCAATCTCACCACCCCCAAGCATCATGATAAAAAAAAAAAAAAAAGGTTCTAGAAAAAGATATACTTGGGACTTGATTGTTGTTGAATTCCATACAAGCACTAGCACAGATCCAGCTCCCCTCCTATTGGCTGAGGGGAAACCCCACCACGTTTAAGATCCTATTTTGCAGCCATTGAATGAGCATGAGCTTTATGGTTGAGGGATAGCCCACATTTCCATTAATTACTTGTTTTTCCACAATTGGGAACCTCAACTATGTTGATTAGGTAGCTGCATTTATTTGATGAAAGAAATTAATTTTTATGATATAGAAATAACTTGTTCAACACCAAAATGAGGAAAGAACAACAAATTTATATAAAAAAGTATTTCTTAATAATGTTGTATTGGTATTTCTGTATTAAGTATTGCTGGATAATTATGGGGAAAGAAAAAGTTGATTACTAGAAAATTTTAGAAGCAATATTTGAAAAGCTAGATATAATGGGCACTCATCAAAGATGGAGTAGCTCAGTCAATGGCACTAATTAGATTTTTAAACCACATTCCATTCTTATTTCAGTTGTGAATATTTTATTGGTCTCCTAGTGCTAGCAATGGAAAGTTTAATTTTAGCTTAAGAATATTAAGTCTGCCCACCAAAGGTGCTTTACTTTCTACCACTAGGACAAATATATTTCTAATTTAATTTGGTCAAATTAATTCATTAATCTTAGTTTTGTTTAGTGATAAGAGTTTTCTGGATACGGTTGGAGCCTCTATACAGGTAAACCTCGTGCATTTGATCACTTCTCATTTCATATATCTAATTGAATCGATGATTTTTTAGTAGATAAATTTTATTGATTGTGAAATTAAATTAAAAATACAAAATTCGAGAATTCATACTATGCAATAAAGAGGAATACCTCTAGATATTACATGGTTAGTATTATTTCTGTTCGATTAGGGAGAATAAGGACAATCTTTTTTAAGGTGAGTGCAATTTTGATTGTGTGTCCTTGATTACATTACACAATTTTTTTTACAAATGGAATGAACTATTGTCATTTATTAATATGGCCATTTTGGAAAATTCATATATGGATATCATAATCATTGGCCTGCGTGGTGGCTCGGGTGGGTGGTTCCTCACCTAACACTCAAAAACTACACAAAACACACACTTAAAACATACATATATTCTCTCGGTGCATTCAAGGGTGATAGTGAGGGGAGACTTGTCACAATTGTACAAACTCCACACACAAAATCTTGCATGCAAAATTACGAAAATACCCATTAAGTCTAAATTATCAAAATGACCTTAACAAGTCTGGATCCATAGAAAGTTTATCTGGTCTCCGATTCTAACATACTGCATGTCTGCCGACTCAAAACTCTGAGACCTACGTAATAGTACTGACAAAAATTCCAAATAACAATTCAAGTAAAAAGTCAACTTTAAAACCATTAAGGAAAAAAATCAATTTACAATAAAAAAATTTGAAATTATATTTTTCGATTTTCCGGACTGTTACACAACCGCTAAGTTATACTTGGTGTTTCAAATCTTTCAATTTACACACTCAATTATGTAACACAGTACAAACTTGTCCCTCCGTTAGTTTTTTCATCCACAATTCTGTTTACTCATGATGTGCCATTTTTTTGGGCTGACTCTAATTCAATTTTCAGCTTATATTAGTGTGTAAATACTCAATTAGCCTTATTTTTATCTCCCTACCTCCTGCCCAGAACAACGACAAAAAAACGCTCCAAAGCAAACAAGAGAAGCGGAGACCGCGACCAAAGACTAAGAACCCAGCCACCACCCATTAGGCTGATTGTCTAGCCACTTCAATGGCTGAAATTGTTGATTGTCATCTTCATCTCCCATCTCAAAACTACACAGTTGGAAAGGCCCAACTTCCCACCATTGGCCTCAAGTGCCTCTGATTCCAGTGCTTCAAATGTATAAATTAGGACGCTGTTGATTTTATGAGAGCGTCATCAATGAAAATATGAGAAAAAAGACTGTCTGGGATGTGAAACAGAGAAGGGATTGACAAGGTGAAGAACCGCCGATTAGCTTGGCTAGAGAGGATCAAAAAGGCGAAGAGATAGTGGAGTAGAGTGTTGGACTTTTTTGATGCAATAAATGGACCAAGTTAGACTAGCCTCGTTGGACTCATTCGGGTGTTCTTCTTGTGGCGAGACCTACGTAAAGAGAGGTAAGAACAAAGGAGCACCGGTGTGGTGCCAACCTAACAGCCTCTAATATTTAAGTTGGATTAAGTATGGAGGGTATTGTAGTAATTTAGGCAGCGTGAAATCGAGATTATTATTACCTTTTGGCGATAAGGTACCCGTATATTTATAGTAGCATAATAGCATTGAATGTTGTTGGTATAATAGTTCGATGTGGCATTTATGGTGTTGTCCTAAGAGCTCACACGTGTTCTCGTGTGGTCCCGAGGAGTATTTCAGACTTGTTGGGACGAACAGTGGGTAGGCCGACCAGATGTGTCGGCCTGTGGTGCTTTGACCCATGTGCTGGGTGATGCGTCTAGTCGAGGATATTGCTTGGCCGAGAAAATCTGCTCGATTGGTGATGTTTGTGTAAGGGTTTGGCCTTGTATATTTTGTCTTGTTGAAGGCTTGGGTGGTACGAAGACAGGACTACTCGGCCTTGATTCAGACTAACTAGATTAGGTACGAACAAACTTGGGCATTGTTTTTCATCAGCTAGAAAGTTTATGTGTATTTAAGTATGCCATGGTAAAGCTTGAATGTATTTAAATATAGATGAAAATTGAGTCCATTTTAGTTATGATTAAATGGATTTCGCATGCCACATGGTGTTGATTCTCATTTTTCGTAGGAGAAGAGACTAGCCACAAATTTTTGTGCCCACCCACATAGAGAAACGACAAGTCATTTGAAACATGCATATAATTTGACACTCATCTGTTAGTTTGATTATGTGGAGCTCAAAATGGAGGTGGTACCCCTCAATTCTGCGAAGGAAGATGAAACTAGTATTGCCCTACACTCTCGCAATAACATCATCAAGGATCATAATAAAACATACAAGAAAACTGTTGAAAATTGGAAAACATCTCGCTTTGTATAAGCCAAAGGTCAAACTCCTAACGAATCTGTAAGAGGACTATGAACAGCCGAACATGTAATCTAGAACATAAACTAGTGCCAGGGAGACTGTGTAGAGGAGGAAAGCGATTGAGAATGTCTAAAAAGGGTAGTTGGTGCGTAAACTGCTGAGAGCACCCATCACAAGCAGACAATGAAGATAACCAGGAATTCAGCTAAGAATATGTCATTCATGGTCACCACACCATACTATCGCAACAACAAGAAACATAGATAAATATTACATACTTCTTGATCACATCCAAATTGGTCAGCCTGACTAAAGACCAAGTTGACCTGCCCTAAACAAGTTCACAAGTACCAAGCTCGAAGCTAACTAGCCATGTCTGATGAGCCAGCCCACGGGCACCCAAGACCAGGCTGGCAAAGCCTTCACAACCCAAAAGGTTCACATCCAATTGTCGGACCAGCAGATCTACCTTACAAACAATCGACTTTCTTACAAACCAACCAAAGACTAACTCTACCTAGGCCAACCAGATTTGGTCGGTCAGACCCACTGACAAGTCATAAATGGTGCCTAGGACCACCACAAGACACCTAGCGGCTCCTAAAGACATCATCATTTATCCCATATTGACAAACACCAATAAACACATTCAATGCTACTATAAATACAAGGGCATCCCCTTCCAAAAAGGTAATGACAATCTTGTCATCACGCTGTCTAAATTGCTACAGTAACCTCCCCACTTAAAGTTACTTAAGTATCGGAGACTGTTAGGCCGACACTACACCGGTGTCCCTTTGCCCTTACCTTCTCCCTGTGCAGGTCTCACTACCACGAGAAGAGTAACAAAAGAGCTCAGCGAGGCGAGTTTTAGGTTGATCCATTTATTGCATCAACAGATTGGCGTCGTATGTGGGAATAGTGAAACAACACCCCACGCTCTCATCCACCATATCAGCCGTCCCAGATCGTTCCCAGCACCATGTCGGATGAACGAGACGAAGGAGAGCTCAACCACACCCCCTTTCCCGAGGGGAACCCAACGGGAAACGTCCCCGATGCCTACCAGCAGACATTGGACAACCTGATGCGCAAAGTGGCTGCGCTGAAAGCCCACAATGCCAAAATCGACGCCAAGAACCAACTTCTGGCTTAGAAGTACGCAAGTACAGTTACCATAGAAAGAATGTCCCAACGCGAAGGACGGCAAGGGAAAGGTCCAGCCGACCAATATCAGACCGAGGAAATTCAGACCTAGCAACCGCGTACCGCTCTAGTGGCAATCGAAAGGTGCTCGCCAGAGTAACCAAGAAAGCAACAACCTCAGGCCAACCCCACCCCTTCTGAACGACTCCTCATCCAGCCATCTAACGTTGGACCCTCAGGAACCAAGATCTACAGGGATGCTAGACATCTGCTGGAAGAACGACAAGTCGTTCCTGCTCGGCTCACCTACGAGGCGTCTGACCGGAGGACCCCCAGAACCACACCAGTACAGTTCTAACGACCGCCAGGTCACTATTGGAAACTCAGGACGAGGGGTGAATGGCGGAGGGTGCCAGGCAACCCGAAAGGATGAAGCTCACATGCGGGAGAGCAGTCATACGGATAAGACAGACTCCACAACAGGCAGTTACTCCCGTGGTCAAGAAGCAAAAGTCCACCAAGACGGGAGCATGAGACCAACCAAGCACCACGTCAGTAGTCAATCCACCCCCCACAACGAAGACATCGAAGCTCTCTTGAGAAGGATATGTACCCTGGAAGCAAAGGAAGATAAGAACAAGGCGCCAGCCTTGAAGAAATCCAACCCAGATCCTTTCTCCAATAGGATTCTCCGATCTCGACAGAGGACAGGGGTAAAACCCTTGAAAATCGCCTTGTACACGGGGAAGGGAGACCCCAACACCCACTGGAATAATTACACCTCTACTCTGGAATACTGGGATGTCTCGGAGGACGAACAATGTCTAATCTTTAGCTCTGCCCTCACGGATGCGGCAGTGAACTGGTTTATTGTCTACCACTAAGCACAATCGACTCCTTTGAGGACTTGCATTCCACTTTCCTGAGTCAATTCATGATTCAAACCATCAGGCTCATCTACATAGAGGATCTCTTCTTTATCAGGCAGAATGAAGATGAAACACTCCAAAAATATGCCGCAAGATTCAGTCTCGAGTATTCTCACTGCCAAGACACGGACAACAAGGCTGCTTTCAACACCTTCAGGAGTGGCCTCAAGGAATCCCCCTTTAAGCATGTAGCCCACACCGAGGACAGGGGAAGCTACGCGGAGCTTATGCGCAGGGCCAGCATCTATGCCAAGGTCAAATTCTTCCACACCCCTCCTAAGGAGAGTAAAGGAATGCACCTTATGCCCCTAGCGACCAACCTGGGAGGAGGTCACCAAAGCCCCAACTATAACCAAAGTGACCACCGCTTTAACACGGGTAAGAGGAAGCTCAACTTCGAACCCCAACAACATGATAAGAGAGGACGGTCTGGTCGTAGTGACCGCGACTATCGGCGTGGGAAAAATTCTCACGAAGGTCGGGGATTGATAGGCGACGGTTCAGGTCCCAAATGTCACTTTGAGACTTACACAGTTCTAAATACCATCCTCGACAACGTTCTGTTGAACGTGGAAGAAATTATCCTGAAGGCCAAGCCCATGAACTCCAACTACCAGTCTATCGTCAATAAGGAAGCTTTCTGACAGTACCACAAGTACAATGGTTATACCATTGAAGAATGTATAGCATTCAAGGACATCGACGAGCAATTCATGCTCGAAGGCAGACTCGACCAATTCCTACCTCGAGCACAAGTTGCCCCGGCACGCCTCCAAATTAACACCATCAGCAGAGGACCAACTGATAGGACCCATTTCAATCCCCCCGGGATTACCGTGGAATGTGCCCTGCTCCCGTCCAACAAGGGGTGTCAGACAAGGGATACCAAAAGTCACTGCCCAAACGAGGCTTCCAGAGTGCTCAAGGATCGATGGAGGAGGCGTGCAATGTCCCAGCCTCTGCTGCAGTAGCATCCGTGATCAACCTGAAGGGCATTAAAAACCAAAAGTTGTGAGTGGACGAAAATCATTAAGTTTACTAAACACATTTATAAGACATTTATGCCCTCCAATAAAAACGTATGCATGCCACGAAAACCAGTCACCAAAACGTTTGTTCAACCAAGCCATTAGGGCCTTAGCCTAAAAACCGTTAACTTAAAACCAAGTGTGGGAACTCAGCCCAAAACTGTGGAATACCACTACCAGACATATTAAAACCATGTGGGCCACCGCCCAAAGCCATAAACATAAATCCATAAATCCAAAACCATTTAGGGTCCCCCGACCCGAAATACCATAACATAACCAATAATCCATTTTTACCACATAACACAAATCCAACCGAAAAGCCATTTCATATATTCATTAATCCATATTTACCATTACCATCACCAGCATCCCAGATGCTTAGCGTCCCAGATGCTTAGCGTCCCAGACGCTTGACGTCTCAGACGTCATATCTCACAGTATAATAAGCGACACGTGCTGCCCGGGGTCTCTCCGGGTCAATATCTTTGACATCACAGATGTCGGACGTCCTAGACGTCAATTATAGCAATCCTGCTCCTGAGTCATTATACGGTCCGGTAACTCCGTACGATGACCCCTCACAGGCAATGCACCGTGACTTCCCCAGTGTCCCGGACATCTGGAGGAGGCCATCATATATCCTTGTATCCAGATGGTATATGGAAAACAGTTTTATTAAATCAATTCACAACATTACAATGGACCCTGCCCGAAATCGCCATAAAACATCACAATTCCATTTAGGGTCCCTGACCCGAATCCACATTTATTAAACATAGGGTCCCATACCCGAAATCATGTTTATAACCCAACTGGGCCTCATGCCCAATTTTATGAACCACTGGGCCCACGACCCGATTTTATAAACCACTGGGCCCACGACCCTAATTTGTAAATCAACTGAGCCCCTGGCCCGATAATATAACTCAAATGGGTCTCAGCCCGATTTCGTAACAACTGGGCCCTTGGCTCGATTTCGTAAAGCAACTGGGCCCCCGGCCCGTTTACAAATGGACTTCAAGTCCGAGGTTTCCAAAACAATTGAGCCTCAAGCCCGAGTTCATCTTTCCAATTTCAAAACCATTTTATCGTATTATTCATCAAACCACAAGCACTTAAAACCACAAGAAACCGTTAACCTCGATATACGTGAAATACGAAAAACACTTCGAAATACGTGCAACATACCCGAAATCAATACTCACAATCACCATCATAGAAATCATGTATATAAAACATATAACACATTTAAGCATGCATAGGATTTATAAAACCAAAGTCCACTCACAGACCGTTTAACGGTACGCCTCGATACGCGTGCCATCGGCCCTCCCAGGCCACATCACTATCACCGGGACTCCCAATCCTGTCCAAATCACATTAGAGGGTCACTAACCTCTTCATTAACATCCTATCAAAGTCCCGTAATTTTCCCAAATTTTTAACTATTTTTAAACTTGATTTAAAACCTTCGGACGTCCCGAACAATATCGAGACGGTGTCCGATTGACACGAAACCAATTCCAAAATGTCTGTTACATCGAATAGATTAAAAGTCATGTTGACCTCACCTCAATATTCATGCCCACGTGCCGTCGTGAGTGGCTGCGCGTGAAACCCACGCGCCTGCTACAGTGTCATCGTTCTAAACCGTATGTCTGATAAACGGGTCCTTTTGCCCGAGATGACCCGGTTGGTTTCCTATCAATTCAGCCTTAATTCCTTCAATTGATCATTCAGTTAGCTTCTATTTGAATCCAATTAAAGTTCTGTGAAGTCAATTTCACGAACACTCACCTCAACCCAGTCGAATCAAACTCGATTCCTCGAAGAACTGTCGTACACTGTGCATTGATGGAACATCAGCAATACCCATAGTTTTCCTTCAATTGATCCTTCCAGAAGCATCGTGGGATCCTCAGGAACATAATCCCCAGTTCAATTTCTTCAATCAAATCCTCAAATTCCTCGACTCAACTTCGAATTTCCTCCTCTGTTACCAAGTCCGTTCAGAGTGAATTGGGCACCAATTTCCTTCATTCCTTCAACGATTCTGATCGTGGCATTCCCAGAAAGCTGAAAGTAGTCTCCAATTCGATCCTCAGGGCCTTAGGATTTAATTTCGAATTTTCCCTCTCAAACTCCCAAAATTTCGGTTTTGATTTCAGCTCTCCCTCACTGTCCCTCGTGTTTCCCAGTTATCACAGTCTTCTTAGTCTCTCAATTCTCTCAATTCTGCCGTGGGAAGGCAGCCAATTCCTCCAGCCCTCACACTCTCTCTGTTTTGCAGTTGCTCACGGTTTAGAGGAACAAAGAGGATTAATGGATGCTTAATTTAGGCCAATGGTGATGATGATGCTATAATGATGGTGTTGGGAGGGAAACATAGATCAGGTTTTAGGGCTTAGATTAGGGGATGGGTGACACTTGTCACTCATCCAGGTGTGCACAGTCATCAGTTACTATTTATTATTTTATTATTATTTTAATTGAAGCCTCGGTTCGTTAATTCGTTCTCGTGACCATAACTTCGTCGTCGGAACTCTGTTTTCGGCATGCCGCCTGTCATTGGATTCGTATCGACGATACCTACGTAACGGTCCTTGGCCCTCGTCCATTGGACCTTCCGGTCAAAAGTCAACATTTGGTCCCTAATATTCCAAATTACCAAAATGCCCCTCGACTTCCGAACATCATAACTTTCTCCTCGAATGTCGAAATCGAACGTGCCACCTGTCTATGAACTCGTGGCGTCCCGAAATATGTCACGGTCATCGGTCAAAGTCCATTTGACCGCCCGATCAAAAAGTCAACATTTTGCCCACAACTAGGGGCAAAACGATCATTTTGCACATTTTGTCCGATTTCGCCCTACTAACCACCGATCAACCTCACTAATCAAGATTAGTCACTAATCTAATCCCGAAATTCAGGATGGGTCGTTACACCAACCCTGTATGTCCCCATTGCATCCACCCGAGCAAAGAAAGACTTCCGCAGAACTTCGCAGTCAAGCCAGCAAGTACTCGACATCGGCGCTAGCCGACCCGGCAATTCGGCCAAGTTCGGGTGGCAGGCGATCACTTTTTTCGAAGAGGAGGAAAGAGGTATTGTGTTTCCACACGACGACCCCCTCATCATCTGAGCACTATTATCCAACTGTGATGTCGGCCGCATCCTTATTGACACCAGTAGTTCAGCCAACGTTCTTTTTTGGGAAGCTTTCCGGTAGATGGGCTTGGACGAGAAAGAATTAGACCGCAAGGTCACGCCCCTTCTTGGGTTTTTAGGCGACTCTGTTTTACCCAAGGGTATCATCACTCTACTGATCACAATGGGCACCGACCCTCTGACTACTACCACACTCACCACTTTCCTCGTGGTCGATTGCTCGATAACCTACAGCGCAATCCTCGGGCGTGGCCTACTCAGCCAGATGAGAGCCATCGTATCAACACATCTGCTGCTAATGAAATTTCCAACACCTGCTGGAACAGGCCAGGCGCATAGAGACCAATTTTTCCCCAGAACATGCTACTCCACTTCCCTCACCAAAACAAGCCAGCGTCTGTCGGAGGCAATGGAGATGCTCTCTGTCATAGAGTCGGCATTCGGAGATGACCCCGTGGACCCCAAGTACATGGAGGAACTTCAGGGCAGCCCCCCAGAGGACTCTCACGACCTGGTACATATGCCCCAAGCAGAACCCGTGGAAGAAACAGAGACAATCCCTTTTTTTGATGTACACAAGGACCGCCAAGTACGAATAGGATCCAAGCTACAGCCTAGCATCCGCTCTGCCCTCATCAAGTTCCTCCAAGAAAATGTCGAAATGTTCGCATGGTCCTACGCATACATGATGGGCATCTCTACCGACGTGATCTGCCGATACTCACCATCGACCCCTCCTTCAAGCTGATCACGCAGAAGCAGTGGAGTTACGATGCAGGACGACAACTGGCCATGCAAGCCGATATTACAAAGCTCAGCACAATCCACTTCATCTGGAAAGCTATCTACGTCGCGTGGGTCGCCAACGTAGTTCTGGTCAAGATGTCGACGGGATTATGGCGCATGTGTATTGATTTCACGGATCTGAACAAAGCTTACCCGAAGGACGATTTCCCCCTCCCCAAAATCGACATGCTTGTGGAGGCCACCGCGGGGCACGAACTGCTAAGCTTCATGGATGCCTATTCTAGATACAATCAGATACTTGTGAATATGGAAGACCAGATTCACACCAGCTTCAGGATCAACTTGGGTATCTATTGTTACAACGTCATGCCCTTCGGCCTCAAGAATGCGGGAGCAACCTACCAATGGCTCGTCAACTTCATGTTCGTCGACCAGATTGGCAAGACAATTGAAGTTTATGTAGACGATATGCTTGTCAAAAGCAAAACAACGGACGAACACATCCCCAATCTGGCTAGAATGTTCAAGGTCTTGAAGGAGTATAAAATGTGCCTCAACCCCGCGAAGTGTGTGTTTGGCATAGGCTTGGACAAGTGTTTTGGGTACGTGAACAGCCAGAGAGGAATCGAGGCCAATCCAGAGAAAATCAAGGCCATCTTGGACATGCAACCCTTTCAAACACACAAGGACATCCAGAGTTTAACAGGGCGAGTGGCGGCACTCACCCGCTTCATCTCCAAGGCAATGGACAAGTACACCCCTTTCTTCAAGGCACCGAAGAGCAATGGCAAAAAGATCAACTGGACAGAAGAATGCAACAAGGCATTTGTAGAGCTCAAGTGGTACATGCGCAGTGCACCACTTCTAACCAGACCAGAGACGGGAGAACACCTCTTCGTCTACCTCTCAGTATCCACTTCCGTTGTTAGCTCCGTCCTCATCACCCGGTGGGCAGGGGCCGAGAATCCTATCTATTATGTCAGTAAGGCCTTCCAAGACGCCGAAACCCGATACCCCGACTTGGAGAAGTTGGCACTCGTACTGGTAGTAACTACAAGACTCATATGCCCATACTTCAGGCTCAGGAAATCAAGGTCGTCACCAACAAACCTCTCCGATAAGTCCTCCAGAAACCCGATATCTCGGGCCGACTGATCAAATGGGCCATCGAGCTTAGTGAGTTCAACATCAGCTACGTCCCCAAAATCGCATAAAAAGACAGGCAGTGGCCTTACTTCATCGCTGAATATTCCTACCAGCCCATGCAGTGCATGCCTCCCGACAACACTGCCCAAGGAAAATCTCCCGCCAGGGTCAAGCCAACGCAATCTAAGGACTCCCCCATCGATCCCACACGCCCATGTTGGACACTATATGTCGATGTCCCGCCTGCCACAATGAATCCGGGGCTGGTCTGGTCCTCACCTCTCCTGACTAGGTCAAACTCGAGTATGCTCTCCGTTTCAACTTTAGAGCCTCTAACAATGAGGTAGAGTATGAAGCCCTCTTTCCTGGTCTACGTCTTTCCAAAGACATGGAAGCTAAACAACTGTGCATCTTCAGCGACTCCCAGCTAGTTGTCAGCACGATAAACGACAACTTTGAGGCAAAGGACGAGTTCATGACTCTTTACTTGACCCTTGCCAAGCAGCTCCTCCAAGCTTTCACAGCATTCGAGATCGTAAAGATCCCACGGTCAGAAAACAGTCATGCCAATGCCCTCGCTCGGCTAGCGTCGGCTCTCGACAAAAAGGAAGGACAACGGGTCTTGGTTGAAGTCCCACACAGGCCTAGCACTAGGCCAAACCCTGTATGCACCATCAACACCAATCCAACTTGGATGGGCCCTATCAAGGCCTACTTGCAGGATGGTTCTCTCCCGGACGACAAACTCGAGGCTAAGAAGATAAGACAACATTTCTTCAGTTACACCATTCAACACGACAACCTCAACAAGCATAGTTCTCTCCCGTACATACTGACATCAGCATGACGTTAGCCCTGACAGTGTCAGAGGACACATGTCCCTCTCTGGTTGGTCCCTGATCTGACAGTCTCTGACTTGATGACGTCATCATGACGTCACTATTGACGTCAGCATGATGATGTCATCACGGCTAGTTAATCGGGTCAACCCGGAATCCTGAAATTGGGTCACCGTTGACCCGCAGCTTGACCTGATTCCAAATCCCATTTTTTACCACCATTTTCGATCATATTTGGCCCTAGAGACTCATTACTTCCTACCCTAGCGTTCTGGGGATTCAAAACTAGGTTTTAAACCAAAAATTCTACCTATAACTCGAAGAGAAAGCTGGCAGCCAGCTCCGATTGTCTTCTCCGTTACTCCCTCTATTTCCAACCTCGAAAATAGGTTCTACTTGATCGTCAATGTCCCTAAAACATGTCCCAAAAGTGAGGAATGAAACACAACATCAAAATTGGTCATTTCAAAACAGGGAAGAAAATGAAGCCTCTCGGGTTTTCTGGCTTACCGCCGTTGTGTCTCCTCCGCAGGTCGTCCCATCCAGTCCTCAGTCCTCCTACCGTCCTAATACACCTAGCCCTACGTTGGTTCGAGCCCTGGTGATGAGGTTTGAATGGTTGGTTCTTCAGGGCTGGTCTTTCCTTCTCGGGTCTAGGGGGTTTTCGGGTTTTTCAGACAAAGGTGGAGGAAGGTGGTGATGATGGCTGGTGAAGGTGATGGGTGGTGGGGTCTAGCTGTCGTCTCGAGGTGGAGGAAAATAGGAAGGGTGGTCGTCTGGGTGTGTATGTTTGTTCAAAGGAGTGATCTGTGTGTTCACGAAAAAAATTTCAAACTAAGAGAGAGAGAGAGTTGTCTGCTCAAATAAAAAGGAAAAGAAATGGAACGGATGGTGCAGATGCACTCTGGGGAAAAAGATCAACGGCTGGGATTTTATGAGAGAAATAAAGATTAAAATATTTAGCCAATAGGGACAAGAACCATGAAATAGGGAAAAGGGAGTGTGGGATGAGTGACACTTGTCACTCATCCAAGGGTCTAGATTAAATTCAGCTTTATGTCCGATTACATTATTATATTATTATTTTAATTTAAACCCTCGGTTCGTTCTGTTAATCACTTTTACTCCTGTGACCATAAATTTTTCGTCGTACGTCCGTTTTCGACGTGCTGCCTGCCTATGAACTCGTGACGTCCGGATCTACGTCACGGTCATAGGTCAAAGTCCTAATTATTTCCCGGGGCAAAATTCAACTTTCTCCCCCTCTAGGAGCAAAATGATCATTTTACAATAAAATAATAATTACGAAAGTTCGGGTCGTTACAACCTACCCACCTTACAAAAATTTCGTCCTCAAAATTTACTCAAACAAATAGAGGTACTGTTCCCTCATTAAATCTTCAGGTTCCCACATTGCTTCCTCAACGTCATGGTTCTTCCACAGCACTTTCACCAACCGAATCTTCTTGTTTCTCAAAACTTTGACCTTCCAATCCAGAATCTGCACTGGTTTCTCTTCAAAACTCAGGTCGGTCATCAATTCTAATGGTTGCTCCAGCAAAGCATGTGAATCGTCTCGTAGGTACTTCCGTAGCATGGACACATGGAAAACATCGTGCACTCTGGCAAGTTCTGGAGGTAATGCAACTGATATGCCACGGACCAAATCCTCTCTGTGATCTCGTACGGTCTAATGTAACAGGGACTCAAATTCCCACTTCGGCTAAAAAAGATAATTCCTTTTTGTGGTGATAACTTTAGGAACACAAAATCTCTGACCTCAAATTCCAAGTCTCGAATCCGTCGATCAGCATAGCTCTTTTGGCGATCCTGCGCCGCTTTCAATCTTTCCTTGATGATTTGGACCGTCTCCTGGGTCAAGTCCATCAAATTCGGCCCCACTGCTGTACGCTCTCCTACCTCCATCTAGCAGATAGGTATCCTACCTCCATCTACCTTTTTTGGGTTCGGAATGGTTATTCCGGATGCCGGCTTACGGAATGATGGTTTCAAACTCAGATTTGGAAAGGGATATGGATATGAGTTCTGGGTTTGGATTTGGGGATCCTGATGAGATTGCGGATTCGGATTTGGAAATGGAAAATGGTTTCCAAATGGTTTTGGATTGGATTTGTTGGATCTGGTTATTGGGTTTAAAGACCCGAATATGATTATGACGGGGGTGGGCCCGAATTGGGTTTAAAGACCCGGATTGAGTTTAAAGACTCGGGAGTTTAAAAACTCGGATATTGATATTTCCCCCGTAGGCCTATTGAGTTTAAAGACTCGAGAGTTTAAAGACTTGAATAGATCCAGCAGGTTCGATGGATGGATATGTGGTTTCAAATGTGTTTGGATTTCACTGAGTTTTGATGTTGATTGGTTTTCAATAAAGGTTTTCCGATGTTTTGGGCTCTGCCCGGATGATATGGCTTTGATGGTTTTGGGCTGAGGCCCGGGGTTTGAGAAAAGGAAATTGTGTTTGTTTTTTCTTACATGGTTGCTTATCCTGAATATTGAATGGTTTTATGACATGGATTTGATATGCATGCATTGGTTTTTAAACGGAGGGTATAAATGAAAATGTGGTTTCTGATAACTGTTTTTTGAACTTATACTTTATTTTTGTCCGCTCACAGTCTTTTGTGTTTTTGATTCCCTCCAGGTTGTAGCGGTGCGGGCTGTTGGTCGAGAGAGACGGAGACATCACACACGAGATCCACAGTAGTTTTCCGTACACTCTGGGAAGTTCGGAAGCTTTTGGACGATTAGATCGAGAATCCCTTGTCCGACTTACGTGTCACATGGAGGTTGGACGTTGGGTTAGCCTTCGTGTCATGCGTAGGTTAAACCGGAGCAGGACTTAGCCCTTAATCCCGGGGGATTGGGGGTGGGTCATGTAAAGACGGGTCTCATGCCCAAACATTTTAATTCGTGCCATAATCATAACTCAAGATAATCAGATGCTTTTGCTTGAGTCACATATATATAGAAGGAAAATAATTATGCATGCAAGGGTTTAATGAAATCAAAGGCCCACTCACGGTAAGATCCCGCTGCAAATCCGAGCGTATAACCCTGCCCTGGTGCTATTGTACGATTCCTGTCATGTCCAAAGTACACGTAAAGGTCACTACAAGTCCCTACTATTCAACCACGAAACCCTAGACTGAAACCTGCCCGGGAAAGCTGTCTGAACATGCTTCCTGAGGCTTCAACCCCTAATTTGACCAACTTAACGATCTCTGATTGACACGAAACCACCACCATTGGATTCGTATCGTCGAAACCTTAAAAATGGTACTGGTCCCACTAAAATTACTGTTCACACACGCCCCCACGCGCCGGGTCAAAGGCTGGTCACCGTTGCTACAGTACATACTAACGTCAGCATGACGTCAGACACGTGTCACTCTCTGGTTGGTCCCTGATCTGACAGTCTCTGACATGATGATGCCATCATGACGTCACTGCTGACGTCAGCATGATGACATCATCATGGCTAGTTGACCGGGTCAACCCAAAATCCTGAAATCGGGTCACTGTTGACCCGCGGCTTGACCCAATTCTAGATCCCGTTTTTGGCCACCATTTTCGATCAGATTTGCACCTAAAGACTCGTTACTTCCTACCCTAGAGTTCTGTGGATTCAAAACTAGGTTTTAAATCTAAAATGCTACCTGTAACTCGAAGGGAAAGCCGGCAGCCAGCTCTGGTTGTCTTCTCCGTCGAATCCCTCTATTTCCAACCTCAAAAACAGGTTCTACTTGATCGTCAATGTCCCTAAAACACGTCCCAAAAGTGAGGAATGAAACACAACGTCAAAACTGGTCATTTCAAAATAGGGAAGAAAATGAAGCCTCTCGGGTTTTCTAGCTTACCGCCTTCGTGTCTCCTCCGCAAGTCGTCCCGTTCAGTCCTTAGTCCTCCTACCATCCTAGTACACCTAGCCCTATATTGGTTCGAGTCTTGGTGATGAGGTTTGAATGGTTGGTTCTTCGGGGCTAGTCTTTCCTTCTCGGGTCTGGGGGTTTTCAGGTTTTTCAGACAAGGGTGGAGGAAGGTGGTGATGATGGCTGGTGAAGGTGGTGGGTGGTGGGGTCTAGCCATCGTTTGGAGGTGGAGCAAAACAGGGAGGGTGGTCGTCTGGGTGTGTGTCATTGTTCAAGGGAGTGAGCCGTGTGTTCATGGTTGAGGAAAAAAATATCAAAGTGAGAGAGAGAGAGAGAGAGAGAGAGAGAGAGAGAGAGAGAGAGAAAGAGAGAGAGAGAGAGTTGTCTGCTCAAATAAAAAGGAAAAGAAATGGAACGGATGGTGCAGATGCACGCTGGGAAAAAAGATGAACGGTTGGGATTTTATGAGAGAAATAAAGATTAAAATATTTAGCCAATAGGGACAAGATCCATGAAATACGGAAAAGGGAGTATGGGATGAGTGACACTTGTCACTCATCTAAGAGTCTAGATTAAATTCAGCTTTATGTCAGATTACATTACTATATTATTATTTTAATTTAAACCCTTGGTTCGTTCGGTTAATTGCTTTTACTCCCGTGACCATAACTTTTTCGTTGTACATCCGTTTTCAATGTGCCGCCTGCCTACGGACTCGTGACGTCCCGATCTACGTCACAGTCATAGGTCCAAGTCCTACCCGGGGAAAAAGTCAACTTTTCCCCCTACTAGGGGCAAAATGGTCATTTTACAATAACATAATAATTACGAAAGTTCGGGTCATTACAAAGACAAACAGGTCGTCATATAACAAATAAATAAATACAACCTACACACAAAGTAATACACATGCCGACCACTAACTTACATGAGAACCAAGGAGCATTGGCTTGCATATCGGTTAGCGAAATTCTTCCGCTGAAGGTCAGTAATCTCACCCAACTCGTACTGGGAACCCCGGACAACGGTGTTCATGAAATCCAGCTAAGAAGGATGGAAGGTCATTGAGAGCTACCTCTAGCTATCATCCACTTCCTGGGTCCTAACCAAGTCCGGCTCCCCTTCGGCGTTGATGAAGAACGACTTGATGGAGGAATCTAGAGTCGGCCTCTTCAACTTCTTCGGCACCTTCCGACCGGCCAACAGCGAGGTCTCAGAGGGGACAATAATGCTCCTTACCAGCTCCAAGGTTTCCACCTCGGCCTGCTTCTTCTTGTGAGCCATATCCTCCTCGTCTTCGGCCTCCTTGGCCTCCCTCCTCTCGGCCAGCTTCCTCTTCTTCCGCAGCCTCACCTCGGCCACAAGTTTCCTCTTTTCCTCATTCACGGTGAGGACCCCCATCCTCCCCCCCCCCTTCCCTTCCCCGCTTTGTGCTAACCGATGCGGGGGGGACTTGTGAACATGGGCTGAATTGGATCCCCAATCGCCGAGTCCACGTCAGCTGAGATAACAGGTCCCTCGGCCTGGCTCATGGGTCCAGCTATCATAAGCCTTGGCTTCACCCTTCAAGAAGCCTTGCCTTCAGGGGTTGCTAGAAGTCCACCTTAGACGAGATCCCTGCCTTCTGAGCCTCTACCTTTGCAGCCTTGGCCTATTTCATTATTTCTTGAATCTTGGCCATTCTATTTGAGCACTGTGTAGCTGCTGCAACAATGTAATTCAGAGGAGCTGACAAAAAACCAAAAGGACAACAAGAAATACATTGTTAGGTCGACATTTACTGACATAACAACCAGAATATCGAATCAAGGGATGTTCTATATCACTTACGTAGCTCAGTTATCAGGCCGACCTTCAGCAAGTTACTCAATAGCCGAAGGAAATCGTGACTTCTCTCTGATCGGTCAAACTTCTCAAAGAGTTCTAGGCAGTCGGCTTTCTCCTGGTCGGTCTGACTTGGGCACTTGAACACTTCTGCAAAACAAAACAAGTACGCCAACAATGGCTTATTAAAACAAACATCAGAGGATATACAAATTCAAAACACAAAAACACACAAGACCCTCGGCCACACCTTTGGACTGATAAGTCCTCGGTATCCTACGTTGGGACTCGGTCAGGTGGGAACCCTCCCACTCTCCACAGACCAGGAAAAACCAATGCTTCCACGCCTTTTGGGAAGTCGGCATATCCCAATAAAGGGAGCTCATGTTTTCCTATCCTTGGTTGCAATATATATCCACTCGGTTGTCCCTTCGAAATTGATACAAGCAATTCAAGTGGCCCTATGTCGGCTCCCCCTTGCCGGCCAACTTAAACGCCATGTAAACACCGGTCAGTGTTGGGATTCACCTGGTTGATGGGTACTTCCAACTAAGCAACCATTTTTTGGATCCACAGATGGAGTGGTAAGACGACGCCATGCGTTAATACATCAGGATGGAAGGTGGTCCAAGGTGTAGGTGGATCGTTGGGCATGTCCGAGTCCCTGACTACCCTCATCACAACCGAGTCCGGGATGTGGAATGCCTCCCTGAAGGCCTGAACATCATCCCACTTGATGGTACTATATTTTCGATCAATGTGGTAGACCGATTGAGCCACGATAACTTCCCGCATGGCCGAATCTACATCTATCTCTATCACCATCGGTCTAGAAGTTGCTCCCTCATCACTTTTACCCGCAATCCCTTCTTCCCTTCCTCGACCTGAAACGGTCGGTATCCCTTCAAAAATCACTGTCTGGTCGATCGAATCGACGTCCACAATTACCTGCTCGGCCTCACCATTAGCCAAGACAGACTTGTCTGGTATACTGGAAAAGGCTTTTTCAAGATCTTCCTGTAAATCTCTCTCCTCTTCGGCTTATGACTTCAGATTCACCTCTGGCCGGGATGTCCCTGACGTCGAAACCGACTGACTCGTTTGTAACCGGGTGTCCGAAGCGACCAAGCTGGTCGTTGATTCATCCTCGAAGACATTCGCAAACCGATTGACCATGCCTTGAGAATCTTCAGACGACATCTACAAATGCAAAAAAGGCTCCTAAGAATGGGAAACATACAAGACCCAATTCCCTGACCGACCTAGACAATCAAGAATACAAGGCACGAACATTCATACGTGTTCATACCATGTCCTTTCCAAAAATAGCTCTTGAATCCAAAATAACAGTTAAGAAACCTTCGTACCTTGTTTTGTCTCAGACGAGCACCGTAGCCACCACTATGAACGTTGATCGGAAATCGTTATAACCATGGCCGACCAGTCGAAACGTTGCACACTATATCGGTCAATGGAAAGGTGACCTCAATAATTTCAAGCATTAAAAGCGTACCTTGTGTCCCGTGACATTCACTCACCTTGGCTTCCAAGTCGTACGTGATCGGCCTGAGGACATCTTTTCGGCCTATCGGCCACCTCATCGTGCGAGGGTCCACACAAGCTAACCAACCAAGGTGACATTCACTCACCCTGGCTTCCAAGTGGTACGTGATCGGCCTGAGGACCTCTCCTAGGCCGATCAGCCACCTCATCGTGCGAGGGTCCGTGCAAGCTGACCGACCAAGGTGACATTCACTCACCTTAGCTTCCAATTGGTACGTGATTGGCCTGAGAACATCTCCTAGGCCGATCGGCCACCTCATCGTGAGAAGGTCCCGCGCAAGCTAACCGACCGTGTAAGCTCTGATTGGCCTGGACACACCCCTATACCGATCACCCACCTATCCGTTCTATGATCTACGCAAGCCTGCCTTTCACCCACTTTTCCCTTGGCATTTTCACCCACTTCTACAGCTTATAAATTAGTAACTCAACTATCTTATATCATATATGTGAGGTAATATCAGATTTTCCGAATCAAATATAGGAATATATATATATATATATATGAGGACGGTCCAAATCTCACAGGTAAAATGTGGGATATTGAAAACTCGGACATATATATGATGTGGTGACAAGAAAATTTGAGAAAAAAATGACCATTTTGCCCTTGAAGGTCAAAGAGTTGACTTTTTAACCGGATACTTGTTGGATGTTTCGAGAAGACCAGTACAACAATCTTAGACTCTCGAGTTTATAGATAGGCAGTATATCAGAATCGGAAATTGAAAAGGTTCGGTATGAGTCAAAAGTAACTAGGGGTATTTTGGTAATTTTGTCATGACTGGTAATTTGGTCATTTGGGAAGAGAAACCTAGAGTGTTCCAGATCCCTCTTGATTTTCTTTCCCTCAAATTCCCCCACCGACCTAGCATATGATAAATAAAGAAAATGTACGATTGTTGAGAGAGTTCGGTGGAGAGGCACCAAAAAGAAAGAAAATGGGGAAATGAAGAAACTTAGAAAGATGAAGGATAGGGAGATGAAAAAAGGGAGAGGATAAGGGTATGATGGAGAGGACAGTCAAAGTTTGGAATAGGGGAAGATGAGAAACGCCCAGATCCAATGGAATGGAAAGAGACCCGAGAACCCCAAACTTTGGTCGTGGGTTACCAAAGTGATTTTGGGTTGTTTCACTCCGAATATGAGGGTTCTAACCTGCCAACTACGTCTCTATGGTCATTTTGGGACATGAAGGATATGTTTTGGATGCAGGAAAGCGTGGAAACACGAGCTGGAAGGTTGATCGTGAGTGATGGATTCGGTTTTCGTCTTCAAGGTAAATTTTCTTTGGATTTAAGGTCGTTTATCCTCTTCTGGATTTGTATGGATGAAGATGAAGGGTTAAAATGTAGAGGATGAACGTGAAATGAGTGATTTTGAGACGGGTCACGTCGCCGGTCGGGCGATCCGATTTGCAAACCTACTCAAGGTAGACGGCGAGTGCGTTTGCAACTACGCATGTGACGCGTGTGAAGACCACGTGTAGAGACCCCCACCGATGTGTAGTGGCGCATGAGTCGTTCGTTCACCATCCGCCTAACATGAAAGTTCCTTGTTACATTACTTTTGGTTCAATGATATGATTTTTGGGTTGACTGGATGTTGTTTGGTTATAGTTCCAAATTTCCAATATTATATGTTTATAATTTAATTTAAGATTAAAATTGGGAAAAGTTAGGAAATTGGTTATCACGTTGTTGTCGGTAATTAAGTTTTGAGATAAATAGAAATACTTGTTTGTGAACAGGCTGAGTGTTTAAGGATACGAGTGATGTAAGAGATTAAACGCATATTGATTATGTAAGGATTTGATGATGTTTATGCTTAAGTATTAATAATTGTGTAACATAATTATGGTAAATGGAATCGTTTAAGTGGAGATATAAACTACCTTATTGTTGTAATTGTTGCGTGGTTATAATTAAGGTCCAGATTAAATAAAAATTATAACTTCCTTCACTTGATGGGAATAGTGAGTTTGATGTGGACGGTACCCGCAAGTAATAGTTTATGTTCGTTTAGCATCAAATAAGAATCGAAAAATAGGAAAATCTCTTATTTGACAACTCTTTATCAAATTGGAGCAGGACTGGTTCGCTTTCCAAAGTAATTCGAGAACAAGATCCCGTCATATGAGGACGATCCAAATCTCAGAAAACTCAATGGCGCCTTAATCTACACATTTGAAGCACGGGAAGCAGAGGCACCTTGAAATCGCCTCCGATTTTTGCAGTTGGGCACTTCCAACCATGCAGTTTTGAGATGGGAGATGAAGATCCAAGGTCAACAATTTCAGCCATTGAAGGGGCTCGACAATCAGCATGATGGGTCGGTGGCTGGGTTCTCAATCTTTGGTCCCGGTCTTTGTTTCTCTTGTTTGCTTTTGAGCATTTCTTTTGTTCTGGGCGGGGTGGAGGTAAGGAGATAAAAAGATGGGTAAATGACTATTTACACATTAATATAAGCTGAAATTGAATTATGCCACGAATTAACAGAATTATAAATGAAAAAATTAATAGAGGGACAAGTTGTACTGTTTTACATAATTAAGAGTGTAAATTAAAATATTTGAAACATTGGATATAATTCTGAAGTTAGTAAATTACAAAATAGTAAAATATAATTTACTCTTATTTATAAATAACTGTTAAGCATTATAAAAATAAATTGGAAATCTAGTTGTAGATGAAGCAACATGGCGGCAATGATGATTTCATTTGCACGGGATTTGACCCATTAAAACTTGATCCACTACTTTCAATATGAAACTAAAACTTGACCCATTCACAGTCTGGCGGTCAAAATCGACTCAAAATTCCAAATTGCATTGGTTTTCTCCGTCATCAATCATTTTCATACAGACCTAATCCACCTCAATCTTTTTATTTTTTTATATTTGACCAAACAATTGCAAAACATGTCAACTATTATTAAAGTTCGTTGTAGAGAGAAGATACAGCGGGAGATAAAAAATAAATGTAGAAATAAAAAATAATATGAAAATTAAAACAAAACAAAAAAATCACGCTTATATTTATAAGTTAGGACTGCACAAGAGACATCAATATAGATAACAGTAGAAGATATGTTTGCAAAAGAAAAAAAAAACAATAGAAGATATGAATGGTAAGGATAAATGCACATAATGATAAGAACATGAAACTAATTTTTACCAATGAACTTTCCTCTTAAATTAATATTTATATATATTAAAGTTAAGAAAAAAAATACAAAATTCATGCAATACCATGTAATATAAAATAATTAAACTTGTAGTACGTATTAAATGAGTCTATTATCAAGTTGATGTCAATATTATCAACAAATATTCCTTTATTTGAAGAGTATATTATATAATCTTCAAAAATATCATTTTTTATATATTATATACTCCTTTGCAGTATTTTTTTTTCTTTTTGGGTTAACAATTTCAGATGGACTGAAGCTCACCCTAACCTATAAGTAGGCTCGTGCTTGGTTGGGTTCTTTAGAATAGTATACCTCTGCATCACAACTTGCTAACCTCTTCACCAAAGGGTTTCTGTCAACCGTCATTTTACCCTTACTTCCAAATTTGTCACCAGGGGGTGCCACGTTTGCGGGGGGGATATAGAATAGTATACCTCTGTATACTATACTTGGTATTTAGTACACTGTGACATTGTATACCTTAGTACAATATAGATTAGACAGACACATACATTGGACAGATGTCCCTAGACAATTACCTAGGCAGTTACTAGGCAGTTATGTCTTAGAATTAGATAAGGGAGAGATAATTGTTTGTAGTTATCTCAATCCCAAAACTTGTATAAATACGCCCCTCGACAGATCAATGAAATCAATCAGATTTCCTAGAATTCTATAGATTCCGATGTGGAAACAATTGAGTGGAGGTTGTCATTAGAGTTGACTGTTGCGGTGGGAGTTTCTCGAGTTCAGCTGGGTGGAGAGGGATTGGGTATAAGCAGTGATGAAAATATTGGAAATATCACCGATATATCGGTCAATATTTCGCTATTTTCGACCAGTGGCATGTAAGAGGGGGAAAGAAATTGAGCGAAATTTCGACATTTTGTCTTATTTTAAACCCATAGATTTCATTATTTGATTAAAACGATCAAGATTGATCCAAATTTCATGAAAATCGAACGTAAAACCATCGATTTCCAGTCAAGTCATGTCGCGCAGGTCAAAAAACCCGAATCGCAGACCCGCATGAGAAAGAAGATGACTGTTAAGAGTGTTTGTTTGTTTACTTTATATATAAGACGGTGCTTATATTTTCAATTAGGCTAGGCCAGCCGAGTTGGTGTAGGTTTTGCCCCTCAAAACCTGGTTCAACTCCAGGCACCTCTGTTGAGTTTTTTTTTTCGTTCTTTCCAAAATTTCCACCTTTATTTGTCCTTTTTTTTTCAATTTTAAATATATCAATTCTTTCCAATTTTTGAATAAATATTGATTCTTTTTTTTCATCCTTTTTTTCCAATTTTAAATATATTTACTCATTTTATATTTCCACCTTTGTTTGTCCTTTTTTTCCAATTTTAATGTATCAATTCGTTTCAATTTTTGAACAAAAATTGACTCTATTTTTTCATCCTTTTTTTTCCAATTTTAAATATATTTACTCACTTTAATATTAGTCATCGACAAAACCTTATTGTATCATATTATTCATCATATATTTATTATATCAAAGTCATTTTATAATTTTTATTAGTCATATATAACCATCATTTGGTATTTAAATTTTTCCCAAAGTTTCATTCTAAATTTCCAACTTTTATACCGAATTTCCATTATTTTTGTTAACCATAAACGATATCAATATCAATATTTAGAACAAGATATCCGAAAATTTGACTAACGATATATCCGAAAATTTGGCTAGCGATATATCCGTTGATATCGATATTTCAATCCTTGAATATAAGAGTAACTGAACATATAAGGGTATTGGAAGTTTGAATCATCAGAAAAATAGAAAAACATTAAGATAAAAATATGAATCATCCGAAAAATAGAAAAACATTAAGATAAAAATATGGAGTGCATGCAGTAATTCGTGGAATGTGAAAAAAAATAATAATAATTTCTCTATTTCTCAAGTAGGGTAAAAAAAGTGAAATAAAATGGTTACCCTTATAGTTTTTAGTTTTCAATTTGATAGGTAAAATGGATCGTGTTGGTGGTGTTTTGAAGCCGAACGGATCAGCAAGCTTTTTTTTATCAGAGGTTCAGCAAACTTTAAGGTCTAGTTAGTCAAAGGATCAAAATTGAAAAGTCCCAAACACCTCTTTTGGTGCTTGGTAGGTTGACAAAAAAAAAACTACAAAATTCAACCTGAAAAGTCTCATAAAACATAAGATGCACATCACAAAACATAGAAGGCTAGTGATTCGTGGTTGCAGTTGAATGCACAATCCATTTGGGTTGTCCGAATTTGAGTTGAGATCCTAAAGTGGTAAATTCCCCATTTCCAAGTTAGATCATAGAACTTCGCCAGGTTGCAACCTATAAAATTGTGAGGTAGCATTGTGTAGAGGAAAAATGGCTCTGTTTCTTCCAAACCTACCTATTTTATGAAGAATGTTGCATAAACTGACATCCAAGTTCCAACATCCGATATCTGTATCTGCACAGGTTTCACACTTTCCCTCTCTGCCTTAAACGCAAACCAAAATGAAGGAAAGAAGTTAACACTAGGAATTCTACATTGCAGGAAGTAAAGCATCCAAGCACGGTTTAACAAACAATCGTCTACTGACTCATAGCAGTCGAAAGAAGAAGCGAAGAACGCCTGAAGATCTAGATCTTCTTGGCGCGCTTTGGTGACATGCATAAGGCTTATATACATAATGTTTGTTGAGGAACTAATGACTCAATTTGGTAAAGCTAGATCGTGATTTACAACCTTACCCAAAACATATTAACCCACAGAATCCTAATCCTAATATATCCTTATTTTGCAACAATTTTGATCTCCCACCCATCAATAATCTCAAAATTCATGCTCACTAGCAATTGGTTTAAAATCTAACAACTAATATTTTTTATTTTTTTTAAAAGGAGAGGACAATTCTGCCACATCATAAGCCAATGGTTGAAAAAAACAATTTTTGCTAAACCTAACATAACAATTTTCAGAATAGAAATTGTGAACAGCCATAATCACCACCATTAACTTGTATTCTAATCCAAACAGTCAAATTCATCAATTTTTGGTTTTCACAAGAACACCGGATATCGAAATCAAAGGTAATCCCTAATCCAATGCATAATAGAACTTAGAAAAACTCTCTCTCTCTCTCTCTCTCTCTCTCTCTCTCTATATATATATATATATATTCCAGAAACAGTACATTATCCGGCATTGCAGCAATTTCCAAATTTGCCTAACAAGCAGTAGAGTTTCAGGGAAGAAGCATTCACTTTTTTGACAACATAAATTTATCTAACATATTAAATTAAGCAGTTCATTCGAAAAAGGGCAGATCTGAAGAAACCCATTTTGCCACGATTAACATTCGCATTCTCATTCTCATACGGAAACCTCAGAATTACACAGCAGTAAATGGTAACTGAACAGTAAAGGGATTTCATGAAACCTGACGGAGCAGCAGCCTCCGGGTCGTCGCCGCCAACCCGACATTCTTCGCGACCCGATCTTCGCGGGATCCCGAGTCCGCCTCGTCGTGGTACCAGCCTACCGATTTCTGTGCTTCCAGAACAATCTGCGATATACCTGAACCCAATTCGTGCGGGAGACCCAAAAATTTAAAAAGTTGAAAAATTGAAGGGGAAAACAAAGAAAAAGAAGCGAGAATGCGAAGCCAATGTACCTTGTTGAACGGTCTGTTTATTTTGGCGGATCTCGTGGATGGTGGCTGAGATTTTCCAGTAGAGAGGTCGACCGACGTAAAAGAGGACCAGAACAACTACAGATATAATGAGTATGCGGAAGGTGATTCTAGCAGTGGGCGACGCCATTTTCGTTTCTCTGTTCTCTCTAGTTCTTTTCGTGCTTGCCTCCCTCCTTTGTTTGTGTTAGCTGATGATGCTATCCGGGTGTTTAATGTAAATTAAACTATATTTTATATCGTTTGGGTCCCAGTATAGTGCACACCAGATTTTCCTGCTTGGAATGCACTATTTTGTCCCTTTCTTTTTTATTTATTTTTATCCATTCATTTTGTTCAAATTTATTTTATATAATAACTACAAAAAAATATTTTTGTTCATGAGGGTACAAGATTAATCCCACCTACTAATTCATATTTTATCAAAAAATTATTTAATTATTTTTATAAAAAAAATACATAAATTTTAAAAATTAAAAGAAATTAGTAATTTATTAAACTTAGAATTTCTAAAGGAATATGAAATTAGCAATGCAGGTGTAAAAATTCCTGTGTAATGTTAAACAAAGCAGCATGGCTGCCAAAATTATTTATTAACAAAGTTTGAGGCTTTGAGCACAATCAATGCAACTAGCAACTGTATATATTTGTGATTTTAAGACATAATAAGATCACATATTTTACATATGTACAGCCATTTTAATTCAAAAGATGTGAAGAACCTACCATTTTTCGGTATTGACTCCGCTTCCATTTTAATTAAAAAAAATGCAGAATAACATTACTGACTATGAAAAGTTGAAAACTACGAACAAATTTGAAACACCAGAAACATCTTTGTATTGTGCAAAACAATGAGCCACCCTGATTCGTCATCAAAAGAAGCCTCTCCTTCGGCGTGGTTTCGGCCTTATGAGGGTGGGCACTTGGTCGTCCCCAGGAAATTCCCACCTGGCGATGCTCCCATCCCAAGAAGAGCTCACCAGCACAGGATACAGAGGATGCCAACTGCAGTCTCTTACAGGTCCGTCATGATGCTCTAGTTTCGCAACTTGAGCTCCCGACACCTTTATACAGGGAAAAAATTACTTGAGATCCAGAAATCTTCATGTTCCCAAGTAGCATTTCTAAACAAGTGAATATGAAAGGAGAGTTTTTCATGGAGTATTATTTTATTAAAAACTGTGAACCGCGACTCATGCTTTCCCACAAGGAACGCCCATTTCCATCCTTTACTCATGAAAACCATGATTATTTTCATCCTAATTAATCTTATTTATCATGCTGATATGAAAAGATGACTGCTGGTAAGAAGAAGGTATGATCTTCGTGATGAGAAATGTAAAAGGGCAGTTACGTACCAGATCGTATATATAGACCGAATGATCACTAGATCCAGTGTAGATGTACTTCTGTCCAGTACTGCAGTAAACAGGATAAAAAGTTAGAAGCAGTATCCAATAGACCTAAACTGTCGAAACAGCCAACTGATTACAAAATGTCATCAGAAGAAACAAATGTCCTCAAACTAGAACAATAGCCAACTAAATTGCAGGCTGATTCAATTATAATTGTTTTACTGGACCAACTTCCTTAGGTCTAACATACTTTGATAAATTAGCATAGCCGAACCATGGAATGAAACATAATAAAAAACCCAGACCAGAACATGACTATGAAAGCAGGAAACAAGAGATAAGACTATTCCAGTAGTAAAACAAGTCCTTTGAGCTCAGAACCCAATCAATACAGACCAGTTATCACATTCAATCCTGGATTTTGAACAACATTTTTTGGCAATGACCATATTCAAGACTCACTCACAGCACCTTTGGATACCTTTGAAGCCAAATTCATAAAAATAGGATTCAAGGACAGAAAAAAAAAAAACAGCCGATCGAAGAATACAGGAAAAAAAAATTACCTATATGCTGGAGAAAAGTAACAGCGAATTAAAGTGCGCAGGACTCCATGCCCTGTATATGTAGCCAATGACTGATCATTGGGATGTTTCAAATTTCTTGCATGAGCTGGGTAATCCATCCATCTGTAATCCCAGTCATGATCTCTAAGGCTTGGACTGCTGGTTGGAAAATTGAAAGTAAGCGACCACAGTAATAAATTCAAAAGGGTTCAAATTAACTTGATACAGAAAAGCTACTTGCTTTAAAATGGTATAAACACACTAGAGGGATAAAATGGTCCATAGAATAAGAGATATATTCCACCACCTCTAATAATAGAAGCTGCTGTAATCACATAATTTCACAAAGATGGTCCTCACTACTATGCTTTAAAATGATGAAACAATAAGATAAAACAGATCAACAAACATAAGAGACATGCCACCATGCTCTAATCATAGTAACTATATTGCAAAGGTCCACTTTTCCACTTCTATTTGCCCCCCAGCCTTTGACACCAAAGAAATTTGAAGCATGGAGCTTCACTTAACCACATCATTCTTGGCCCAAACTCCAATAATTCCTTTCCACATTATAGAAAATTATATTTCAAGTGAATGGGAGGACAATATGAAGCACGACTCATGCGGGAAAGGTGCAAAAACAATAAGTAGTCTATGAACATTAGTTTCTAGAGGACATGATTGCTTTACCATGCCTTCTAAACATAGAAAATATCTTGATATGAAGTTCTATTAGGCTGTCAGCACTCTATTTTTGTTACCATATAGTCCAATCCCTACACTACTGGCACAAAATAACATATAGCATAATAGGTCAACTTACTGAACTAAGCTCTGTTTGTTTAAATAGGGATTTGGATTTGGCTTTGATAACAAGCTATATTTGCTGTTTACACTATTACAATGCATGTATACTAGAATTTGAATGAGAAGAAAATTAAGAAACCAAATAGATATCAAATGACTTTGTGCACATAGTTAATTTAAATTCCTTTCAATAGCATTACATCCAGTTATTTCAAATACATCCAATCAAATGTTTTCTAGATTTTGTAGCAAATTTAGCCTTGTTATTAAATCCGAATATTCAACTCCAATCCCTACCTAAACACATGAACCCTAGACTCACATACCCATCTGAAAAGGGAGATAGATAGTACATGAGTAAAATTAAGTCAATCAATCTCATGCTGATAGAAAAGCAATAAACCTCATATTGCTAAAGCACCAAATAGAAAAGCAATAAGCTAACTTTGCTCTAGAGGACAGACTTACTACATCGGTCTAGAGGACATCTTTCTTATATCCCAGAGTTTGATAGTCTGATCCTTCCCATTTGATATTAAGTAGCGCCCATCTCCCCTACTATCAATAAATGTCACACCTTCAAGATGTCCCTGCAAAACACCAGCCGCTTTCCCTTTTGTGCCAAAGCAGCGTCTGTCCCACACCTGTAGAGGCAAATATTTAAACAGTAGTACCAAACAACGTAGAAATCGCATTTCTTACATCTTATACTACTATATTATAAAACGGACAAGGATACTCTTACCTTACAAAGGTCATCGTCACTGCCAGAATAAATAAGATGGCCAGACTCATCTGCAAAGCATACAGTGTTTACATCACACTGAAGCAAAATATAAACAAAATAATAGGCTTTAAGTGACGTCCAGATGATCAAATAGAGTGCTGAACTGTGCATCTTCAAAAATAAAAGTAGATGACAACTTCTTAGAAACCAAAATCAAGTATTAATTTGATATTTTTTCTGTTATTAAAGCCTTTACCATGTGTGCTGGTATTCGGAGGCTAACTTTATTTGTTTGGAGATCATAAACATGTATTGAAGCATCACTACATGCAGCTACAAGCTCTCGCCCATCAGTTGAAAATTTAATTGAGAAAATTCCAAATTCGTCGTCTTCCCCATCTGCTGAAAAATCCAGACCTTCATGAATTTCCTGAACAAAAAAGGGGGTTTATTTATTTATTTTATTTTATTTGGGAAATAGAGATAAAAGTATAAACCAGATTAAAGTATGATTAATTTTTGTTTTAAGTAAATAAGGAATGGATCCAAAAGATAAATGCACACTTCAAAAGTAAAATTGTTATAAAAAAATAAACCAATAATAAGAGTGGTAAATTGTAACATCTTTTGAATCACCCATGCACCATAATAGATAATCTAGAAAAGACAATACTTTTGAAATGGAGGGCATCAATAAATTGGCTGACTCCTTATACCAGAAGAACTACACCATGAATTAAACGGATGATAGGATATACTACAATTAACAGAAAATTATACCATTGCCTTCAGCTTGGTCATCTAAGTCGATCATCCCTGGCTAACCTCATATATCCAAACTAGGAGGTATCACATACCAGCTCTCCTAATTTTTCAACATTGACAAAGTTTCCTATTTTACAGGATGATAAAAAGGGCACAAACATGCAGAAAACTATTCTAGTTTATTAGAAGAAAAAAGGCCCAGAAATGTTATTGATTCTAACAGATATGCAGAAAAACCAGTTAAACTAGTATCTATCTACAAGCAATTTCGTATGAAATTCAAAGCTAGTAACAAAACTGAACATACCGTAACGTTTGCAAGTGACTCTGTCATAGAAGATCCGATATTGACAATATTCACAATGGATGTCATACTAGCATAAGCCTGCAATTTGTTTTCAAAAATTTGTGACTAATAAAGTGAAGAGACTCGAAGAAGAATAAATCACTTCAAAATATATGTATATGTAAGTCTAGGAACTCTATCAGCAGTAGATCTACAAGAATAATAGGCATGCTTATAAACACAGGTTAAGAATTTATGTGTCAGTAGGTCATCAAGCAAGAATCAGTTCAGCCAGTGTCTTAACTATTAAACAAGCACTTAATAAATTAATCTTCAGGACATTATCTTCACCATTCCACAAACTCTAATAATATTCTGAAATGATACTGTCCGGAAAAACTTAAAAAGAACCAAAAAACCAGTAACTGTTGATGGTGTTATATTAATCATCCCAGACACATCTAAATAGTATTCTATAATGGTTAAGAAAGTAGTAATATGGACAAGCTAAGGCATTCGAACGAAGTGAAAGAAAACGTAAAGAATAGTCCATATAATGATTCAGAGCCCACAGGAGTTAAATCTTACATTTTCTAATTAGAGAATTGGGTAACCAATCACAAAGATATTTTTCCAAAAAATAGAAAATACATGAACTAAACATTCTGAACTAAGAAAAATTTAAATTTAAAAGTCTAAGTCTTAGTTATATACCCAATCTCCATATTAAAAACAAGATCACAAACTCACAAGATAACATTGATCTGGTGAAAGAGATGTATCAGTAATTGTCCATCGCAAGCTTTTGGTTAGGATGTCCTTCTGAACTTTCCATCCCTTTTCAACATTGTATATTCTAATATGGCCTCCCTGTTTCAATAAAGGGAGAAGAAATAAGGACGACACAAATGCATCTGGATGTAGGAAGTTCGGTGGGGAATTGATCATTACAAACTGCAAAAATCACGACAAGGATACATGAGCTATATCATAAGCTAATAGAATATATGTACCTGGAATCCAGCAACTACATAAGCACCATCATTTGAAAATTGAGAAACATAAGCAGGGCTTCTTGACTGGTCCACTCCCCAAGGACCATTGGTGGGCAGATACCGGCTTAAAACATGACAACCATCTGCGGACGAGAATCTCCCTCGTCCCGAGTGATTACTTTCGCGACCAATCAACATTTTCATAGTTGAAACCGGTGAGCTCGCCTTTCCAGGCATGTTCCGGCTCAAAAGTTCATGGGGTCTTGATCTATGCTTAGTGAGTTGAGCAATTTCATGATCAAAATCATTTGATACTTCGTCGGGGCCTTTACTTGAACCAGAGCCTTCAATACCATTTCCACTATCACAGCTACTATTATCTTTGCCAAACCTCACTAAGAAGCTCATTTTGTACCTTAACGCAGTACCCAATACTAATCAATGGTTCTTCATATCACTGCAAGTTAGTTTTAACCCAGTACTAATCAGTGGTTCTTCATATCGATGCAAGTTAGTTCTAACCCAATACTAACCAATGGTTCTTCATATCACTGCAAATTAGTTCTAAATTTTCGGGTTATGATGACCCTGCACAGTAAGTGTATAATAATTCAGAGTTTAGACCTAAAAATGCCTAACTTTATACCAAAATAATCTTCTTTTTGACAATATTTAAACAAAGCTCAGCTTCACAAGACTGATTAACCAAGCTCAGTAAAATTCAATATCAATTCATCAGAAACCAAAAAATAAATAAAAAACTCGAACTTTGAAATCCCATTTAACATTTGTTGACAAAGCATACCAAATAAAGCGTTGAAGAGAATCAGAGCCACTTACTTGCCTGGGTGAAACGAATTTTGATCCCTAGAAATTGGGAGAGCGAGGAGGTGACGTACGAATTGGGACTGAACACGGGAGTGGATTACTCACCATGAATTGATTTGGGGTCTTAAAAGGGCAGGGCGTTAAGGCATACGTGTTTGAATGCAGGACATGGTCATGGTGGAAGAGATGAATGGTTTTAAGTCTTAGACTTCTACTTCGACGCACAGAGTGGGGCCCTTTGCCGACGGTGATCTGGACCGTCGGATAACCAGAACAAAATAAGAAACAAATCCGTTCGCAAATGTTCACTTTCTCATGGTAATTTGAAATATTATTACTTGATGTTAAAACACATAATGCAATCATTTTATGTTATCAAGTTAATATATTCACTTTATATATTATTACTAGGCTTATTAGTTTAAATATATTAGGCTTATTAGTTTAAATATACCTTGAATTCGTATATTTACCACACTTTACATTTTGTATTCGTTATTCGCTCACTTGATATTATGAAACGATCGAGTTGAGTCATTCAGCTCCATTTCCGTTACAAATGTTAAATGACCGTGAAAAGTAAGAGTAAAATTGAAATTTTTTACATGCTAACACACTTAAGCCATGTAAAAATCTATGTAGAAAGATGATTGGGAAACCAAAGAGCTGTTCATCGTCCTTCTCAAGATTTCCAGATTTCTTCCTTCCCCAGATTTCCAAATTTCTTCCTTTTTAAAATTTTCAGATTGACATTGATTAGAGAATTGGACTTAGGCGAAACCAATGGCCAAGAACAGCTTCTCAACACGCAAAATCAATGTCCCCAAGCTCAAATTTTGATCTTCCAAACCTTTCACCACCAAAATTTTACAAACCAAACACCTCGGGATGATTCTCTTCGCCAAGCTCAACCCATTACTAGGCCTGGTAATAGGTCATGTCGTGTCAGGTTCGTATCGTGTCACGTACTCTAGTTTACCTATTTAAGCTCAATCTGAACCCGACTCGTTTATTAATCGTGTCAACTCATGTAAACTCGAATTCGACCTGTTTATTAAATAGGTAACCCGAACTCACCCGTTTATTAAACGTGTTGTGTTGAATAACCAGTTTAACCGATTTAACCTGTTTAACATGTTTAACCCATTTAACCTATTTAACCATATATCCAACATAATATTTGAAGCAAAATTTTCACTAAACCATCAACCAACTTCATAATTCAACAAACTTCATAATTCATAAGTTCATGCAATAATTTAGTATCCATGACCAACAATACAATATCATCAATGTAATATTAAGTTCCAAAAGAAAATAAGCATTACATCTACTCATTTAGTACATAATACCAAATAAAATTAAGTGATTAGTTAGCAAACTCTAAAGGAAAAATTTCAGCAAATAAAGTGTTAAAATTGATTAGATTTTCGTGAATTGCACAAGAACATAGCAACTAATCAGCACCTACAATAGAATGAAGAAAACAATAGAATTCAACCACAAAATTAATAACCAAAAAAAAAAAGACATGCTAGAATGTAATTTTTTCGTACCTAAATACTATCCATAATTAGGAATGGTATTAGAGCATTCAACAGATTGAGAATTATTGATACTAATTTCTAATTTTTTGATATCTTCAGTGAGATCCTCCAATTGTGTGCAAGTGCTAAATCATCTACAAAATTGAATATGTAAATGAGATTTCTTAATTAAGAAAAATCTAGCTAAAAGGTGAAAATAAGAAAACAAACCCTCACTGTCAAATATCCAATCATCTACAAAATTGAATATGCAAATGAGATTTCCAGAAATAAGATGGTCTGTAGTATATAGTCCTAAATATGCAGTTAAGCGACATAATTTATTGTACACTTTTGCTCCATGTTGATCTTAACTTACTTTCAGCTAGAAGCAGATTTTGTTAGCTATAAAAATTGAATATTAATCATAATCTGTGGAAGTCTAAACAATTAGAATTAGTTTGGCTGGTAAAAGTAGAAGAATACATAATGAATAGACATAAACCACTTCCTAGGTATGCAGATAAAAACAACATATAGCTTTGTCGTCAGGTCCATGTTCTACTTAATGCAAATTTGCACTCAAAGTAAAAATAGCTCCTGTGATAGTGAAGTGTTGCCACCTCAATAAGCCCCAGTGCCACTCCAACTAATGACGGTATATACAAATTGAATACCCGGTTGAAATTTTCAAATAAGAAGTGTTGTGGTAAGAATGATGAAATGTTTAGTAAAGGCATGAATTTTCTGCAGTTGTTGAAGGCTTGAGCAAGGTTCCTAAAAATCTCAAAGCAGTGCATTCAACCAAATTTAATCACATTCTGTCCCCAATACGTCTCTTCTACTTTGAATAAAACCATTCCGCCGCCAGCAACTTGCAAACACAATCAACCTAATCCTCATATCAACGTCTAGTGGTTTCCCCTACGAGCTAAAAGCAAAACATAGTATAAAAATTGCATTGTTTTACCCGGAGAACTCAATGCACACATCTCCTATACAGATTTCTTTTTGAAACCCCATTAACTGAGTACATTTGAGTGAACTGGTTGTGGTTACATGATAAGATATAAAGCTTCAACCAAAAATATTCAAAAACACAATCCTTTCACTCAAACGGGCAACTGACACAAAAGCTTCGTTACCAGAAGATATCAGAAAATAGATACTCATACAAGAAATTAAAGAAACTTGAAATACTATAACATGTAAGCCATCATAATCGCTCTCTTTCCTCCTTTTTCCCAGAAACCAAGCAAATCACAAAAATGAAACCAATATATAGAAGCAGTAGAACTAACAAAAGTAATGTTGGAAAAGAAAAGAAAACAAAATAATGATTACTTTGCAATCACTTGGTTGTCTTTGGCAAACCTCTCCGTCGCAAACTTTAAAAAACTACGACAATAGCTACTGTTAAAGCAACGAAAATCCAGTCCACCATCATCAATCACTATCCGCAGGAAGAAAAAAAATTGGAAAATTTAGACCAATATAAAAATCAAATTACAGAACAACAAAAACCCATACATTCAAGTTTAAGAATTAGAATTCATGGTAGGGATGGTCAAATGAGTTTTTTTGAGGGTGTGGGTAAACCCTTACCCTACATGGGTACAAATGGGTTTTATACCCATTCAGACTCATCCTCAATTTTTAAGGGTTTATCCAAACCCTACCCATTGGATAATGGGTACCATGATATTTTACATTTATTTTTTTTTTCAACTTTTTTTCCTTGTGTTTCATTTTATTTTAACTTCTAATTTTTTATACCTTTTAATTTATTTTGCTTTTCATTTTTCTTTTACTTTTTTTATATATATTTTTTTTACTTTCATTTGTCTTCAACTTTTTATTTTTAACTTCTAATATTTTTTCCTTTCAATTTTGTTTGCTTTTTTTTTTTTTTGGCTTTTTCATTTTTTTCAAATCCTCTCAATTTCTATTGGAGTTTCGGTTACAATCCGTCTTGAAATTTAAAGTGAGAATTAGTAAATGACCAATTTACCCTTCTATCCTTAATTATCAAAATTTGTAGAGTTGACCAAGACTAGTGAATGAGTTATTTGAGAATTTGACTCCGAAAACTTTCCAATTAAATGAAGAATGAGTAGTAAATGTCGAAATGAAATTCAAAACTTGAAAAAAAAAACTCGTTAGAAATTTTATTATAAATAATTTTTGAGAATTTATAAAACTCCCTTTAAATTATTTCATGGTTGTGAAATCTTAAAAAAAATTAGTTTACGTTGATTTTTGTTAAATCATTTAAAATGAATTATTTAAGTTCTTAAAAAAATTGATGTTAATATAAATTCGTAACATTTTTATGTATAATTTTTTTGATGAAAGATGAAATAACTGATATTTAATTGAAATAAAGTAATTTTAAATAATAATAGTAGTAAGAATAGAAAGAAAAAAAAATAGTAAAGGGAATAAAATGTTAAAAATTCATAGATAATTTAAAGAATTGATAAATAATATACTTTGAATTTAATGGGTATTAAATACCCTCAATACCCATGGGTAAACCCTCACCCTACCCATTAGATGATGGGTAAATTTTTACCCATCTAATTTCTACTCATTTCAACAATACCCATAGGTACCTATGCCCATGGATAATTATGACCATCCTTAGTTCATTGCTGGAATTTAATGGACCTGGGATTAATTGAAGATGGTGAAGCAGCCAACGGTGGAAGGTGAATGGCTGGCTTGGACGGAGAACGGCGGCGGCAGACCAAGTCAAACGGTGAACGCCGAAGACGACGAACGCCGAAGTGAAGAACGGACAAAGTGAAGAATAAAGAAAAAAACCTCCACCCCAGATCTAGGGCCAGCTACGGGGAGAGGTTTTAGAGAGAAGGGAGAGCAAAGTTAGAAGTGTTACTCTTGAATTGTTGAATTGTTGATGGCTGGGTTTAGTCTTTAGGTTATAAATTATATAAAATTTAAGTATTTATAATCAGTCATTTTAAAAACCCTAGAGTAATAAATGGATTCGCGGGTTTATGGGTTAGTAGGTTATTATTTAATAACTCATTCAATAAACGGATTAATAGGTTATTAAATGGGTTCGCGGGTTGACCCGAAATCTACCCGTTTAATAAACGAGTTATAGCGGGTTGACCCGAAATTTTATCGAGTCGGGTTGATTCGGGTTAATTTCTTACAGGTTTCGAGTCGTGTCAAAAATTGTCACCCTTGCCCATTACAGCCTGACATTTAGCAATGGCGGACCCCCACCACCCCATCTTATTCGCCAAGAACTCCATCATCTTCATTGTCTTCTTGTCCGATTTAGTCATACACAGAGGACATGACCTGAAAGCATGAACGATTTCATCCTCTGTCAAACCCTATTTCCTATATGCCTCTTGATGTCTTCTTCAAATTGAATTTGTCCCAGCTAATACGCGCATGGCAGGCACAAAAGTTGATTTCATAGGGTCAAATCCCAAATCTCTAACCTGACCCATAATTTCACTGAACAATTTTTTATTTTTCATCAAAATATTGGGAGCAAGTGCTAGCAATAGAGCCATTGAAGATTGGTGCATGCCCAATTCCCTCAAAACCCTCTTGGTTGAATTTTGCAAGACCCATGTCTTGGGAAACAAAAACGTTGAGCAATCTCACATGGCTTGGGAAGGGAAAGACGAAGTCTTATATGTATGAGCACTTCTCTTCTAGCACGAGACATTTTGGGAGTTCACGGGGCACTTCACATTTTCCTTCTCGAGCAATGTGAGATTGTTCACCGTTCTTACTTCCTAAGACACGAGTCTTACAATCCACCCACTTTGGAATCCAGCGTCCTTGCTGGCACACTTCCAGTCGGAGTCCAGCTCTGGACACATTTGATAAAAAATAAAAAAAAAAAGATTGATAAGATATTGTTAAATTATTTCCAAATTGTCACAATTTATGAGAGAGATTTCTTTTTCCAAGACAAACTTCAATTATTTAAAGTGGCAATGAATGTGGTTATGTAACAAGTAGGGACCTGGTCTCTTTCTGGCATTTGTAGCCTTCAAAATAAAAATCACCAACATCCAGTAGTATTACTGGTTGTGACTTGTGAGAAAAGGCAGTAGGAAAAAGAAAAATTAGGGTTTCTATTCATATACCCTACAATTCAATGGTATCCCCTTGATAGTTAACTGGGCAGCACTAATTAATCATCAACTACTGCTATTTTCATCAGCGAAAGTTTGTCGATAATTAGATCTATCTACATCAATTACCAATTATAAATCTCTCCGTGTTAAATATTTTAATTTTTATAAGCTATCATATTAGGTTGGCTTTGGCCACTTATTCTAACACAAACAAAAAATTTAGGTCACATCCCGATGCAACAGTGGGTTTGATTTGACTTGCAACAAGCCACAATATATCTTGAAATCTTGATTGTCGAGAATATGGGTTATGTTGTGTAGCTTATAACTTGTGGCTCAAGTGATTGTAATTTGTTGAACTTTGCCTCCTTCATATCCGGATGGCAATTCTTCAAATTCATAAAATCGTTTTGAATTTTATATTAAATGTCATGCGAAATTGAATTGAAAATACTCTCCTCTAACTGCCACGATCTCGCAAAGTGACTAGACAACTTTGGGAGTTGACTGCAGATGTTTTTTACTAGTTTCACGTTAAATTCGTTGATGACAACACACCACATTATAAAAACCACCCCACAGGGTCCTCATTATTATACCTCACATATCTCCTTTATGTAAGAAAGAAAATTGGCCCAAAATTCTCACATTCAAGAAAGCAGGACACCCTTTATTTCAGATCATTACAGACTACAAGTCAGAATCAATGAGATCCGAAAGCGGGGCTTCTTATTACAGCACAATGCAACTGGAACATCAGATACTGAAATTGCAGTACAAAAATTTGAGCAACTTGTTACCTTGAAAAAATTCCGTCTCAGCTCCTGCCAGGAAGAACAATGTGGCTCAGCGGAGGCACTATTGAGAAGCCATGGTTCCGGCAAGAACAGTGACAAGATAAAAACCTTCTAGCGGCATGTCGCGGTCTAAGTTAGAAACTAGTGAACAACGGACATGTACAAATGTAGGGCTTTGGAATACATATTCGGGGGGGGGGGGGGGAAGGAAAAAAAAACCTCAACTACTCGAATAAACATCTGCGTATGGATACTGCAAATTCGCCAACCTTGCGAGGATGGATTAGAACTGCACAAAATCCTAAACAGATAGCTGCTGCAGAGATGACATAAAGTGCGGGACGAAATCTCACGAACACTCCTCTAGACCGAGACTTTAAGACCTCTCCAGAGGTGTAAAAATCAGCCACACTCGGCCATTTTTTGACGAGGTTTGCTTTCAGGTCAGCTTTTTTACTCAAGAGCGGAACAGTTTCACTTCTCTCATTACAAGTTGAACCCAACTTATCATGTACAGTTATCTCAGTATCCTGCATAATATTACATACAAATACATGGAACGAAACACGTATCAGTTTATTTATCAAATCAATAAGATCAAACAATGAAAAGACAGAAACTGACAAGTACATGAACTATAAACAAGTACATTTTACATAAAATCTCCAAACTCTCTCAATTGGGTCTTACCAGCTATATGAGGAGTTCAAAAGCATTTTTAAAATGAAAGCTTGATAATTAATTGTACAACTATCATATCATAGATGGCCAATGTAAAACTGACAATTTTCAATTTAATAAAAGAGGGGGGAAAGAGGTTGTAAGCTCAAACCCAAAACCTAGTCAAACAGTAAGAATATCAAACTAATTCACTGTACCCGTAGTTTTTCAAAGCAGAAGAATAGGGAAAGAAGTAATGCAACCTTTAAGAAAAATCATAATGGCAATAGAAAGTAATGAGATGGCATACGAGCAAAGAATGCAAAGTAGATAAAATAAAAAATGACAGTTCCTGGAATTCAATACCCAATCAATAATGCTTTCACAACGTTTTATTATTAAGAAGTTGAACTATTCAATCACCGGATGAGAACAAATGCTAAATACCTAATCAATATAATATCAAATGGAAACCAAAGGTAACTTAAAAAAAACTGAGGATGAAACGATAATAGAAAAAATTTGTCAAAAATATTAACTTAAAAAATCTAGTGCTTGATAATTTTACTATACCAAAACTGAAATCCTCACCTGACAGTGAGATGGAACAACCAAATTTTCGTTGTTCTGAAAGTGGCTTGGACTTTGAGAAACAAGATCCTCTTTCTGCACCAATCTTTCAGACTGTACTAAAACCCCCGAGTTATCAAATTTTTGGCGAAGAAGATGACGAGCATAATCCATGTAATTCTGCAATAGCCTCATATCAGCATCAATGGTGCCATCGCTTTTCAACTCCATGTTATCCATCAGTGTCATCAAATTTTCTAAAACTTTCTCCAATATGGTTGTTGACTTGATGGATATCAAAAAGTTCAATAAATAATTAAATCTTTGAATCTGGGAAGCAGTCGTGATCTGTTGAAAACTTTCTAACGATGGCTTTTTCAGTAACCATGCTATATCTAAAATAACTTCAGAAAATGCTCTGTTTCTCAGTGAAGATGCTTCACAAGAGTTTGACAGGGCACTAGAAGAAAGCTGTGATCCTTGAAAAGAAAGAAATTCTTCATATCTCTTCTGAACAGTCTTCATTTCTGCACAAACCTCTTTGTCCCCAATGAGAACAGGTATAAAATTGGATAAGCCAGATTCATTCTCAATCTGCAAAATAGATACATTTAGCGATAAACTACCAAACAAAAGCATTCCTGGCAAGTTAAAAAACAAATAACATGTTATAAAATCCTACTGCACCCTGTGCTTCTGTCTCTCTATGTGAACCTTTATAATTTTAATTGATTTCATATGGTGTACCAGATACCATACCATGTTCCAAGACCAACAACTCTAATCAGTGCATTAATCAATCAAAGAAAATCAAGGTAAAACGCCTGTATGAGCAATAATACGCAGACCATAACACGATTTTTCTTTTTTTCAAATGCTGGAATACCTTAACACTATTATGATCGCTGGAGTCTGAAGCTATTATTATTCAAGAAAAATAGAGAGCAAGGAGGCTAAGCATGTGCCAGGACCACTTGCATATTTTGATTTAACAAATATGGCTAACAGCCGTTGTTTGACTGGGTGTCCAAATGATAGTGAGAAATGGGTTTAAAAAATTAGAGAAGAAGAAGAAAACACCCCAGAATATTTACCTCAATGAATGCAGGACCAAAACAATTTGCTTCGGTGTAAGGGACATGTATCTTGCACAACTGATGATCTAAATTACTAGCAGTGTCTCCTTCAATATGAGTATGAGAAGACACAGGACAACAACTGTAGGGCAGATATTTTCCAGAAAAGGATACTAAAAACCTGTAACCATGTGATCTTTTATCAGGCAGCTTATTTGACAAAAAATTCCAGTCTCCACATACATAAACATGATATAGAAGATGGAAATGAGTGCAGAACTTTAAATTAGAGTTATTTCGTCTGGATATAAACAAGTGATAAATCTTCTCAATCAGAAGAGTAATCAGCGTGTGCCACGGGAAAGAGTAGCTACTATGTACCATCAAATAGTTAGAAGTCTATGTAGATTATTGGGAGTGCCAATCAAGTAGTTTCTCAAAACCTCCAGATTATTTACTCAAGCTACACAATAGGGCTGAAAATACTGAATCAAAAGTACCAACACAATAAACTACCAATAACAGGTGGAAAACCTTGAAAGGAAGTCCTACCGAAATTTGGGTTGTAACAAGTTACTTCCACAGGCAACAAACTCCATGGGCTTGCCTGCCTCAAAACATGTAGGATGAACATAATGAAGCCTTGGGGCCCGCACCTCCAACTTCGCTTTTATTACAGAAGTCCCATCTGTGTATAACAAATATGAAAAGAAGCATGTAAATCACTCAAAATGGATTATGAAATTAAAATGAGGCGTTGGGGCCCACACCTCCATTCATCTTTAAGATCGAATATTCAGAGAAGAAGAAAGTCCGTCAAAAATACTACAAACACACAGCTATCTATACCCAAAGTCTAAGATTAATTGGCACAAGTTGATGGTTCTAACCAACATATAATCATTTAATTGTTTTGCTCTGTAGATAACATCTCATGGACAGAATGCAAACAAACATTATTCAGAGATGTAATCTTTTGACAGTAATATGAGCGGATGGTTCATTCTAGCAAATACCAATCACTTTCCTTAATGCTTCGACACATAAAATAATATAAATACAACAGATATGGAGAATCAGATTACCTTTCACAGCACGGAAAACCATGTCATCCAGATAAATAAGTATATTGCCTCTTCCGGATAGCATCCTTCCAGGTACAACAACAAAATCATGTACATATGATACAGGATCCTCAAGTAACTGAACAGAAACATCAATTGGTCAAAACCAATGTTCTTGAACAGAAGTTTTAAAGGGAAGATGTAATAAAATAAATATTAATATTCCAAATAATAGAATAATATTACCAACATCATTACCTTCATCCACATAAACTTTGGCATTGCTATAAAAACAGTCAAGATAGTACATCCAGGTCGGATATACCCTTCCAATTCAACTGGCATACTGGCCAACCATTGGAATATCTGTAAACAAACGTACTCACATGTTAATCAATTCTTGATATGTTTCCACCAAATTGAATTTCTCTCCGTATATACTAAACTGTAAAAAAATTCTTTTAATAATACTTGGTGCCGAAGTCTTCTAGGAAATTCCGCTGGATTCCAATCATAGAGTTTGAATGAAATACGACCTGTTGGACACTACAAGTAAATATCAAATCAGTACAAATTAATCACTTCTCATTATATCAATACCAATGTTGGCCATGCAGCAAATATGGCATTCAGAAAAGACCCACCATAGAAGAGTATGAGCTTTTGTTGTCACATTGTGATGGAGAAAGAGAGTTATTGGAATCATGTTTTCTTCCATCCATTTGGGTTTCACCAGAAGCCCCAACAGATACAACACCATCGCTCTGGACATTCTGAGAATCGGGCACTGAATAGAGAGAAGTAGGTCCACCTTCATACTCCAGAAATTCATCCTTCTCATTTAACTGACTGCTTGACGGTAAACTGTCTGTACATCATATATTCAAATTAGGCCAGGGGGCTCTTTTTCCAGGAAGGAAAACAACTTTGCTGCTCCTTTACAAGCTAGTTGCAATAAGACAAACACTAACATGGAATACCTTCTCCTGCTGCATCTTGATTGGTATCATCAGGCTGAACTTTCCTCTGAGATCCTTTTCCGGCTTTTGAATCAATAGGTTTCCTTCGCCGTCTGTTATTATGACGCTCTAATTTTCTTCGACAGCTCCGCTTTCCTTCATCAAAATCTGATAAGACATGGAACCTGCCAAAGAATTGGCACCCAAGAAGAAAGGAAGTTACAAAGGAAATACTAAAATTGTTCCAGGACATTTCAACAAGAATAATGCATGCACTTCATCAATAAAACAGACATGTGACAAAGTTACAAGTCTCTCCTCATCTCAATAGGACATTATTACAACAGAAAATATGCATCCTAATAGTATAATGACTCAATGTATTAATAATTTCTAATGTAACCCCCTCTGGCGTTTATAGCTAATCGGGTAAAAAACCAAGAAGTACGGAATAAAAAATGCCTATGGCTTATGAAGAACTTAAAGAAAGGGTGAGCCATATGAACAGCCATAAGCCTTTCAACATCCCCCAATGTGCTAAATTGCTAATAGGGCGTCTCACTTTTCTCAACATCTTTCTGTATGTATAAAAATAGCTTTCAAACAAAGGATCTAATACCTTAATAATTAATATCCGAGTGCAGTGCCTTCTGACCCAAAGAAACAAATACGTGTCAGCTAAGACCATGTGACTCCCCCAACCCTGCATTCTATCATCCTCCTAGCTTTTTGTTTAAACGTTTATATCTTAAACATCAACATTTCGAATAGAAACTGACAAGAAGTTCACGACATGGCCTTCGTTGTTTATAAAACCTTAGATGGATAACCCTTTTGACAGTTTTTAGTTATTAAATTCCTACCAAAACTTCTCCGGCTGCCATCAATCCAAAACAAGAACTTAGCCCTGGAAACATTACCCATAGCAAATTCTACCCAGAAAACTCAAATAAATTCCCAGTTAAGAAAACCATGTGTTGTTTCTCTACCCAATCTGCATGTAAGTACAAAATCACATCAATCTAAAGGATTTAGTAACTTAATCTCCATGTAAGTACAAAATCATATCAATCTAAAGGATTTAGTAACTTAATCTCTCTACCGTGGAACTTCAGTGTTAGAACAGTGATTAAATGGACTGTGGATTGCCTCTAAACAGTCTGTTCTCCGCCGTTTTATGAGCTAAACAAGTCCAAAGCAAACCTTCGACCCCAAAAAGATAAAGCCTTCAAATTGACAGTCAATTCGAAGCCAAAATGGCAATTGCAGCCCTTGGACTGTGAAGCTGGAAATGGCAATCTTACCTATATACTTAATTTGAAAAACACTTAGAAGATGACTAAAACGAAACTACAACTGAAACAAAAGAATCAACAACAATAATTATGAAAAAAAAATATATCACTAAATTAAGCTTACTTGCCACACTGCTGACAATAACGCTTCGTCTCACCGTCAAGAAAGACAGTACTCGCATTCGCACATGCAAGGCACACTCTGTGCCTCCGATGATACCCCTTCAGCTCCTTAATATCAGCACCACAAGACGGCACCTGACACCGGGCCATCCCGGTTGGGGCCCGACTCGTTTTGACCCGCTTCTTCCCGTGACCGGCTTCTTCCTCTTCCAACTCCATCATTCTCTCATCGACCTCGGGACATGCGCATGGGACATGACCCGCCAAGAAGTTTGTGCAGGCCAGCCTCGGGTCCCGCTTCCTTATCCGACCCGAAGTCTGGTTCGGATCCTCCAGCGGGTCTTCAGAAGCCGGGCCGGTCTCGGGGTTCCCGGCGGAGCTCCATGAGATCGACAAGTCATCGTCTACAGTGAAGTCAAGGAGATCTCCCCATTCCCAGACGGCTGAGGGGTCGTCGTCTGTCAGTGGGGGTTGAATCTCCATCTCCGAAACCCTAGGTGTGTCCAAACGATGCCGCTGTGGTTACGTTGAAGAGAGAGATGGAGGCGTTTCCATCGTTTTGTGGTCAAAATTACCTAAAGCTCGCGCTGGCAGTACACCTAAGATCATACCGTAGACGTCAAGATTCCCTTTCATCGGCGCTCAAAGTAAAATACTCGACAGTGAAGCCGTTCCTCATCATTTTTCGAATATTGCTTAAAAATACGGTTCAAAATTATATGTGCAATTTGTTTTTTAATGCATTTGTCTAATTTCTCCGTAATAACTTTTATTCGGGCTCTCCATAATCCATTAATCATTAATATGTTTGACAACATTAATATTTATTTAAAAATTTCTAAATATATTTGGACAATATTTAAATCCTTATTAGTAAAGATGATAAATCCTTTTTTTTTTTGGACCAATAACATTGTATCACTTGTATAAAATTAATTATGCCTTTGCCAAAAAATATATAAAATTAATCATGGCGTACATTTAATTTTAATATTTATTATAATAAATAAATACATATCATTAAATTAATTGAGGAAATGATGTATCTCATTTCTACTAATAAGAACCTACGTATTGTATCGTCCATTATATTTTTAAAACTTTATAATATCTAACCACCATAATAACTAATCAAATGCCATTTAAAGTTTTTAATCTCTACTTAGTATTTATGTTTTCCTTATATTTTATGAAAACATTACCCATGCTTATAAAAAAAATTACTTGCTTAATTTAGGGATTAATATGTAAGAACAATTTAACTTAAAATAAAATAATTAAAAGTACGAATTTTTCAAAAATACTTTTTAACTTCAAATTTGAAATTTTTTAATATTCTATATTAAAATATTAGGTTAATCACTTATAGTTTAGAATTTAGTTATTGAATTTTATGCCAAATTCAATAATTAAACCCTAAACTTTAAGTCATAAGTCATCAACCCCTACATAAACCGCCCCCACTATACTCAATATCTCCTAAAACTTTTTATACTCTAACATTAAAACCCAAATAATACGGATTTCATTCTTGGTTTCAAAAAAAAAAACAATTATAATATATAAATTTAATTTAAAAGTGTTTTAAGTTTAATTATGAAATATGGGGTTATAATTTTAATCATATATTGTACAAGAAGATGACAATAAATATGCATGGCAAAAAAATAGTGTAAGAAGTGTGGAGTAAAGAATTTTCATATTCCAACTGTTAATTAAAGTACAATCTTGTTAAAAATTAATTAGTAGTTTACTTTTTCATTAGCCTCTTGATAATAATTAATGTGTGTGCCAATTTATAAATCAAAGATAGAAATTAAAAAATAAGAATGGACTAACCATCTTCTTTGTTATAATGATTCTTCTTTCAATTTAAATTTAAATTTAAAAAATATATTTTTTTATTTCGTTATTATTTATTGAATAGGATTCTTTTAAAATTTTACTAATAAAGGATATTATATTTTTATTTTATTTTTTGAAATTTAGCCAAGAAAAATAGGATAGGGAAAGTTATTTTGCATAAAAAAAAACAATAAGGAATGAAGTAAAGTAACTACCTCATTCTTACCTTTTTTTTTTTTGTTAAAATGATTTTGATTTTAAATTTACTAAGATTCTATAACAAGTAGGTACTTCGCCACTTAGTGCTATTGCATTTGTTATTTTATTTGTTATGTGTGAGATTTCGAGCTCGATTTTGGTTGGATAACATCGATATCCAATATTTACACAATGTAATCTCATCCGACACTCAATATTTATAAAATATAACCCCCTCTCTTCATATCCTTGTATATATATATATATATATATTGAAATAAAAATAGGTACTTCCACATGCCCTTATTTATTAAATTGTTCCCTTTTAAAAATTTTAACCAAGAAAATGAAGAGAGAGAAAGTTGTGACTTTATATCATATATATATATATATATATATAACGGCTAAGAATGCAGTATTTGTAAATCAAATACTAATATAGGCGAGTTGCATTTGTATTGATGGATTCTATCTATATTATTGTGTGATTTACAAATATAGCATACAAATGTTGTGTTCATAGCATTGTCCTTCATATATAGATATAGCTTCTTTTTAATTTTTTTTTTGGTAAATAAAGGGTATGAGTTAAGTCATTAGCACTATTGGTCTACTGTTATTTTTATCTACTTCATTATGTAGTAAAAGATTTTGGATATGACTTTTCTAAAGTATGAGCTTAATATTCAATGTATATAATCTTTAACGAGTCACGTTTTAGTCATGAAACTTAGCTTAATATTCAATGTATATAATCTTTAACGAGTCACGTTTTAGTCATAAAACTTTATAATATATAATAGAGATTTTTTTTTGGTTATACATACATGAGTGTGATTGTGCAAAATTGGATATCGATTTTGATGTATGATGAATTTAGTTAATAAGATATAGAATGGCTTTAATCATGGTACTTTGAGCACTACCTTTTGACAATTTTCATTTGACACAAGATATATTGAATTGTTTTACTCATGGGACTTCAACGCACTTGAAGGCTGGTAATTATATCATTTCAAATCTCAAAAGATTTCTCATAATTGTGATCAAATCTAAAATCACAATGAAACACGTACCAAGTACTTTGAAAATGTTATTTTCAAAATCTAAAAGCATTTCGTGGCAAGATATTTAAAACTTTATCACTATTCACTGTTATTATTGGTATTTTGTGTTACTTTTATTATTGTGTAATAAGATGTTCAGGTTTATTATCTAGTGTTAGTGATATATTTTTTTTCAGGGCCGGTCCAATAAATTGGAGGCCTAGGACGAAAATTACGAAAGTGCCTTTATAATCTATATTTACACACACAAAATTAATTAATTTTTTCATCCTCCTAGCAATATACCAAAAAAAATCAAGAATTTAAGCACATTAATCATACATAGAAAATATAGTCATTGTAACGACCCGTCCCGAATATCGGGATTTAATAATATTTAATTGTGATTTACTAATCTGGGATTAGTTGGGCGATTTCGGACGAATTGTGCAAAATGACCGTTTTGCCCCTAGGTGTGGGCAAAACGTTGACTTTTATTTCGGATGGTCAAATGGACTTTGACCGATGACCGTGACGTAGTTCGGGACGTCACGAGTTCATAGACAGGTGGCACGTTCGATTCCGATGTTCGTGGTGAAAGTTATGATGTACGGAAGTCCAGGGGCATTTTCGTAATTTGGACGAAAGAAGGGGAAATGTTGACTTTTTGACCGGGATGTCCGATGGCCGAGGGCCAAGGACCGTTACGGAGGTTTCGTCGATGCGAATCCAACGACAGGCGGCACGCCGAAATCGGACTTCGTACGGAGAAGTTATGGTCTAAAACGTGGAATCGGGGAAATTTACGTCTCGGTAACCGTGTCGATTATTTTATTCAGAATTGGTGGTTGGAGGACACTTGGATGAGTGACAAGTGTCACTCACCCATTGGCTAGATTGGATCTTGATCCACTAATCATAAACTATACTAAAAGCTCCCACTACATAATAATCTAGAATTTAATCCTTCCTTTTGATCTGAACCATCCATTCCACCCCCAGATTGCATCACAGCCGTCCATCTCATTTTCCCCCTTCCATTTCTGATCATTCCTCCCTCACCGTGAACAACAAAATTGAGAGATTGGGTTCTGGCCATTGCCAATCTCTCTTCCACAATTGATTTCACAAATGTTTAATTGGTGAGTTGGGGAAGGTTCTGGCTGAGGGAGAGCACGGGGGACGGTGTGGGGTGGTGTAATTCGAGAATCAAAGTTTCGGGGAATTGGAGGGAATTTCGAATTGGAGTAATTGGGCCGTGTCGATCAAAATGGGGATTAGCTGGAGTCTTCTGGGATCAAAACGTGAAGCTTTGCAGCAAAAACGACAGGAAACCATGTCGGATTGAGGGAGTACTGAGCTTCCATGGCAGCACGATTTCGAGCTTGGGTTCAGTAAGTTTAAGGTGTGAATTCATCAAATTGTTTGTGCAGAAACATCCCTTACACTCTCACGATGCTTACTATATGATTTAATTTGGAAATCAGGAACGGAATCGGTGAACCCGATTTGAAAACCCGTCGAGGATCTATCGTGAGTCGTGGAGATTTTTACCCTAAATTGTGTAATTCAATCTACAGAACTTAGTTGGTGATTGATTACAAGGGATCAGTGGAAAGAACGGATGGATTTGATGTCGAATTGGGTGAAATTGGACCGGGTCTGTTCGCGGGTTTTTCAACCCGTTTTACAGACAAACGGGTGAGAGGGATGACTGTGCGGGTTACTGTAGCAGGCGCGTGGCTTCCACGCGCAGCCGCTTGCGGTGGCGCGTGGGGGCGCGTGAGTGCGAATCCTGAGGTATGATCAACATGACTTTTATCCTATACATTGTAACGAACATTTTGGGATTGGTTTCGTGTCGATCGGACACCGTCTCGATATTGTTCGGGATGTCCGAAGGTTTTAAATCCAGTTTAAAAATACTTAAAAATTCGGGAAAATTACGGGACTTGAATAGGATGTTAATGATGAGGTTAGTGATCCTCTAAATTGATTTGAACAGGATTGGGAGTCCCGGTGATAGTGAGGTGGCCCGGGAAGGCCTATGGCACGCGTATCGAGGCGCTCGGTTAAACGGTCTGTGAGTGGACATTGGTTTCATAAATTCGATGCATGCATAACTGTTTTATGATTGTTATAATTATGATTAAATGATTTACTTTGGATATCGGTGAATTTAAAATGATTTCACGCATTTCGAGGTGAATTACGTATTTGCACGTAAACCGAGATTTTCTGGATTTTCACCGATTTCCATAAATGGGGTTGGATATGATTTCATGAAACGGTTACGAACTTGAATAATGTAAAATCGGGCCAGGGGCCCAGTTGAACTATGAAATCGGGCCAGGGGCCCAGTTAACATGTGGATCGGGCCAGGGGCCCAGTTGATTTCTACATGTGATTGCGGGTCGGGGACCCTAAAATGGAATTGAATAAATGTTTTCTGGTTTACATTTTATATATGTTCACATGCTGGAATCTATAAATGGTTTTGATGATATTTCGGTTATGGCACGTTTCACGGTATTTGGGCATGAGACCCGTTTGATGAAACGTAACGAATGGTTCGGATTTTATCTATGTATACCTATATGTTTTGCATGTGGATATCTATAAAATGTATTTGGTACTGCACTGTATAGATCCTTCCATATTATATTGTCTCCTCCGGATGAGGTACCCCGGAGAGGTCACGGACGTCTAGTACGTCCAGCGTCTATGACGCTAAGCATCGGGGATGCTGTACCCGAACGGGGTTCGGGGATTGAACTCGGAAATTGAGACCCGAGTGGCACGCGTAGCCTTGTGATTGTGACCTTATTGACGTCAGGGACGTCAGACATCAGGGATGTCGGATTGGAGTGTATAGTGCAGTGGCTAAAATAATGGTTATGGTTTATATGCCTTATGGTTCATATTACTGGATTTATGAAATAACTCTTGGATTTACTTTTGGAAATTGAAACTATGCTTTGGTTTCCGGGCTAAGGCCCTATTGGTTATTTCTAAATAAATATGGGATTATTGGTTTTGGTGCATGCATATGATTTTACTGAGGGGCATAAATGTCTTATAAATGTTTTTAACAGACTTGTTTATTTTCGTCCACTCACAGCTTTGGTTTTCAATGCCCTTCAGGTTGATTCCGGATACGACTGCAGCAGAGACTTGAGCATCGCACACCTCCTCCATCGATCCTTACGCACTCTGGAAGCCCTTTTGGGCATTGGCAATCGGTTATCCCTTGTCTGGCGCCTCTTGTCAGACGGGAGCACGTCACATTCCATGGTAATCCCGGGGGGATTGGGATGGGTCGTGTCAGTCATTTTGCAACATTATATTTTTAAGAAACAGTGAAATTTTATCAAAAAATTAAGAGTTATTCTTAATAACTTTATAAGAGAAATTAGATAACTCTATATTAACCAAAATAACTTTATCAGATAAAAAAAAACCATAATAACTTTATCAGATAAAAAAACAAAAATCATAATAACTCTTATAATATTTCAAGAATATGAGCCCAATTTTTTAATAAAATATTTCTTCAAATTAAATTTAAATATTTTTCAAAATTTTAAATAATTATTTTTTATTTTGTTTCCATAAAAATAAAACAAATTTAAAAATTGTGAGCCTTTCTTATTCGTGGGCTTAAGATGGTCGTCCTTGCAGCCCTGATTTTGTTCACACATTATATAGAAGATTTCAAGTTCGACTCAATTCTAGTAAATATCGAGATTGATAGCTATTATATATAATGTAATCCCCTCCTTAAAATGATTGTATAAGAAATGTTGTAGGTTCAACCATTGCAAAAGAATGAAGTCAATCAGCAATATATACAATCCCATCCTGAATATCCTTACATTATTCTATAACTTTGAGCAACTCTACATACATTTGACTTATCCATACCCTTGCATAATTGTAACACTGTTCAACTCTACGTATATTCGACTAACATGGACGATGAAAATTATTTGTTAATATATTGTGTAACTTAATATAAATTCATCATTAAAATAAAAATATTACTGTAATAAAAATTATTATTCATCCCGTAAAATTTTGCTCTACTTGATACTAACTAATAAAAAATGTCAGATTTTACTCTGAATCTCAATCTGACAGAATCATGACACCAAATTACTTTATTATCTAATCTCCGTAAAGGTAGCCAAAATAGTCACATTTTCCTGCGGTGTTTGATAAATGTCTAATTTTACCTATGACGAATTACGGTGTTTTATCAAACAAGAAAAACTCCGAACACTTGAAAATTTTCACTTTTGACTTGTCATATTTTCGTAACAATATTCTTCTCAATTTTTCACCATGGCCGGGTTTCCTACCTAAATCATATCATGAAAATAATAATTTATATTTATGTTCGCTATATATAAATATCTTAAATAGAATAGTGTTGAGTTTTAATTAAGAATATTGTAGATATTTTTTTTGAGTAAAATATTGTATTCATTGATAAAAAAGAGAGGAGTGCCAAACCCCAAATTACAAAGTCCCAGTAACCAAACACAAGCACTTTCTTCGTTTCCTTCACTAACAAATCAACCATACATTCTGGGGGCTCATCACTCCAAACAAAATTCCAAGACATCGAAAAAATATAAAATTGTTTTAAAAAAACGAAATTTCTTTCATAAATTTTTTAAAAAATGTGATAATATAACCATGTTCTTTGTTTTCGCGCTTACCATGAAAAGGGCTTGTCCGATTGCCAGGATAGCGGCAAGTGGTTTTTCCGTAATTTCTTAATAAATTAAGAATAAATAATAAATAATAAACCAGGTAGCGGTTGCGTGATCGCTTATACGGGTGGGGAAATTATGACGACATATGGGATTTTTTCAATCCGACAAGAGACGCTGCGATGCAGGCGATTGGTTTTTACGCGCGGAGCACATGTTGATACTGTGGCACGGTGCTCACGTGTGGAGATTGAAGAGAGTGGGGGAGGTGGAGTTGGTGGTTTGAGGTTGAGTGGCTACCAAATCTACCGGTGAAGTGGTGAGGACATTCAATCTCCATCAAAAGTTCAAAACACCAGAATCAGAGATGGTTGAGCTACCGGGCCCACAAAAGGGCAATTATAAACAAAGCATATTCTTTATTGTAAAGTCGCAATGAAGATGATACTTCATGTTTTTTTTTTATGATTTTAACATAAAATTTATTTACTTTTTTAAGAATTTACTATGAATTTATAAATAATAGAAAAGACATAAACTGTGAGTTTTTTTTCTTTCCAATTTTCACTTTTCTATTTAATTAATGAATATAGTATGTTTTATTCAAATCAAGGATACGACCCCATGATCCTGAAGGATATGATCCCATGATCTTAGGGGATACGATCCCATATAATTAGGGCATTGACTATCTTAGTTTCTTACAGTTAGTTACATACCTATCCAAGTCAACTGGATTTTTACCTCCATGTATATATGTTACATACACTCTTGAATGAAAATTAAGAAAATTTCACCTACTCTTATTATGGTATCAGAGCAACGACTCTGAGGCAGTTTTCACAACAAGAAGACAACAATTAATCCCTCAGGAGAGAAATACGTGCAGCCCTTGGCATCATAGAAAGCCCTAGAACCATGGGAGAATTCAACTCACCCACTATTTCTCCATTAATCGAATCGCCTTGGTGCAGTCCTTGTGTCACATCTGTTGATGGAAGACAACTACAGCAGCTAAGCACAGTCTATGAATATGGCCCTTAACATCAAGAACAAGATCGGTCTTGTCAATGGAACCATCAAACTACCATTCGACAACCTTCATGAACAATAACAGTGGGATCGTTACTACTATCTTATCAAAACATGGTTGTTGGGATCCATGTCAAAGGAGATATCAAGTAGTGTTGTGCGCTGCAAAGATGCAATAAGTATGTGGCTTGAACTCCAAGAAAGATTCTCACAAACTAATATGGTTCAATTGTACCGAAAGGCGATGTTGCATGTATAATGCTCACTTGTTGTAAAGCCCCAAAAAATTGAGAAAAATGAATTTCTAATAATTAAATGGAAATGACGGTTTTGTCCATAAACGGTCAAATGTTGACTTTTTACCTGGAAACGTTTTAGACAGTTCGTGAGGACCGTTGCGTATGTCTCAAAATTCTGAATCCGTAGATAGGTGATATGCTAAAATCAGAGATCATATTTGTTTGATACGGATCAAAATTTGACTAGGGCATTATGGTAAATTTTTCATGAAGGGTATTTTGGTAATTTTTTTAGAGATATTATTTGATGGTGACATGTGACAGGACCCGTCCCTAGTTTCTGAAAAGAAAAAAAAAACCAGGCCGATCCTACTCACGTCTAACAGCTCTTGTCAGACTAGGGATTTTCTACCAAACTTACTCTTATTAGACATTGGCCAAACAAAATCCATCTTTTGCAGGGTAGCGCCCACATCTAGCCCACTAAACTAACGATTCCACATTTATTACTATGTTTATCACACTGTGCAACATTAAGTTTTTACCACAACTATTATAAGTCTAAGAATACATAATTATTCACATTATCTTGCACAAAAGAGTTATATAGTAACTAAGGTGTCACAATTCTCCTAACGATCAATATCCACTTTTCCATAACCACCCTTTAAGAATACCCAAGGTCTATCCTTTTTCCTTATCACTTTCCATAATTTACCACTTACATTCACATTCAAACATAGTCTCACACACACACACACATAACAAATTAAAGGAAAAGTCCACAATTAACGTTAAATACAGTAAAATAATTAAATATGGATTACTATCTTCTTATAGGATTAATAAGCATAATTAATCTTAAGCAAAAACAATCGTATTAACACTTATTTCTTGTGTTTCCAAATCTTCATGAATTCCATAACCCTTCTATGTCATCATAATTCACCATTAAACTTATTAATATCAACAAAAACCTTAGGTCTAATTCCCATAATTTCCCAAATTAAATACACATTTAGAACATTAACACATAACAATAGACATCCAAAACTATGCCCAATCGAAGTCAGATTAACTCAAGAAATATACCATTGAACTCACAAAATTGTAACGAGAAACTCTCATGTCACAAACGCAGACGCTAGTGCACGCGCTGCCATGAGCTAGCAAAATGTCTCTGCGCGTGGTTGCCACGCACATGTCAATCACCTTCTTCCCCAGGCAGGTAAGACCTGTTTCACTATTTCAGGTTGCTTGACCCACGAGCACGACCTAGCCGTATCTCGATCATTTTACGTCCAAAACAGACGTTCCAATAATCCATTCACTCTTAGGAAGAGCTCTGTGAGGTGTAAACGAGGAAAAGCGTACCTGAAGTCGTAGTCTGATTGTTGGAACAATCAGTCATGGCTTCCCAGTCATCTCGTTGACAGGCCATGCCCCCAACTCGTTTCTTTTGGTCTTAAAAAGGCGGCAAGACCTTGAAGCAGCTACCTAACTACTTGTTTCCCAATTTTCTAGTCCAGAGTTGGGAAACCCGAACTGGAAGCTTATGGTTCCCCCAAACTCTTCATTATCGTGTGTCCTTCCCACGTCCCGATTTCCTCTCCTATTATCCCCTTCCTCATTCTCTCTTCGTTTTCCTTTTTCTATATTTCTTTCCTTCCTAGTTTTCCCCCTCAGTTCTCGGTTTCCTTCTTTTTTCTCACCATTTTCTTTTCTTTCGATCAACCACCAACGAATCCCTCACCCAAACACACATTCATATTTAAAGTTGGTTAAGTCGGTGCATGGAAAATGGGAGGAAAACTTGGGAGTATTCTAGAATAGTCTAGGTTCCTCTTCAAAATGACCAAAATACCCTTGTGACCAAAATGACCAAAATACCCTTGTGACTAAAATGACCAAAATGCCCCTATACGATTTTGAACCACAACATACTTATTCGAACTCATTTTTCGGCTTACCGCCTGCTTATGTACTAAGGGGTTTGAGACCTTCGTAACTGTCCTCACGAAACTTTCAGAAGGTCCCTCAGTCAAAAAGTCGACTTTTTTACCTTTATGAGCAAAATCGTCATTTTTTTTTATTTTCTCTTATTTTTGGGGCATTACAATCTATCCCCCTAAAAAAAAATTGTCCTCAAATTTTTAAAACAAATCCAATCTTATCTTCAAACTCAAATTGGGCAACTAAGTTGCTTAAAAGCAATTAATCTTCTGGTTTATAACTAAATTCACATTAGTTTAGAGTAGATATTAAACTCATCAAGTTTAGAATATTAAATATAATTTATAACTCCTTTCATTGATTAAATTTCATCATTTAGAGGTTAATATTATCCATATTAACCTTAGGGTTCAAGTCCCATATTTTGTGGTAATAAACTTAAATTTAAACATAAGCACAAACCTTTAAACAATCAAAATTGTTCTAACGATGTCCATTTTTCTTGAAACCTATACCATTAGATTCATATAAAAACGTATTACAAAAACATGTTGCACACATCCTCAGATAAGGTTGGACGCGCCCTCACGCGCCGCCTTTTCTCTCTGCGCGTGGTAGCCACGTGCCAATCACAGTCACCTTCAACCCTAGGCGGGTCGACCCATGGGTATGCGAGCAGGGCCCAATCCTGGCGGTCCAACCTGGTCCATGTTTTTTTGTTTTCCCTTACTTTTCTTCCTTTCTACGTCTAATACACTGTAATCATATTCAAAAAGAGTTTTATGTTCTTAAAAGTAGCGAAACTTACCTCATTTTTACCCAGGTCTTTACAACGTTTCGGCCGTCCGTTGTCCCTCTTTATCTAGGCGACTCCAACGTCCAACTCCTCGTTTTCTAGCCGAGAATGGTTATGGAAGTTCACACAACCGTCTAGGATCCTTTCTTTTATGTTAAAAACTCTCGAAGTGGCCTGATCCTCCACGGCTAATCTTGAGCTCTCACAGGTTTGTTCTCGGGTGTAGGTGGAGATACCATATCCCATGACAGGACCCGTCCCTGAAGGACAAAGTTAACCGTGCCTGGTCCTGCTCCCGTCTGACAAGTCAACTGAAAGTCCGAAACTACCCTTCAGCACCTGCCAGACAAGGGATATTTGCGCCTGTGCCTGCTCATACCTCCACCTCTCAAATAGCCTCGATCATCGCGCCACGACCTGAAGGGTCAATAAAACAGAAAAGGTGTGAGTGGACAAAAATGACCTCTTATAAAAACATTTGCCAAAATACATTCTTACCCTCCAGTTTTTACAAACTTGCATGCATATCGTAAAACATGAGTGATAGTTTATACAGTGGACCGATAAAATCAAAACATATTTTCCCATGGTCCATAAAACTCATGTTCACCAAATCAGTTCATGTTATAAAACATCAAATCCCGGCTCTTAGGCCAAAACATGTGAAAACATAATCACCTGGCCACAAAGACCAAAAACCTGTACTCCATACCAGCACGTCATCACAAATAACATCAATCAGCACTAATCACAAGTGCACAATAAATATATCAATCCAATCAATCCGCACTACCCACAAGTGCACAAAATATCACAAATCACATCTGCACTACTCACAAGTGCACAATCAATCAAACTGCACTACCTATAAGTGCTGCACTACGCGTAGGCCAATATCCAGTCACACTCTCGGGAACAGACACCTCTGGGCTCAACCCCCTCGGGCTCAGTCACCTCTGGGCGAACACATCCCCAGGCTCAGACCCATCCGAGTCGTACATCCAGGCTCAGTCTCATCCGAGAAGCTGACTACCATAGGATCAACTCCGGATCCTACAATCACATCCCCCAAGCTCCGGTCGTCTGGGTAACCCCCCTAAGCTCCAACTGTCTGGGAATATCATAATCACAATGAAAACCATCTCGGGAATTACATCCCAAAACATTTCAATCAAATCTTGTCTTCATCCAAAGTCAAGATCATTTCTGACTGGGTCTCAAAGCCCAAAATACCATTTACACATAAACCGTTAAAATCATTTTAAATCAATAAAATAATCCGGAAATCATCATTGACTCGCCAACAAAGCCAAAATATCATTTTAGAAATCATTTAAACTCCGGGCCTAGCCCAAAAGATCATTTGCACGTTCCTCGTAAAACGTGTCCAAAAGACTGATTAAAATAATCATAAAATCACAATAAATCATTAATTTCACAATTTCACAAGTGACTCCAAATCCGAGTCAAAATCACTATTCACTTGGGTTCTCATGCCCAAAATATCATTATCACGCAAATCCATGCGTTGCAACCTCTGTTGCCATTTTCACGTAAATCCACGAAATTGAGCATTGACTCATTCCCGAGTCACCACATCATTTTTCAATCCATGACTCAATAATCCGAGTCCAAACATTATTTTCAATTAATATTCAATCCCGATATTCGGGACGGGTCATTACATCCCAGCCTTCTTTTGGTCATCCCCTCTTCCTCTTTCTCTTCTTTTCTTCTTTCTTTCTGGTTCTCCCTTATTCTCTCTAGTTTTCTTTCCTTTGTTTCACCTTTCTCCCTCTCGGCTACCACCCACCAACTTCCCTACTTTGCACACACACACACACACACACACACACACACACACACACACACACACACACACACACACACACACACACACACACACACACACACACACACACACACACACACACACACACACACACACACACACACACACACACACACACACACACACACACACACACACACACACACACACACACACACACACACACACACACACACACACACACACATATTTATAATGAACTAAGTCAGTGGAAAAAGTGAGGGAGGGAAAAACGAAGAGATTTCTAGACTATTATAGGTTTCTCTTCCAAAATGACCAAAATACTCTTATGACCAAAATTATCAAAATACTTCTAGTTATTTTTTATTCATAACGAATCTATTCGATCTTTGATTTCGAAGTACCAGCTTTCTATGAGTTTACGAGCCTGAGACCTTTATAACACTCCTCACAAAGTATCTAGAAAATGTGTAGGTCAAAAAGTCAACATTTGACCTTTAGGGGCAAAACTAACATTTTTTATTTTTCTCAAATTTCCAGGTCGTCACCACCCTCATTCAATATTTGGAACAATAACTGATATCTCGACTCCCTGTCTCTTCTCGGGCCCTAGTTCCATCTTTCGACTCTATTCGAGTTCTAATGTGATATCTTGAGTCATTCCAAGTCCTAATTTGATATTTTGTAATCCATGCCACCACTGGTATGCCTAGTCGCCAAGCAGGAACATCGTTTGGCGTACCACATCCTATAGAGAATCTCTCAGCACCTCAAAACCTCAAATACTTCATCCAACCGAGAAAGACATGCATTTTTCTTAATCAAATAAAACAAATTGATCAAACTTAATCAATTTCAACAATTGCAAATCCTCAAAAGTTTTTTTGTTACCCAAAAGCTCGTCTTTTTGGAAAAACATGTCTCTTTGATCTAGGATCAAGATTCAGTTTTCCTCTCATTCCTTCTCAATTCTTACTCCAAGAACACTAAACTTTCCTCCAAATCCAACTTACAACCCAAGTTTACTTCTGGAGATTTTGCGACTACCATACTTTATCCGGACTTGCTTCTGCAACTTGTTTTGAAGGCTACTTAACACCCCCTCATTTTGACTACCTTAAACCAGTCTTTGAGACTCTCACAACCTCACTCCCTGATGTGATCATGTCTTTTTATTGCTCTGCCATTACCTTGATACGATTTCCAACGGATTTTATCCAGTTAATGGTCTCTCGACTAAAATTGCCAACCCATGGTTAGTCTATAGATATTTTACTTCCTGCATTTGTAATTCCATTCATCATGCTAATATTTAATCATTTTATTTTCTAAGTACTTGCACTCCTTTTGTCATTTTCTACAATCGGTTTCTTCAAGTTTGATTTCGATAACTAGAATATACCAACCAATGAGTCCTATGGCAGCATAAGTTGTAGAACCATATTCGTGTTCTGATTTAGTATTCAAATTGTCTAAATTGAAAAGGTTGATTTGAACGAAGGTTCTTGGGCCCCAATTCATAACCCATTTGTAACCTTGTCTAGCAGCTTCTATTTGTGGCATGCCTACTTTGAAGACAACTAGAAGGTTAAGTTAGCTGGACCAACCCACCTAGGGTAGGATTATGATACCATGGCCCAAGGCTTTTAGCCTCCCCACTTGCCCTAATCACTTACACTGCACCCTACTACATCAGACTACAACGAAGAGATCCCCCACACTGAAATACCTACGTATCTGCTCCTTTAGAAGCGAACCACTGAATGGCGACTTCGGATTCTTCTACGACAACATTTTGGGTACAAACACCTAGCCATGGTTTCAAAAAGAAATTAAACAAGCTAGAGATAGTTAACTCAAGTTATGATCACTAAATCGAGATTCGTATTTGCACCCATTTAAGAGTCATCAGTATCTTTAGTACCCGTCTGTTTGCCACGAATTAGATTCCACGTTATCGTTCACCTGTGCTCGCTCGAATACTAGTTAAATAACTTGTCTTTGAATTTTAGAGGACATGAGGTGACCATGTTGAGCGTGCAGCCTTCAAATGGATGTGGTGCACAAGCGACACTTGGATACCCAGCGTATTATGTGCTTATGACTCGTGTGACTTGGGAGCTAGTTAATGGGATACACTTGTGCTATTTTTGGTGTTATGGGATGATATCTTGCTATGTATTAATATATTATTATTATTATTATTTTCATAAAACATTAATATTTGACTTTTATATCGCGAAGGTAACCGTTGGGTTTCTTTCCAAAACTTAGGGGTATAACATGTTTTTAACTTACTGATTTACACTAAAATAACTTATAAGGTCCACTCAACTTTTTTTTGTACCCTTCATGTCTTGTGGTACTACGCACTTATCAATAAGGAGTTCTTAGTTGCTACTCTGACTTTCACATTGACGTCTTGGGGTGTGATCGTCCGGAAACCGGGGTAACTCGGGTTGTTAGTAAGCTTTAGTATACTATGCTCCGAACTTGCGTTATTGCGGGGTGATTTGCTAAATTTTTTTACTATTCATATTTTCACATGACCTTCTAAAACTCATTGTTTTAAACTTTTGGCTTTTGTCATATAAATGTTGTCGTTCAGATGTCGTCCAACATACTTCAATTTTGACGTCCTTGTGAATTTTTAGGATGTGTTAGACTACACATCTATGCATTTACGATATGTGCATTTATTAGAATGTTAGCTGATAGGTGATCAATTATGCATTATTTTATACCCTTTATACTTGATTTTTAATATTAAAATAATAAATAATTCGAGAAAATAATTTATTTTGTGGGATTTTTACAGAAATAAATAAAGTTTGGAATTTGGAGCGTTTTGGCGAAAAAATCGTCTCGATCGGAGTTCGAACGAAGAAATTATGGACGAAATTCGGTGCAATTATATTAATTAATTTTTAAATTAAAAATTCAATTCCAGCCCAAATTTATATTTGATCCAAGCCCCAAAATTGGCCCAAGCTACAGCCCAATCCATTTCTCTAAGCCCAGTCGCTCGGCCCAGCCCAAAATTCTTGCAGCCCGGGTGTAACCAGAGACAAACGTCGGCATGCGCTTATCGTTTTTGGCTTCTCACATCGGCGCGCGTTCCCCGAATCTTCTAACCCCAGCTCAGCAGGTGTGCGACAACCTCCATGCTTTCCTCAGCGTGTCAGCCGCTGATTTTCCTTGTCATTGTCAGCGGCTACCTACCGAATTAAGAGTCTGAATTTCAGCTGCTCTTCGCTGATCCCATTTCTTGCAACACAACTATCTCAACTGCTCCTTTTGCACCAGTTTTCTAGCTTCTTTTATGATTTTCCAGCAACAACCCATCCCTAATTTCATCATTAATTATCATTTTTCATCATTGCAATTGTATTTATTTTTATTGAAATTTTATTTATTTTATTTTATTTTTGGTAGTTTTTTCTCCTTATAAATAGGGGTTCATTTCACTTGTTTTGGGGGAGTTGGTTTTGAGACACATTGTGAGCCTTCTTTAGGAGAAATTATGGCAAAATATTTCCAATACAAATTCTAAGAGTTCAAGTCCGAATTTCCCTTGTTTTATCTTTTCCATCTTCATAAGGTTCCAGCCATTATTCGGTGTTCCTTGTGAAAAACAATCCATTGTTTTCATCCATTCCGAAAGTGTAACATTTGTTCTCCATCCTCTTAAACTCTTTTATTTGTTATTAGTTCTATTTATAATGCAATATATGTGTTGATTTTTCCTTTCTATCTTTTATGAAAATTGAATATAATCTCCATGTGTTTTACTTTCTAAAAATAATTTACTTCTTACATTTTAGAGCTTAATCTTCATTTCGAAACTAAATGTTGATCCGCTATTTGAGGCATTTAGAGTAGAGTTGAAGAGATTTAATGTATGACTGCTGTTCGGCGCATTAAATCACAAACTTAAGGTAAATCATATTATAAGTAAAAATTCGTTGTTTGGTGCATTTATAATATGAAAAATGTTTGAAGAAATATGAGTTTGTGAAGGTAAGATTTCGTGATTAATTCGAATATTTAAAAATGCTAGTGTGTTGGTAAATTTTATGTTAAAGAAAAGTCCACTTGTATTTGTATGATTACAATCCCTAAAAACCCATCATCTCTATTCTTTTATTCATTTATTCTTTAATTAATTTATTATCTATTTATATATTCATTAATTCATTAATTATTTTATTATTTTATTATTCATTATTCTTTTTAACTAATATATTATTAATATTCCCGATTAAGAACGATCCATATTTACCAATACTACAACTACACAAAAAGGGTTTAAATTGCATAATACTTAAATTACGTGTTTAATTTAATGCGTAGTTTGGACGTTATCAAATTTTGGCGTCGTTGCTGGGGAGTTTAAAAATTGATAACACCCAAACTACCCATTAAATTAAACACGTAATTTGAGTATTATGCAATTTAAACCCTTTTTGCGTAGTTGTAGTATTGGTAAATAGATATCGTTCTTAACTGGAGAAATTAGGGAATATTAATAATATGTTAGTTAAAAAGAATAATGAATAATCAAAGAATAAACTAATGAATGAATTAATGAATATATAAATAGATAATAAATTAATTAAAGAATAAATGAATAAAAGAATAAAGATTGAGGGGTTTTAGGGATTGTAATCATACAAATACAAGTAAAAACATATATAAACTAATTATATTTCTATTTTAACCTATATAAAAGTGGACTTTTCTTAAACATAAAATTTACCAACACACTAGCATTTGTAAATAGTCGAACCAATCACGAAATCTTACATTCACAAACTTATATATTTCTTCAAACATTTTTCATATTATAAATGCACTGAGCAGCGGATTTTTACATATAATACGATTTACCTTAAGTTTGTGATTTAATGCCCTGAACAGCGGTCATATATTAAATCTCTTCAACTATACTCTAAATGCCCAGAACAACTGATCAACATTTAGTTTCGAAATGAAAATTAAGTTCTAAAATATAAGAAGTAAATGATTTTTAAAAAATAAAACACATGGAGATTATATTCAATTTTCACAAAAGATAGAAAGGAAAAACCAACACATATATTGCATTATAAATAGAACCAATAACAAATAAAAGAGTTTAAGAGAATGGAAAGCAAATGTTACACTTTCGGAATGGATGAAAACAATGGATTGTTTTTCACAAGGAACACCGAACAACGGCTGGAACTTTGTGAAGATGGAAAAGATAAAACAAGGGAAATTCGGATTTTGAACTCTTAGAATTTGTATTGGAAATATTTTGCCATAGTTTGTCCTAAAGAAGACTCACAATGTGTCTCAAAACCAAGTCCCCCAAAACAAGTGAAATGAACCGCTATTTATCGGGAGAAAAAGCTACCAAAAATAAAATAAAATAAATAAAAATTACAATAAAACTAAATACAATTGCAATGATGAAAAATGATGATTAGTGATGAAATTAGGGATGAGTTGTTGCTGGAAAATAATAAAAGAAGCTGGAAAACTGCTGCAAAGGGAGCAGTTGAGATAGCTGTGTTGCAGGAAATGGGATCAGCAGGGAGCAGCTGAAATTCAGACTCTGAATTCGGTAGATAGCTGGTGACAATGACAAGGCAAATCAGCGGCTGACACGCTGAGGAAAGCATGGAGGTCGTTGCACGCCTGCTGAGCCGAGGTCAGACGATTCGGCGAACGCGCGCCGATGTGAGAAGCCAAAAACGGTATAATCAAACCTTATTACCTTGAAAGAGACTCAACAATTTTTTTTCTTTCTTCTCCTTGAAACATGTGCCAATAATGCAACAATATTAGAGTAAGTAAATCGACATAATTCACATAAAATTCTTCAAAACATTATTATTATTATTATTATTATTATTATTATTATTATTATTATTATTTCTTCACACTATCTTGATGTCTTCAACCGAGTCCTTGGAATAAGGGTGAAAGATGTCTATACTAAGTTCAAGTGTTTAGATAATCATGGTGATGAAAGAAAGGTTTAATGTGGGCTCAAAGGGGTTAAAACTAAGGGGGTGGCACCTTGTGCGCACAAAATAGGGAACATGGATGTTTGAATTTATGGTGTTAACCCTAATGCCTTAATCATATCCAAAATCAGAGAGTTTATTGACTTAAAAGCTTTGAAAATCACATAGAATAAGTTCTAGTACTCTAGAGTTCATTAAGATCTATTGCAAGTAGTTATGAGACATATGTATATCAATTCAAATGATTCACACTTATCTTAACATGCTTGTTTATGTACCAATTTACATGCATTATCTACAAGTTATAACACTTAATCACAAAGTATTAACAAACAAATTCTAGTTGTAGTGATCATCTTTATATCCATTGTCAGGATCCACCCCTAATCCCCCGGGATTAAGAGCTAAATCCCGATCTCGTCTAACTTACGCATGACACGAAGGTTAAACAGACGTCCAACCTCCATGTGACACGTAAGTTGGACAAGGGATTGTTGATCAAACCCTCCTCAAAGTATACGGGCTTTACAGAGTGCGTCGAAACTACTGTGGATCTCGGGTGTGATGTCTCCGTTATTCTCGACCAACAGCCCGCACCGCAACAACCTGGAGGGTCTCGAAAACACGAAAAGACTGTGAGTGGACAAAAATGAAGAATAAGTTTAAAATAGTTAACAGAAAACACAATCACATTTATACCCTCCGTTTCAAAAACAAATGCATGCATATCAAAGTCATGTTATAAAACCATGTACGAAAACCAAATACATTTTCCTTTTTCTCAAATCCCGGGCCTCAGCCCAAAACCATCGAAATACCTTGTTGAAAACCATATCATATTTCCATTCACCGAACCTGCTGGATCTATCCGAGTCTTTAAACTCAATCCAGGCCTCAATATAATCCGAGTCTTTAAACTCAACAGGCCTACGGGGGAAATATCAATATCCGAGTCTTTAAACTCAATCCGGGTCTTTAAACCCAATCCGGACCCGCCCCCCCTCAAACATAATTTGGGTCTTTAAACCCAATAACCAGATCCAGCAAATCCAATCCAAAACCGTTTGAAAACCTTTTTCCATTTCCGAATCTGAATCCGCAATCTCATCAAGATCCCGAATCCAAACTCATAACTCATATCCACCTCCTTTCCAGATCCGAGTCCGCAACCATCATTCCGTAAGCCGGCATCCGGAATATCCATTCTGAACCCAAACCCGGAATCCACTTCCAAGTCCCGAATCGAATCCCGAATCATCATCCGAAATTCCGATTAAAAAACCCAAATCTCATTTCTCAAAACCACTTTTCTGAACTGGGCTTCATGCCCGAAAACCCTTTTCCGAAAACACTTTTCCGAAATCCTTTTACTTCCTTTGAAATCAAATCATTAAAACCAGGTTCAAATCACAATATCCATCAAATCTCGTAAAACGTGAAATATCGTCATTTCCTCGAAAAACTTGCACAAACCGTAAACCATCACAATCATAAATCAAATCATAGAATCAAGTATAGAAAACATATAAAAACATATATGCATGCATCAAGAGTTAGAAAGCAAAGTCCACTCACAGACCATTCAGACGTCGCCTCGATACGCGTGCACTTACGCCGTTCCCGGCCATTCTGCTATCCTCAGCTTTCCCGTACCTGTCCAAATCCTATACCAAGGTCACTAACTACTTCACAAAGGTCATACTAAAGCCGCATAATTTTCCCGTATTTTTGGCTATTTTTAACCTAGCCCTAAAACCTTCGGACAACCCGAAACATATCGAGCAGATGTCTGATTGACTCGAAACCAGCGCCAAAATGTTCGTTACATCGAATACTTTAAAAGTCATGTTGGAAAATTCCCCATCTCTATTCTCATGTTTCCAGCCACGGTTGTCCTTTGTTCCACTTCCATTGGCTTCCTTTTATCGTCCACAACCTTACCTAAAGAACCAATTGAATCAATTTTCACTGAATCACACCTTACCATTTTCGAATTCAAAGCTACCATTTACACAGTTTTGCATTTACCGCCCCTAAAAAGGCTCGAAAATGGGCAAGATCGACTCCTAGTGTCCTCTAGATTGTCCTTTGATCAATCACTTGAGCTTACTCATCCTTCACTTGGTTCCATTAACTGCAAATTCGAACAGGGGACTTCTCTGTTTCTGGGTTTATCTCACCTCTCACACCTCTCTTCACGCAGTCTTTCTCTAAAACACAAACACTCAAGTCTCAGACACGACTCAGAGTACTCACTCACCAAGCCCCTGGACTCCCACGACTCACACACAACAGAAGGGTGATTTTGTGCTTACTCTGTCTCTGTTTTTCCTCAGTTCACGATTTAAACCCAGCACAAACGATTAAAGTGTAACCGTGAAAGTGGCTAGAAGCCACTAGACTTAGTCCAGGTGTCCTCCAACCTATGGTCCACACTCCCTGATGCAGCCAAGTGTCCCTTGATCACTGGGCATCAATCCCTAGGCACAAAATGACCAAAATGCCCCTATGAGTCCAAATTACCATTTTGCCCCTCACCTTTCTAGAACCACAACTTAACCGTCCGACGTCCGATGACAGCGTGCCGCTTGTCGTTGTACTCAGGACGTCGAGTGTAACGACTCGTCCCGGGAGTCAGGATTAGTAAAGTGATTAGTAACATATTAGTGAGTCTAATTGGTGTTTAGTTGGTTACTTTTGGCCTGTTAGTGTAGAATGACAATTTTGCCCCTAGTTTGGGCAAATTGTTGACTTTTAGTTCGAGCGGTCAATTGGACATTGAACGATGACCGTGGCGTAGTTTGGGACGTCACGAGTAAGTAGACAGGTGGTACGCCCGATTCCGACATCCGAGGAGGAAGTTATGATGTTCGAAAGTTTGAGGGCATTACCGTAATTTGGTTAAAATAGGGGGAAAAGTTGACTTTTAGTACAATCGGGTTTTTACGCGTAGACTGAGGACTGTTAGGTAGATCTCGTCGTCCTGAGTTCAACGACAGGCGGCATGTCTTCATCGGACATTAGACGGGCAAGATACAGGTCTAGAACGGCGAAGGGCAAAATGGTAATTTTAGTTTACAGGGGCATTTTGGTCTTTTGGTGCATTGGGATTTGGGCCAATCTAATAAGGCCATGTGTACAAGAGTGATTGGGATATTTTTGGGTTGGACCACAGGATTGTGGACATGTGGGGTGTGTGTAGTGGCTTTTAGGTTGCACGAGTAAGAACTTAACCGTGTGTGTGTTAGGAGTGTTCGAAGAGGGAGAAACAGAGTGAGGTTTGAGAGGGAAATTGATCGGGTTCTGGGTGAGTGTGTGAGTGCTTGAGTGTGTGAGTGTGATTAGGGGAAGGCTGAGAATGCAAGGAAGGTGGTGAGAGGAATTGAGAAGTCGAATGACTGTGTGAGCAGGGTGTGAGTTTCTCAAGAAAACAGAGAGGGAGTTTGGTGGGGTGCTACCGGGTTTTGATCAAAACGGTCGAGTGGTGGTGTTCAGAGGACGGAGGAGGACCTGAGGAGCTGAGGGGACACCTAGGGACATGGCGGAGCCACGGCGGTGAGCGACATGTGAGGTAATTTCAAATTCCTCTGTTTTTCCGTTTTGTTTCAATTTGAAAGTCGTGAAGTTAGGGGCTGAGTCGAGGTGTTTGGTGAGTTCTAGTGGACTCAGTAAGGTCTTAAGGAGCTCGAGGGTTCGAAGCCGTGACGAGGGATTGCACGGGTGGCCGGGAGCAAGAACAAGGATGTTCAGGTGGTTTTTGTTTTGAGTTGGGACGGTGAGATGTAAGCCGTGATGTCGTGTTTGGTTGAGGGGAATGGATTTCTAGGATCAAGAAGAAGCTATTGGTGGAAAGAGGGACTGAATTGGTTGCAGGTTGACGGAGAACCGATCACGCCGGTTCAGACCGGCTGACCATCGAAGACGATGATGAACAGTACTCTGTGTGCAGGCGCGTGAGGCCCACGCGCAGCCACTTTGGGCGGCGCGTGGGACGTTTTCTGGGGAAACTTCCAACTAGGTTTTTGGTCTAGATGTTGTAACGAATCTTTTGGGCTAGGTTTCGGGTTAATCGGACGTCGTTTTAGGTTAGTTCTACGAGGGCGAAGGTTTAGGGTCTCGGTTAGCTACGTTTAAAACCTGGAGAATTTCGTAGGAAATTAGGAGAACCTTCATTAACGTGTTAGTGATGTAGTATGGTGACTTGTGACAGGATCAGGAATCCCCGAGATGGACGAGGAACGTGCGGAACGTACGGGACGCGAGTGACGTACTCGGGAACTGTGAGTGAACCCCTTCTCTATAACTGAGCATGCATAACTGCTTTTAATTACTTGTTTTACGGTTTTATATGTGATTTCATGGTCATTTGAATATGCTATAACTGTTTTACTTAATTTCATATTTTTCGAGAAATTACGTATTTGACACGTTTTACGAGAAACGCTTGATTTACGATTATGATGCCATGATTTCGGGATTTCGATCTATTCTTGATTTTCAATGATTATAAATGGATTTGAGACATGATTTGATGATCAAGGGTTTTCGGTTTAGAATCGGATTTTGGTAAGCAGAATTTGGTTTTAAAGTTGAAAAGTGGAATTCCGGATTTGAGTTCGGAATGACGGTTCTGGATGCCGGAAGGGCATCAGACCAGTGATTTCAAATTCGGGTTTGGATATGGATTTAGAAATGGTTTTCAAATGGTTTTGGATTGGATTTGCTAGATCTAATTATTGGGTTTAAAGACCTGGATATTATGATTGACGGGGGACGGGCCCGGATTGGGTTTAAAGACCCGGATTGAGTTTAAAGACTTGGATATATTGATATTTCCCCCGTAGGCCTGTTGAGTTTAAAGACTCGGGAGTTTAAAGACTCGGATTATATTGAGGCCTGGATTGAGTTTAAAGACTCGGGAGTTTAAAGACTCGGATAGGTCCAGCAGGTTTGATCAGATAATGATGACTTGGATTTATGTTTTATCGTACTGTTTTCATGATGCCTATTTTGTGAATTATAAATGTTTTTATGATGATTACTATGTGATTTATAGCTGTGTTTAGTTAATGGGTTATGCATGCATGTTTTCAAAACAGAGGGCTAAAACCCTGGTTTGTTTATGAAATGGTTTTCGAAACTTTCATTCTTTCTGGTCCACTCACACTTTCTATTTTTAATTGCCCTCCAGGTCGTGGAGCTAGCGCGGGGGTTGACGTTGAGGCAGCGTCGGAGGCATAGAATACTCAAGAGTTTTCCCGGAGTGTTTCCAATTTTCCTTTGTGCGTGTACTCTGTGTATCGGTTTTTGTTTTCTTTGTTTGGTACTATGCTCTGTGTAACGGTTGACTTTGGATGTTTTAAATTCTCCTGCGTCTGGCAATGTAATTTGTGGTTTTCGCGAGGTTGTTTCGGTCTTTTTTGTTGGGTTGTCAGACGGGAGCAGGGTTCACCTCGGTTATCGGGGTGATAATCGGGGTGGGTCCTGACATCGAGACCTATCTAACAGTCCTCGGTTCGCGTGAAGAAAACGTGTCGTGCAAAAAGTCAACAAATTCCCCTCTTTTAACCAAATTACAGAAGTGCCCTCAACTTTCCGAACATCATAACTTCCTCCTCGGATGTCGGAATCGGGCGTGCCACCTGTCTACGGACTCGTGACGTCCCGAACTACGTCACAGTCATTGGTCAGTGCCCAATTGATCGCCCAAACTAAAAGTCAAACTTTTGCCCATTCCAGGGGCAAAATCGTCCTTCTGCACCAAAGTCCAAAGGTAACCAACTAAATACCAATTAACCTCACTAGTCCGCTACTAATCACTTTACTAATCCCGACTCCCGAGACGGGTTGTTACATCCATAACATACTTATTTCCCTTCATTATTATTATTGACAGGTTAAGGGACAACTTAAGACTCGTAAAAAATAAAAACGAAAAAGACTCAAGAAAGCCGATTTTTTTTTTGGGGAAACTTAATAAAATAATTTAATTGCAAAATAAAAATTGTAAACCATTCCCCCACACTTCAATTCTACATTATCCTCAATATAAGAAATTAGAAAGTAATTTAAGCATAGAATTAAAGGAAGGAAGATGATTTACGAAAATGAAATAAGAAAATCATTAAATAAATAAAGTAAAAGAGAGTGAAGGGTTGAAAGAAAGAAAATCTACGTTGATGACTCCTTCACAACTAGGGAATACATTGGATTGTCTCCCAACAAGCGCTTGAAGTTTAATTTCCATCTAGCCTAGACCAAGTGCTTCATCCTGTTCATCCGATGGGACGTCGCATCACTCTTTCTGACTCCGCATCGTGTTCTCCAATTGCCTCGATGTAAGGCTTCAATCTGTGGCCATTGATCTTGAACTCTTTTCCAGTTCCAACATGTTTGATCTATATGTCTCCATGGACAAACACATTAGTAACAACAAAAGGACCTACTTATCTAGAACATAACTTACCAGGAAAGAGTCTAAGCTGGGAATTGAATAACAAAACTTTTTGGCTAATGTCAAACGTTTTACTCTTGATCTGCTTGTCATGAAATACCTTAGTCTTCTCCTTGTAGATCAGAGTGTTTTCGAATGCATCATTCCTGATTTCCTCAAGCTCACTCAGCTGGAGCTTTCGATGCAACCCGTCGTCATCTAACTTGATGTTGAAAGTCTTAACAGCCCATCATGCTTTGTGCTCCAGTTCCACCGGAATGTGGCATGCTTTTTCCATAGACCAACCTATAGGGTGACATCCCTATAGGAGTTTTGTAAGCCATCACGTATGCCCAAAGTGCATCATCCAACCGTTGGCTCCAATCCTTACGACTAGGGCCCACGGTTCTCTCGAAAATCTTCTTGATCTCCCTATTACTGACTTCAGCCATTCCACTCGTTTGAGGATGGTAAGGTATAAAGGCTCTATGAGTGACACCATACTGTTTCATTAAAGCTTCAATGGTCTTGTTGTAGAAAGGACTTCCTCCATCACTTACTAGGACCCGTGGGATCCCAAACCTGGAAAGAATGTTAGTTCTGAGGAAATCTGCAAGAGTTTTAGAGTCATTAGTCCTGGTGGCCTTAGCTTCCACCCATTTTGATACATAATCAACAACAAGTAAGATATAGAGATAGCCATTACACTGAGGAAATGGACCCATAAAATTGATACCCCAAACATGAAATATTTCAACAGTTAAAACATAATGTTGTGGCATTTCATCCCTTTGTCCTAAGTTTCCTGATCTTTGACATTTATCACATGCTAAACAAAATGAATGTGGATCTTTAAACAGTGTGGGCCAATATAATCCAGATTCTAGAATTTTAAGTGCAGTTTCTCTAGATTCAAAGTGACCTCCACAAGCATGGTTATGACAAAATTCTAGGACTGACGTATGTTCAATATTAGGGACACATCTCCTAATTAGTAAATATGCACAGTGTTTCCATAAATAAGGTTCATCCCAAACATAGTACCTAGCATGCTTCTTGAGTTTATCTTTCTGTGCACGAGTGAGTGGTAGGTAGCTGCTTGGTGTCTAAGTAATTGACAATATCAGCATATCAAGGAGTACTTATCTCGATTCCGAAAAGTTGTTCATCCGGAAACATCTCTTGAATTACCACATGATCTCGTTCATGTACCATGCGACTCAAGTGGTCAGCTACCACATTTTCTATACCTTTCTTGTCCTTAATCTCGATGTCAAACTCTTGAAGAAGAAGAATCCATTAGATTAGCCGTGGTTTAGCTTCCTTCTTGGCCAGGAGATACTTCAGTGCTGCATGATCAGTGTAAATAATTACTTTAGTTTGAAGTAAATAAGAACGAAACTTATCTAAAGCAAACACAATAGCAAGCAACTCCTTCTCAGTAGTGGTGTAGTTCATTTGGGCCTTATTCAAAGTTCTGGATGCATAGTATATGGTGCAGGGCTTCTTGCCTCGCCTTTGTTCGAGCATGGCACCAACTGCATAATCAGAGGCATCACATATTAGTTCAAATGGGAGGACCAATCCAGGGCACAAAGAATAAGAGTAGTGGTTAAAATATTTTTAAGCTTATCGAAAGCTTCCTGACAATCATCATCAAAGACGAAGTGACACGACCCACCCTCAATCCCCCGTGATCAAGGGTTAAGTCATGCTCTCGTCTAACTTACGCGTGACACGAAGGTTAAACTGACGTCCAACCTCCATGTAAGACGTAAGCCAGGCAAGGGATTTCCAAACAAACAGTCCACAAGTTCCGAACTTCCCAGAGCGTGCAGAATCTACTGTGGATCGCGTGTGTGATGTCTCCGTCTCTCTCTACCAACAGCCTGCACTGCAACAACCAGGACGGTATCGAAAACATAAAAAAAAAACCTGTGAGTGGATAAAAATAAAGGATAAGTTTAGAAAACAGTTCATAAGAAATTACATTTCTACCCTCCGTTTCAAAACCAATGCATGCATATAAAACCTGTTCATTTCCGAGATAATCAAAACCATTTATGCCAACCGAAATCATTTCCTTTTCTTAAATCTCGGGCCTCAGCTCAAAACCATCAAAAGCCATCTCATCCGGGTCATAGCCCAAATCACTGGAAAACCATTAGTGAAAACCATCATTATTAAACATCATCAGGTTATCTTCGAAAACCCAAAACACATTGAAAACACATTTCCTTCCATTGAACGTGCTGGATCTATCCAAATTTTTAAACTCCCGAGTCTTTAAACTCTATTCAGGCCTCAATATAATCCGAGTCTTTAAACTTCCGTGTCTTTAAACTCAATAGGCCTACAGGGGAAATCACAATATCCGAGTCTTTAAACTCAATCCGGGTCTTTAAACCCAATATGTGCCCGTCCCCGTCACATATCATATCCGGGTCTTTAAACTCAATAACCAGATCCAGCAAATCCAATCCAAAACCATTTAAAACCATTTCCAAATCCATGCCCAAATCCGAATTCGAAATCACCATTTCGAATTCCAAGCCGAATTCGAAATCACCATTTCGAATTCCAAGCCGAATTCGAAATCATCATCCCGAATCCAAATCCAGAATCATATCCATACTTCATTTCCAAATCCGAATCCGAAACCATCATTCCGTAAGCCGGCATCTGGAATAACCATTCTGAACCCAAATCCGGAAATCCACTTTCAAGCTCCAAAACCGAATCCAGAATTGTCATCCTAAAATCCGTTTCCAAAACCCGAAATCACGTTTATCGAAACCACTTTTATGAACTGGGCTTCAAGCCCGAAATCACTTTTCCAAAATCCACTTTAAATCATTGAAATCAAATCATATTTAAAATCCCAAAATCATAGTATCGAAAAGTTTATCAAAACACAGCAGAAAATCATATATCGTAAAATGTCATATCTCGTAAAACGTGTACTTCCGTAAATATCTCGAAATACGTGAAAAACCGTAAATCATCAAGCTCATAATCATAATCATAGAAATCATGTATAGAAAGCATATAAAACATTTATGCATGCATCATAAGTTGAAAGCAAAGTCCACTCACAGACCGTTTACGCTGCTGCCTCGATACGCATGCACTTATGTCGTTCCCTGCCAATCCATTATCATCGGTTTTCCCAAACCTGTCCAAATCTCATAATAAGGTCACTAACTACTTCACAATGTTCATACTAAAGCCCCGAATTTTTAACTATTTTTGAACGAGCCCTAAAACTTTCGGACATCCCGAAACATATCGAGACGATGTCCGATCGACTCGAAACTAATCCCAAAATGTTCGTTACATCGAATACTTTAAAAGTCATGTTGTAACCATCCTCAAAAACCGTGCCACAAGCGCCGCCCAAAGCGGCTGCGCGTGGGCCTCGCGCGTCAGCACTGTTCATCTTCAACCTCTCGCTGAACCGGGTCCAGACCGGTTCGGTTCAGGCTGGTCCAGTCGAACCGAAAGTCACGGTTCGATGTTCTAATTCGTCCAATTCAACTCCAATTCCTCCCATTTTAATTCCTAAAGCTTCCTTACATGATTTCCTATTAATCTGCATATTTAAACACTGAATTGAAGGCTAAAACATACCTCCCTGAACCGTGATCAAACCTTCAAAATTCCTGCTCTGGTTCTGGCCACCACATGTCACTAATGATCACATTCTTGATTCCTATCGACTCCTTTAACCTCCAGACTTCACATCCAAACATTAAAACTCATTACTAACCATAAATTCAAGTTTTACCATTTTAAACCGAAACAGGACATGTTCGGGTTGTCACCACTTACCGTCGCCGTCGTGCACGACTGTGGCCTCTATCATCCTCGTCTTGTCTCCCTTACACTCTTTCCTTCACAAACTAACCTCATCAGATAAAAATCGAGGGGGTCGTGTGGGTTGGATTCACGGTAACTCTGCTTCCTCACGGGTTTCTAGCCACCCTCCACGGCTGTTCCTCACCGTGGCACCACCACCACCTGTCTCAGTATCTAAGCTTTCATCTTCCTACACACGCTATGCAGACTTGATGAAGATCGAAGGGGGTGGGTTCTCATTTTGTACGAACACGCACTTTGTTTTTTTTTTCTTTCAAATCGTGCAAACCCATTTAAACAAAACTGAAATATTATGAGAGACGGTGATGAGGGTTCTACAGGCCTCCAGATTGGGCCAGGTGTCCACCATTCTGTGGGTAAGACTCCCAAGAGCAGCCATGTATCTAAATCCAACTGGGCACAGATCCCAATGCAACCAAATGGCCATTTTACCCCTGCCTTGCAAAATTACCATTTTACCCCTCGTGCATTTAGATCAATAATTAATTCGTCTGAAGTCCAATGATGGTGTGCCGCCTGTCGTTGTACTCAGGGGATCGAGACCTACCTAAAGGTACTCGAATTATGTGAAAAGTCCATGTGGTTAGAAAAGTCAACAAATTGCCCATTTTCAACCAAATTACCAAATTACCCTCGAACTTCCGAACATCATAACTTTTTCATCGAATGTCGGAATCGAACGTGCCACCTGTCTATGAACTCATGACGTCCCGAACTACGTAACAGTCATCGGTCAAATTCTATTTGACCCCTCGAATTAAAAGTCAACCGTTTGCCCAATTCTAGGGGCAAAATCGTCATTTTGCACCGTCCGTCCAAAAGTATCCAACTAAGCACGGATTAACTTCACTAATCTATCATTAACCACTATTCTAATCCCATTTTACGGGACGGGTCGTTACACGAAGGGTGCCTCTTTCTGAAGCAATCGGCATAAAGGCCTTACAATGTGGGAAAAGTCCTTGATAAATCTTCTATAGAAACCTGCATGACTAAGAAATGAACGAATCTCTCTCACAGAAGTGGGAGAGGGTAAGTGCCACACAATATCAACTTTAGATTTATCAACTTCGATTCCTTTCTCAAAGACAATATGGCCTAAGATTATCCCTTGTCTAACCATGAAATGACATTTTTCCCAATTAAGCACTAGATTAGTTTCAACACATCTTTGTAAGATAAGTTCTAGGTGTTCTAAACATCCGTCAAAACTATCCCCAAAGACACTGAAATCGTCCATAAATACTTCAATTATTTTTTCGACATATTTAGTGAAAATAGAAAGCATGCATCTTTGGAACGTACCTAGGGCGTTGCATAAACCGAAGGGCGTTCTTCGATAGGCAAAAGTGTCAAAAGGACAAGTGAAAGTTGTTTTTTCTTGATCATTTTGAGCAATACAGATTTAATTGTGCCCGGAATATCCATCAAGAAAACAGTAGTAAGAGTGACCAACTAACCTTTCAAGCATTTGATCGATGAAGGGCAAAGGGAAGTGGTCTTTCCTGGTTGATTTATTAGGGCACCGATAATCTATGCAGACTCTGTATCTGGTCACTGTTCTCTGGAGTACGAGCTCACCTTCAATGTTCTCAACAATTGTGACTCCATTTTTCTTCGGAACTACTTGGACTGGTGAGACCCATTTACTGTCTGAAATTGGGTAGATGACACCACAGTCCAAGAGTTTGATTACCTCTTTCTTTACGACATCCATCATCGGAGGATGAAGGCGACGTTGAGCTTCACGAGAGGGTTTTGCGTCATCTTCTAACAGGATTCGATGCACACAGGTTGTAGGTCTGATTCCCTTTCTTCCTGTGATTCAGTCAGTGCAGAAGACACTATGACGGGCAAAGTGTCATTGGGGCCGAGATAGGCATACTTCAAGTGGTCAGGTAGAACCTTAAGCTCAAGAATAGGGGCCTGAACTATTAAAGGAAAAGTTTTATCAGTACTAACTGAAAGTGATAAAGATATATGAGGATTTACCATTCTGGGGGCCTCATTGAGGGCCATGACTTCTTTCCAAATCCGAGGCTCTAGTTCATAATCTGTGTCTTCAACCAAGGCATCCCCCGGTTGAGTTAAGCCAACTCCTTCTTGAATTACCATATTGAGTGTGTCTTCTCGAATTGACTCAAGATGTTTCTCTGCAAAAAAAACTACACACGTTAATAGAAAAAGTAGTTTGAGTAGTGGAACTAGGGTACCTCATGGCATCAAAAATATTGAAGCCAATTTCCTTTCCATCGACTTCCATAGTTAGTGTGCCATTAAAGACATCAATATTTGTTTTGGCAATTCTCATGAATGGTCGTCCCAACAACATTAGTGGAGCTTGATTCGTAGGGGAATCCTCCATGTCTAGGACATAAAAATCTGCAGGGAAAATGAGCTGGTTAACCTGCACAAGAACATCTTCAACGTATCTCTTAGGATACACGTTAGAACTATCGGCTAATTGAATGATAACATCATCATGCTTCAATTTACCTAAACCTAGGGCAACGTATAAAGAATATGGCATAACATTAATAGATGCACCTAAGTCTAGCATGACTTTATCAAAAGATTTATTACCAATCATGCAGGGAACAAAAAAGCTCCCTGGATTCTTCAACTTTGGGGGTAGCGGACGTTGGATTACAGCAGAAACTGTTTCACTAACCATCACAACCTCCTTCTCCCTCGTTTGGCTCCTTGGAGTGCATAATTCTTTTAGAAATTTTGCGTATTTCGGCACTTACTTGATGCATTCAATCAAGGGAATGTTGATTTGCACCCTTTTGAAGATTTCCAAGATTTCCTCATCGGATTCATCCTTCTTAGATTTGGCAAGCCTACTTGGAAATGGTGCATGCACAAACGGGGAATTAGTGACAGGACCCGTCCCAAATCCCCCCGATTAACGTGGGACGTGCCTGCTCCCGTCTGACACGAAGTGTCAGACAAGAGATAATTCCGTCCTTTGCCCAACCGGGACTATCAGAGAGCGCCAGGATCCGAAGGAGGAATATGATGTCTCGTCTCTGCTACAGCCCGCATCCGTGATCAACCTGAAGGGCATTCAAAACACGAAAACTGTGAGTGGACAAAACAAATAATTTTATAAAACATTTTCATAAAAAAAGACCTTTATGCCCTTCACTAAAAAGTATGCATGCATTCGAAAACCATTTCTCAACATAAAACACGGGGCCTTGGCCTAAAATCCAAAATAAGGAACCCAGAACGAGTCTCCTTCTCAAAACATGAAACAAAGGGTCCCAGCCCAAATCCAACACACGTGGGTCTCAGCCGAAAATAACCTATGTGAAATCTCGTACACATATACATATATACATATATACATATATAACACATCCTAGACATCATCTGATGTCAACTCGGGGCACACAACCCCTAGGGAACTCATCCCCGATACATGTCATGATAAGTATGCATACTACTCGGGATCTCACTCCAAGTCTACCCCCATGAATTCTCCATCTGGGAGGTTCTGTCTCCGTAACCAGTCTGGGCATCTCTCTGGATTAGGTCCGGGATTCCATCATATCTTCCACTCCTGGAATGGGCTCCCTATGGGTATACTCATTCCGGCAGTGGATCGTGACTCTCCAGGTCGATGTCTAGAGGAGACCAATCGCCTCATAAAGGAGGGTATATACATACTCGTACGAAAACCACAAATGGGACTCACGCCCGATACCACAAGTCAACTGGCCTCCAGCCCGAACTTATGACTCAATTGGGCCTCTAGCCCGATTTCACCGTTTAACTGGGACTCAAGTCTGAACTCGTAAATCAACGGGGCATCAAGCCCGATACCTCAGGTTCAGTCATGATTTCGATCATAGCGATGCGTGCAACCATCAATCCAGGACCGCTCTCAATCCTGTTATGTCGTCGTGAACATATCACTGCTGTGACCATCTCTAGAACATGGTGCACCCATCGCCGATCGATCTCCTAAACCGTACGCACCCCAAAGTCGAGCCTCCAGTGGCTGCTCAACAACGAAACGTGCATTGTGACCTCTCCGGAGGGAACACATCCCCAGTCTGGAGGGGAGCGTCACTTCGTCCGTCGCCGTGCACACAGCGTCCGTCGCAACCACGACTCCGACCCGTTGGTCATCAATAGGGCCACATGCCCGAGATAAAACCAAAATCAAATGGGTCTCATTCCTGAATCAAATCAAGAACAAATCAGTCATTTTACCTTTCAAACCATTTCAATGAAAAACGAAAACATAAGCTCGTATAAGCACGTATAAAATCGAAAACCTCGAAATACGTGCCAATACGTAAACACACACACAAATGAACTCATGGCATCATAAAACATATTTGAAAACACTTATAAAACATTTATGCATGCATCAAGTTAGAAAGAAAGGTCCACTTACAGACCGTCCGAGCTGCCGCCTCAATACGCACGCCGTATGCCTTCCCAGGTCAATCACCATCTCCAGGGTTCCCAAACCTGTCCAAATCACTTTAGAGGGTTACTAACTACTTAATTAACCCCTCACTAAAGCCCTCTAAGTTTTAGGGATTTTAAATTATTTTTAAACGCGATCCTAAACCTTCGGATAACCCGAACTATATCGAAACGATGTCTGATCAACTCTAACCCAGTCCCAAAATGTTCGTTACATCGAATGGATGAAATTATGTTGGAAATTTCCCCAAATTCTCCCCCATGTGCCCGTACGCGCCGCCTGAAGTGGCTGCGCATGGGAGCCACGCGCCACTGCACAGTGTCGTCTTCAACTTCCAGCCGACCGGTTCGACCGGCCAGTCCAGTTTTCTTCTGCAATCCGGTCCAACTGGACCGGCGTGGCCAGTCCAAGCTCCTAAACCGTCCAATTTTCATCCTTTTTCCTCCAATCCAATTCCATTCTACCTATTTCGTCCCTAGGAATCTATCTATGCAATCAAAACCACCAAAAACCCACTAAATCCCCACGGTTCAAAACTCCCTCACGGTTCAACTTTTCCCAGTTTCTCCCTAGGGCTTCTCAGCCATCAACCACCATACAAAACCTTCCTAAAACCCTCCTAGCAACCTATTACACCCATCCTAATCGATAGAAACGGTCCCCAACGTGCAAAATTGAAAATGGAAGAAATCGGGCAAAACCGGCTTACCGTGCATGGTTGTCCCTCCGCCGTCCACGGCGGCGTCGTCCCTGGCCAGCCACCATCCTCATGGCCCTCATCTCACTCTCTGGGCTTCACACAAGATCAGATGGGGAAGGGTTTTGGATTGGGTTGGATGGGTGATCGGGTTTGGTGGATGAGGAAATGGTCGAACACAAAGAAAAAGGGGATATGCATGAACGTGTTTGGGTTGGGCAATGGATGGGTGACACTTGTCACTCATCCATTAGGCATGTCCTAAAAATCTGGGCCCACTTAATGCCAAAGAGGCATTTGTCTCGTAAAACGTGCAATAGTACGTACGAACTTCTGTAAACCGTAACTTTTCCGTCGAACGTCCGAATTCGACGTGCTGCCTATCTATGGATTCATATCGACGTGATCTACGTAACGATCTTCAACCCTCGACCATCGGACCTACAGGGTCAAAAGTTAACTTTTTACCCTCGTTCAGAGGCAAAATCGTAATTTCGTCGTGAATGGCCGTTAATCCTCAGCTAATCCCCTATTAGTCTCGCTAATCCGTTATTAATCCTTAAAATTAGGGACGGGTCGTTACAATTAGTAACAACCAAAATTGAAGGGATTGGGTCATTACCTTGTGTGTACCCATAGGTTGAACTAGCGGTTGTGCCGTGGTGGTCTTAGTTGCCACTTTGTGCTTTTCAACCTCAGAAACGGCTGGATCTGGCTCTATTCCACCGAGCACCTTACCACTTCGAGTGATAATCGCATTGGCTTCAGGTCTTGCATTGGGGTTGGGCGTAGGTTGAGGTGGAAGAACCCCGCTAGCTTGGATCTTACCCATGAAGTCCATGACCTTGCCCATTTGGTCCTTGAGATCAGCGATGTCTTTTTGCTGATTTTGCTGACCTGTGATAAGAGCATGAGTCGAAGCCATTAGTGTTTGCTGCCCTTGGGAAGGAGCAACCAGAATTTTATCATAATTAGGATTAGAAGATGAAGAGATATGATTATTTGCATGATTATGAGAAAAGTTAGAAAATGGAACAGGGGGCCTTGGTTGCCATGTGGGCCTTTGGAAATGCTGAGGGTTCGGGGCACGGTTTGGGCCTGTCGACATATGCTGAGGGTTTAGGACATTGTTCAAATCTCTCTGACTATAACCTTGGGTCCTTGTCCCTCCTTGAAATCCTCCAATGTCGTGTGCCATTTCAGTGTCGGGGTCTTCCTCCCTTACAGTGTAGGGGCATTGGTCCTCAAGATGGCCTTGGGAGCATATGAAACAAACCGGGGCTATCTGCTTCTTTAGTTCCAACACATTCGAAAGCATAGAGGTGATCTTATCTAACTTAGAATCATTTATAACATGGGAACTCACCTCATGTACCTTTCTTGGAATAGGCTCGGCACCTTCGTATTGTGCATCATTGAGTGCACGGCTTTCAAGTAGTGCACGACCGTCTACTAGACTCCGAGCTAAGAAGTTTCTGTTGGCTGCAGCATCAAGTAGTCCTCTATCCCAACCCTTGAGTCCTTCGTAGAAGTAGATTAAGAGATAGCCTTCAGTGATTTCGTGAGTCGGGCATGAAGCACAAAGTTCCTTAAACCTCTCATAGTACTGGCTGAAATTCTCATCATGCTCTTTTTGCTTGATTCCTGTGATCTCTTTTCTTAAAACGGTAATCTTTGAGGCAGGATAGTACTTGGTAAGAAATTCCTGAACCAACTTCTCCCAAAAAATCAATATGATTGGGTGGGAGACCCAAAAGCCACACTCGTGCCCTATCTTCCTAGGACAATGGGAAAGCTTCTAGCTTCATGATTTCCAAGTCCGCATCATCGGGACACATACTGACAGGATCGCCCCCGAAAGGGGCATTGATAACCGTGCCCGGTCCTGCTTCCGTCTGGCAAGAAAACTGAAGTTCCCAATTTACCCTCAGTACTTGCCAAACCAGGGATAGCCACACACGTACTCATTCATGCCTCCGCCTCTCGATCAGCCTCGACCACCGCGCCACGACTTGGAGGGTCAAAAAAACACAAAAGGTATGAGTGGACGAAAATAAATCAGTTTATAAAACAGTTACAGAAGACATTTCTACCCTCCACGTAAAACCAATGCATGCATTCGAAAATCATTTCGCAATCCATTTCATTTCCAACATAAGAAAAACCGTGTATGAAAATCAAAAAACCTTTTTCCTTTCCTTAAACTTCGAGTCTTAGCCCGCAATCATAAACACAGGGCCTCCGCCCAAAATCATGAATCAATCCAAGTACGTGACATAATCCAAAACCACATAAACCAGGCCACTGCCCAACACATCTGAAACATCAGAAATCGACAATAATTCACAAATCAATCAATCTGCTGGATCTCAAGTGCGCCCGAGTCTTTAAATTCAAAATCATGCGCATAATCAGGCCTTCCCGGGATATCAACGAGTCTTTAAACTCAGAACACAATCAATAGGCCTTGGGGGTATCACACCGAGTCTTTAAACTCAAAACAGTAACCGAGTCTTTAAACTCATCAAGGGCCCTCCCCCGTCATCAATTAACCGACTCTTTAAACTCAAAACGTGCTCTAGCAATAGCACCGGGTCTTTAAACCAAAAACCATTTGTAAATCACAACAATCCAAGATCCATCGTCATCCAAATTCCAAATCCAATCTGAAATCACATTTTGTAATAACAGGAATTCTGTTCGAATTCACATTCAAATCCCCAATCATATCTGTCCTCCATTCCCGAATTCGAGTTCGCAATAACGATTCTGTAAGCTGGCATCCGGGACCGTCATTCCGAACCCAAACCAGAAATTCACTTTCAAGTTTCCGAAAACCGTAATCTCGTTCTTCAAAGTTACTTTTGTACCTTGTGCATCAAGCCCGAAATCAACTTTTCCAAAATCCGTTTTAAATCTTTGAAATCACATCATATTTCAAATTCCAAGGTCAAAACATCAAAACCATGATCAAATCACAATATACTCGAAATCGCGTAAAACGTGCAAATCCATAAGAATCTCTAAATCCGTGCCAACACCGTAAGTCATACTCACAATCACAATCAAACATTCTTAAAACATCATACGCACAATTCACGTAAAATCGTTCATCACACCATCATCAAAACATAAGAGAACCATAGTCTCGAAATACGTGCAGTTTTGTATTGCATATTAAAATACGTATAAATACGAAAATCGAAATCACCACGAGTCACAATCATAATCATAGAAATCATAGAAATATTTATGCATGCATTAAATGTAACGACCCGTCCCAAATTCCTAGATTAGATTAGTGGGGCTAATCCATAATTAATTGAGCGAAATCGGACGAACGATGCAAAATTACCATTTTGCCCTTGGGCGTGGGCAAAACGTTGACTTTTTGTTCGAGCAATCGAATGGACTTTAACCGATGACCGTGACGTATTTCGTGACGTCACGAGTTCATAGACAGGTGGCACGTTCAATTCCGACGTTCGAGGAGGAAGTTATGACGTTCGGAAGTTTAGGGGCATTTTGGTAATTTTGGTTAAAAAGGGTCAAATGTTGACTTTTTGACTGAGAGGTCCGATGGCCGAGGGCCGAGGACCCTTACGTAGATCGGGACGATACGAATCCATAGACAGGCGGCACGCTGAAATCGGACTTCGAACGGGAGAGTTATAGGTCACGGAAGTTCGATTTCACTATGCACGTACTTCGAGGTAGGGCGAGTTGGCAAATTCTGATTGGCCAGATATTTTGAGTGGGTCCCATGGTCCCATTGGACAATCCCCTAAAGTGTGGATCTATGTTAATTAAATAATATTATATTTATTATTTTATAATTAATCTCTTCTAACAATCAATCCTAACCTTCCATTTCAACTTAATCTTTAAATCCTCACCATCCATTATTTCTCTCATCTCTCATCTGATCAAACATCATCACTTCATCTTTGTTCATTTTTTTTCATTTTCCCTAAAAAACCAGAACCCCCCTCCATGTTCTTCATTCTTCATTCTTCTTCAAACACACAAACACCACACCTCCATCATCCATCCTTTGAGTGTGTGAGCTGAGTGTGACCGTGTGAGTGAGTGAGGGATGACTGAGGGGCTGGATGGCCAGCCACGGCGGCGGCCACGGAGAGGAAAGCCAACCCGTGAGGTAAGGTTTATTCAAAAATTGGAAAAATGAGATTTTGGGGTTTCTAGCTAATTCTATTGATTGGGTTATGCTTCTGGGGACCTAGGGGGAAGAATGGGATGGTTTTTGAGTGCTTGGACGGCCGGGAAGCACGGCGGAGGGAGGTTGCAGCCGCAACCACCATGGCCGATCAAGGAGGTATGGCTTTTGTGTTTTTCCTTCGGTTTTTAATGTCTAAATGATAGGAAATAGGATTAGGATGATATTAGGATTAAAAGGAGATGGAATGGACCTAAAATCGATCCGAAAATCGGAGAAAATCGAGATGAACAGTACCGTGAACAGTAAGCTGGAGGTTGAAGACGATGAATAGTGTTTTTGACCTTCTAGGGGCGTGTTGACCCTAATTTGGGAAAGTGTTCAACACGGGAAATCTTCTATTCGATGTAACGAAGATTTTGGGACTGGTCTCGTGTCAATCGGACATCGTTTAAATAGATTACGGGTTGTCGGAAGGTTTAGGGTCGGTTTAAAAATAGGTAAAAGTTCGGGAAAATTACGGGGCTTTAATGGGAGGTTAATTAAGTAGTTGGTAACCTTCTATTAAAATTTGGACAGGTTTGGGAGTCCCGGTGATGGTGATCGGCTCGAGAGAGCCTATGGCACGCAAATCGAGGCGGCAGCTCGGACGGTCTGTGAGTGGACCTTGTTTTCTAAATTGGTGCATGCATAAATGTTTATTATATGTTTTATTACATGTTTGATGATGCCATGGGTGCATTTGTATGTGGTTACGTATAGGCACATATTTCGAGGTTTCGGCCCTATACTGTGTTTATACGGGTCTGTATTTCTTTATTGGTCTAAATGAAAATGTTTTGGATTTCTAAAAGGATAAACTCGGGTATGAGACCCATTTGGTTTTTTCTCGGGCATATGACTCAGATATCGGGCACGGTGCCCATCTGATGTCCTATGTTCGGGCACGAGACCCAGTTATTTTTACGGTTTATGATTTCGGGTCAGGGACCCTAGATGGATTTCCAAGTTCATGACGGTTTATGGAAACCGGCATGAACTCTGGAAAGGTCATTGTGGTTCATAATGATTTATGGGAACCGACATGAACCTTTGTCAGGTCATTCTGATTCATGACGGTTTATGGGAACCGGCATGAACCCTGGTTAATGGATGTTATGGATCATGACGGTTCAAGGGAACCAGGCATGAATGTTTATGTTATGTATATATATGTATTCATATACCTTCCTTTACTTCTATTATCTCCTCGGGGGAGGGTCGTTGGCTTGGGTGGACCCTGGAGTAGTCACGGAGCACCGACTGAGTGGAGTCACCCCCTAGTTGGGTTCCTTACTCTCAGGAAGGCTATGATTACTATTACCTCGGGTAGGGTCAGTGGTCTGCGGACATTGATCTTGACTATGAGAAGACTCAGATTGAGACTTGGGTAGCACGCTCGTAGCTTTGAAAACTGTGACAAGATTGGTTGTGTGAATTATATGTATATATGATGTATGTTATATGAGATATATGCTATGATGTATGATGTGCATTTACACAGGTTTTTAGCAGTGGTCAGTATGGTCATTTTCATTATGGTTCTTTCAATCTTGGTTTTGGGCTTAGTTCCCGCATATGATTTCTGGATAAATGGTTTTTGAATGCATGCATGCTTTTTAGTGAAGGGTACAAATGTCTTCTCATTAAAATGTTTTTATAAACTTTTGTTTTGTCCACTCACAGCTTTTAATGTTTTGACTGCCCTTCAGGTTGACATTGGATGTGGACTGTAGCAGAGACCGAGATATCACATACCTCCTCCGGATCCTGGCGTACTCTGATAGCCCGGGAGGGCAAAGGTCGGAAATATCCCTTGTCTGACACTCCGTGTCAGACGGGAGCAGGGCCATCCCACGTTAATCCCGGGGGGATTGGGATGGGTCCTGTCATTAAACGTTAGAAAGCAAAGTCCACTCACACACCGTCCATAATGCTCGTTTTCGCGCTGCACGCGTTTCCGTAATTTCCGATATTTTTCAGAAATCTTGAATCCTGTCTGAAATCATTCTTTAGTGTCACTAAGGTCTCAAATAACAGCATACTAATTTCCCATAATTTTTCGGGAATTAAACGTTTGTTAAAAATGTAACGTAAACCTTCGGACCCTCGAAACAACATCGAAATGGTGTCCGATTAATTCGAAATCAACGTTAAAATGTTCGTTACATTGTATAGGACAAAAGTCATGTTGAACTTACCTCGAGAATAGGGCTCACGCGCCCTCACGCGCCGCCGTGAGTGGCTACGCGTGAAACTCACGTGCCTGCTACAGTGTTGCTACAGTTCATCTTCCCTACCCAATCGTCTGCTAAACGGGACATTTAACCCGCGTCTTGACCCGTTCCAATCCCTGTGAATCTCGACTTTTATTCTTCAATTGACTCATTCAAAAGCATTGTTATGAATCTAATTACGGGTCTGTAACTTTAATTTCAACAAACCTTACCTTAATCCGTCCATCCCAGCTCGATTTTTTGATGAACATCCGACCACTGTTCATCCCTGGAAGTGCATCAGTCCTCATCGTTTTCTTCAATTGATCCAGCCAAAAGCTTCGTAAGGTTATCCTAAACTGGTTTCCAAGCCCAATTGCATCTTCTAACCCCTCCAATTACACGACTCAATCCTTGATTTTTCTGAAACTCCGTCGTGTCTGTTCTTAGCTCAACGGGCTTCGAACCTTGCAATACTTGATTTGGATCGACTAAGTGAGGTCCCAGAAGGGTGTTTCGCGCCTCAATTTGGCTTGGGCTGTCCTACATTTCATCTTCGGTTTTGAATTTGTCCAAACATGAGTTTCGGGTTCCAGTGCATAATTTCCACTCAGTCTCCCCGTTTCTCCTCTCTAACTCCTCTCTCTGTTCCTCTCCATCCCTTATCTCCTTTCCAGGGCTCACTTTCCCTCAATTTGCTCTTATGAAGATCGATCATGCCCTGCTCCTCTGTCTCTGTTTTTCAATTTCGAAGGCACCAATGCTACACATTCAGCCGTGCACTGTCCTCCCAGTGCAGACAGCATGCCAATGCTTCCACTCAAATGCATAAAAAAAAACCCATTAACACTCAGCCCAACCAATTTGTTCCATAAACAAATCCATGCATGTGCCCTGTTTTGAAGAATTCCCTCAGAATCCCATACACGGCTGTCTCAAAATGCAGCAGCCATGACAGGACCAGCCCCGATCCCCCTGGGACCACCCGGGGACGTGCCCTGCTCCCGTCTGACACCCGACCTCAAAATACCAAAATTACCCTTAGGAATTCAAATGCATAAAGAAAATCTAAATTTAAGTCATACATAACCCAACACACAAACGTCAAACATAAAATCCGAATACAAATAGTGTCAGACAAGGGATAGTTCCCGAATACAGTTTATTGAGCACGACTCTAGAAAATCTACGTGCCAACCTACCTAGTAGTAGGGTTCAGGTGCGCAACGTAAACCTATGCATCTTCCTCGGGATCCTCCTCCTCTTCCTCCTCAATAGCACCACCTGGAGGGGTAGTAAAACAACAAGGGTGAGTGGGCTGAAACTCAAGGTTTACAAAATAGTTTACCATCTCGAAAACATATAGATTTTCCCCTTCGTTTTCAGAAAAGCATGCATCAGTATCAAAAGCCACAAAATCATAATAATCATAAGTAGAATAATATCAACATAATATAATCTCAGTCACTGCACTATACATCCCAACCCTGACATCCCAGATGTGCGACGTCCCAGACGCCCAATAAGGTCATAGTCCCAAGGCTACGCGTGCTAACCGGGGTCTCAATCCCGAACCCAGACCGAGTATGGCATTCTAGATGCCTGACGTCCCAGACGTCTAATAGTAGCAATCCTGCTCCTGAGCCACTCTACGGTCCGGTCCCTCCGTAGAATGACTCCTCACAGGTAATGCGCCGTGACCACTCCGGGGTACCTACATCCGGAGGAGACAGTATCCTACGGTAGATATATACAGTGCAGTACTAAAGATAAGTATCGAAATCCATATACATATACATGACTCAAAACCGTGCATAATCAACCAGACGGGTCTCATGCCCAAACATCGTAATACATGCCATAAATCATACTCATGATAAATAGATACTTTTGCTTGAATCACATATAGATATAATAGAAAGTAAAACAGTTATGCATGCCGAGGTTTAGTGAAATCAAAGGCCCACTCATAGTACAATCCCGCTACAATCCCGAGCGTAAAACTCGTCCAAGTGTTAAAGTACGATTCCTATCATGTCCAAAGCATACGTAAAGGTCACTTTAAGTCCCTACTAAACAACTAAGAAACCCTAGACGGAAACCGGCCCAGGAAAGCCGTTCGAACACGCTTCCAAGGCTTCAAACCCTAATTTGACCAACCTAACGATCTCCGATCAACACGAAATCACCGCCATTGGATTCGTATCGTCGAAACCTTGAAAATGGTCCTAGTCCCACAAAAAACACTGTTCACACGCGCCCCCCACGCACCTGGTCAACCCTCCTACAGTACTGCTGTCGTCAGCATGACGTCACTGCTGACGTCATCACTGACAGTGTCAGAGGACACATGTCGTAACCCATTGGTCCCTGGTATGACTATTTTCTGACATGATGACGTCATCATGATGTCAAAGCTGACGTCAGCATGATGACATCATCAGCTACAGTAACCGGGTCTGAGAACCGGGCCACCGTAGACCCACGGTTCAACCCGATTAGTTCTCATCAACCCGACCACCATTTCTGGTGAGATTTGATCCTATGAAGTCGTCACAACATGTTCTATGGTTCTGTGCAAACAAAACTAGATTTTGGGTTGAAGAAACTACCTGAATTTTGACGGGAAGGTTGGCTGCCGGTTCTGGTTATCTTCTCCGGCGAGTCGTCGAGTTTGCAACCACGGGTCTTGGTCCAAAATGGTCGTCTAGGTCCCCTAAGTATGTCTCAAAAGCAACCAAACAATTTCAACGTAAAAAACAAACGTTTCGAGACAGGGAAGAAAATCGGTGTCTCTCGGGTTTCTGAGCTTACCGCCGCCGTGTCGCCGCCGTGGCCCGTCCAGTCTGGGTCTGAGTCGTCCAGCCGTCCTAGTCTACCTATCCCTACGTTTGTTCGAGTCCAGGTATGAAGGTTTGGACGGTTGGATAGTTTTTGGCTGTTCTGGTTCCTTTCGGGTCTGGGAGTTTTCCTGGCCGTGCAAGGCGGCCGTGGTGGTGGTGGCCGTGTCTGGTGAAGGTGGTGGATGGTGGTTGTCGTTTGGAGGTTGCCTGGGTGTGGAGTGATGCTGCGAGGTGATGAAGTGTTTGTTCAAAGAAGGAAACCATGCTCACGGGTTTGAGGGAAATGAAAATGTGAGTGTATGGTTTGATAGTTTAAAACAGATTGAGCAGATGGATCAAAGGCTGAGATTAAGTCTGAGTTTAAAAATGAAAGGTGAGGATTTGAGGAGAGAAAACTAATTAATTAAACAAATGGCCAACACAGATCCTTGATTTAGGGAATGTAGGGGATGAGTGACACGTGTCACTCATCCAAGGGTCCAGATTGATTTGATTAAAGTGATCAGATTCTATTAATTTAATAATATTTTAATCCGGTTCTCGGTTAGTTCGGTTAATCGCGATTACTTCCGTGACCATAACTTTTTCGTCGTACGTCCGATTTCGGCGTGCCGCCTGTCTACGGATTCGTATTGACTCGACCTACGTAATGGTCCTTGGCCCTCGTCCGTTGGACTTCCTAGATCAAAAGTCAACATTTGGCCCCTCTTTGACCAAATTACCAAATACCCCTAGACTTCGAACGTCACAACTTCATCCTCGAACGTCGGAATCGAACGTGCCACCTGCCTATGAACTCGTGACGTCCTAAACTACATCACGGTCATGGGTCAAAGTCCTAAATATTTCCCGGGGTAAAAGTCAACTTTCCCCCTCCCCCCCTTAGGGGCAAAATGGTCATTTTACAATAAAATAATATTTACGAAAGTTCGGGTCGTTACAATCTACCCACCTTACAAAAATTTCATCCTCGAAATTACTCAAATAAAAAGGGGTATTGTTCCCTCATCAAGTCTTCGGGTTCCCACGTCGCTTCCTCGACGTCATGGTTCCTGCACAGTACTTTCACCAACCGAATCGTCTTGTTTCTCAAAACCTTGTTCTTCTGATCCAGAATCTGCACTGGTTTCTCCTCAAAGCTCAGATCAGTCATCAGTTCCACTGGTTGTTCCGGCAAGGCATGTGAATCGTCCCGTAGGTACCTCCGTAACATGGACACATGGAAAACGTCGTGCACTCTGGCATGTTCTGGAGGTAATGCCAACCGGTATGCCACTAGTCCAATCCTTTATGTGATCTCGAACGGTCCAAAATAACGTGGACTCAACTTCCCACGTCGGTCAAAACGGACAATTCCCTTCCAATGGAGATAACTTGAGGAACACAAAATCTCCAACCTCAAATTCCAAGTCTCGGATTCGTCGATCAGCATAGCTTTTTTGGCGATCTTGCGTGACTAAGCCCAAACTACGCATTAAATTAAACACGTAATTTGAGTATTGTGCAATTTAAACCCTTTTTGTGTAGATGTAGTATTGGTAAATAGGGATCGTTCTTAACCGGGGAAATTATGGAACATTAATAATGTGTTAGTGGGAAAGAGTAATGAATAAATGAATAATGAATAAATTAATGAATTAAATTAATTAAATAATAAAAGAATTAATGAATTAAAGAATTAATGAATTAAAGAATAAAAGAATTAAAGAATTAATTAATCAAAGAATAATAAACTAAAAGTATTAAAGAATAAAAGAATAAAGAGATGAAAGAATCAAAGAATAATAAACTAAAAGTAGAAAAGAAGAATAAAAGAATAAAAGAATAAAGAATAACAGGATAAAATAATAAAATAATAAAAGAATAAAGAATAAAAAAGAATAAAAGAATAAAAGAATAAAGAATAAAGAATTGAAAAGGGGAGTTTGAAAAGAGTTGTAAATATAAAATAAAGAAAACAAGTAAAAATAATTAAATACTTAATTTTACTTCTACTTTAACCTTTGTACTAGTGAACTTTCTTCAAACACATATTTTTACCAACACTCTAACATCATGCTCATATTGAACCAATCACGAAATCATACCTTAATCATCTCAAATACATGCATACATTTTTCATATTATAAATGCACCGAACAACGGATTATTACTTACAATATGATCCACCTTAAGTAAGTGATTTAATGCGCCGAACAGCGATCAAACATTAAATCTCTTCAACTCTATTCTAAATGCCCCGAACAGCGGATCAACATTTAGTTTCGAATTGAAATTTAAGTACTAAAACATATGAAGTAAAAGAAACTCAAAAAGTAAAACACATGGAGATTGCATTCTTACTTACAAATGTTAGAAAGAAAATACCAACACATATATTGAATTATAAGTAAAACCAATAACAATAACAAGAATTTAAGTAGAGAAGTATGGATTTTCACAAGAATCACCGAACAGCGGCAGGAAACTTGTGAAGATGGAAGAAGAAATACGAGGAATTCGGTCTTAAAACTCTTGAATTGCCTTAGAATTACTTGGCCTAGGTATTTCTTAAGGAAAGCATAAAAATGTGTTTAAGAGATCTCAAAGAAATATCACAAGAACAAAGTAAAGAAGAAATGAAATTAAAAAAAATAAAAATAACATAAATTAAGAACAAGAATTAAAAGAAAGCTAATTAATAAGAAAATCTAATTAAGAACAAGAATTAAAAGAAAGCTAATTAATAAGAAAATCTACAAGAAGTTAAAATGGTCCCCAAAAATGTCTCTCAAAAGAGAGAAACAAAAGAACTAACTAAGAACTAGAACTAAGAAAAATGAAAGAAATGGATGAATGAAACTAATTGGGGACTCCCCAAAATACAAGAATTGAACCCCTATTTATAGGGGGAAAAAGCTAATTATACTCTAAAAAACAAATAAAAGTTATAATAAAAATATTAAAAAGTGAAATGATGAGATTGGGTGGTGTTTGTGGGGAAAAGATGTAAAAAAAACAAAAGAAATATTCAAAGGTGCTGCTGGTTGGGCTTTGTCAGAATTCGGTGTGGGTGGCCTGAAAAGGAGCTGCAGATCGGCGTGGATGGGCTGGAAAGTGGAGGACAGGTCAGCAGGCTTCGTTGGAAAGGGTGGAAGAAAGTTCGGCAGGCAGGCGCTGAAGATGATCCTGGGCGTTCGGTAGGCGCGCTCCGACTGGGAATCTGGGCTGAGGAAGGCGCGTGAAACTGGGCTGGGCCGCACGGAACTGGCGGGCCGGGCTGCTCCTAACGCGGGTTGGGCTGCAGGATGGCGGGCCGGGCTTGCTAGATTTTTTTTTCTTTTTCTTTTTTCTCTGTTGGGCTGGGCTGCTTTTATTTCTTCAAATTGGGTTTGGGATGCTACAAATGAAAAATCAATTAATTAGAATTTATTTCACCGAAATTCGTCCATAATTTATTCGTTAAAATTCCGATCGAGACGATTCTTTCGCCAAAATACTCCAAATTACAAAATTTATTTATTTAAACAAAAATAACACAAAATAAATTATTTTATCTATTTATTTAATATTTTAATATTAAAAGCTAAGTATAAAGGGTATAAAATAATATAAAATAATGCTTATTTGATGACCTATCATTGCGCTGCCTTCAATCTTTCCTTGATGATTCGAACTGTTTCCTGGGTCATGTCCATCAAATTCGGCCCTATTGCTGCTCGCTCTCTTACCTCCATCCAGCAAATAGGTGTCCTGCACTGTCGACCATACAGTGCCTCGTAGGGCGCCATCCCGATACTTGCCTGATAACTGTTGTAGTATGCGAAATCCATCAAAGGCAAATGAGTATCCCACGAATCCTGAAACTGCAATACACAAGACCTTATCATGTCCTCCAAAGTCTGAATAGTTCTCTCTGACTGTCCATCGTTCTGTGGATGAAACGCTGTACTGAAATGTATGTTTGTACCCAAGGCGTTCTGCAAACTCCGCCAGAACCTAGAAGTGAAACGCGGATCTCGATCAGACACTATCGACCCCAGTCGGTTTGGCTTAATTGTCTCCTGTACCGGCAAGAAATGAGCTGACTTGGTCAATCAGTCGACAATCACCCAAACCCCATCGAATCCTCTCTGAGTTCTTGGCAACTTAAAGACAAAATCCATGGTACTGTGATCCCACTTCCACTCGCGAATCGGAAGTGGTTGCATAGCTCCATACGGTCTCTGCCGCTCTGCCTTGACCTGCTGACAGGTCAAACATCTGCTCACAAACTCTGCAATATCCTTTTCCATTCCTGCCCACCAATAGTGGTTCCGGAGGGTACGGTACATCTTTGTACCTCCCGGATGCATGGCATAATCCGAACTGTGGACTTCCTCAAGAATTTCTGCTCGTAACTCTGCCACTGCAGGAACACACAAACAGCCCAGTTTCACCAGAGCTCCATCTCTTCGGTTAGTAAAGTCCTGCCTCTCATCCGCTTCGACCTCGATCCTGTAGATACAAAGTGTCGGATCCTCTAATTGTGCCTCGATAATCTGATCGACTAGAACAGGTCGTACATGAAAACTGGCCAACAAAGTTCCATGCTCATCCATCCCCAGCATAACTCCAGCTCTTCGGAGTTCCACTCGCAAAGAAAGGTACACCAGCCTCAGGTGTGCAATTGATCCTGCTGACTTCTTGCTAAGTGCGTCTGCCACGACGTTCGCCTTTCCTGGATGATATTCAATCGTACAATCATAGTCCTTGATTAGTTCCAACCACCGTCGCTGCCTTACATTCAGCTCCTTCTGAATGAACAAATGCTTTAGACTCTGATGATCGGTGAAGATCATGCAAGTCACCCCGTACAGATAATGTCTCCAGATTTTTAAAGCGTGAACCACTGCCGCCAACTCCAGATCGTGCGTAGGGTAGTTCAGTTCATGTATCCTTAGTTGTCTTGATGCATAAGCGATAACTCGGCCATTCTGCATCAGCACGCAACCCAAACCTTGTAATGATGCGTCACTGTAGACTTCGAACTCTCCACTGTTATCCGGTAAGGCAAGAACAGGTGCGGTAGTTAACCGACGTTTTAATTCCTGATAACTCTGCTCACACCGTTCATCCCAAACAAACTTTACTCCTTTCCTGGTCAAACGAGTCAACGGTGCAGCGATACTAGAGAAGCCCTCAACAAATCTTCGGTAGTATCCTGCCAAACCAACGAAACTCCGTACCTCAATCACGGTCGTCGGTCTAGCCCAATTTGTCACAGCTTCGGTCTTTTGGGGATCCACACTAATCCCGTCTGCTGACACCACATGTCCCAGAAAACCAATGCTGGTTAGCTAGAACTGACACTTACTCAGCTTGACGTATAACTGGTTCTGCCTCAACTTCCCTAACACCGATCGTAAGTGTTTCTCATGAGCCTGAGCACTCCTCGAGTACACAAGGATGTCATCGATGAACACGATCATGAACTTATCCAAATAGGATCGGAAGACCCTATTCATCATATCCATGAATGCTGCTGGAGCATTCGTCAAGCCGAAAGGCATCACAAGGAACTCATAATGCCCGTATCTGGTCCGAAACACTGTCTTCGGGACATCTCCTCAGCAATCTTCAACTAGTGATAACCAGATCGTAAATCAATCTTCGAGAAGTACTGTGGTCCCCGCAGTTGATCGAATAGATCGTCGATCCTGGGTAAGGGGTACTGGTTCCTTACCGTGACCTTGTTGAGCTGTCGATAGTCTACACACAAACAGAGGCTCCCCTCATTCTTCTTCACAAATAACACCGGTGCTCCCCACGGTGATGTACTTGGTCGGATGAATCCCAAAGCCACCAACTCCTGCAATTGGGTTTTCAGCTCCCGCAACTCCGCTGGTGCCATCCGATATGGTGCCTGTGATATAGGTCGTGTGCCGGGAAGTAGTTCAATCGTGAACTCGATCTCCCGATGTGGTGGTAAGCCAGGCAAATCTTCCGGGAACACATCCAGAAACTCTCGCACCACAGGTATATCATCGGCACCCGGGGTATCACTCTGCGTCGTCACAACATGCGCCAGATAACCCTGGCATCCCTTCTGTAGAAGCTTGGTAGCAGCAAGTGAAGAAATTATTTCAAGTAGCGAATCGTCACGCTCTCCCTGAAAAGTAACCTCCAGCAAACCCAGACTCCGCAGAATCACTCGCCTACTACAACAGTAGATGAGCGAACCGTGCTCTGTCAACCAATCCAATCCCAAGATAACATCAAAGTCATGGATATCCATAAGGATTAGATCAGCTAGTAGATCTACATCCTCCACCCTTGCTGGGCAACTCTGGATCACCTGATTCACTATGTATACAACGCCCATCGGTGTACCAACACCCATCTCACTATCCAAGGCTGACACCTCGCGATCTAACATACCCGCACAACTCTTCGAAATAAAAGAATGGGTAACCCCAGCATCCATTAACACCCGTACAACAAGATTTGAGATATGAAGAGTACCTGTAACCACGTCTGGGGCTGACCTCGCCTGCTGCTGAGTCACTGCAAAAACAAGAGCCCTGGGCCCCGTAGTCTGTCCGCGCCCATGCGCGCCACGCTCAGCACCCTGTCCTCGGCCTCCGGTAGCGTTGGAAGCCGAACTCTGTGCAACACTAGCACCTTTAGCCTCGTTGTTCCTTGACAGCAAAGGGCAATCTCGGGCATAGTGGCCCTCTCCTCCACAAGCAAAACAACTAACTGTCCTCGGTCCATCCCAAGACCCTCCTGACACACTACTCCAAGACTGATGTTGTCCAGAACTGAATCTCGATCTGCTCATCTGAGAGCCTCCATGTCGACCTGAACAGCCACGACCACGTAAAGATGAGGGTGCTCCTCGGTAACTTTCCCCATTAGAGATCTTCGGGCCGGTTGGTCCCAGATGTGGATGATCCCGGCACTGCCCCTCGCCTGATAATTGTCGCGCCTGGTGTGCCGCCAGACTGGCCTCGACACGAACTGCAGCATCGACCATGTCCCTCAGAGTCGCATAGCTGGTAGCCGTAACACTTGCCCATAACTCTCATCGGAGTCCCAGCTAAAATCTTTGACATTTTTCCTCCTCAGTACTCACAAAAGCTGCCGCAAAACGGGAAAGCTTCCCGAAAGTCTGCTCGTACTCTGCCACAAACATATCTCCCTTCTCCAGACGCAGGAACTCTGCCTCTCGTGCCACGCGAAATGATCGTGGGTAATACTGATCTAAGATTCGGGCACGAAAGACCTCCCATGTGGTGGTGTGGACAGACCACCCTGACATCTCAAGACCATGCCACCACTGATAAGCTCCGCCTTCCAGTAAGAAGGCCGCCAATGTCACCCGCTCGCCGGGTGGGCAGTGCATCAGGTGAAGATTCTTTCCCATTTCGCAATCCACTCATAGGCATCCTCGGGGTTTGATCCCCCGTTGAAAGGTGTGGCTCCCAACCTTTGGGCCCGCTCAATGCTAGCGCATTCCATCTCTCTCGTGATTTCCTCGTCAGTTCTTGCTTGAGGAATTCTCTTTGGAGGCATAACCCACTGTTAAGAGGCATAGATTAAATAATGACATCTTTTAAACTAAGTACTGGCCACTAGTCTAGCATGCTGACCACAACCTAGTGCTCTGATACCAAGCAGACAGGACCCGCTCCGATCCCCCTAGGACCACCCGGGGACGTGCCCTGCTCCCGTCTGACACCCGACCTCAAAATACCAAAATTACCCTTAGGAATTCAAATGCATAAAGAAAATCTAAATTTAAGTCATACATAACCCAACACACAAACGTCAAACATAAAATTCGAATACAAATAGTGTCAGACAAGGGATAGTTTCAGAATACAGTTTATTGAGCACGACTCTAGACACTCTACGTGCCAACCTACCCAGTAGTAGGGTTCAGGTGTGCAACGTAAACCTATGCCTCTTCCTCGGGATCCTGCTCCTCTTTCTCCTCAATAGCACCACCTAGAGGGGAAGTAAAACAAAAAGGGTGAGTGGGCCGAAACTCAAGGTTTACAAAGTAGTTTACCATCTCGAAAACATATAGATTTTCCCCTCCGTTTTCCGAAAAGCATGCATCAGTATCAAAAGCCACAAAATCATAATAATCATAAGCAGAATAATATCAACATAATATAATCTCCGTCACTGCACTATACATCCCAACCCTGACATCCCAGATGTGCGACGTCCCAGACGCCCAATAAGGTCACAGTCCCAAGGCTACGCGTGCCACCCGGGGTCTCAATCCCGAGTCCAAATCCCGAACCCAGTCCGAGTATGGCATTCTAGATGCCTGACGTCCCAGACGTCCAATAGTAGCAATCCTGCTCCTGAGCCACTCTACGGTCCAGTCCCTCCGTTGAATGACTCCTCACAGGCAATGCGCCGTGACCACTCTGGGGTACCTACATCCGGAGGAGACAGTATCCTACGGTAGATATATACAGTGCAGTACTAAAGATAAGTATCGAAATCCATATACATATACATGACTCAAAACCGTGCATAATCAACCAGACGGGTCTCATGCCCAAACATCGTAATACGTGCCATAAATCATACTCAGGATAAATAGATACTTTTGCTTGAATCACATATAGATATAATAGAAAGTAAAACAGTTATGCATGCCGAGGTTTAGTGAAATCAAAGGCCCACTCACAGTACAATCCCGCTGCAATCCCGAGCGTAAAACTCGTCCAAGTGTTAAAGTACGATTCCTGTCATGTCCAAAGCATACGTAAAGGTCACTTTAAGTCCCTACTAAACAACTAAGAAACCCTAGACTGAAACCGGCTCGGGAAAGCTGTCCGAACACGCTTCCCAAGGCTTCAAACCCTAATTTGACCAACCTAACGATCTTCGATCGACACGAAACCACCGCCATTGGATTCGTATCGTCGAAACCTTGAAAATGGTCCTGGTCCCACACAAAACACTGTTCACACGCGCCCCCACGCGCCTGGTCAACCCTGCTACAGTACTGCTGACGTCAGCATGACGTCACTGCTGACGTCATCATTGACAGTGTTAGAGGACACGTGTCAGCAGCCCATTGGTCCCTGGTCTGATTGTTTTCTGACATGATGACGTCATCATGATGTCACTGCTGACGTCAGCATGATGACGTCATCAGCTACAGTAACCGGGTCACTGTAGACCCACGGTTCAACCCGATCAGTTCTCATTAACCTGACCACCATTTCTGGTGAGATTTGATCCTATGAACTCGTCACAACATGTTCTATGGTTCTGTGCAAACAAAACTAGATTTTAGGTTGAAGAAACTACCTGAAAATCGACGGGAAGGTTGGCTGCCGGTTCTGGTTATCTTTTCCGGCGAGTCGTCGAGTTTCCAGCCACGGGTCTTAGTCCAAAATAGTCGTCTAGGTCCCCTAAGTATGTCTCAAAAGCAACCAAACAATTTCAACGTAAAAAACAAACGTTTCGAGACAGGGAAGAAAATCGGTGTCTCTCGGGTTTCTGAGCTTACCACCACCGTGGCCCGTCCAGTCTGGGTCTGAGTCGTCCAGCCTTCCTAGTCTACCTATCCCTACGTTTGTTCGAGTCCAGGTGTGAAGGTTTGGACGGTTGGATGGTTTTGGGCTGTTCGGGTTTCTTTCGGGTCTGGGAGTTTTCCTGGCCGTGCAGGGTGGCCGTGGTGGTGGTGGCCGTGTCTGGTGAAGGTGGTGGATGGTGGTTGTCGTTTGGAGGTTGCCTGGGTGTGGAGTGATGCTGCGAGGTGATGAAGTGTTTGTTCAAAGAAGGAAACCGTGCTCACGGGTTTGAGGGAAATGAAAATGTGAGTGTATGGTTTGATAGTTTAAAATAGATTGAGCAGATGGATCAAAGGCTGAGATTAAGTTTGAGTTTAAAAATGAAGGGTGAGGATTTGAGGAGAGAAAACTAATTAATTAAACAAATGGGCAACACAGATCCTTGATTTAGGGAATGTAGGGGATGAGTGACATGTGTCACTCATCCAAGGGTCCAGATTGATTTGATTAAAGTGATCAGATTCTATTAATTTAATAATATTTTAATCCGGTTCTTGGTTAGTTTGGTTAATCGCGATTACTTCCGTGACCATAACTTTTTCGTCGTTCGTCCGATTTCGGCGTGCCGCCTGTCTACGGATTCGTATTGACTCGACCTACGTAACGGTCCTTGGCCCTCATCCGTTGGACTTCCTGGGTCAAAAGTCAACATTTGGCCCCTCTTTGACCAAATTACCAAAATACCCCTAGACTTCCGAACGTCATAACTTCTTCCTCGAACGTCGGAATCGAACATGCCACCTGCCTATGAACTCGTGACGTCCTAAACTACGTCACGGTCATGGGTCAAAGTCCTAAATATTTCCCGGGGTAAAAGTCAACTTTTTCCCCCCTTAGGGGCAAAATGGTCATTTTACAATAAAATAATATTTACGAAAGTTCGAGTCGTTACAAGCCAAATTACCATTTTGCCCTTACTTGACAAATTACCAAAATGCCCATCCTCGTTCTAGACTCGTAACTTGTCCGTCTGATGTCCGTTTTCAGTGTGCCGCCTGTCGTTGTACTCAGGGCATCGAGACCTACCTAACGGTTCTCGAGTTGTGTGAAAATCAGTGGTCAATCAAAAAGTCAACATTTTCCCCCTTTTCATCCAAATTACGAAAATGCCCTTGAACTTCCGAACGTCATAACTTCCTCCTCGAATGTCGGAATCGGGAACCTGTCTATGAACTCGTGACGTCTCGAACTACGTCACAGTCATTGGTCAAAGTCCGTTTGACCGTCCGAGCAAAAAGTCAACCGTTCGCCCATTACCTAGGGGCAAAATCGTCATTTTCTTCAAATTTTCTGAATTTTCCTTTTTTTGAACGTACGGGTCTTTACACATACTACCTTTAATGAATTGGAACTATGTTAAGTGTTTGTTTGGATCTTCGTTTCTGATTCCATGGAACTTGGGTAGCTGATGAAGGACTCCACTCTTAAGATCAATATCTTTCTTGTTGGTTCTAGGCACGGGATAGTGGATGCGGAAGTTTGTAGTGCCACTTGTGTTTGCACATGTCTGCTCCCGGATACTCAGATTTCTTGCCATGACTAATGGTGTTCAGAAAGTCTGTTCTTCGTCAGAATTGCTCTTCTCACTTATGGACTCACCGAGTATTGGGGATGGAGGTCCGGATAAGCCGGTTTACTTAAGTGCGTCTCTGAATGTTGCGTTGCTTGGTGAGATGTCAAGTTGCTTTCTCAACCGATCAAGGTTAGGTTGATGAGCGCGCATTCATAAGTACGTACCTATATTAAAAGAAAACACTAAGTTAGAAGGAAAGTATACACAAGTAAGTAGCTAGTGACAGTTAATTAAAACAAGATAGTTGCTGCAAAAGTTAGGGTTAGTGTTAGGAATATAAGTTAAGAAAATCACAATTAGCAAGAAAATGTGAGGTATAATAAAGTATGACTGCATAAATTTAAGCCGGAATTAACATATACACAAGAAGAGATAATAAAAGTATGAGAGTATAGATTGCATAAAGTGTCACATAAATAGAAGCTAGAATTAACAAAAAGTCACGGTAATAGCAAGAAAGTGCACAAGTTTCAAATGCATCTAAATTAATGCAACACAAAAGTATCTACATGAAGAATGGTGTAAATGCATAAGAGAGAAATTATTAGAACCTGCACAAGACATAAGAGTTACGTGACAATTCATGAAAGAATGGCCTGCACCTTCGATCTCACTTCCCTAGATTCACTTAGTCTAGGGGGCCCAGTGATGAAATCCGAGCATCATGAAATCTCAGGGAGGGTATGCAAACTAATAATGCAATAAGTAGAGCTTTAGAGTGTCATGAATAACTTTCCCCTTCCGCTTCTCATAGTACTTTTTTGGGCGTACGATCTGCGCGTATTGATAACCACCTTTCCACCATTCAACGTTAATCATGGTCAGTTGGGATAGATGTAACGCGAGAAGTAAGGATAATTTTGAGAGCACCCCGAGGCTAGCTTGGCATATACTCCATTGGTGTTCCCTTTCTTAATCCAAAACTTGTCACCAGTCATAACCCTTCTAGACACCATAACCAACCGATAGAAGATCTGATGAATTACCAAACACGAGTGTTTACAAACTCTGCCCCAACCTCATGTCCATAGATTCGAGTCTATGGTGTGCGGTGATGAAATCCACACATCATGAAGGGTTAAGGAGAAAATAAACAAAAGGGGCGCTACCTGTTCTCGAAAGTAAAATTTTAAAGAAAAATGGCCTTGAGATTCATGCAACTCTAAAACATTTAATAGGAAACAATATTTATACTTTAGGAAAGTCAATTATATATATAGTTCCTCACTTCTTCTTTTTTCCATTTTTTTTACAATAACAAATAAATGATAAATAGAAAATAATAAAATAAAATGATCAAGCATAATATACAATTCATGAACTAATACAATATAGGCATTAAGTACAATTTAGGTACTAGTATAATATGAACACTTTATGAACAATATAACAAAAATGTACAACCATAAACAAGTATAAAATGAACAAATATAATAAGAATTTAAACTTACATAAAGTACATACAAAATTAGGAACATTTATGAACAAGTATAAAAATAGGAATTATGAACAAGTAAAGTATGAACATTATAAACACATATAATAAAAACAATTTACAAGAATCAAAATTATGAACAAGCATAAAAAAAATAAAAGTTATGAACGAGTATAAAAATAATATACAAGTATAATATGAATATGTATAGAGATAAACATTATGAATAAGTACAAAGTAAGCAAGTATCTCATTAACATATATAATCATTTTTATGCTAATACAAAAGAGAATGTAGGAACAATTTTATGTATAGGTAATTATAAACAAATATGAATATTTAATAAACATAATAAATATGAACATTTAATATATACACTCACATATTATTAAATCAAGTATGCACATTAAATCAAGACTAAATTCTCTCTTCTTCTTTTTTTCTATTTTTTTATTCCGAATTTATTTTAATTTTTTTAGAGTTTAACAAAACAATAATTAAATAAATAAATAAGAATAAAATAAAGTAATTGTGAACAAGTAATATACATGTAATACGATGAAAGTGAACAAATAAAATATGAACAAGTAGCATGGCATCAAGTGTACACATAAATAAATAAATAAATAAAAGTTAAGAATATGTACACTTAATTCACAAATATGAACATTTCAATATAAACAATTTTATACATACTAACACATTAAGAATGATTTTTAATCTCCCCCGACAACGGCGCCAAAAATTGATAACGCTCAAACTACGCATTAAATTAAACACGCAATTTGAGTATTATGCAATTTAAACCTTTTTTGTTTAGTTGTAGTATTGGTAAATATGGATCGTTCTTAACTGGGGAAATTAGGGAATATAAACTAATGAATGAATTGATGAATATATAAATAGATAATAAATTAATTAAAGAATAAAAGAATAAAGATGGGGGGTTTTTAGGGATTGTAATCATACAAATACAAGTGAAAACATATATAAACTAATTCTATTTATATTTTAACCTATATATACAAGTGGACTTTTCTTAAACACAAAATTTACCAACACACTAGCATTTGTAAATATTCGAATCAATCACGAAATCTTACCTTCACAACTCATATTTCTTAAAACATTTTTCATATTATAAATGCACCGAACATCGGATTTTTACTTATAATACGATTTACCTTAAGTTTGTGATTTAATGCGCCGAACAACGGTCATATATTAAATCTCTTCAACTCTACTCTAAATGCCCCCGAACAGCCGATCGACATTTAGTTTCGAAATGAAGATTAAGCTCTAAAATATAAGAAGTAAATGATTTTTAGATAGTAAAACACATGGAGATTATATTCAATTTTCACAAAAGATGGACAGGAAAAACCAACACATATATTGCATTATAAATAGAACCAATAACAAATAAAAGAGTTTAAGAGGATGGAGAGCAAATGTTACACGTTCGGAATGGATGAAAACAATGGATTGTTTTTCACAAGGAACACCGAACAGCGGCTGGAACCTTGTACGATGGAAAAGATAAAATAAGGGAAATTCGGACTTGAACTCTTAGAATTTGTATTGGAAATATTTTGCTATAGTTTCTCCTAAAGAAGGCTCACAATGTGTCTCAAAACCAAGTCCCCCAAAACAAGTGAAATGAACCCCTATTTATAGGGATAAAAAGCTACCAAAAATAAAATAAAATAAATAAAAATTACAATAAAAATAAATACAATTGCAATGATGAAAAATGATGAAATTAGGGATTGGTTGTTGCTGGAAAATGAGAAAAGAAGCTGGAAAACTACTGCAAAGGGAGCAGTTGAGATAGCTGTGTTGCAGGAAATGGGATTAGCAGAGAGCAACTGAAATTCAGACTCTGAATTCGGTAGGTAGCCGCTGACAATGACAAGGCAAATCAGCGGCTGACACGCTGAGGAAAGCATGGAGGTCGTCGCACGCCTGTTGAGCTGGGGTCAGAGGATTCGGCCAATGCGCGCCGATGTGAGAAGCCAAAAACGGTAAGCGCATGCCGACGTTTGTCTCTGGTCGCACCTGGGCTGCAAGAATTTTGGGCAGGGCCGAGCGACTGGGCTTGGAGAAATGGATTGGGCTGCAGCTTGGGCCGATTTTGGGGCTTGGATCAAATATAAATTTGGGCTGGAATTGAATTTTAATTTAAAAATTAATTAATATAATTTCACCGAATTTCGTACATAATTTTTTTCGTTCGAACTCCGATCGAGACGATTTTTTCTCCAAAACGCTCCAAATTCCAAACTTTATTTATTTCTGCAAAAATCCCACAAAATAAATTATTTTCTCCAATTATTAATTATTTTAATATTAAAAATCAAATATAAAAGGTATAAAATAAGTTAAAATAATGCATAATTGATGACCTATCATTAGCCAATAGATTAATCAAGTGGATATGCTTAGTCCAAGTGATCCTAATTACAGCAAACTAAAACTCTAATATTTGCACCGTATAACTTCAGTTCTGTTTTTAATTATTTACTCCATTTGAACAAATAAACAAAATAAAGATTTACAGCAATGGCAGAGCAACCCAGTATTGCCAGTCACCCACTATACATCATTTTCATCTTTCATTACATTATCAAAGTATCAAGCTACTAGCCAGAAAATAGAAGAATAAAAATAATCAGGAAGTAAATAAATAAAATGAAAAACTAAAGGCTTACACTCGTGAGATCCATATCGAAGATCGTTAACGATTAAATCCAGAATTGAAAATTCAATCTAACATATTCCGATCAAATCATCATTTATAGGTTTAAATCATTACTTAAAAGAACTCCATATTCATCTGATTTAAAAATATACCCATGTATATTGTGGGAAGAGCAAAAGAAAAGTAGGGCTGTGGACATGGTAGATTTGCGAGAATGAGAATGAGTTGGGAAAATAGGTGGTTAACAGGAGAGTTTATTTTTAATTTGATTTGTTTATTCAACAAAAAAAAAAGTGATATAGTTTAATGTAATTATGATCCCTTGGGTTATACATATCCGTTAGACTAATCTAATGTCTAATACCATAATAAATGCATGTAAATATGTTGATGGTATATGTAAAGGCTCACATAAACCCCTGGGCGTAGGCAAGGTGGCAGAGGGTTCTATCAGGCTAATGCTTAAGCGGCCTCTGGTCCCTAGTTTGACTCCTCATCATCTCCATCACGTCATGATTAAAACGTTCACACTACTATGGGTTTGGTAGTGTAGGCCCCAATTTATCGATTATGAGTGAGTTTAAAGGGCTCTACCATATGCGAGTTCTGGGTACCAAAACAAAATGTAAAGGCTCACATAGCCCTTGGGCATAGGCGGGATGACAGGGGATCTAACTGGGTTATGCCTTCCAGCCGCTGGTCCTTAGTTCAATATCTCACCATCTTCATTGAGTCATGATTAAAACGTTCACACTGTTAAAGATTTAGTAGTGCGGGTCTCAGTAAATCAAATAAGGGTGAGTTCAAGGGGCTCTACCTTAAGAGAGTTTTGGATCTGCCGACTGGTGAGTCAGTATGAGCAGATCGATGAAGCCTTTTGGTGGATGTCGAGAGAGAGAGGATGTAAAGGACGACGTCCTGGAGTTGGTGTGAAATTTGTCCAACATACTCAGGTCTGTGGAGATTGGTACCACGTGCTTGAGTTAATCTTGGTGGTTAGAGTTGGGTCCGACTCGGTGAAGAAGATTACAATGGGCTACCGATCAGGGTCCCCTAGTACTAGAAGTGGCAGTGGTAGCTTGGCCTCAATGGTTTCCAAGCTCGGACGACATGTGATGAAGTCACACCCTTTTTTTTTTTTGCCTGCTTTTCCTTTGCTGCGAGGATGAAAGGGAGACGGTCTTGTGAGATGCTTGTGGTTTTGCTTGGTGGAGGTACAAGGATGGTGATATGTGTAGAGATTGCAATTTTTTCCTCTCTCTCATAGCTAATATTGCAGCCCAAGATTCATGGGCTTTTGGCCATTTTCTTTTTGTTTTGCATATGCCTTTGGGGTTTGATTTTGTGTCCAACATGGTTGAGTAGAAGAGTGGCAATTGTTGAAGCTTTTGAGTCAATAGAGTTGTTGACGTTGAGCAACTCTTTGGTAAATTGGTGAGGTGAGTGGACGGAGGTCCAGAGAGGGACGAGGAAGGTTGGGTGGGTTGGGGAAGAGGAAAGGTAATTAAAGTCAATCCTAATTATTTAATGACATTAGTCTTTCTTACTTATGGATGGTGTAATGTCTTTGACATTGCTATTGTTTTAGGTGCAAACTAAGGCAAACTTTTGTTTATGGTGCATTTTAAGACTCAATTTTTTGTTCCTGTTACATTTGAGGTAATAAGCCATAAAACAATAAAGAAAAATAAAAATAAAATCTATCAGCAAACTACCAAACTCGAGAAACGCACTCCCCCTAAACTCACTGTCCTCAACCCCAGTGCCCGTACACCAGAAATCTCTCTTCGTCATGATGCTCTCTCACTACGTCAAGTCATTAAATTATTAGGTGAAATTTTATGTGTCGATAGAAACTCATGTTCTTGATGTTAATTTCGTTATCCATGATTTTTTTATTTCATAGAGATTTAAAGAAAAAATTTAAGGGTTTTGAAATTGAAAATGGATTGAAAATGGATTGAAAATGATTGCAATTGGTTTTTACAAGATGATCGACCAAGAGGTTGAAGCTTAGGCCCACCCACAATGGGAGGCTATATCCTTCATAAACTATCAATAATATAGCCCTTAATGAAAAAAAAAAAAACATCACCAATGGGAGTCAGAATGAGCTGCAATTACCCAAGCCTTACCGAAGGCTTTCTCCAAGACTGTGCAAATCAAACCTTCAATTCAATCTTAGCAACTCCATTATTGGCCCACCCAAAATTGCTTTATAGACTAAATAACAAAATAAGATGTGGGCCTCTCTCTTAACCCCACTCTTTCATATTTTTCTCATGTTAGGGAATTAGATTCATATTGTTATATAACACCCAAATTTTGATTTTTTCTATAAATATATATAAAAAAATTACTCTAAACTTCACGACACCTACAATATTCTCAATATTTTCCTTATTTTCTCAAACTTATGCTTACATATTTTTTTAATTTCACATTTTTTCAACCAACTGTCAACAATTCCTCACGAGACATGAATTTCAATATCGAAGAATAGGTAACTCTATGCCGAACTTATATAGTTATTAGTAAAGATGTCGCAGTTGAAAATTCACATCCAATAAACTATGTGGAGGCGTATGATAGGTCATCAATTATGCATTATTTTATATTATTTTATACTCTTTATACTTGATTTTAATATTAAAATAATAAATAATTGGAGAAAATAATTTATTTTTTGGGAATTTTGCAGAAATAAATAAAGTTTGGAATTTGGAGCATTTTGACGAAAGAATCGTCTCGATCGGAGTTCGAACAAAGAAATTATGGACGAAATTCAGTGGAATTATATTAATTAATTTCTTAATTAAAATTCAATTCCAGCCCAAATTTATATTTGATCCAAGCCCCAAAATCGGCCTAAGCTGCAACCCAATCCATTTCTCCAAGTGCAGTCACTCGGCCCAGCCCAAAATTCCTGCAGCCCGCTGCCAAATCCTCAAGGCCAGCCCAGTGGCCTACGACCCAAATCTCTTCATTTCAGCCCTGCGATGCGATTGGCAAGCGGCGGCCGAGTACCCTTCGTCCGATTCGGAGCACATGTTCCGAAACTCCCCTTCAATATGTCAGCTTGCGTGCGCTGACTCGCTGTACGACAGCCCTGCAGCAGCTTACCGACTCCACCTGCACTTGTTAGCTACCGACTCCACCTGCACTTGTCAGCCGCCAGCCACCAACTCCTCAACTGTCTATTCAGCTGTCCCTTGCCGAATTGAATTACAGCCCATGGACTGATTTTTCTGCATCAAACCTGCCCATTTTGGGTAGGTTTTCACAATGATTTCCACTCTAATCAGTCTCTAAGTCATCATTTCTCCATTTAATTTTATATTGTAATTTTTATTTACTTTATTTAATTTTTTTAGAGTTTTTAGTAGCTTTTTCTCCATATAAATAGGGGTTCATTTCACTTGTTTTGGGACTTAGTTTTGAGACACATTGTGAGCCTTCCTTAGGAGAAACTATGACAAAATATTTCCAATACAAATTATAAGAGTTTAAGTTCCAAATTTCCTTTGTTTTATCCTTTCCATGTTCACAAGGTTCCAGCCGCTGTTCGGTGTTCCTTGTGAAAAACAATCCATTGTTTTCATCCATTCCGAAAGTGTAACATTTACTCTCCATCCTCTTAAACTCTTTTATTTGTTATTGGTTCTATTTATAATGCAATATATGTGTTGGTTTTTCCTTTTTATCTTTTGTGAAATTGAATATAATCTCCATGTGTTTTACTTTCTAAAAATCATTTACTTCTTACATTTTAGAGCTTAATCTTCATTTCGAAACTAATGTTGATCCGTTGTTCGTGACATTTAGAGTAGAGTTGAAGGGATTTAATGTGTGACCGTTGTTCGACGCATTAAATCACAAATTTAAGGTAAATCGTATTATAAGTAAAAATTCGTTGTTCGTTGCATTTATAATATGAAAAATGTTTGAAGAAATATGAGTTTATGAAGGTAAGATTTCGTAATTGATTCCAATATTTACAAATGCTAGTGTGTCGGTAAATTCTGTGTTTAAGAAAAGTCCACTTGTATATAGGTTTAAATAGAAATAGAATTAGTTTATATATGTTTTTACTTATACTTGTATGATTACAATCCCTAAAAACCCCCATCTTTATTCTTTTATTCTTTAATTAATTTATTATCTATTTATATATTTATTAATTCACTCATTAGTTTATTCTTTGATTATTCATTACTCTTTTTAACTAACATATTATTAATATTCCTTAATTTCCCCGGTTAAGAACGATCCCTATTTACCAATACTACAACTACACACAAAGGGTTTAAATTGCATAATACTCAAATTACGTGTTTAATTTAGTGCGTAGTTTGAGCGTTATCAGCGTACACAACAACAATTCATTGAATTCTTTCCAACACCATCCGACACATCACCAATAAAACAAAAAGAGTCAAAAATCGATGGGCACTCATCCGCCACCTTGCATAAGCTTTACGACCATCGCACTTATTTAAAGCATCGAAGCCCAAGTAGGATTAATGTTGCCAGCCATGTATGTTATGTTGATAATTTTATTTTATGAGTTTTGTTTTTGTATTTTCCTACATTATATTCATGTGAATTAATTTTGCAGTTTTTTTTTCCATACATCATTAGATGGGAGAAGCAAAATTTTATCTAACGATCTATGTATAAAGAAATCTGATCTCTTTGGATTTTAAACTTTTTTTTTAGGTTAAAATGTTCAAAGAAAAATTAAAGATTACATAAATAAATATTAAATGTGAAATTGTAAATGAAAAAAATTATTTGAATATATATTTGAAATTTAATACGGAATAAAAACGTAGCCCCATCTAGCTTTCATAAATATAGATTCCCAATGTGAGTAATATATTATATAATCCATAAAATTCTTTTTGAGGCTATATTTTGAGCTGTATCAACCACAAATACAACCTCAAATGTAGACCACCATTGTGTGTGGCCTTATTGCTGGTTTCATATGTGCCTTGGCTGATGATTGTGGGGCCGGGACGACGAAGACCGACCGTGAAGGCGTCAATTGGCTGCCTTCATTTATGCCTCCAAGTTAGCTGTTTCATTTCAGAATATCAATTGAGCAAGACCATGAAATAGAGGAAGGAAATGTTGGATGGCGCTAAAGAAGAGGCACGGTTGGCTCGCGGCGCGGAGGGAGATGGTGGTCACGGAAGGAGGACGGTTGCTGTTGTGTTTGTTTAGCCGTATTTCACTAAATCTCAACTTTATTTTAAAATAGTGAGCTTTAGTGAAATAAGGCTACATACATCAAATTTAATTTCAGAGGCTAATAAACCTGATGGAGATATTTATAAAATCGTTTGTGTAATTTTTTTCAGAATTTAAAAGAGGGTTAGAAATAACATCAGGTACATAGAGTGATTGGGCTGGGCGTTAGGAGGAGTTACAATTGGGCCTGATTAAAGCAAGTCTATTACCAATTAAATTTCAATCCTGACCGTTGAAGAGCGCGCATCAATAAGTCGGTATGTGCACCGCACACAACTCCTCCCTCCAAATCCATAACTTGGAGCCACACACAAACAGCAAGCGCTGCTTCCTTACTGGTTCCTCTTTCGATAACTAACTAAGGAGTAGGGTTAGGGTTTTGCGTGTTTGGGCTTCAAACCCTAGCAGCAAAAATGGCCAGGTACAGAAGCAGAAGTCGAAGCCCGAGCAGAAGCTACAGCCCACGCCGTCGTAGTAGGACTCCTCCCCGTGGACGCAAGCGATACGTCGATGACTCTCGGGATCGCTACCGTGAAACCAGGTCTCACAGAGATCGCCGCTCACCGGCTCCTTCTGGCTTGCTCGTTCGCAATCTCCCTTTAGACGCCAGGTATCTCTCTCCAGACTCTCCGTATGCTTGTAGAAGGGTACCTATGCTTTTATATAGTTCCAAATCTATATGCACATTTTTTTTTGTCGTTCTTTGTTTTTTATTTGTGGGACTAACATTGTGTTCTAATACCAAATAATTGGGATTGTTTTTATAATATTTCATTCTTTGATTCCTTTGGTTTATTTTCATATTTTTTCATTCTTTGATTTTTCTTTGAGTTTTTTTTTTTTAAATTATAATTTTTCGTTCTTGATTCTCTATATGTAGCCTGGGCAGTGGAGTGAATGCGTCTGATGAATACTCAGTGTAATTAGAATTTCACAGGAATATGGCCCAATCTTATAAAAAAACTGAGTGAACTGCAATATACCCTTTAACCAAAAATTAGGGATTCCTTTTGTTTTCCATTATAAATATGTGAGCTTGTTATTTTGTTATTGTTGTTATTATTGGTATTATTGTTTGTTGCAAAATATTTTACGGTTGATCTATTTTGTGCAGGCCAGAGGATCTTAGGATCCCATTTGAGCGATATGGCGCGGTGAAGGATGTGTATCTTCCTAAGAATTACTACACTGGGTATGCCCTTGTTTATGGTTACACTGGATTATGCCAGAGATTAAATGTAATTCTTCTTATGCTATGGTCTAGTGGTGTAAAAGTTGTACCCATTGAATATATGTTTATTCGAAAGTAAATATATGTTGATGTTTTGGATTACACAATTTTATTTTATTTTGTTTAAGAGTTTCCAATTTGAATCAATAGGGAACCACGGGGCTTTGGGTTTGTAAAGTACCGTTATCCCGAGGATGCGGCTGAAGCAAAGGAACAATTGAACCATACAGTTATTGGTGGACGCGAGATAAGAATTGTGTTTGCTGAGGAGAATAGGAAAACACCCCAAGAAATGCGTACAACTACTCGCGTAAGGTATATTCCATTCTGCTCCAATACTACCCCTTGTTTATCATGTCTCCCCAAGTGGAATTAGGTATATACATATATGTATGTTTTTGACAATATTTTTTGAATTTATCTACAGTAGTCGATATGGAGGAAGCTCTAGAAGGAGAACTCCACCAAGATCCCCAAGAAGACAATATCGTTGTCAGTTTGAACTTTCCCTTGGCATAACTTGAACTATATGCAAGAGCTTTCTTTTCTGCTATCCTTTATGAAATGATTCTGTTTGCTCTTTTCTTCTGCTAAATTAGCATCAAACTTTTTTGGTCACAGCGTACTCGCGGTCACCTTCACCTGTTAGGCGTGACTCAAGGTCTGTATATTATCTTTAGAAGTTTTTCTTATTTTTTAACCCTGTTTCATTTCATTTTTATAATACTGTAGTAGTTTGCATGGTGGGGTGGTTACTCCTTCCAAAGGTGGGGTACATCTATTGGCAATTCTTTTATTTCATTAGGTGACATAATATGTTCTAACTTTGATCAGTAGTTGTAGCTTTTCAGTGATGGTTGTCATGAATGAGTAAATACTAGACAGCGGTTTCTTCATAAAATGGCATGCCGTTGGTTTGTATATGGCACAAGAAGCAAACAAGCACTCAGCTTAATGTTGGAACTTGTATGATGCTCATTGGTTGATGAGGATTTTGTATCTCTCCATCTTAATTCTTTTACCTAGTTTGAGGCTTTGAATCTTTTTTGGTTGTTATCAAAATGCAGTTTGGTTGAAACTGAAGTTATATACGTATTTGCAGTTTGTTGTTATTTTGCTTGTGTCTCTTTCAATGTCTCTTTATTTATTTTCATCAGTTTCTTGTACATCAAATGAGAGATCAATCTGTTAGAAGAAGAAAGAGAGATCTCATTTTTATTGAAAATTTCTGAACTTTACCTTTCTATGTTCACATACCTGTTTCTGGTGACATACATTGGAACATAGTTACTTGGTCATTATAGGAGCTTTCCTTAATGAAATTGCAGAAAGAGATAGGTACAGAGATTGCATCTCTTACATGTATCATGTGTCCTATGAATTGTATAATCTCTGTTGGTGGCCTTGTTTGTGCAGATATTAAAGTGAAAAAGGAGACTTTAAAGCCTTCTCGATTAATAAAGTTTATTGAGAAAAGAGATTATAAAAAGTGATGGGCTACTTTGTTACTTTCTACCAAAGCCACTCCATAAGTATTATCTATATCCACAATCAGCTTTCATCTACGAATAGCTTTGGGGATCCCTATTCTTATGACTTCGGTTTGTGAGAGATTCTGCAACTGACTGAACTCACAAGCTCTAAACTTGGTTTAGAGATGATTGGAATCGTACTAGTATCTTTCATCTTTCCATCTTATATTAACTGTTAAAGTAAGTTATAATAAGAAAATTGTTAAAGTTTGATATCTTGTTTTGCATATACGATCCAGTAAAGAAAGAATATAGAGCTTATAGTTGGCCAAAGAAAGAAATCTTCTACAAAGAAACGAAGCCATCCAAAGTTTTTACCGATAGAGTATGGTGACAATGTTCAAGGAAAGATTATTATCTGGTTTTAGAAAGTTGGGGCAAAGTGAGCTATGAAGTTTTCAGATGCTGATCAACCAGTACTAAGCCTAAATCTGAGTGTTTGGACCCCGTGTCATATTTTTTGTTCAGAACCCTGACAAGGTTCAGGTAAAGGTCATATTTTGATCAATTAGATTTTGAAGTGGATGTAAGTAGCTGCTCTGTTATCTAAACAGGCAATTAATTGCTGACCTGTGCCAAAATTATATTGTGTGTGCACTTCTATTACATTATGCATCAGGAAAAATTTGTCGTTGTGAAAATGGGGATGGTTTTAGGATTTATCTCTTGTTCTGTTGGAATATTTCTATTCTTGTTCACTTGCTCTAATATTTATTTTGAAAAAACTAATTATGTTGTTTTGTTTCTGAAGGGACCGTAGAGCCAGGGATGATTATCATTCGCCAGTACAATCTAGATCAATTTCACGATCTCCTTCACCACATTATGAAAGAGGCTACAGGAGAAGGCCCCCCAGTCTGCAGGAGAACGGTCGGAGTTCCCGTGATGGAGGAGACTATGCACCCAGCAGATCAAGAACCCCAAGGGGTAACAGAAGCAGTCCATCAAGGTCTCGTTCTTGATCCTACAGGTAGATACCTCTTCCAGTTAGTACTCATATATTGAATACATATAAATTCTGGGCTAGTCTTAGTAAGTTTTGTTATCTGAATTGGTGTTACTGTGTATGGTCTTGAATTTATTTAAAATTGTCTTATTACATGAGAAATCCACTGCAAATGGAGTTTACTGCCCTTTTTTGCCAAACTTTCATATGAAACAGTCTCTACTTTATTCTTATAAGTTTGTGAACCAACTCTAAAATTTGTATGCCGCTGTCAGTTATTCTGGTCTTTCTGCCTCTTCCTTTCCATTAATGCTGACTACATGCAGAGAAAATAAATTCTGAATATGTTAGACGAATTTAGAAACCTAAGTCCTGTTAGAGCATCCATGTTAGACTCTTCAAATGTGGCTTAAAATTTGTCCAAAAGCATTGACATAGTCATACAGGAGACTCTCTACATTTATCTTCAAATTTGCCCCAATGAAGAATAGCTGGCTATATGTAGCTAGCACCATTCAATATGTTAGATTTAACATTAAAAGTAGAGAGTCTGCTGCATGACTGTTTTGATGTTTTTGGACAAATTTTGTGGTCAATTTAGACAAATTTGAAGAGTCTGCTGGAGATGCTTTGAGAGCTTTTAGACAAATTTTAACTTCATTTTTTGAGATATATAGATTATTGATTTGAGTAGCGTTAAAAAGTGGATACCTGTTAATAACTTTTGGGTAATTTAAAGTCAAATTTAGAGAAGATTCTAATATGCCTATGTGATGTAATAGTTTTTTTTAATTTTTTTTTTTTTGTTAAGGTTCCGTTAGAGGGACCTATGCATGTGATCCTATTTACTTATTGTGGCTAATCAAGTAAGTTAAGAGGTGATTGTTTTTAGCTGTACAGTCATCCTCACGACCTACCTAATTAATTCACAGAGAATTTGGTGATGATTTCTTCAAATTTTTGGTGTGTAGTCCTCGCTGATGTCTGCCGGTGACATGCTTTGGTGGTTGTTGAACAAATTCTACTGCGAGCCAAGTTAAATAGATCATTTGGCAATTGGTGTTTTGTAATTCTTCAAGGTCATCGACGTTTGGTAAATATGACTATTTGGACCAGATCAGTTTGTGTAATGTTAGTCGAGCGGGACTCATGGCAGTGTGAATTTTGAAGGAGCCTTTAAAATTACTTGTACGAACCCTTGGTTTTCACTTTTTACTATGACTTCTTTGTTTTGGATGCAAAGTTCTGGTGGATGAGATGTTCCTTTTATAGTTTGTTATGAATTCTTTTTTGGAATGTAATTTGCGACAGAAAGGCTTGATAACGTTACAGCAAGCTTGGAGTTGGAGCCTAGTAAATCCTGGCACCGCGACCCAGTGCAAACTACTCTGATTATTACAAAATCCGAATCGATACTTTCACGTTGATGTGGTTTAGTTTTAATTCGGGGTCTTGGGAGTTGGGAGAAATAGAAATCTGAGGAACATGATTTGTAATTTTGTGGAAGAACCAACTCAATTATTCTCAGTCAATTCTAATTTATTGAGTTCGGCGGCAACATGTGTTTACCGTAATTTTTCCCATGTCACGAGACGACGAAAAAGCATGAAAAGCATTAGAGGAGTTTGGAAATCTGTTCCTGTCTAATTATCCTTGTAGTGCTGGTGGGCTGTACTGTACAAACCGGAAATCCTAAGAAAAAAAATGAAGGGTATTTTAGTCTTTGAAAAATAGGGTTTGTACATCTAGACGCTGCGTTTTGGCTTGCTTGGTTTGTTTACCCTTTATTTCTTTCACAACCTGTCTCCGACGAATGTAAAGTGCAAACTGTAATTCGTAAATTCCTTGGATCCAAAACCCCAAACTCCATTTGTCAATTTTTGTGATTATTGTGTTGTTTTATTGAATTGAATTCCAGGAAGGAAGGAAGAATGGGTGGCGGAAAGGGTAAGAAAGAAGAAGAAGACGACGATGATGATCCGACTGGTGTCGAGTGCTGGGACTGGATATAACTACGTCAAGAAGAGGCCTTTTAGGCTGACGGAGAAGCTTCAATTGCGAAAATTTGACCCCGTCGTTAATCGCCATGTCCTTTCTAACGAGATCATATTGAGAGTCAAATGTATAATTCAGTAATTTTCTCTTCTTTTATTGATTTATCTCATTCATGTTCAGAATTCAGATGGTTTTAATTTCAAATGAATGTGTTGAAGTGTTGCTACGCTCTCCCTCGGTGTACTCATGAGTTCTTGTTGGAATTGGAAGATATGAGATACCTGGGTTTTGGTGAAGTCACGATCAAATCCGGTATCAAAAATCAATTCATAACTTCGATGACTTGAGAAGTAAAATTGAAATGGTTATTTAAGCAGGGACTCTGAAACCTTCGTACCTTCATCTCAACCCATTTTTTGGGTCAATCATCTCAACTCATTATACAAAAGCGATCAGTTTTCAGAATTGATGAAAAACGCGAACAAAACTGGGCACTTTCGCAATTTGCACGGTAAAAAAAAAACCCATCATGCCTTTACAATTGGATGCAAGGTGCAACATTTTCAATTGCAATAGTAGTCAATCATGCTTCAATAGGGCAGAATATCTTCCTGCAAGGAAGCACTCCCCAAGCAAAATTGGACATAAGAAACAGAAAAATAGCTCCGATGTAAAAACAAGATGCATCCAAATTGTACGCAACAAAATTTGCTCATTACAGGCTGCTCATCTTATTGTGAATCACGGTGAGATAAGATGCATGCTCTCATGCCAATGGGCATTTTTTCTCGAATTCCTCTTGCTCTTTGCGACATAAATCAAATTCATTTGTATTGTAATACATGCATCCAACATAAGCATCCATCTCTTTTGTGCACTGCTGATGAAGATCTTTCAGCCTGCAAGGACAAATGAGGTATTAAGAAATGAAAACAAGAATAATGTCTCTCTTCTTGCCCAAAAAGAGAGCATAAATCTCTCTTTCTGCTTATCTGTGTATTGGTGCATTTGTTAATGTGAACACCAGTCTGTTTCATGTGACAACTAAACATTTGATGCATATTTATTGATGAACTGTTACCAATATTATAGTCCGTCAACTTTTTTCAAGACTTGATGAAATCACAAAAAATGAATTAGTGCAGACATAAAGAATGTCGCAATAGGGTAACCAAAGGGGATTATGATCTATCAAATGCTGTTAATGAATCTCTACACGATATATCATACTAATCAAGACTTAGAATGTCTCATACAAATAGGAAACCAAGGGTATTTTTGTTTTCCCATATTTGGGGGAATACTCCTCTAAACTTGAAGCGAAGTCAATGGTCAATGACCCTACGATCTTTTCCAATTTGGCCTGGCACCTAATTAATTGGGTGCGGGATTTCTCTAGTGGTTATAGGCAAGTTTCTAATATGGTGGAGAATTCAGAGGGTCCACAAATACCATTGAACAATGAAGAAATGTTAAAGCAGAGGCAAATGAACAATACAGTAAGACAGGTTTATATAAAAGAAAATCAACAAAGCAATTGACCAAAAAGATAGTATATTGTCATAAACCCAGTTTTGATCAACTATCTACGTAAGCTGAAAGGCAATGCAATAGAAACAAGAGGAAAATTTACAACATTCTCATTAGTGTTGTATGCAGAACAGGTTTTTTCACTTCTATTTTAGCATATGGGAAGCCTGGCATCAGTCACAATAACAAGGTCCAGAACAAAGATCCTAACATTGGAAGCCCATGAGTTTCAGAGTTGATTAATATGAAACAGATAAGGTTGATACTGATAGAATCCTAGTAAGTAGCACCTACGTTTATGCTAAGAAGCCCTTGGGGATAGCCTGAGGGGGGAGAAAGGTTGGGGTAATGGATTCCGTAGATAACATGTAAAGGCGGCAAATGTATTTACATGTGTAGACTCAGCTGTATAATGAAAAAAATCAAGAGCAAGAACATATACAAGCACAAAAAACAGTTCACACACAAAAGCTAGGCAGATAGACCTAATAGAATTAGGTATAGCATAAATATTGGTTGATGCTCATGGAATGACATAAACAAAGTTGCTGAAAAACTTATTGTTTCGTACATTTCGATTTGCGATTCAATTTGTTTATCCAAAACATTTCAATTTCTATAAGGATGGCATGTTGAGCTCATTTCAATTTTTTTTTAGTATTCTCTATAACCCATCATCGCTACATTGAGTTCATTTGTGCAAAACTGAGTCTCAAATGATAAAATCACAACACTCTAACGATTCAATTCCAAACGGTAGACATAAAATCGAAGCATAAGAATCTCAAAAAATTGAAAAATAGAAGAATCGAATTTCAATTTGCTTACAGGGTAAGAACACATCGAGTGACTTGGCGACCTTTGTCGAGACACTTCTCAGGGTTTGGGTCCTTCTGCTTGCACTTGAGAAAAGCAACGTTCTCGGCCTGGCAGTTGAACTGAATGTGCTTCGCCGCCGCCGTCAGAACCGCCGATGTTGGGATCGGATCTCCTGCTGCGTCCACTGCGCTCGCCATCTCAAGTCCCACCGATCGATTCTGATCAGAAAGATAAAAAAATTTCAAGTAAAAATTATCGATATCGAGAAAATGAATCGAAAAACAAAGTTCAGAAATGGTAAAGTCCATACCCTTTGTTCTTCTCAGGTTGAATGAATTTTCTCAGCTGAAACTGAGGGAAAGGAAACAAGTGTTTAGGTTAACGGTGGTGATAAAAACACGAACACCAGCTAACTTGGAGTGGAGGGACAAAAGAGTAAAAGGAAAGGGTACTTTAGTCCTTCAGAAAAAATATGTCGTTCCTTCAAGACGCAGCGTTTTTGGCCTTGCTAGGGTACGTTTTCAGAAGACTCCATTCGGCTTTCTCCTCTCTGACGGCTCGAAGATTGAACAGTAAGTCCCAAACTCTCTTTGATTTCTGCTAGAGTGCCTTTCTTTCTGCCTTTTGGGTGCTGTGGTTTCTGCTTAGGTTCAGAAAGTTCTATGCTTGTTTTTGTTTTGAAATGGAAATAGTGGCGGTGGACTTGTAACAATGAAAGATGGTTGTTCTTGTGTTTTGGGTTTCAATGAATAATAGCTCTCCAGGGCAGCGGCGGATTCCGTATTTTGTTTGGATTTCCGTATTTTTTTTGGAGGGCCGTCACTTAAGATGATACTAGTTACATTATAATTTTATTTAGTTAATAAATGTACAACTCAATGAAAAATAATTATCGATTTTCCCAATTATTCGATTATCTACTTCCTCATCATTTATAAGCAAATGTGCTTTTAATATAAAATGTAGTATGAAAACTTACACATCTATTATTTGTTCATTGTGAATCTGCCAATGTATATGTACCATTGAACTAAAGTGATAAATAAGACAATTGTTGGTATAAAAAATAATTAGTGAACGTTCAAATATTATATAGTTATTAAAAGTATGTATCAATTAAAACAATTAAATGCTTCCCCAATTATATTTTCACTGATTGTATATTTCCTTATTATTTTTAAATAAATATATACTCTTTCACTGATTATCTACTTTCCCATTATTTGTACGTACGTAATATAAAATTTGGTACAAAACTTGGTACACTTATTATTATGTTTGGTTAGGACCAGTTGAATTAAAGTAGGTTCCATAACATATCCACCAATGTAAAAGAGAAAGGGTAAGCATACCAAGTTATAACATAGCCTTGGGCTTTTGTTTTAGTTATTCTCTTGTAATTGTGTTGTACTTAATCGTTTGGAGTAAGCAGTCGAAGTCATGCAGGGGCGAATTTGGGATTTTTTTTTTTTCAGAGAATAACCTCTTAAAATGATATTAGCTATTATGAATGTTCTAAGGTTAGTAAATATACAACTTAATACAAAATGATTACATGGTGCTTTGATTACCTACTTCTTCATTATTTATAAGCAAATGTACTCTTAATATAAAATATGACATGAAGACTTTGTACATATATTATTTTGTTCGACTAGGGTTCGTCGATGTGGCGTTGAATTAGGTGCTGGTTCATTGTCAATCCACCAATGTACATATGCCACTTAACAAAAATGATAAATAAGAGACATTGTTGGTGTTGAAAATAATTAGTAAATGTTCTGATGTTATATGGTTATTAAACATATCTATTAATGAAAATAATTAAGTACTTCCCCGATTCTATTTTCACTAATTATCTAGTTCCTCATTATTTATAAGTAAACATATACTATTTCATAGATTATCCACTTCCCCATCATCTATAAGTATGTGATATAAAATTTAGTACAAAACTTGGTACACCTATTATTATGTTTGATTAGGGCCAGATGAATTAAGATGGTTCCATAACATTTCTGCCGATGTAAAACATAAATGATAAGCATCCAAAGTTAAAATATAGTGTAGGGTTTTTGTTTCAGTTCATTCTCTTCTACTTGCGTTATGCTTAATCCATTGAAGTAAGCAATTAAAGTCCTTCATGCAATGGCAGATTCATAATTTTTTTTTTTGGAGGGTCACCACTTAGAAGGATATTATCTACTATTAATGTTTTGATTTTATATGGTTAGTAAACATACAACTCAATGAAAAATGATTACATACTTCTTCGATTACTTACTTTCCCATTTTTTTATAAGCAAATGTTCTTTTAATATAAAATGTGGTATGAAAAGTTTGTACAACTATTATTTTGTTTAATTAGCGTCTATTGATGTGGCATTGAATTAGGTGCAGATTCATTGTCAATTTGCCGATGTACATATGCCACGCAACAGGTGATAACTAAGACTCTTGCTTATGTAAAAAATAATTAGCAAACGCTCAAATGTTATATGGTTATTAAATATACATAGCAGTGAAAATAATTAACTACTTCCCGTTTATATTTTCACTGATTATCCATTTCCTAGTTATTTCTAAGTAAACATATACTCTTTCACCAAATATCCACTTCCCCTTTATCTTTAAGTACGTAAAATAAAATTTGGTACAAAATTTTGTACACCTATTATTATATTTGATTAGGGCCATTTAAATTTAGGCATGTTCCATAGCATATCTGCTGATATATCCGCTAATGTAGATGTGACACATTAAAAGTGGTCGTTAATAAAAGATATTTGCTATATCCGAAGTTTATCAATGCATTAATTTCAATTTTGAAACCTAACCTAATTCATGATCGGAACAAGTATGATTTCGAACTCAAATTTTTCGGCTCACCAAGGAATGTCTTAAATAATAACTAGACTTAGATATTCGACCATAATTACTGACCACATTTGATGTGGCTTAATATATTATGACATGTCAATAAATCAAATACATTCTATAGATTTTAGTTTTATAATTTGTTCTTTTAGTAAAGAAAATGTCAAAGAGGTAATGAATCAAATTAATAGAAATGATTAAGGCTGGCAATGAATCGTGTTGTGTTGAGTTCGTGTCGTGTCATGAACTATATATTACCTAAATATATCAAACTCGAACTCGACCCGTTTAATAATCGTGTTAATGATGTCCTACTAGAACCCAACTTAATAGTGAACCAGATAATCCGCGTAACTCATATAAGCCATTTAATAAATAGATCGTGTTTGAAACATAATTAACCTATGACATGCTTAATCTATTTCACTTGTTTAATATGTTTAACATTGCTAAATTATAAGATTTAATAAGTATATATGTAGGTAAATGAGTACATGTATGAGTTTGTGAATTACGCGTTTATAAACGGGTTAATATATAAGTCATTATACTAATTAACATGTTGACCCGAAATCTGCCAGTTTTATTAAATGAGTTAATAGGTTAACCCAAAAATTCATCCGTTTATTAAACGTGTCATAACGGGTTGACCTAAAAATGAATCAAAATTTTAATCGTGCGAGTTGATTCAGATAAATTTTATGCAGGTTTTGAGTCATGTATCGAGTCGTGTTAAAAATTACCACCCTTAGGAATGATTCCTATTATAGAGTACTCGTATGTTTACTTGCAAAATCACTCGTTTTTTTAATAAGTGGGCTCCATATGAAATCCTTAATCCCATTGGGGTAATGGGATTAATTAAGGGGAAATATTAATGATATTCTCATTTCCTATTTTAATTTTTATGTACTAAAATGATCTTACATTTTTTACAATAATTATAAATATACCTCTATACATGTAAAAAGAAAGAAGAGCAATTTATTTATTTTTTAATAAATGAAATCTTTTAGAAAATGAAGAAGAATATTTTATTTATTTTGAATGAATCAAATCTTAAAACAAATGAGTTTTGAGATAGTGATCAGATGATAAACCTTTATTTGAGCTTTATTTTATATTATTTTATACCTTTTACACTTATCTTTTAATGTTAAAATGTCAAAAATTGGAGAAAATAATATATTTTGTGGAAAATTTGCATAAATAAATAGAGTATAGAATTACGAGAATTTTGGTGAAAGATTTGTCTCAATCAGATTTATAATGAAGCTACCAAATTTTGAAGAAGTTATGAGGCTACCAAATTTTGTAAGGAAATTCAACTAGAGCCTACCGAATTTTGAAGTCAAGCCTTTAGCCCAAATTGCGAAGCCTAACCCGCTACTCTTCGCTCCAGCCCACCAGCAAGCCTGAAACCCAATTTGCGAGGCCTACGCAAACCCAGCCCAAGGTGCGACCAACCCAGGAGTCTTCGCCGCACGCCTACTGAATGTCAAGTCCCCACTTCGGCACTCGTGTGCCGAGTCCCATATGCTCCATCAGCACGTGCAACCCATACTGCTGCCAACAGATCAGGTGCTGCGCTTGCAACCTAGTCCATTTACTTGGCTAGCCCACGTCGAAACCCACTTGCCTCTCTACTCCAGCCATGTCGAAAGCCCATTGCACCAAACTTGACCCAATCAGCCTTTTTTTCTACCAAATTTCAGTCTTAAGCCATCATTTCATCATCTAATCTTTTTTTTTTATTTTTTATTTTTTTATTTAATGTGTATTTTATTTTATTTTATAGATTTTTAGTGGTATTTTCTCTATAAATAGGGGGTCATTCTTATTGTTTGGAGACTTTTTTTTCAGGCACAATTTGAGCATTCCTTAAGGAACACTTAGGCAAAATATTTCCGATACAATTTTAGAGTTTAAGTTTGAAATTCTAGTGTTTATTCCTCCATCTTCACAAGGTTCCTGCTGTTGTTCGATGATCCTTATGAATAACAATTCATTGTTTCCATTTACCTTGAAAATGTAACATTTGCTCTCCATCTACTTAAACTCTTATTATTATTCTTGGTTTTATTTATAATTCACTATATTTGTTGGTATTTTTTTCTATCATTTGTAAATATGAATACAATCTCCATGTGTTTTACTTTTTGAATTTCATTTACTTAATACGTTTTAGCGCTTAACATTAAATTCAATGCTACGTGTTTATTCGTTGTTCAGTGCATTTAGAATAGAATTGAAGAGATTTAATATTTGACCGCTGCCCGACGCATTCAATGAACAACTTAAGGTGGATCATATTTTAACTAATGATCCGTTGTTCGGTGCATTTATAATATGAAAAATGCATGAAAGAAATTGAGATGATGAATGTAGGATTTCGTGATTGGTTCAATATATGAAAATGCTAGAGTGTTGATAAAGTTTGTGTTTGAAGAAAGTTAATTGTACAAAGGTTAAAGTAGGAGTAGAGAGAGAGATTGATTTGATTCCACGTCGACCTCTTCCATACTAGCATCGACTTCTTTCACATCAACCTCTTTTATTCGACGTTTCTATTTTGCCCTTGTATTGGACGTCTAGTTGACATGAATAATGGAGAAACACCGATTTGTAACAACTTGGTAAGTTCATGGTGAACTTAATACTAATAATGAGAATATGATGTAAAGTGTCACTTTAGTTTAAGAATAGAATGCATTTGAAGTAAAAAAACTATTTTAATTGAAACTAATATTATCATATGCCAGCCATAAATTATTAATTTATTATAAGTTAAAATGGGCCGGGATGCTACAATCGTGTACAGCCCAAACTTCGACCCGAACTTAGAGCGGCAAGCCCTAGCGTAGTACTCCTATTCCTCATGGGATCATCCCGCCCTACCTCTCTCTCTTGTTATCGTTCTCGCGATTTCGCCGGCATCGATTTCGCCTGCAGCCGCGAAGGGCATTGGTGTCTCGGGTTCATCTGATCGCTTTCTCTTCTCAGCTGTCAGGTTTTTCATCTTACTGCCATTTTTTAATTTCTTTGACAGTTAATTTCTTTAGCTCATCGGTGTAATTGCCTCAAAGGTGGAGCGCAGAGGTAGTGGGCGAGCAGTAATCAGCACAAAAGCAAGGGGGAATTAGGGGGGACACAAAGGTAAGGTATACTTATTGACGCACTTAGTGGGCAAGATGTTAGATGTTTTTCGCTTGAAGATGAAAGCTTTAATGGAGATTTTCAGGAATTGGGGTGGTCAATTGACTACCATTGCCCCTTAATAGATCCGCCTCTGTTCCAGGGAAACTATGATATGGGTTTGTTGTGCTATTATATGATCATGTTGATATCCTATAAGCATTTTCAATGGATGCTCAAATTTCAAAGATTTAGTAAGTTCACAGTTTCTAAAAGGTAAATTTTTTAATGGGAAATCATCTCAACATGCTTGTCTATGTTCATTAGTAGCATATTTTTTGTTTGATTTTTGGAGCAGATTTAATTTCAGAAGTAATAAAAGTGTAGTTTTCGAATATTATTCAGAGTTCTCAATTAATTACAATTAGGTTTATATAAGCTTAGTATTTTTTTAGAATGATGTTTCTTAGTCATGTAATCTTGTTGGTACCTATGAGGGGTTAGCGGAAATGGTCGGACCCGTGATTTGCTCCCATTTGGTCCTGAGGTTCGGAACCCCCAAAAGTGCCTACCTTGTTATTTGATAGTGTATCTGGGTATCGCACAAAAAAATCTCGTTCAGATGATTCCTAAGTGATAGTTTTTCCTATTTGTTGGGCAAAAGAGTGTTTCCTGCAGACGTACACCTTTGGTTGAACATACCATTATTTTGTAGCGAAACAAATGTGGTCTCTATCACTTTTGATTGGCTTTCTCTATCTCTTGTTTGAATTAAGGAATGGCTAACAAGAAGAAGGCTACTGTATTCATCCGGCTTATATCAGCTGCTGGCACTGGATTTTTCTATGTCAAGAAGAAGCCTACTAAGGTGACAGAGAAGCTTGAGTTCCGAAAATTTGACCCTCGGGTAAACCGTCATGTTCTATTTACAGAGGCAAAAATGAAATGAGCAAGCTGCCATTCCAATATAGATGTAAATCATTATGTAGACATTTTTTTTTCAAGAAGTGCTACTGTTAAGAGTATGCATTAACTATTGGTATTGTCTATTTCATCATGTCAAGGTTTCTACTCTCTTTAGCTTAAGCATAATAAAGTTCAAATTTTGATAGCCATTCAACTAGTTTCATGGTATTTGAAACCTTTTATTTTTTCCCAAGATAGTTGAAACATTGAGGAACTTATTTGGAACTTCGGAAGAAATGCTATATGATCTCTGTCTCCCACCCGTATGATCTTTGCTTTATTCAGACCTAGTACCTTAAAGCATATTCTTTTGTATATGATATTCTGATGGTTGTGTTTTCTTCAAATGTTGATGGCCTCAGTGTACCCATTTTCTTGATGGAAATGGGAAATGTGGGGTGAAATCAGGATGGATTATGCTGCTAAACAGGCCGATAGTTTTGTAATCTGTTATATTCTCAGTTAGAAAATTTCGTATATCGAAACTGTGCCACTTTGATCCCAAAATTTGGGGATTTCTGAAGAGAACCATTGAGTCTGTCTGATCATTAATTATCTTACTCCTTTTGCTCTTGGAACAGCGCAAGGTTGTAGCCTTTTTCCAATAAATCAAATTTCTCCAGTTTTCTTTAATATATTTCTTCAAGTTAAAAGCCTTTATGGCAAGAATTTTTTCCCTTAGTTTTAATTTTGATTAGTATGGAGCCAAAATAGCAACACAGAAGCAGCCAAGTTACCCGTTCTCTGGTGGTACCCCTGCCTATCCAGCATCCACATCCATTGCATGTAAAACACTTTCATCTAATTTCTCCCCTTTGATGATTTCTATTTTCTTTTCACATCAAAAAAACACACCAACAATAAATTCCCATTAAATGAAAAAGCGAATCAAGACGTAATTAAGTTGTATTGAACGAATATTGACGTGTTATATGTTAGGAAATTAATCCTCCACCACGCAAGTGCTAACAATAAAGATGAAAAAAGGAAATAAAAAAACCAAGAACACAAAAGATTTAACGAGGTTCGGCCAATTAACTTGCCTACGTCCTCGAAGAGTTTTCTCCTTCACTATGAGAGAATACAAAATACAAGATTACACTACTCAAGTTTATACCCAACTCGAGCCCTTGTATCCAATAGGATACCCCTTGTACACCCTCTCTCAACCCGAGAAAATCACTCTACCCCAAAGAGCTATACACACTCTTTCACCTTCTCTTAACCGAGAAGATCACTCCACTCCAAGAGCTATACACACTCTTGAAGTGCTCAAGAAGATCACTCTAGCCCAAGAGCTATACACACTCTTGAAGCACTCACTCACTTGTGAGGTGTTCTCCTTGATGTTGAAATGTGACCAAGCTCTCCACCTTATATAGTGCTTAAGGCACAAGTTGTATTTGTGCTTTTCCAATGTGGGACAATTTCCTCACATTTCAACATCCTTCATTGAAGTTCATTCATGCACCTTCTTCAATTAATGCTCTTCTTCATGAAGCTTCCACATCAATCTTTTCCTACAAGGTTGAATGAACAACACCATGTATTTATTCCCAATACATAATCAAATTCAATGCATTAATAATCCACTAAGGAGGCATTAACTCAACAATCTCCCCCTGCCGACTTAGGTGGATAATGTTGCATCACCACTTCAATCCCTGAAGTTCATCTCAAATTGAGATACCGCTTGATATACCCACAAGCATTCCATTGGCCTTATTCTTGTACCAACTACACATACCCCGAATCAGTTGCATACGATCCTAGCTCCCCCTGATTCAAAATGGCCAATGCTATGTGCAGCTGCTCCGAGTCAACAATTACCAGTTGGCTCCGAAGAGGGACCTCGACTTTGCCTCTTCCTTAGCAGGATTATCCTTCTCACCATCGTCTGAAACTTGGAAACATGTAGATAGCGTCTCTGCTGTGCCCGCAAACGAGACCCGCTTCAGGTACCAGTTCTCCTGTACCCCCTGTTTCCCAACAACCTTCGAGGTCTGAGTTTTTCCTATCAGACGGAACATACTTTTATATTTTTCTCCCTTCATTAGGACCATGCAGCCACGTGACACTTTCATAACTCCCCCTGCTGACGAAACCTTGCAGCCCTTGGAGTCTAGTTGGCTCAAGGATATTAGATTTCTCCGGAACTTTGGGACATACACCACATCACCCAATGTTCGAACTGCTCCATCGAACATTTTGATCTTCACCGTTCCCGTACCCATGACACGACGTCTTGTGCCATCACCCCAAGTCACAAATCCTTGGACTTCCTGGAACGTATCAAAATATTCTCTCCTAGAGCAAAGGTGATGAGAACAACCACTATCTAATATCCAATAATCTTGAGAAAAAATGTAATTACCTTTGGAGACTGTGAGAAGTTCTCCAAAATCTCTAGACATCTCCGCTACACCAGCCAAGGAGCAATCTGAGCCCTTATCGTCCTTCTCTTTCATCAATGGACAATCCGGCTTTATGTGTCCCCACTCCTTGCACTTGTAGCATTGCTTGCCCTTTCCTCTGCCTCTGGATTTAGACCTGCTATGCTCACTAAATCCCCTCGCAGTTGACCTTCCCTTACGATTCTGTTCATGAGCAATGAAGACGGAACCTTGAGAATCATCGGCTTTCCTTCTCTTCTCATGTGATAAGAGAGTCGATTCTACATCCTCCATCTTCAGTGTATCCTTACCATACACAATTGTAGTAACAATATTCTCATATGAATCGGGAAGCGAGGTAAGAAGTAAAAGGGCTTGATCTTCTTCCTCAATTTTAACCTCAACTCTTGATAGTTGATTTATCAATCCCTTGAACACATTCATGTGCTCCATGAGATTCGCACCTTCTCCCATCTTGAGCTTGTAGAGATCCCGCTTTAAATTCAGCTTCGTTTGCAAGCCTTTCCCAAGATAAAGCTTCTCCATTTTCTCCCAAAGCTCAGGTGCAGAATCTACATCATTAACATTATTTATAATATTGTCAGCAATATAAAGCCTAATAGTGCTGACACACCTGGACTCCAACTCGTCCCAATCTTCATCTGACATCTTCTCTGGCTTCGCATCCTTCCCCTTCAACGGTCTTGCAAGGCCTTGTTGAACTAGGATGTCCTTCACTCTCCTTTGCCATAGAGTGAAATTTCCTTTTCCATCAAACTGCTCCACCTTGAAATGTGAACCGCTAGAACTTGCCATGGCAAACCGCTCACGATCGATAAACCGAAGCTCTGATACCACTTGTTAGGAAATTAATCCTCCACCACGCAAGTGCTAACAATAAAGATGAAAAAAGGAAATAAAAAAACCAAGAACACAAAAGATTTAACGAGGTTCGGCCAATTAACTTGCCTACGTCCTCGAAGAGTTTTCTCCTTCACTATGAGAGAATACAAAATACAAGATTACACTACTCAAGTTTATACCCAACTCGAGCCCTTGTATCCAATAGGATACCCCTTGTACACCCTCTCTCAACCCGAGAAAATCACTCTACCCCAAAGAGCTATACACACTCTTTCACCTTCTCTTAACCGAGAAGATCACTCCACTCCAAGAGCTATACACACTCTTGAAGTGCTCAAGAAGATCACTCTAGCCCAAGAGCTATACACACTCTTGAAGCACTCACTCACTTGTGAGGTGTTCTCCTTGATGTTGAAATGTGACCAAGCTCTCCACCTTATATAGTGCTTAAGGCACAAGTTGTATTTGTGCTTTTCCAATGTGGGACAATTTCCTCACATTTCAACATCCTTCATTGAAGTTCATTCATGCACCTTCTTCAATTAATGCTCTTCTTCATGAAGCTTCCACATCAATCTTTTCCTACAAGGTTGAATGAACAACACCATGTATTTATTCCCAATACATAATCAAATTCAATGCATTAATAATCCACTAAGGAGGCATTAACTCAACATTATATAATTCACTTTCAAAATGCTTTGATGGTAAAATGATAAGCGGTTAAACCTCAATACACAGTAAAGTTATGACATGAATTTTTTTTTTAAAATTGCCGTCTCTCTAATAATAATAATAAAAAATATAGTCGATTTGAATAGAACGAATAGATTTCTTTGATATCTCATGCTGATAGGGTAAGTAAGCCAAATGCATATCGCTATCTCACATTTCAACTACACCACGTGGTCTTTGCCGAACTCCTAATTTGGTACGGAACCATCTCCGGTCATGTCATTTCAATTTTTAATGAAAACCATGCCACATCACCATCATAATATAGACTATTAATCTTAGAAATATATCAGCGCCGAAATCTATGTTCATATAAGCGTTTGAATCCAAAATTATTATAATCCTAGACTTTGACAATTCTATGAACAGTTGAATTCTATGAACAGTTGAATTCTATGAACAGTTGAATTCATTACTTTTCATTGTCAATTAGGACTAGCATTCGTCTATCACCTAATGGTATATATTACACCCACGAATCATCAATCTTCATGCCGCATCACCATCATAATTTAGTTTAAAAATATATTAAGAACAGTTATTGATGTACACGTGTTGTTTATATATGAGTATTACTATTTGGATATACTAAATTGACCATATTTAACAATACATTTGATGTGTTAATTAATGAATGACACTAGTTTTAAAAAATTAAATCATTTAGTTGTAATGACCCGAACTGGAATTTAGGGTCATTTAGGGAATTTATTTGGAAATGACGCTTTTACCCATGTTTTCGAAGGGACTCATTGGTCAACTTTTTCTTGGAGGCATTTTTAGACATTTTCCTTTGATCGTTGCATAGGTCTTGAGTTCACGAGATCGCAGACAGAGTGCACGCGGAAATCGGAGTCCATGGACGAAAGTTACGGGTTTGAAATAATAAGAGCAAAATGGTAATTTTAGAAAAGTTTGTTTGTTAAATGTGGACACTTTCTCTCTCCTCTACCTATTGGTCAATTCTGGGTCCACTCACTCCCCTATTTCTCGACCCGCGATGACAGTGGGAGGCTAGAATTGGAGCTGCCGTTCGACGGTGGCCCAAGTTGTCGCACCACTACCATCTTCTTCGTCTCGTCCGTGCGAGCATGGTGGTGCCGACCTTGGACCTCGAGAACCACTGTAGACGGCATGGCAACGGCGACAACGAGAAGTTCTAGATTTCTCCGCCTTTCGAGGTTATTTTTGGTCGCCACATGTAATGTTTCGACTCCTTGACCCCCTATTTGATCTCGTCGAGTATATGTTCATAGTAAGTGCCTTGTTTGTATTGATTATTTTGTCATGTATTCATATTAATTACTTAATTGTGAGATACCCTGATAATGGAAGCTAGTGAGACTCACAAACCAAATTGAAGCACGAAGGGACTTCTAGGCTTAAGTGCTTAGAAGTAGACATGACGTGAGTTGATTTCATACCCTAAACTTATATTTGTGGTTGCAATGTCTTGAATGTGTGATGATTATATTGTGAATTGAATGCTTGTTTGTGTTACTTGAGAATATTGGGTTGTTTGCATATATTTGGATGATATTAGAATCCTAGACGAAGCCACGAGCTAGATCTAGAGCATGGATATTTTTATGTTGAGAAATCGGTATATTAGTGTTAGATCTTGAGGTTAGTCTCGAGATGTAACATGATGTTGGCGTATACTCCGGAATGAGTATAAACTACCACTAGTGACAGGACCCGTCTCAAATCCCTCGGGATTAGCGTGGGACGTGCCTGCTCCCGTCTGACACGAAGTGTCAGACCAGGGATATTTCCGTCCTTTGCCCAACCAGGGCTATCAGAGTGCGCCAGGATCCGAAGGAGGAATGTGATGTCTCGTCTCTGCTACAGCCGCATCCGCGATCAACCTGAAGGGCATTCAAAACATAAAAACTGTGAGTGGACAAAACAATTATTTTATAAAAACATTTCACAAAAGACCTTTATGCCCTTCATTAAAAACATATGCATGCATTCAAAAACCATTTCTAGGGTTCATGTCCGGTTCCCATAAACCGTCATGAACCATCAAACCATTTGGGCCTTGGCCTGAAATCCGTCAATCAAAACATGGGACCTCATCCCAAACCAAAACACGTGGGAACTCGTCCCAAAACTATCTCATAAGGGTCTCAGCCCAAAACCAATACTCGTGGTTCTCAGCCCAACGCCGTCTCAGTGAAAACTCGCACGCATATACATATATACATATATACATATATAACCCATCCTAGGCACTTCCGGAGAAGATGCCAACTCGGGGCACACAACCCCTAGGGAACACATCGCCGATATAGTCACGATGCCAACTCGGGGCACACATGTCATTCATCCATTGGGCCTGAGAAAGATCTGGGCCCCACTAAATGCCAAAAAGGCTTTCGTCTCGTAAAACGTGCAATAGTACATTCGAACTTCCGTGAACCGTAACTTTGTTGTCGAACGTCCAAATTCGACGTGCCGCCTGTCTACGGATTCATATCATCCCGCTCCACGTAACGGTCTTTGGCCCTCAGTCATTTGACCTTCTGGGTCAAAAGTCAACTATTGGCCCCCTAATCACCCAAATTACCAAAATGCCTTCGAACTTCCGATCGTCCTAACTTCTTCTACGGATGTCGAAATCAAACGTGCCATGTGTCTATGAACTCGTGACGTCCCGAACTACGTCACAGTCATTGCCAAAGTCCATTTGACCGCCTGAACGAAAAATCAACGATTCACCCATTCTAGGGGCAAAATCATCATTTCGCCGAACGTCTGCTAATCCTCGTCTAATCCCTGATTAGTCTCGCTAATTCGTCATTAATCATTAATTAATCCCACTAATTTGGGACGGGTCGTTACAACTAGGGTCAGACGTCTCGAGGGTCGATATTGATTTAGGACTCTAAATGAGTCGAGTTATTGGACTGGGTCTCCAACTGAGTCGGGGCACCAAATCGAGACTCTTGTGTAAGCTGAGATATCAGTTAGGGGATTTGGGCAAAGGCGGTGGAGCCGATGTGTAACGACCCAAAAAATTTAGGAAATGTAATTTCAAAATTTTTTCTAGTAAACAAACTATTTTACTCTTATTGGTCCAAAGTTGAACTTTTGCTTATATTATTGTTTAGACTTTTCGTAAGTACCATTACGTAGGTCTCAGAGTCCTGAATCGCTAGGCATACGTCATGTTGGAATTAGAGACTAGACAAGCATGTTACGTGTTTGGAATTACTAAAGGCATTTTTGGTAATTTTGACATTAGGGTTATTTTGGTAATTTTGAAAGTAGGGATATTTTGCTAGTCTTGTAGGATGGTCACAAGTGTCCCATCTTTGTCACCTCCTCATCTTAGCCTTTGGATCCACCGACTATGTGTTGTGGGTGTATGTGGTTATATGTGTGTGCTTTATGTTTTATTTATTTTGTTGAACAACCAAACCCCGAGAACACCTCACGGGAAGAGCATGGAAAAGCACCAGAAAGAGAAAATCATGGAGAGAGAGAGAGAAAAGAAAGAAGAGGAGTGGAATGATGAGAAGGAATAACCCGTAAACTTGGAAAACCCAAAATCCTAGCCGTAAACCCCAAACCTTTCTGGCAGCTAGGCTTCTGTTGATGCAAAAATTGTACCAACGAGACTGTAAAGACACGCTTGCACACCAAGACACAAGAAAGTACATGGTTCACCCAAATCAGGCTACGTCCACGATGTTGTCTCACTCTCATTAATATTATGATATTTTGTACAAGTATAGGGGCTATAAGCCTTTAGGAGAGAGTAGTGTTTGTAAAGAGGAAGAAGAGGGCGAGTCCCCCTAAATGAGGGATGAGGCTCCCTATTTATAGGAGTCGTCTAGGGTTAGGTTATAATTGTGATATTTAGGCATGGGCCTTGTACATGGGCCTCCGAGATGGGCCTTGAATATGGGTTTTAGTAATTCTCCCAAGTCTTCTGTACGAGCTTATTGCTTGGTCAGATGCAGCGTCGACAAGCCCCCAAGTTCTTGACTGAGGTGGACTGCCTCGGTTGAGGACTTTCAGGTAAAGTGCACTGACCGAGCAACTCCTCATATTTGCACTGCTCTGCTTGGTGTACTATCAGCCCCCCAAGTCCTCGGCCGAGGTAGGATGCGGAAGAAAAGACACCTTGTAGTGTGTTGCACGTTTGAGTGGATGGATGTTGTAGCAATTGCGCTCTGGTAGTCTTGCGATGAGTATGACTCCAGGTATGAATCTGACTGCTTGTGAGTGATTCTTTGATGTACATTTGTGTCATTCGACATGTGAGATAGGTGTAGCGTTGAAAGTAGGCTCGGTAGACGAGAAACTTGGTATACGTTAAGCTGATGTGGGTGCTCGGTAATGTGTCGAGCGGATCGGTAATGTGTTGAGCGTATGTGGGTGCTCGGTAATGTGTCGAGTGACTCGATAATGTGTGGAGCGTATGTGGATGCTCGGTAATGTGTTAAGGGGCTCGGTAATGTGTTGAGCGGCTCGGTAATGCTTGGTAATGCGTCGAGCGGCTCGATAATGTGTTGAGTGTATGTGGATGCTCGGTAATGTGTCGAGCGGCTGGGTAATGTGTTGAGCGGCTAGGTAATGTGTTGTGACACGACCCATCCCAATACCCCCAGGATTACCGTGGGATGTGCCATGCTCCTGTCTGACACGAAGGGTCAAACAAGGGATAACCTAAAACCACTGCCCCATCGGGGCTTCCAGAGTGCTCAAGGATCGATGGAGGAGGCATGCGATGTCCCCAGTCTATGCTGCAGTCGCATCCATGATCAACCTGAAGGGCATTAAAAACAACAAAGGCTATGAGTGGACGAAAATAAATAAGTTCATAAAACACATTTCACAAAGATATTTATGCCCTTCATTAAAACGTATGCATGCATCGAAAACCAGTAATCAAAACATTTACTCAAACAAGTCAGTACGGCCTTAGCCCAGAAACCATAACTCAAAACTAAATGTGGGAACTCAGCCCAAAATCGTAAAACCAAAATCCAATTCCAAGTGGGCTACCGCCCAAAACCATAACCATAAATACCATTCAAGAAAACATGTTTAAACCATCATGGGCATCCCAGATGCCATATCTCACGATATCAAGCAACGCGTGCTACCCGGGGTCTCACCGGGTCAATATCTCTGACATCCCAGATGTCTGACGTCCCAGACGTCCAATCATAGCACTCCTGCTCCGGAGTCATCATACGGTCCGGTAGATCCGTATAATGACCCCTTGCAGGCAATGCACTGTGACTTCCCCAGTGTCCCAGACACCTGGAGGAGACCATCCATATATCCTCGTATCAAGATGGTTTATGGAAAACTGTTTATCAATCATTTCAAGGGCCCTGCCCGAAATTTCCATGAAACCATCGCAAGTCCAAACATTTGGTTTCTCAAATCCAAAACCATTTATTCAAATCCATTTAGGGTCCCCGACCCGAAATCACATTTATAAATCAATTGGGCCCCTGGCCCCATCTAGTAAATCAACTGGGCCCTTGGCCCGATCTAGTAAATCAACTGGACCCCTGGCCCGATACTATAACTCAAATGGGTCTCAGTCCGATTTCATAACTAACTGGGCCCACGACCCGATTTCGTAAAGAAACTGGGCCCCTGATCCGATTACGTAACTCAAATAGACTCCAAGTCCGAGGTTTCCAAAACAATTGGGTCTCATGCCCGAGTTCATCTTTCCAATTTCAAAACCATTTCATTCAACTATTTCCAAAACCATAAGTACAGAAAATCAGAGTAAAAACAAAAACCTCGATTTACGTGCAAGCACGTAAATCGCCAAGAAATGCGTGAAACCATATAATTCACCAATATCCAAATCATCATCATATAATCACAATCATAATCCATATGAAACAGTGCATGCATAAGATTTATAAAACCAAATTCCACTCACAGGCTGTCCTAAGCCACCGCCTCGATTTGCGTGCCGTAGGCCTCACCGGGTAAATCGTCGTTACCGGGACTCCCAAACCTGTCCAAGTCAATCTAGAGGGTTACTAACTACCTTATTAACCTCTCATTGAAGCCCCGTAATTTTTTCGAATTTTTAACTATTTTAAATTCCGATCCGAAACCTTCCAATGCCTCGAACATTATCGAGACGGTGTCCGATCGACACGAAACCAGTCCCAAAATGTTCGTTACATCGAATAGAAGATTTCACGTGTTGAACACTTCCCCATTGGACCTACCACGCTCCCCCGCGCGCCCAATGAAGGTACTGCACGTGAAGCCCACGCGCGGTACACTTTTCATCTTCTCCAACACGTGAACCGGTTCTCTGGTTCTTTTACCCCACGGTCGAGCTCCCCGCCGTGGCCACCGCCGTGGGCCACCGTCGTTCCCATCATCTGACACTCTCTCACGGTCACACTCAGCTCACATTAGGAATGGTAGTATGTGTGGTGGTATGTGAGTTTGTGTTTAAGAGAGAAAATGGAGAAGTGTGAGATATGGGGTTTTCGGGTTTGGAGATGAAGAAGAATGAAAATGTTGATCTGATGAGAGAAGTGAGATATATGAGATGAGTGGTGAGGATTTGATTGATAGATGGAATGGATGGCTAAGATTAGAGATGAGATGAATGAAAATTATAAAATAATAAGGATATTATTATTTAATTAGCTAGATCCGCAAATTAGGGTTATTGGTCAATGGGATGAGTGACACTTGTCACTCATCCATAGGTTCCATTTAAAATATCTGCCCAATCAGAATAAGCCACCTCATCACTGCCTCGAAATACGTGCATAGTGAAATCGAACTTCCGTGACCCATTACTTTCCCGTTCGAAGTCCGATTTCAGCGTGCCGCCTGTCTATGGATTTGTATCATCCCGATCTACGTAACGGTCCTTGGCCCACGACCATCGGACCTCCCAGTCAAAAATTCAACATTTCACCCCTTTTAACCAAAATTACCAAACTGCCCTTAAACTTTCGAACGTCATAACTTTTTCCTCAAACGTCGGAATCGAACGTGCCACATGTCTATGAACTCGTGACAACCCAAGCTACGTCACGGTCATTGGTCAAAGTCCGTTTGACCACCCGAATGAAAAGTCAATGTTTTACCCACGACTAGGGGCAAAACGGTCATTTTGCATCGTTCGTCCTATTTCGCCCAACTAATCACCGATTACCCTCACTAAACATGATTAGTTACCAATCTAATCCCGGAATTCGGGACGGGTCGTTACAACCTTCCCTCCTTAATTAATTTCGTCCTCGAAATTCCAACTGATTTAATCTCAACCGTTATTCCCTCCTTAATTAGTTTCGTTCTCGAAATTTCAACTATCCTGATTCCACAATCACCCCGTGGAAAGTAAAATCGACCTTGCAACACATGTACACTCATACACCAACTAATCAGAACAAAACTTGTCTGCACCCAGACGTACCACTGGTACTCACGTCGTATCGACTACATTCGACCTCGTTAAATGACAGAAACCACACGTTTCGAATTGACACCACTTGTCAAATCTACCATTTTGTTGACGCGACAACTCGACGGTTTCTCTCTCAATCACCAATCTATCCTGATATCTACTCCCACTGGGAGTCACCAACTCACTCATCGATCCACGATGAAACATCCGACAAACCGTCACCATTTGACAGTTGCCAGTCGAAAACTGACACTTACCCACTTGTGGTTACACTAACCACCAATTTACTCAACCTGGGTATACACTTACCAACACTTCACTCGACCTGTGTGTAACTAGACCCATCAGAAGCACCATGACCCAGTGCACAGTATCCCATGTCTAGTCCACGACCTCGACTAATCCAATGGTATCAGAACCAATCCGACTACCAACACGTTCACCAACGTACTACTGGTATATCCTATATATCGTCACCAGGCATCACAAGTCTGCCCGGTATTGTACCTTGAACAACGTACAAGGTACGTACATCCATTACCAGCCAGCCTACAACCAACTAGGTCGTAGCCAAACACGTTTCAATTCTGGAGTCCATCTGTCCAATCCAGTACTAGACAAATCGAAACTCCAACCCATTATCCATTTCCAAATCCGAAATCATTATTCCGTAAGCTAGCATTTGGAATAATCATTCCGCACCCAAATCCAGAAATCCACTTTCAAGTTCCAAAATCGAATCCTGAATCGTCACCCAGAAATTTGATTCCAAAACCCGAAATCTCGTTCACGTCTACCAAGACACACCAAAACCGAACCTATCGGTTACCTGCTCAATACATTCTATTGAATTCATAGGGAAGGCAATCCAAATATCCACATGTCTAAGGTTGAAAAAATCCTACCACTTCTGAAACCTACTCACCCGAGTAATACACCCTACGGGATTCACTTCGAAAAGAAGTTCAGTCCCGTCCCGTCATTTACGACTCACATACCAAAGTAAGGGTGATAAACTCTCCCCTATCTGGATCATCAAGATCACGATCCAGATTCATCAATACGTCACCTGATCATAAACGTCACGACATCCAAAGTCCTCAACATCACCATACTGGTCCACCTAGGATCCACACAGTTAACTACCAGATTCCAAACCTTGAGGTCTTACACCCTCAACGAATCTGCATACTGTGAAATCGTTTCCCAACTATATCCCATATCTAAATAGATCAGTCAACGACGAGAAACGTCGAGACTGTGGGTTCCCACTGATTACCTCGTATCGAATCTTGCCATTCCACCTAGGAAAAACCAAGGATGATCCAACACGATGACATCAACACTCATCTTACGTGAATACAAACAACACTCGTTGCACTCACCACGTTATGTTACCTGACATCGTTTGCCACCAATCAGAAAATGGGAACTCTCAGTCACCTAACTTCGATATACTCAACTCCACCTGATGACCCAAAAACAAATCCTGGATCCACCAACCAATACACTATCAATGTACTGGTGATACACCCATCATCTGCCTTAGCAGAACCTGTGAAGTCACCCAAAATGACTTCGATATACTCATTACCAATGCGAAAAACCCGCATTCCTCGTGTCACCTCAATCACAGTATCCCTCAATTTCGAAGTTCCAACTATATAGGAACCACGCTTAACAGTTTCTATTCCTGAGCTAGAAAATCCTTCTCCGACCTTTCCGTCCAACAACGACTGTCGATAACTACTATAATGACCCATTTCATTTCTCACAATCCAATTTCTCCACAACAAGTCTATCCGAAACTCAGGAGATATGGTCAACCGCAGTCAACCATAACAATTCCGGAATGGATTCTTAAGTCCTTAGCTCATCTTGACATCATCCACGTGTTAGTAAACAATCAACTCATCTATCCGGTTACGACCGTATATGTACATCCAAAAGGATGTCAATTCATCCAATTCTGATGTACCGCTCGACTGGAGAATCACAACAGACCCCTGTTGTGATTTGCAGTCAAATCTCTGCATACCGTCATAACTGACCAACTCTGTCCAACAATGACCAACTGGTCGCTAAGCCCCACGACAGATCGAGTCTGACCAACCGTTCACTAATCCCCTATGATAGTACTCGATCCTCACATCTCAACTACCGTTGGATCCTATCCAGTCCATCACTATCCGTGATCCACTCCCGAACCACAGATACCAAACATATGCCTATCGCGACGGAGTCACATCCCGACTCGTGACTAATACCGAACGATCACCGGCACTAGTACCAGTACCATCACTATCACCTGTCAGCATCAGCACAAAGTGTGCGAATCAAACAACTCTGGATCTCTGCTCATACCAAACGACGATCCCGTATCTCTACTCTAATTGGAGAACTCTGCCTCCGTCGTACCTAACCACAGATATCGATGGTAGTGCCTGCCACAGACTCGTGCAGACCTAACCACCAGAGATCTTGATATATGAACTCCGCATCCAACGAATCAACCGCCTGTACCAGCTACTCCGTATCCCCACTAATGGGTTCCATCGACAAGTACCAACCCTGATAACATGTCCAACCAAACTCTAACTAGTCGTAACTCAACTAAATCAATGTTGTCTACCAGGTCATCCACGACCTTAGCTGTACCAACAATCCATCATAACTAAGTAGTACGACAACCAGCTATGTCTAACCGATAAGTACAACTTCGACTGCGGAGTGCAGTCCTATCATGAGCTGACATGACTAGATCGACCAACGACCCCAAATCCGAATAGTAGTCAAGTCAAACCACTCGTCAACTCACCTTTCCGAACCATACACATCCTACCTTAGGGTTTCACAATCACACCTAGGGTCCCTCTGAACCCAACTGTTAACTACCACTGCTATCTGTGGTATAGTCCACAATCTGATCAACCCCACGGTCTTGACATCGTAAAAACGTCAATCAAATCCTACCGTCAGATCAACTAGGATTCCTCGAATCCGACTGCTAACTGCCAGGAGCAGTAAATCCATTTAACTCAACCAAATCCGACCACCTAATGGTCATAACTCCAAACTATCGTCAAAATGATCCAATAACCTCGTGAAAGGTGATCCCAACTAATCGTCTCACGATCCAAACGCTAACGTACCATTACATTCATCCCTTCGTAGGGTCCCACATGGTCATCCACGACATAACTATGGCAACCTCGGCATCAAATGTCGAATCAAGACATTCCACAATTCCATCCTACTAACTATCGTACCGGCATCCTAACTATCAGGTTGATGACGAACTACAGCCCAATGAGACATCACATCCTCGACCGGTGCGCACAAAAGAGCAAACCTGCTCTGATACCACTTGACACGACCCATCCCAATCCCCCCGGGATTACCGTGGGATGTGCCATGCTCCCCTTCTGACACGAAGTGTCAGATAAGGGATAACCTAAAGACACTGCCCCATCGGGGCTTCCAGAGTGCGCAAGGATCGATGGAGGAGGCATGCGATGTCCCGATCTCTGCTGCAGTCGCATCCGTGATCAACCTGAAGGGCATTAAAAACAACAAAGGCTGTGGGTGTACGAAAATAAATAAGTTCATAAAACAAATTTCACAAAGATATTTATGCCCTTCATTAAAACATATGCATGCATCGAAAACTAGTAATCAAAACATTTACTCAAACAAGTCAGTAGGGCCTTAGCCCAGAAACCATAACTCAAAACCAAATGTGGGAACTCAACCCAAAACCGTAAAACCAAAATCCAATTCCAAGTGGGCTACCGCCCAAAACCATAACCATAAATACCATTCAAGAAAACATGTTTAAACCATCATGGGCATCCCAGATGCCATATCTCACGGTATCAAGCAACGCGTGTAACAACCCGTCCCGAGAGCCGGGATAAGTATAGTGGTTAAGGTGGGATTAGCGAGGCTAATCGGTGGTTAGTTGGTTCCGAAAGGTCATTAGTGTAGAATGATGATTTTGCCCCTAGTTTGGGCAAAAACGTTGACTTTTAGTTCGGGTGGTCGGATGAACTTTGACCAGTGACCAGGACGTAGTTTAGGACGTCACGAATCCCTAGGCAGGTGGCACGTCCGATTTCGACATCCGAGGAGGAAGTTATGATGTTCGGAAGGTTAGGGGCCTAACCGTAAAAGGGAGAATAGTTGCCTTTTGTAGACTCGAGTTTTGGTACGTTGACCTAGGATGGTTAGATAGTTCTGGTCGTCCTGAGTTCGATGATAGGCGGCACGTATTCATCGGACTTACGAGGTGTGAGATATGGGTCTAGGAAATTAGTGGCAAAACCGTAAATATAAGTTAAAAGGAAGGGTATTTTGGTCTTTGTGGCACATTGGGATTTGTGCACAGAGGAAAGGAATGGACGGTTGGGATTGGGCCATGTGGGAGTGTGTGGAGTGGATTGTGACATGAGGCATGTGTGTAGAGGATTCTGGTGGAATCCTGTGCATTCACGGCCCAATTAATTGGGGTGCACTCGTGCTATGCATTCTTGTTCTTCGACACACAGAGAGAAACAGAGGGAGGAAATTGAGAGAATTGGAAGGGTGATCGTGGCTAGTGAGGAGTCCTGGTGAGTGAGTGAGGGCCGGGAGAGTGAGAGGGAGCTGGTGAGGTGGTTGAGAGGTGCAGCGGGTGTGTGTGTGTGAGGTGTGAGCCACGGGAACCAGGGAGGAACTCTGGGAGAAAAACAGAGAAGACTGAGGGCTTGTGGTGGTGCGGTGACCGTGTACGGTGCAACTAAGATCGCGGTGGTGTCGTGAGGGCTGTGTGGAGTCGACCAGCCCCGGAGGAGCTCATGGCGGCAACAGGAGGCCGGTAATTTCCTCGTCCCCATTTCGATACTCTGTTTTCTCGTTGAGGTTCAACGTGAAAGTCGTGAGGTTGGGCTTAGAGTCGAGAGGAATGGAGGTCAGGGTGAGGTTCAGGAGGGTCCTAGGCGTCGACTAGGAGGGTCGCCGTGACGGGGGTGTACACGGCGGAGCTCAGACGACGGTAGGCACTCTGGTGCTCTGTTTTGCCGTGATGTTCAAACGGCTAGTCGTGATGTTTGGGCAAGAATCGACGGTCAAGGTGAGTTGGGTTAGGCTTAGAAGGGTCCTAGGAAGAGGTTGGTGTAGCCACCATGAGGGGGGAAGTCGTGGGTGGCCGGGAAGGAAAACAGGGGTTTTTGGGTTGTCTGGTTCGAGCTTTAGTCGACGGGCTAGGGACAGTGTCGAGGTTAGAGGTGTGGGGGAATCGATAGGGTTGGTCTGGACGATGCTGTTGGTGAAGAAAGGGAGAGAAACCGTGCAGGCACGGCGGTGAACCGCTGACGCCGGTCTGAGTTGCAGGTGACTGTGGCGAACCGGGTTTGCTCGAGGAAGGAGGTGGTACTGTAGCAGTGCGTGAGGGCCACGCGCAGCCACTTTGGGCGGCGCGTGGGGGCGCGTGCGGCGGCGATGGGGAAAACGGTCAACATGGTTTTGGTCTAGGAGTTTTGGTGAGTTCAATGGAGTTGGTTTCGAGTCAATCGGAAGTCGTTTGAGCTTAGTTCCGCGAGGGTGAAAGTTTAGGGTCCCGGGTTATTACGTTTAGGATTCGGGGAATTTTGAGGGAATTTAGGTGAACTTTCATGAATGTGTTAAGTGACGTACTTTGATGATTGTGAACAGGATCGGGATTTCCCGTGGAAGCCGAGGAACGTGCGGGACGTTCGGGACGCGAGTAGGATTCAGTACTGTGAGTGGACCCCTTCTTTCAACTTGAGCATGCATAACTGTTTTCTATAATTGTTTTATGATTTTGATTATGATTCTATGTTTATTGAATATGTTTTGGTTGGTTTTACATTGTTGCACGTTTTTCGAGAAAATACGGTATTTGGCACGTTTTACGAGAAATGTCGATTTCTGAGTAAAATGCCAGGGTTTTGGGATTTTTAAAGGATAACTAGTTTGATTGCTTACAAAGGGATTTTGAAACATGATTTGGTAATTAAATGAATCGGAAGTTAAAGTTGAAAAGTGATTTTCCTGATTTGGGTTCGGAATGACGGTTCTGGATGCCGGAAGGGTATCAGACCAGTGATTTCGGATTCAGGTTTGGATATGGATTGGTAAACGGTTTTCAAATGGTTTTGGGATTGGATTTGCTGGATCTGGATATTGGGTTTAAAGACCCGGATATATGTGACGGGGGACCGGCCGGATTGGGTTTAAAGACCCGGATTGAGTTTAAAGACTCGGGAGTTTAAAGACTCGGATATATTGATTTCCCCCGTAGGCCTTTGAGTTTAAAGACTCGGGAGTTTAAAGACTCGGATATGATTAAGGCCTGGATTGAGTTTAAAGACTCGGGAGTTTAAAGACTCGGATAGGTCCAGCAGGTTTGATCAGAAAATGATGATTTCATGTTCATGATTCATGATACAGTTTGAGAATTCACATGCTCTGGTTTTTCTAACTGTTTATAGTGGTTCTGTTTCTTATGATGTTTTATGAGACTTGATTTATAACTGTGTTAATAACTGTTGGTTATGCATGTGGTTTTCAAAACGAAGGGCTAAACTCAGTTTTTCTGATATCGATTTTCGAACTTTTCTTTTATTATGGTCCACTCACATCTTCTGTTTTAACTTGCCCTCCAGGTTGTGGAGCTAGTGCGGGGTCTTGACGTCGAGGCAGTGTCCGAGGCATAGAAGTGACGTGAGGGATCCCGGAGTAGTTTAAAGTCTTCCGTGTGCGTGTAATTTATCGGTTTTATTTTCCTTGTCTTTTCGTACTATGCTCTGTAAATGCTACCTTCGGGATATTGTGTTTATTACTCCTGCATTTGACTGGGTTTGAGTGCGTTTTACTTGAGTGTTGTGTCGGGGAGTCAGACGGGAGCGGGATTTACCTCGGGTTTCGGGGTGAAACCGGGGTGGGTCCTGACAACGCGTGCTACCCAGGGTCTCACCGGGTCAATATCTCTGACATCCCAGATGTCTGACGTCCCAGACGTCCAATCATAGCACTCCTGCTCCTGAGTCATCATACGGTCCGGTAGCTCCGTATAATGACCCCTCACAGGCAATGCACCGTGACTTCCCCAGTGCCCCAGACACCTGGAGGAGACCATCCATATATCCTCGTATCAAGATGGTTTATGGAAAACTTTTTATCAATCATTTTAAAACATTTCAAGGGCCCTGCCTGAAATTTCCATGAAACCATCACAAGTCCAAACATCTGATTTCTCAAATCCAAAACCATTTAGGGTCCCCGACCCGAAATCACATTTATAAATCAACTTGGCCCCTGGCCCCATCTAGTAAATCAACTGGGCCCCTGGACCGATACTATAACTCAAATGGGTCTCAGCCTGATTTCATAACTAATTGAGCCCACGACCCGATTTCATAAAGAAACTGGGCCCCTGGCCCGATTACGTAACTCAAATGTACTCCAAGTTCGAGGTTTCCAAAACAATTGGGTCTCATGTCCGAGTTCATCTTTCTAATTTCAAAACCATTTCATTCAACTATTTCCAAAACCACAAGTACGGAAAATCAGAGTAAAATCAAAAATCTCGATTTACGTGCAAGCAAGTAAATCGCCTCGAAATGCGTGAAACCATATAATTCGCCAATATCCAAATCAACATCATATAATCACAATCATAATCCATATGAAACAGTTATGCATGCATAAGATTTATAAAACCAAAGTCCACTCATAGACCGTCCTAAGCTGCCACCTCGATTTGCATGCCGTAGGCCTCACCGGGTAAATCATCGTCACCGGGACTCCCAAACCTGTCCAAATCAATCTAGAGGGTTACTAACTACCTTATTAACCTCTCATTGAAGCCCCGTAATTTTTCCAAATTTTTAACTATTTTAAATCCCGATCCGAAACCTTCTGATGCCCCGAACATTATCGAGACGGTGTCCGATCGACACGAAACCAGTCCCAAAATGTTCGTTGCATCGAATAGAAGATTTCATATGTTGAATACTTCCCCATTGGACCTACCACGTGCCCCCACGCGCCCAATGAAGGTACGGCGCGTGAAGCCCACGCGCTGTACACTGTTCATCTTCTCCAACACGTGAACCGGTTCTCTAGTTCTTGGACCGGTCGAACTGGTCTGGACCGGTTCAAGGCCCAATCCGTCCATTTTTCAACCCATTTTGTTCCTTTTTCATTCCTAAATGTTCCTAATCCCATTATCCATCTTTTTAGACATTAAAATCGTAAGGAAAACTGTCAAATCCGTACCTTCCAAGCTTGATAATGGCGGTGTGATTCCCTCCGCCGTTCACGACCATTCCAGGCCATCCAAGCCTTCGAAAATGATCCTAATAGCTTCACCAGACCCCCAGAAACATAACCTCAATGTAAGTTTTGATTAAAACCCAATAAAACCGAATGTTGAATTTTTGAATATTTTACCTCACGGTCGAGCTCCCAGCCGTGGGCCACTGTCGTTCCCATCATCTCACACTCTCTCACGTCCACACTTAGCTCACATTAGGAATGGTAGTATGTGTGGTGGTATGTGAGTTTGTGTTTAAGAGAGAAAATGGAGAAGTGTGAGATATGGGGTTTTCATGTTTGGAGATGAAGAAGAATGAAAATGTTGATCTGATGAGAGAAGTGAGATAGATAAGATGAGTGGTGAGGATTTGATTGAGAGATGGAATGGATGGCTAGGATTAGAGATGAGATGAATGGAAATTATAAAATAATAAGGATATTATTATTTAATTTCCTAGATCCACAAAATAGGGTTATTGGCTAATGGGATGAGTGACACTTGTCACTCATCCATAGGTTCCATTTAAAATATCTGCCCAATCAGAATAAGCCACCTCATCACTGCCTCGAAATACGTGCATAGTGAAATCGAACTTTCGTGACCCATAACTTTCCCGTTCGAAGTCCGATTTCAGCGTGCCGCCTGTCTATGGATTTGTATCATCCCGATCTATGTAACGGTCCTTGACCCTCGACCATCGGACCTCCCAGTCATAAAGTCAACATTTTACCCCTTTTAACCAAAATTACCAAACTGCCCCTAAACTTCCGAACATCATAACTTTTTCCTCAAACGTCGGAATCGAACGTGCCACCTGTCTATGAACTCGTGACGACCCAAGCTACGTCATGGTTATTGGTCAAAGCCCATTTGACCGCTTGAATGAAAAGTCAACGTTTTACCCACGTTTAGGGGCAAAAAAAATCATTTTGCATCGTTCGTCCGATTTCGCCCAACTAATCACCGATTACCCTCACTAAACATGATTAGTTACCAATCTAATCTCGAAATTCGGGACGGTTCGTTACATGTTGAGCTTATATGGATGCTCGTTAATGTGTCGAGCGGCTTGTTAATGTGTTGAGCGTATGTGGATGCTCAGTAATGTGTCGAGCGGCTTGGTAATGTGTTGAATGTGTTGAGCATATGTGGATGCTAGATAATGTGTCGAGCGGCTCGGTAATGTGTTGAGCGGCTCGGTAATGTGTTGAGCATATGTGGGTTCTCGGTAATGTGTTGAGCAACTCGGTAATGTGTCGAACAGCTCGGTAATGTGTCGAGAAACTCGGTAATGTGTCATGTATGCTTGACATGGATGAGTGCTATGTACGTCGGCATGCATGAGGGCACGTATGTGTGACATGTATGTTAGTATGCATGAGGGCAGACATGTGTGGCATGTATGTATGTCATGTATGAGTGACATGTATGTCCGACATGGTTTTTAATTGGAAGTGTTACCTGGTTGTAATCAGGTGTGTTAAGATGCATAGCTCGGTACGAGCAAGTAAATGTGGGAGGTAGACCCATGCACAAGTGGATGCTAAGAAGACCCACTGGTCGGGCGTCGAGCAGGTTGAAGAAGAAGCCGACATAGGGGGCATGTCAACCGACCAGGTGCAGTGGTTATGTGGATCAATAATGGAGTCATTTGATAATTCCTAAGAATAGAAATTAATTTTCTGATCCGTAAATTCATAGGATGTAAAGTGTATTTGTGTTGCACAAATAAATAGAAATAATTGTGTAAATAGTGGTAGAGTAAGCATGCGTAATGTGTGTGAGTAATATGCATAGAGTATGAACTTAAGATGCAAAATATTGGAGCCCAATGTGTTTTGGATGAAGAAAAATCATGGCCCAAAATTTGTAAAGTTTTGAGCCCAAAAATGTTATGAATTGTTGTGATAAAATTGAGCCCAATGAAAATGCTTTTGTATTTGTTTTTTATTTTTTTTAGCCCAACTGTGGCTGTTGGTTTAAACATTGTATCCCAAATATACTGGCTGGATTAAAAAAGAATAATAATAATACATCCCAAATGCTAGTTTCGGTTTCTTTTTGCTTGGTCCAATTGCGTAATTTGTACAGCCCAAATTGGACAAGATTGGTGAGCCCAAAGGAGTGATTTTTTGTTTTATATGACCCAATTGTGTTTTGTGTTTTTTGTAGCTTCAAACAAGTTAATCCAATAACATTAATGGCAAAATCGTAAATAAGAGGAAAAAGGAAAAAACTTATCTTCCTCATTCGATAATGGAGGTCTATTGGCGTAGAAGCGGCTGTTCTTGGTCGTTACCGGTCGGGGTGGCCATATTGACGTCGGTTGATTGACCAACTGTTGCCTATGAGGTTGTAGGTTCATGTGACCATGTGAGGTGGTAAATGCTCAGTGATGGAGATGATGTCGAGCGGTGGCTTGACAGGTTGCGGATCGGTGGAGATGATACGGAGTGGTGGCCTGGCCGAGGGACTTCCGCTGCTTGCGGGTTCTGTCAGTGCAAGAGGGTGACAGTCGGTCGTCCTCCAGTTACAGGTAGACAGGCTTCCGTACCTGTGTGCGATAATTGTTGTCGAGTGGTGGAGAAGGTGATCGACGACGGTTGTCCGTGGGATGTCTGCAACCATGACGAGCTGGTGCGAGTGGGTCAGGACCACTGGGGGCGTTGCAGGTGATCGGTGCATCGAACGGGTTGGCTATTAATCCACCGGTTTTCTCTCGTCGACGTGTCGGCGAGCGGCGGAGGTTGAGCGCTCCAATTTCCTCCCGTTTTCTTCCCTTTGCCTCTCTGCACATTGTCGTTGTGCCAAGTAGAACCTCTACTAGGCAGACAGCAGATTGCATAACGTAGGTGTCTGGAGCAGCGAACAAACCCGCCACGGTGACAGGCCGGTCGGTCGACAATCGACAGCAGGGTGTCTAACATAGGGGGACGCCGAACCAAGCAGTGGCTCACCATAGATACCGGGCGAGCAGATGCACTGAGCCGAGCAGGTCGAAGAAAATGCATCGAGCCGAGTCGCAGGACCGAGTCCTTCCCGTGATTGGCCATGGTTGGGTTACCGTCGGTGGTGAGCAATGAAGCCAGGTCGGTGGACTGAGGTATGACGGTGGTGACCAGTCGATGGACTAATGATGGTGGTCAGTTAGTGGAGTGTTAAACTTGAGCGGTTGAAGATGGTGAGAGTACCCCCAACGAGACAAAGTCGGTGCCACAAAAGATAAAGGGAGTTGATATTTGGCAGCGTCAAGTGACAGGGTGTAACTGGCGAAAGACAATTTTGTATGGTGGGCAGAGTTTTGCAAGATTCTATCCACGTGGATTTTAACCACAAATATTTTGTGGTGGGTAGGGTTTGCAGCCGCCACCGGGAGAGTGAGTTTTTTGTTTTGCTTAATAAGATGGGTTTTGATCGACCTGGGGGGATTTTTCTGGGTTATTTTGACAGAAAGCCAATTTGGATTTTCTTGGTGCTTGGGTGGCTATGGTGTTTCAGCAGGTGAGAAAAATTGAAAAAAACCGACATAACCTTTTTTATCGATTCCCACAGACGGTGCCAAACTGTTGATGCAAAAATTGTACCAACGAAACTGTAAAGACATGCACGCACACCAAGACACAAGAAAGTATGTGGTTCACCAAATCAGGCTACGTCCATGGTGTTGCCTCACTCTCATTAATAATATGAAATTTTGTACAAGTATAGGGGCTATGAGCCTTTAGGAGAGATTAGTGTTTGTAAAGAGGAGGAAGAGGGCGAGTCCCCCTGAATGAGGGAGGATGCTCCCTATTTATAGGAGTCCTCTAGGGTTCCGTTATAATTGTTATATATTAGGCATGGGCCTTGTACATGGGCCTCCGAGATGGGCTTTGAATATGGGCTTTAGTAATTCTCCCAAGTCTTCTGTACGGGCTTATTGCTTGGTCAGATGCATCGTCGACAGCTTCGAACCAAGATTCCTAACATCCTGATCGAGCCCTTACGGTTGTAAAGAGCTAGTAATTAACCTGAAAGTTTTGGACACGAGAAGGACATAGAACGAACATCTAACGGTTGGCCGAAAGTCCAATGGATCGGGTCAAAGTTGAATGTGAGTTTTTTTTTTAAGATCATAGAACCCTTTTCTAGGTTTGTGTAAATGTAATTGGACATTTAAAGGGCAGGAAATAGACGAGAAATAGGGTTTTCAGAACCAGGTTGGAGTAGCCCAGGTCGTGTCCTGTCCAACATGCAGACTCGCGGGTCGACCCGCTGGATAACAGGACCGCCCCCGAAAGGACATTGATAATCGTGCCCGGTCCTGCTCCCGTTTGGCAAGTCGACTGAAGTTCCCAAATTACCCTCAGTACTTGCCAAACAAGGGATAGCCATACACGTACTCACTCATGCCTCCGCCTCTCGATCAGCCTCGATCAACGCGCCACGACCTGGAGGGTCAATAAAAACACAAAAGGTGTGAGTGGGAAAAAATGAATAAGTTTATAAAACAGTTGCAGAAAGACATTTCTACCCTCCACGTAAAACCAATGCATGCATTCGAAATTCATTTCACAATCCATTTTATTTCCACTGTAAGAAAACCGTGTATGAAAATCAAAATCATTTTCCTTTTCTTCACCTTCGGGTCTTAGCCCGCAATCATAAACACAGAGCCTCAGCCCAAAACCATGAATTAAATCCAAGTACAAGAACATAGTCCAAAAATCCATCAAGCCATGTAAACCGGGCTATTGCCCAACACATCCGAAAACATCAGAAATCAACAGTAAATCACAAGTCAATCAATCTGCTGGATCTCAAGTGCGCCCGAGTCTTTAAACTCAAAATCATGCGCATAATCAGGCATTCCCGGGATATCAACGAGTCTTTAAACTCAGAACATAATCAATAGGCCTCGGGGGGTATCACAATAACCGAGTTTATAAACTCCGAGTCTTTAAACTCAATCCGGGTCTTTAAACCCAATCCGGGCCCGCCCCCGTCATCAATTAACCGGCTCTTTAAACCCAAGCCATAGTCTAGCAGTAGTACCGGGTCTTTAAACCCAAAACATAGTCCAGCAATAGTACCGGGTCTTTAAACCCAAAACATAGTCCAGCAATAGTACCGGGTCTTTAAACCCAAAACCATTTATAAATCACAACAATCCAGGATCCATCGTGATCCAAATTCCAAAACCAAATCCGAAATCACATTTTGTCATAATAGGACTTATGTCCGAATTTCACATTCAAATCCCCAATCATGTCCGTCATCCATTCCCGAATTCGAATTCACAATAATGATTCCGTTAGCTAGTATCCAGAATAACCATTCCGAACCCAAATTTGAAAATCCACTTTCACGTTTCCAAAACCCGAAATCTCGTTCATAAAAATTACTTTTATGCCCTGGGCATCAAGCCCGAAATCACCCTTTCCAAAATCCGTTTTAAATCTTTGAAATCAAATCGTATTTCAAATCCCAAAGCCAAGGCATCAAAACCATGATCAAATCACAAAATACTCGAAATCTAGTAAAACACGCAAATCCGTAATAATCTCGAAATCCTTGTCAAAACCGTAAGTCATACTCACAATCATAATCAAAACATCCTCAAATCATGATACACACAAATCATATAAAATCGTTCATTAAACCATCATCAAAGCATAGGAGAACCCATAGTCTCGAAATACGTGCAATCACGTTTTGCATATCAAAATACGTATAAATACGAAAATCGAAATCACCATAAGTCATAATCATAATCATAGAAATCATAGAAACATTTATGCATACATTAAAGTTTAGAAAGAAAAGTCCACTCACACACCGTCCATAACGCTCGTTTTCGCGCTGCACGCATTTCCGTAATTTCCGACATTTTCCAGAAATCTCAAATCCTGTCCGAAATCATTCTTCAGGGTCACTAAGGTCTCAAATAACAACATACTAATTTCCCATAACTTTTCCGGAATTAAAAATTAATTAAAAACGTAACATAAACTTTCAGACCCTCAAAACAAAGTCGAAACGGTGTCCGATTAACTCGAAACCAACGCTAAAATGTTCGTTACATTGCATAGGATAAAAGTCATGTTGAACTCACCTCCAGAATCGGGCCCACGCGCCCTCACGCGCAGCCGCGAGTGGCTACGCGTGAAACTCACGCGCCAGCTACAGTGTGAGTACTATTCATCGTTCTCACCCGGCTACCTGCAAAGCGGGTCGTTCAACCCGCGCGATGACCCGTTTCAATCCTGCTCAAACCCAACTCCATTCCTTCAATTGATTCATTTGAAAGCATCATGAGGAAACTAATTAGGGTTCTGTATGTTAAATTTCATCATAACTCACCTCAATCAGTCAATTCGAGCTCAGGTTCCCGATAAACACCCGAACACTGTTCCTGCATCGAAGTTCATCGATCCTCACCGTTATTCTTCAATTGATTCACTCAGAAGCTTCGCAGGATCCATGAGAACAGACTTCCAAGCTCAATTTCAAGTTCTCATCCCTCTAACCATTCCAACTCAACTGGGATTTCCAAAACTGAACTCCAATGTCGTCTGGGCTCATCTCTTCACCATTTTCTTCACTGTCAATCCCATTCGACTCGTTTGGACGTCTGGAAGCTCAACCTCACCTCTGATTCCATCAATTTGCCGTCCAAATCAAAATTTGATTTTGAGTTCGTAATTGGGGTTTTCGGGCGGGTTCAGTGTTCCTGGGGTCTTTCTCCCCATTTTAATCTCTCTATTTCTCTCATTCCTCTCCAGCTCTCATCTTCTCTCAAACCGTTATTGGGGAGGTCGATCTCGCAATGGTTCATCGGTCTATATTTTTTCATTTCAAAAACATCAGCACAGTTCACTGTGCATCTGTTTCCCGCACCCAACCTCAAACAACACAACCCGTGCTCTGTACAATACAAACCCAAGCACGTCTGCTTCCCACTTAATGTGTTAAACAATTCCTCAGTGCTCTCCCTCTGTTCCCTCAGAACCCATTCACGGCAGCATCAATTATCCCCTTGGAAATTACCATTTTGCCCCTCCTTCACAATTTAGCAAAATGCCTTTCACGCTTCTAGACAGGTAACTTGGTCATCCGAACTTTGATTGACGCGTGCCGCCTGTCTACAGACTCAAGGCATCGAGTGACAGGACCCATCCCAATCCCCCTGGGATTAATGCGGGATGACCCTGCTCTCGTCGGACACGAAGTGTCAGACAAGGGATATTTCCGACCTTTGCCCTCTCGGGCTATCAAAGTACGCCAGGATCCGGAGGAGGTATGTGATATCTCGGTCTCTGCTACAGTGCACATCCGCTGTCAATCTGAAGGGCAGTCAAAACATTAAAAGTTTTGAGTGGACAAAACAAGAGTTTATGGAAACATTTCATAAGAACATTTGTACCCTTCACTAAAAAGCATGCATGTATTCAAAAACCATTTATCAAACCGTTCATTAGGACCTTAGCCCAAAATCGTAAATGAAACCGAATACACGGGCCACTGCCCAAATCCATAAAGAAATCAACCATACGGGCCACTGCCCAAATCCATACGGGACTCAGCCCAAAACCTGTATACATCACACATCATATATCGTACACATCACATATTATATATCATATATACATATAATCACACAACCAATCCTGCCACGGTTTCCAAAGCTACGCGCGTGCTACCCGGGGTCTTAAACCCAAGTCTCTCAGAGTCCAAGGTCAATGTCCGTAGACCAATGACCCATCCTGAGGTTACAATCCAAGCCTTCATGAGAGTAAGGAACCCAATTGGGGGGCATCTCCACTCAGTCGGTGCTCCGTGACTACTACGGGGTCCACCCAAGCCAACGACCCTCCCTGGAGGAGATAATAGAAGTAAAGGAAGGTATATGAACATATATATACATAACATAAATATTCATGCCCGGTCCCCCTGAACCGTCATGATCTATAGCATCCATGCCATTCGTATATATATAGAAAACATCCTCCATGCCCGGTTCCCATAAACCATCATGTACCACAATAACCATTCCAGGGTTCATGCCGGTTCCCATAAACCGCCATGAACTTGGAAATCCATCTAGGGTCCCTGACCCGAAATCATAACCATAAAGTAACTGGGTCTCATGCCCCAACATATGACATCAGCTGGGCATCCTGCCCGATATCTAAGGATCAGTCACGACTCTGATCGTAGTGATGTGTGCAACCATCCATCCAGGACCGCCCTCAATCTTGGTATGTCGCTGTGAACGAATCAACCGACGCGACCACCACAAGATCATGATGCACTCATCACCGATCGCTATCCTGAACCATCAGCACTCCAAAGTCGAGCCTCCCCAGGCTGGCCGACCACGAATCATGCATAGTTACCTCTCCTGAAGGAACACATCCCAATCTGGAGGCGAGCGTCACCTCGTCCGTTTCCGTGCACCAAGCACCTGCCACGACCACGACTCGGACCCGTAGGTCATCAATAGGATCATATGCCCGAGACAAAACCAAATGGGTCTCATACCCGAGTTTATCCTTTTGAAATCCCAAAGCCATTTCATTTAGACCATTAAAGAAATACCGACCCGTATAAGCATCGTATAAGGCCGAAACCTCGAAATACGTGCTTATACGTAACCACAACCAAATGCACCAATGACATTATCAAACATGAATTAAAACATATAATAAAAATTTATGCATGCACCAATTTAGAAAACAAGGTCCACTCACAGACCGTCCGAGAGCCACCTCGATTTGCGTACCATACGGTCCATTTTATCCCATTTTAATTCCTAAAGCTTCCTAATATCATTTCCTATCTTTTTAGACGTTAAAAACCGAGGAAAAACTGTAAAATTCATACCTCCTTGTTCGGCCATGGTGGTTGTGTTTTCCTCCGCCGTTCACCGCCGTTCCAGACTGTCCTAAGCCTCGAAAACAATCCTATTAACCTCACTAGACCACCAGAAACATTACCCAATCCTTAGAATCGAACAAAAACCAACAAAACCGAAACTTGAATTTTCGAATACTTAGGTTTCGGGTTTCCCCTCCGTGAGCCGCCGCCGTGGCTGGCCGTCACTGCCCTCTCATTTCACTCACTCTCCAAGTCCTTCCTACGACAGTGAGGATGTAAGGTGGTGGTATGTGTGTTTGTTTGGAAATGGAAAATGAAGAAAATGGTGCTTTCGGGTTTGAAGATGAACAAAGAAAATGATGATAGCTGATGAGATGAGAGGGAGATTGGGATGGATGAATGGTGAGGATTTGAGGGATTAATAAGAATGGATGGCCAAGATTGAGTGGTAAAAAGATTAATTATAAAATAGCAATTATAATAATATTTAATTAGTTAGATCCATTTTGTAGGGATTTTAGCCAATGGGATGAGTGACACTTGTCACTCATCTGTGGGTCCCACTTAAAATATCTGGCCAATCAGAATAGGCCACCTCATCATCGTCTCGAAGTACGTGCATAGTGAAATCGACCTTCCGTGACCCATAACTCTCCCGTTCGAAGTCCGATTTTGGCGTGTCGTCTGTTTATGGATTCGTATCATCCCGATCTACGTAATGGTCCTTGGCCCTCGACCATTGGACCTCCCAATCCAAAAGTCAACATTTTGCCCCATTTAATCAAAATTACCAAAATGCCCTTAAACTTCCGAACGTCATAACTTCTTCCTCGAATGTCGGAATTGAACGTGCCACTTGTCTATGAACTCGTGACATCCTAAACTACGTCACGATCATCGGTCAAAATCTGTTTGACCACCCGAATGAAAAGTCAACGTTTTGCCCACGCCTAGGGGCAAAACGGTCATTTTGCATCGTTCGTCCGATTTCGCCCAACTAATCACGGATTAGCTTTACTAATCATGATTAGTCACTAATCTAATCCTGAAATTCGGGACGGGTCGTTATATCGAGACCTTCCTAACGGTCTTTGAATTACGTGAAAATTTCATGTCGTTTGAAAAGTCAACAAATTGCCCCTTCTAAACTAAATTACCGAATTACCCTTGAACTTCCGAACATCATAACTTTCTCCTCGAATGTCGGAATCATACGTGCCACCTGTCTATGAACTCGTGGCGTCCTGAACTACATCATAGTCATTGGTCAAGGTCCTCTTGATGGCTCAAACCAAAAGTCAACCGTTCGCCCGATTCTTGGGGCAAAATCGTCATTTTCATCAATTATTTCCAAATTTTCCTTTTTCGACTGTCCGAGTCGTTACACTGGAGGTAGGGGATGACCTTTGCTGGCTCACGAGGCTCAGACACCGAGAGGTTGCGGTGGCTTGTGGGGACGCATGCCACGTTATCTTGAGGTGCGGTCAACATAACTTGCAATGCTTTCGATGTTACATATGTTTTGACGCATGTTTCGAGTCAATCAAATACCATCTCGAGGTAATTTTAGGTGTCCAAAGCGTTATGTTTAGAGTTTAAATTCGTATTTTAATCCCCAGAATTAGTGATTTGTAATGTGAGGTTACATGGGACTTTCATAACCCGTGAGTATGATTTTTGACAAATGACACGGCTCCCGAAACCACAAAGGAACGACCAGTTCAGGATTAAGCTACGAGGATAGATTGTGAGTGGACTTTATTTTTATAAATTATGATGCATGCATAGCAATTATTTTAATTTCCTAATTTCATGATTTATGTTGTAATGTTTTGAATATGATTTCTAAATGAATTTTATTGGTTTTTTCTGAATTTATTGATAGGCTCTGACACAGATATTTTACGGTATTTTATCGCCGACTCCGCAAGCGAGTGCGACCTCTGTAGCGTCTACAGGGAGACCGAGCAGTGGACCAGGTTGGAATGTGTGTTTCTACTGCGGGGAGCGAGGTCATTTCCGACGCGAGTGTCCACTGTTGCCACAGGAATGTGGTGTAGGCAGAGGAGTAGCGGAGCCCGGACAGAGTACAGCGTCAGGGACAGCAAGCCCGAGAAGAGGTGGTGGCACTGCTACTAGTAGTTCGAGGGGACGTGGTAGAGCGTCGGGATCTCAGGCCCGGGTGTTCTCGATGACTCAGCAGGAGGATCAGTCGACACCAGATGTGGAGACAGGTACTTGTTTTACTTTTGGTTGTGCTGTCGGCTTGGTTATTGGATCCTAGGGTAGAGTCTAGGAGTTCGCCTAGAGGACTTGGAGTGTTACAGTAAGTTCCGTAGCAGGTTGATGGAAGGTACAGGAGAGGAGTGACTATAACTGATCGATATGAGGTTATTGAAGGAGAGAACCCACAAGCTAGAGTTTGCCTTTAGGACTTTGTAGATTTCGTCCGATAGTGGCCGCAGTAGCAGTCGAGGGCGATGGGTGGACGATTGTTGGGTTAGTAGTCGAGTTGGTTTGGGAAGGTAGGGAGGTTGTATACGAGGATGTACTCTATGATTTCTGTCGGGGACTGTGAAATAAGGTATTTTATAATACCTTTGTTTTTTGTTCATAGAGTTTCCCTTGCGTATACCATGCAGTTGTTACATAGCTAGGGTTGGCCGTAGTAACCGTAGTTGGAGCTGGTGTGAAATACCCAAGGTGGAGATGATAGACAGGGAACCCAGGAAAGGTTGTTCTTTACTGGGTAGGAAACCCTAAGTGTCGGGAACTAGCTGTGGAATTTCGGGGACGAAATTCTTTTTAGGTGGGTAGATTGTAACAACCCGTCCCGAGAGCCGGGATTAGTCAACTAATTAAGGTGTGATTAGCAAGGTTAATCCGTGGTTAGTTGGTCCCGATAAGGTCATTGTCGTAAAATGACGATTTTGCCCCTGGTTTGGGAAAAATAGTTGACTTTTAATTTGGGTGGTCAAATGGGGGTTGACCAGTGACCAGGACGTAGTTTAGGACGTCACGAATCTATAGGTAGGTGGCACGCCTGATTCCAACATCCGAGGAGGAAATTGTGATGTTCGGAAGGTCGAGGGCATAACCGTGATTTGGGTAAATTAGGAGGAATAGTTGACTTTTTGAATAATCGAGTTTTGGTAGGTTGACCTAGGATGGTTAGGTAGCTTTCGACGTCCTGAGTTCGATGACAGGCAGCACGTATTCATCGGACTTACGAGGCGAGAGTTACGGGTCTAGGAAGTTTTGGTAAAACCGTAAAAATGTGTAAAACTGGAGGGTATTTTGGTCTTTCTACACATTGGGATTTGTGCAGAAAGAAGGAAATGAACGGCTGGGATGGAGCCATTTGGTGAGAGAGTAAGAAGATTGGTGACATGTGGCAAGGGGCTAGAGGATTCTGGGAGAATCCTGTGTGTTCACAGCCCAATTATTTGGGGTGCACTCGTGCTTACCCGTGGTTGTTCTTCGACAAACACAGAGAAACAGAGAGAGCTTGTGAGGAGAAGTTGAGGATTGATCATGGTAATTGACGAGTCCTGGTGAGTGAGAGAGGAACAGGGAGGTAAGAGGAAGCTACTGGTCGTGATTTGGTGGTGCAATCGTGCACGGCGGCACGGCGGTGGTGCGGCAAAGTTTTTGAGGAAACAGGGAGACCGTGAACGTTTGGTGGTGGTTACACCGTGGGGTGACTTAAACTAAGGCAAGGGGAGGCTGAGGAGACTGCAGGGAGGCCAACGAACACCGTGGTACGCGGCGGTGCGCACGGCGGAGCTGCAATCGAAAGGTGAGTTTTCCTGCCCTGTTTTTCCCGTGGATTTCATTTGGAAAGTCGTGGACCTAGGGCTAGAGTCGAGGGATCTGGAGGTTAGGGTGAGACTCCTGAGAGTCCTAGGAATCGTTTGAGTGTGCTGCCGTGATGGGTGGTGCACGGTGGTGGAGAGCACGACGGAGGGACCTTCAGTACTCTGTTTTGGCCGTGGGTTCAAACGGCGAGTCGTGAAGGTAGGGGCTGAGTTGAAGGTCTAGGAAGGTTGGTTTAGGTTTAGTGAGGTCCAGGGAATAGTTTGGTGAAGCCACCGTGAAGGGAGGTGAGCTGGGTGGCTGGATCGTGAAGCAGGGGAGTTTGGGGCCGTCTGGTTCGAGCTTGCGTCGACGATGTAGGAGATGAATCGAGGTGAGTGGAGTTGGGGAATGATTAGGGCAGGTTTGGACGAAGAAAATGGGAAAGGAAGGAGGTGAGATGGTGACCGGACGGCAGAGAACGGTTCTCGCCAGTCCAGTTGCAGCGGCCGGTTCAGCACAGTGCACTCGAGGTTGGGGGTGACACTGTAGCTGGCGCGTGAGGGCCACGCGCAGCCACTTTGGGCGGCGCGTGGGGGCGCGTGCGGCGGCGATGGGGAAAACGGTCAACATGGTTTTTGTTCCAGGAGTTCTGGTGAATTCAATGGAGTTGGTTTCGGGGCAATCGGACGTCGTTTGAGGTTAGGTCCCCGAGGGTGAAAGTTTAGGGTCCCGGGTTTTAGGTTTTCGATTCGGGGATTTTTGAGGAAATGTAAGTGAGTGTTTGTAGACGTAATGGTAACGTAATTTGATGGTGATTGACAGGATCGGGATTTCCCGAGGAAGCCGAGGAACGTGCTGGACGTTCGGGACGCGACTAGGGCTCAGTACTGTGAGTGGACCCTTTCCTTAAACTCGAACATGCATAACTGTTTTCTAAAATTGTTTTATGGTTTTGTTTATGGTTTTATGTTTCTCAAATATGTTTTGTTGGTTTTACATGTTTGCACGTTTTACGAGAAAGTACAGTTTTAGCACGTTTTACGAGAAAAGGGTGATTTTGGAAAGATAAATGATTTCAATGATTTTAAGGGGTTTTGGGACATGATTTTGAGAATCAAGGTTTTGGTTTTGAAATCGAAAGTGACAATTGGATTTGGGTCAAAGGCTTGAAAAGTGGTATTCCGGATTTGGGTTCGGAATGACGGTTTTAGATGCCGGAAGGGCATCAGACCAGTGATTTCGGATTCGGGTTTGGATATGGACTGGTACATGGTTTTCAAATGCTTTTGGGATTGGATTTGCTGGATCTGGATATTGGGTTTAAAGACCCGGATATATGAGACGGGGGACCGGCAGGATTGGGTTTAAAGACCCGGATTGAGTTTAAAGACTCGGGAGTTTAAAGACTCGGATATATTGATATTTCCCCCGTAGGCCTTGAGTTTAAAGACTCGGATATGATTAAGGCCTGGATTGAGTTTAAAGACTCGGGAGTTTAAAGACTCGGATAGGTCCGGCAGGTTTGATCGGGAAATGAGGATTTAAGCGTTCTGGTTTATGATACGGGTTTTGATACTCATGCCATGATTTCCAAACTGTTTATAGTGTTTCTGTTTCTTATGTGGTTTATGGTAATTTGGTTTCGTGTTTCTGTTTCTTACGATGTTTTATGAGAATTGAGTTATAACTGTGTTAATAACTGTTGGTTATGCATGTGGTTTTCAAAACGGAGGGCCAAACCCTGTTTTGTTATCAAATGGTTTTTGAAACTTTTATTCTTTTTGGTCCACTCACACCTTCTGTTTTAAATTGCCCTCCAGGTTGTGGAGCGAGCGCGGGGTCTTGACGTCGAGGCAGAGTCCGAGGCATAGAAGGGACGTGAGGGATCCCAGAATAGTTTAGAGTTTTCCGTATGCGTGTACTTTATCAGTTTTATTTTTCCTTGTGTTTCGTACTACGCTCTGTAAACGATAACTTCGGGATATTGTGTTTAATTACTCCTGCGTCTGACTGGGTTTGAGTGAGTCTTCCTTGGGTGTTGTGTCGGGGAGTCTGATGGGAGCGGGATTTACCTCGGGTTTCGGGGTGAAACCGGGGTGGGTCCTGACAATTGCATTCACACTTACAAAAGTTTAGAAAGAAAATGTCATCACATGTATTGAATTATAAGTAAACCAAAACAATAACAAGAATTTAAGTAAAAGGAATAAAGTTACATTTACAGAACCCAATAACAGCTTGTGATTCCGAAAGTGGATGGAAACAATGTAATATTATTCATAAAATTCTCTTAATATCAGAAGGAACCTTATGAAGATGGAGGATAAAACATAAGAATTCAGACTTAAATTCTAGAATTATTTCGGAAATACTTGGACTAGGATTTTCAGGGAAAGCATAAATTCACATTTAAAAGAGAAGTTAAAGAAGTTAAAAAGAAAAGTTTACAAAGAAAATCTAAGAACTAAAATTAAAAGGAAATGAAACTTAAAAAATGAATCTAAAAACATAAATTAAAAGACAAGGTTTAAAGGAAAACTAATTAAGAAAAAAAATTACAAGAAGTTAAAATGATCCCCAAAATAAATCTACAAAATAAAAAGAAGAAAAACTAAGAGAGAGAAGACTACTAAAAACTAGAACTAAAATTGGGACAATTGGGGACCCTCTACAATGAAGATGACATTCATATTTAAAGAGGAAATGCCCAAAAATTTAGAAAAATAGAATGCAAAATAATAAACTAAAATAATGAAATAATTACATGAAACAAATGATGAAAATGGTGATTTTGGGGCTGGAAAATCAGCTGAAGGGAAGCAGGTGGACATGCTGGAACTCGGCAGGAAGCAGCTGAGCTGGAGTGAAAGGACTCGACATACTGCATTTGGGATTGGACTGGTCCTTCGGCGTGGGCTGGTTGACAAGATGAAGAAAAGGTAGTGTGTCAGGCGCTGAAAAGTGGTTATGTGCCTCAACGTGATGGAGTAGAGCAGGGTAGGTGAAGTCAAGGCACGCGTGCTGAGTTGGAAGAGTGGTGTTCGGCAGGCGCGCAACGAACTGACAAAGAAACTTCAGCAGGCGCCTGTCGACAAATCGGTTGGGGTGGACGCGCTGCTGTGCTACGGGCTGGATACCTGGGCCGAGTGTGGGTTTAGGGCAAGGCTGCTGCGTGGGCCTGGCTTCTGGGCTCCAATTATTTATTATTTGGGCTGGATTTTAAATATTAATTTGGGCCTGCAAATGAATTTCTCAATTTAAAAATTAATTAATATAATTTCACTGAATTTTGTCCATAATGTCTTCGTTCGAACTCCGATCAGGACGATTCTTTCGTCAAAACGCTCCAATTTCAAACTTTATTTATTTCTACAAAAGCCCACAACATAAATTATTTTCTCCAATTGTTTATTATTTTAATATTAAAATTCAAGTATATAAGGGTATAAAATAATATAAAATAATGCTTATTTGAAGACCTATCACCCTCCCCGAGCGGTGTGAGATTGTTCACCCTTCTTCCCATGACACGGGTCTTACATAGATACGTGCCCACACATATAAGATATTTCACCTTTCCCTCTCTAAGCGATGTGAGATTGTTCAATGTTCTTCTCAAGACACGAGTTTTACAATCCACTTCTTGGGGCCCAGCATCCTCGGGGCCCAACTATGATACTATTATGAGATTACTCTAGCCCAAACTCACTTAAATTTGGAGTTCCAACCAAACCCAAAACTAGTGAGCTCCCAAAAAACCTCGTGCTAAATAGGTACGTGCCCACACATATAAGACACTTCACTTTTCCCTCTTTGAGCAATGTGAGATTGTTCACCGTTCTTCCCAAGACATGAGTCTTACAATCTACCCCTTGGGGCCTAGTGTCCTTGCTGGCACACCTTCGGTCGGGGTCCAACTCTGATTGACAGGACCCGTCCCAAATCCTCTGAGATTAACGTGGGATGTGCCTACTCCCGTCTGCACGAAGTGTCAGACCAGGGATAATTCCTTCCTTTGTCTAACCAGGACTATCAGAGAGCGCCAGGATCCGGAGGAAGAGTGTGATGTCTCGGTCTCTGCTACAACCCACATCTGCGATCAACCTGAATGAAATTCAAAACACGAAAGCTGTGAGACGGTATAGGAGAGCGGTCGGTGATGTGCGCACCTTGATCTAGAGGTGGTCACGACAGTGATGTGTTCACGGCGACATACCGGGGATTGAGAGCGGTCCTGGACTGATGGTTGCATGTATCACTATAATCGGAATTATGACTGACCCTGATGACATGACCCACCCCGATTATCGCCTCGATAATCGAGAAGCATCATGCTCCCGTCTGACAATCGAATCCAAAAGACCGGAAAACTAATTAATATTACAACACACCCATTGTCAGACCAGGGAGATTAAACAAATACATCCGACTGGACGTCAAGGCCACAGTTTCACAGAGCGATATTACAAAACAAGTTAAAGAAACAAGTCCTACTCTGTGAACTAACTACTCCGTAACAGAAAACTTTATGCCTCCGCCTCTGCCTCGGCGCTTGCCCCCGCACTTGTACCACGACGTGGAGGGAATTTAAAACAACAAAGTGTGAGTGGACCGAAACATAAGTTTTACAGGAAAAACAGTTTTTCCGAAATCGGGTTCGCCCTCCAGTTTTGTAACACGCATGCATAACCAAATATTCAAAATTTGCATATTAACTTTTGAAAACTCTTTTTCCGAACGCATGAAAACGTTACAAAGGATCGCCATAATTCATGTAAAAACCATTTAATAATGCCAGGTTTTAGAAACCGTCATTTTGAACGTTAATTGCACAAATCAAGTAAAACGTGAATCAATAACCACAATTATGCCGGTGGATCCATCCGAGTCTTTAAACTCAATATTAGGCCTTCCCGGGATATCAACGAGTCTTTAAACTCAAAACATGATTAATAGGCCTCGGGGGTATCATAATAATCGAGTCTTTAAACTCACGAGTCTTTAAACTCCATTCGGGGTCTTTAAACCCAACTTTCGGGCCCGCCCCCGTCATCAATATACCGGGTCTTTAAACCCAAAACCAGATCCAACCATTATTCGGGTCTTTAAACCCAAAACCGTTTTAAAACACAATAAACCAAGATTCATCACAAACCGTTTTCCAACATTATTCCGAAAACATTTCTCATCATAACAGGACTTATGTCCGAATTCACATGCAAATTCCAACACATGCAATTTCCAAAAATTACTTCACAATGTGATCAAACATCATAAATCCGAAACATGCATATTCATATCCAGGTACTTCATCAAAATCATCACGCATGCAATAGCAAAGACCGTAATCTCGAAATGCGTGAAATACGATAAATATCTCGAAAAACGTGGAAACATGTAAAACCGATATATCATATCACCATCATAAAATCATAGGTAAAACCATGAGATAAATAAGCAAAATAGTCATGCATGCCCAATTTAGAAATCAAAAGGTCCACTCACAGTTTTAGGACGCGTCAATCGCGTCCCGCGCGCTCCTCCGTAGTTTCGGAAGTGTCCGGGCCTGTAAAAATGTACAAGAAGGGTTACAAACATCCTCAAATAGCTCGTATGATTTTTCCCTAATTTCCTGAATTTTTCGGCGAAATAAACCTTAAGGACCTAAACTTCCGGGCTCCCGAGATTATCCCGAACGACTCCCGAACAACTCGAATCCTAAAGGGAAAATGTTAATTAGACTGAAAGGAACAATTCCCATGTTGACCGTGATCGGAGATGACATCACACGCGCCGTCACGCGCCGCCCAAAGTGGCTGCGCGTGAAGGCCACGCGCCAAGCTACAGTGTCATCGTTCTTACCCGGATAGACTGATAAACGGGTCTGTTACCCGTGACTCAACCCGACCAGTTCAAGCTCAATTCTCAATCAATTCCTCTCGTTTTTGATCCTATTATCTTCTCTAACTCATTAATTTCAGGTCTGTGTCGATGACTAACCTCGACTGACACCAAATCGACCCAACTCAAGCTCGAACAGTTGAACAAGTCGACTTCTGGAACTCACCCTGCACGGTTCCATTTCCAAATTGATTTCACCAGTAGCATAAAGGGACCTATACGAACACAATAGCACAAACAATTGAACTCGTCGTTACCTGGAAGTCGTCGTCCTCAAGCTCGAAAATTCTCAGGACCATGGAGCTCAGTTCTTGGCCAATTCGTGAGTGTCGTCCTTCGAAATCGATGTGGTTGGTTTCCTTTTGCTCCCAGAAGACTAGAACGGCCCTTAGTTTAGCTCGAATGTCCCCACAATTTGATCTTCAATTTTTCCCTCCACTGGTTTTTCCTTCGAACTGGAACTTGGGTTCCTGGGCAAAACGGGCTCCAATCTCAACAACTCCAGCACCGTCGTGTTTCTGTCACTCCCAGAAGTCTCCCTATGTGTTTAGCTTTCCCCCAAAGCCCGTAGGAATTGAACTCTGAGTTTCCCCCCAAAAAACCCGAAACTGTTTTCTCACCGTCCCTCTCAACCTCAGCCCACACCTGATGCACCAAATGACCCAAACGAAACCTCTCCTCACTCTCTTACACGGTTGATCGATCAATGTGGCCAACAACTCGTGGGAGACCAACTGGGTCTCTGAAAATGGTTTCCCGCACGCACAGAGACCACGGCCATTTTAAAATCCAGCCCGTGCACTGAGCTCAGTTCAGTCTCCCATGGGTGTCTCCACTGCCTCAATTCTCATAAACAAATCGTCTGATCCATCCACTACCACCCTAAACAATTTGCACGCGTAAAACACCACGGCATGGCCGTGTGCTCTGTTTTTCACGGTGGTGCTACAGTAACCGCCGTGAAATGACCAAAATGCCCCTCTGTGCAATAATTACCAAATTGCCCTCCAACTTCCGTGACCCGTAACTCGGTCATCCGACGTCCGTTTCGCGCGTGCCGCCTGTCGTTGTACTCAGGGCGTCGAGACGAACATAATGGTCTTTGATTCAAATGAGTATCAATTGTCAAACAAAAGTCAACTTTTTTCCCTTTATAACGTCCAATTTACGATAATGCCCCTGAACTTCCGAACATCATAACTTTCACCCTGTTCGTCCGAATCGAACGTGCCACCTGTCTATGAACTCGTGACGTCCCGAACTACGTCACGGTCATCGCTCAACGTCCGTTCGACCTCCCAATCAAAAGTCAACAAATTGACCATACAAATCATAGGGGTAAAAACGTCATTTTATTCAATATTTTATAATATTACATTTCCAGAACGTCCGGGGCGTTACACCTGAGGTATCGGGCTTGATGCCCCGTTGATTGTAAGTTCGGGCTCGATGCCTAGTTAAATTGTGAAATCGGGCTAGAGGCCCCGTTGAGTCATAAGTTCGGGCTGGAAGCCTAGTTGATTTGTGTTATCGAGCGTGAGTCTCAAGTGTGGTTTTTATACTAGTATGTATATACCCTCCTTGATGAGTTGATTGGTCTCCTCCAGACGTCGACCTGGAGAGTCACGATCCACTACCCGAAATGAGTGGTCTCTATAGGGAGCTTATTTCAGGAGTGGGAGTTATGATGTGATCCCGGACCTGACCCAGAGAGATGCTCTGACTAGATCCGGAGACAGGACCTCCTAGATAGAGAATTCCTGGGGGTAGACTCGGAGTGAGATCCCGAGTAGTATGCAGACTTATATATATAGAAATCGTGACATATATCAGGGATTAATTCCCTAGGGGATGTGTGCCCCTAGTTGACATCAGAGGATGTCTAGGATGGGTTATATATGTATATATGTATATGTGTATTTGTGTATGAGATTCCATGGAGATGATTTTGGGCTAAGACCCACTTGTGTCGGATTTGGGCCGAGACCTTATGTTTCAAAAATTGGAAGGAGACTCGTTATGGGTTTCCTTATTTTGGATTTCCTTATTTTGGATTTTGGGCCAAGGTCCCGTGTTCTATGTTTGAGAAATGATTTTCGAATGCATGCATACTTTTTAGTAAAGGGCGTAAAGGTCTTTTTTCATAAAGTCCAAGGCCCCTCTGATGTCAACTCAGGGCACACAGCCCATAGGGAACTAATCCCTGATATATGTCACGATTTCTATATATAAAAGTATGCATACTACTCGTGATCTCACTCCGAGTCTACCCCAAGGAATTTTCCATCTGGGAGGCTCTATCTCCGGATCTAGTCCGAGTATCTCTCCGAATCAGGTCCGGGATCACATCATAACTCCCACTCCTGAAATAGGCTCCCTATGGGGATCACTCATTCCGGGTAGTGGATCGTGACTCTACAGGTTGATGTCTAGAGGAGACCAATAAACTCATCAAGGAGGGTATATACATACTAGTATAAAAACCACACTCGAGACTCACGCCCGATAACACAAATCAACTGGGCCTCTAGCCCAAACTTATGACTCAACGAGGCCTCTAGCCTGATTTCACAATTTAACTGGGCATCGAGCCAGAACTTACAACCAAAGGGGCATCAAGCCCGATACCTCAAGATCAGTCACGATTCCGATCGTAGTGATGCGTGCAACCATCAGTCCAGGACCTCTCTTAATCTCGGTGTGTCGCCGTGAACACATCACTATCGCGACCACCTCTAGATCAGGGTGCGCACATCACCGATCGCTCTCCTATACTGTCAGCATGAGGATAATCCCACTAGCATGAGGAATCACTCGAGATAGATACGCTCCTTGCAACGAGCATCCGAGTTCGCGATAACCCTAGTTGGTGATTGATTGGACGAGTGACCAGGAGAGCGGTACTTGTGGATCTGATTTCGAGGTGGATCGATCGACGAATGTTGAGTGTTGAGCGGTTGGTGCCAGCGGGGAGTTAACCGCATAGGTTCGGAGTCTCGGTGGTGTGTGTGTGGGTTGCGTCCGTACAAGCTCAATGGTAGTTACCACCATCGAGGCTGTAATTGTTGCTGGTTATTGTGATGTGAGGGAGCGTTTATTTCCGATATGGATTCTCGGATTGGTTACCCAGAGTCGTTGGGTATGAGAGAGGCAGAGCCTTTCCGACCCGAGCAGAGATGAGTGGCGATCGCTCGTTACAGACAGAGTCTTCATATCAGTTTACTTCGCACTCCGTGTGGCGGTGACATGATGACGATAACGAGGAAAGAAACGACGAGCCACGAGCTGAGGGTAGCTTAGTCGTGATGTGCTCAGGGTAAGTTTCTACCACTACGCGATGAGAATGATTCATCGGCTAGTGTAGATTCTTGGGAATCATGAGGGAGATGGTTTGGTTGTCTGCGGTTGACCATGCCTCCTGAGTTTTGTGTAAGCTTGTTTAAGGAGAATCTAATAGTGAGAAATAGAATGGGTCATTACAGTAGTTATCGACAGTTGTCGTTGGTTGGAAAGAATGGAAAACACGAGTACTGTTGTGAGGATTAGTGACCAGAGGGTTGGATTTGGTAATACGCAGAGAGTTGTCTGCATATCACAGCAGGAGCCTGTTGTGACTCTTCAGTAGGGCGGTACATTAGATTAGGATGAATTGAAATCCTTTTGGATGTGCATAAACGATCGTAAACGGATATGCGAGTTGGATGATTTACGGACACGTGGATGATGTCCGAGTGAGTGAGGATTTGGACTTAGTTTGTGACCGAGTCGGTAAACGTGCCCTAGAGTAGTAGCCATGCGAGTTCGGTGGACACTGAACAGAACAGAGAGGATCCCAAGTGACTCGGTGAGAAGTATGAAGTATACCTGGATTGGTGACAGGTACCCTAGGTTGATGTGGATGGACGACACGAGTGTTAGGTGCTGGAATTTGATCCCATAAGGATTGGGATGTGCGAATTAGGTTACCGACGTGAACGGCGATGGAAGAAGCCGAAGAGAATCAATGGAAGTGTTTAGTCCTAAAGGAAAGGATTAATCATTACAGTAATTATCATAGAATACTCTTAGTCGGAGTAGGAGGACTTCTAGCTCAGTCATTGGAAAATTTGAGTATGCTTCCAACATGGTTGCAACTACTCTCGACTTAGAGATCGGTGAAAGAAACTTCTCGTTTTCTGCTCTTTAGCGAATAGTGCTGGGTACCAGATGACGACATAGGATTAACTTTGATGTCATCAACTTCGACTTTCCTCATGTGGGTCGATGAGGAAGGAGATGACAACTAAGGGTTCAAAGAGGGTGTAAGAACTGAACACCTAGGCCGTGGGTCAAATTTGATTGACGTGGAAAGTAGATAAAGCTTGGTATCACCAGATGTGACAAGTGGGTACCCAAGGCGAGTCAGATCGAGTAGCGTGAGGATGGTCGAGATGACGGAAGTGATTGTGATGACCGTGAGGCGAATGAACCGAGGACTGGTCGTTATTGGAGTGAATTGCCTTGCTGATTATGCTAAGATAGGAGCAGAGGAGAACTTTTTGGTAAACCTGTTGAGGAATCCCTTAGCATAGTTGGTGAGAGGACCAGATAGAGATTGGTTATGGGAATGAAGATGAGATAAGGACGATACGTGGATATCGATCAGGAAGAGATGAATAGCCGATGCCTCGGGTTGGATACACTTATAAAATATTTATGCATGCATCAAGTTAGAAAGAAAGGTCCACTCACAGACCGTCCGAGCTACCACCTCGATACACGCGCAGTACGCCTTCCCGAGTCAATCACCGTCTCCAGGGTTCCCAACCTGTCCAAATCACTTTAGAGGGTTACTAACTACTTAATTAGCCCCTCACTAAAGCCCCAAAAGTTTTTCGGTATTTTTAACTATTTTTAAACACAATCCTAAACCTTCGGACCACCTGAACTATATCGAGACGATGTCTGATCGACTCGAAACCAGTCCCAAAATGTTCGTTTCATCGAATAGATGAAATTACATGTTGGAACTTTCCCCAAAAAGTGGGCCACGCGCCAACACGCGCCCTGGATAGCCCTGCACGTGGGCTTTACGTGCCTACACAGGGTCATCCTTGTCCTCCAGCCGACCAGGTCCGACCGGTTGGTTCGATTCTCCTCTGTAATCCGATCCAACTGGACCGGCGTGACTGGTCCAGCCTCATAACTCGGTCAATTTTCATCATTTTTCCTCCAATCCAATTCCATTCTTCATATTTCGATCCTAGAAACCTAAATATGAAATGAAAATCACCAAAAACCCCTAAAATCATATCGGTTCGATTTCCTCCCTCATGGTTCAATATCCCAGTTTTTTCCCAGGGCTTCTCAGCCACTAACCACCACCCAAAATCAGCCTAAAATGGAGAAAATTAGGCAAAACCGGGTTACCTTGCACGGTTTCCTCCGCTGTCCACGGCGGCGTCGTCCATGCCAGCCACCATCATCATCCTACCCTCATCTCACTCTCTTGGTCTCAAACATGCTCAGATGGGGGAAGGGTTTGGATTGGTTTCAAAGGGTTGGTCGGGTTTGGTAGGGAAAATGGTCGAACAGAAAAGAAAAAGGGAAGGGATATGGATGAACGGGAAAATGATGGGGAATGGATGAATGACACTTGTCATTCATCCATTGGGCTTGTCCTAAAAAACTGGGCCCACTTAATGCCAAATGGCCTCCGTCTAGAAAAACGTGCAATCGTTCGTTCGAACTTCCGTGAACTGTAAATTTTTCGTCGAACTTCCGAATTCGACGTGCTGCCTGTCTACGGATTCGTATCGATGCGATCTATGTAACGATCCTCGACCCTCAGCCATCAGACCTCCCTGGTCAAAAGTCAACTTTTTGTCCTCGTTCAGGGGTAAAATTGTAATTTCGCCTTGAACGTCCGTTAATCCTCGGCTAATTCCCGATTAGCCTCACTAATCCATCATTAAGTCCTAATTAACCCTTAGAATTAGGGACGGGTCGTTACACTAATACCATTCTGTCATGACTCGACTGATGTAGCACGATATTGTTTACTTTGGGCCCAGCCTTCACGATTTTGTTTCTGAAAACTCAGGCACAACTTCCTAGTAGATCACCCATCCTGAGATTACTCCAGTCCAAACTTGCTTAAATTTGGAGTTCCAACCAAACCCAAAGCCAATGAGCTCCCGAAAGGCCTCGTGCTAGATAGATACGTACCTATAAAAATAAGGCACTTCACATTTCCCTCTCTGAGTAATGTGGGATTGTTCACTGTTCTTTCCATGACACGGGTCTAACAATCCACCCCCCTTGAGGCCTAGCGTCATCGCTGGCACACTTCTGATCGGGGTCCAACTCTGATTCCATTTTGTTACGACCGACCCATTTAGCACGATATTGTCCCCTTTGGACCTAATCCTCACGGTTTTTTTTTCTAGAACTCATGCACAACTTTCCAATAGGCCACCCATCTTAGGATTTCTCCAACTCAAACTTGCTTAACTTTGGAGTTCCAACCAAACCCAAAGCCAGTAAGCTCCCAAAGAGCCTTGTGCTAGATAGATACGTGCTCATACATATAAGTCACTTCACATTTCCCTCTCTAAGCGATATGAGATTTGTTCATCATTCTTCCCAAGACACAGGTCTTACACCCACGGTTAACCATCATCGGATATGATCATCGCTCAAACGTCTAGAGCACGGATCTGTTTTCCCGAGAATGGATATTTGTTTAGGTCTCAGACTTCTAGAGCACGGCTCTGTATTCCTGATACTAGTGATGTGATTTGGACTCAGACGTCCAGAGCTTGATTTTGTTTTCCTGAGTTTACTCGGACGTCCAAAGCTTAGCTCTGTTTCCCCGAGTTTGCCTACACGTAGTGTGGTTTTCTTATCACGACTGATATTCGAATATCAAGGATTGATTGGTATATTGGTTGGTCTGATTTACAAGTATCATATTGGTTTTAGTTTGATTTACTGTTGTTGGTGTTCATATGACTTATGTTTGGATTAATATGGGCCAAGGGTTGTATATTTGTGATTCTTGATTTCGTTTGTTGCCCCACGATCTACGATTTGTTTTGATTTGGAAACCAATTGTTCTATTTTACTATATTCATGCATGGTTTTATACTTGAAGGTAAATATTTGTTTTCTTTTTGAAAAACGTATTTTTAAAATATTTATTTTGTCCATTCACACTTTTATTGTTTTTGCTTTGCTCTTCAGGCCATGACACAGAGACGGGGACTATCTAGGAGTCAGAGGTATAACTTTTTCATTGCGCACTCGTTAACTCTACATGGTAGGATTTAGTATTTTGAGTTGTACAATACTTATGCTTTGCGTGCCAGCGATTTGTTGGTCGTGGTAATGCAAACAATTATGTAAGGTATCCCATGTCTGACAGTTGGTTTGTTTTTATCGATATCGTGTTTTAAAATTTTAAGGGCACTTTCGACTTTTAGTGTTAACTATGAGACTGGAGCATGACTTTTCATAATTATCAAAGTGTTTTTGGGAAGATTCCTGACTGGCTAATCAAGGCTCTTAACCGAGGGAGATACGAGCGTTTTGAAATATTGTTATTGCCATGGATTACGATTGAGGACGGGGTTAACAAACCATGTTTATCTCACCTCTAGGATCATTGGGTTGGTATGGGCTGTGACACTTAGAAAGCGAGTTATGTTTGGTTTTATCCCTTATCTGACGAATTTTTGGTGTTAGGAGCCGTAGTTCTGGGGTACTTTAGGAATTTCGTATAGTTGTCAAACGAGAGTAGGATTAGGTGCGTTTTCTGAGGCCCGTTTCGGAATAGGTTCTGTCATTAGTGCACTCATGTCACAATTCATTGATTGTCACATTAAGTGTTTCATTAGATATGATCAATTTAATGTTGATCTTAAAATTGTATTAAGACAAAAATAAACGCTCGTATCAGCAGCTGAATGCAAAATTCTTATAGACACAAATATTTACATTCACTTGATATTTGCTTTCACTTAAGCAACCAAATCTTAATTTGTCAAACCTACTAATGATATTCATCGTGGGTTGAAATTAACTTTCATTTATCACATAATGGTATCATACTTGTATGGCTCTCCTTGGCACTCATGTACCGCATTACACAAATGTTCTTTATTCTTTTGGTCTTAGATGAATTTTCTTGTAAAGAGTTGATTGGGAGACTGAGATAGACTCTTTTTTATTTTCAATTTTTCCAAATTTTCTTTCTAAATTATAGGTAGTGTAAAATTGGCAAATTCAAACTGATGATGTCGCAAACAAGAAGCTTGCCACATCAGCTGAGGACCAGATTTACAACATATAGTTTGGTATTGCGGTATCTATATCTATCATCAGTCTATCCTTTGTGTGATTTCGATTGACGTGGCCCAATGAATGAGCACATGCATACATTGATCCAGAAACAATTGTATTTTTGACAAGGAAAATAAATAGATCCAGAAACATTGGCACTGCTGGACCTGCTGCCAACAGTACATCCTTGAATGATGAAAATGAAACTATACAAACAACAGTCTGAAACCCTCTCTCTCTCGTTAAAGTTTAAACCATTTTGGCCCTCATTATCAGTCACACATCCTTCCCTTTGCGCTAATAAGCAAGCATCTCTCTTTTTTTCTCTTTATTTATATATATTTTATTAATTTCCCAGTTCCCACTGACGCTATCATACCAGTTTTAAGCAGCACTTACCTTATGAGTGGAAACTCTCTGAGGCCTCTTAATTTCTCTCAATACTTTTCTGGGTTCCTCTTCATTTCACCTCCAATTCTAATTTTCAAGCTCTCTTTTTTACTTACATGCAATGGCTCTTTGCACATTTTCATTTCCTGCCCACATCAGCAAGTCACCACCATATTCAGACGCTCAAAAAGCCACCTCTCTCTTGGGAACACCTCTGCCATGCCAATCTCAGCAGCCCAAGCTCAATCAGGTTTCAAAGTCTGCACCTTTCTCGTAAATTTTAAAGCAGCCACTCATTGCATGGATTAAATGAGTTTACAAGGATTGGGTTTTTGTTTACTTTTTTCAATTTCATAATTTTGTAGCTCTGAAAAAACTGAAACCGAGAAAAAAGGTTAGTTTTTGCTGAAAGATGAGGGCTTTTTTGTTTGTTTCTCATTTGGAACAACAGGTCATGAGGAAAAGGCCAGTTGGGATTTATGCATCACTCTCAGAGACGGGGGATTATCACTCACAGAGGCCACCTACTCCTCTCTTGGACACCATAAATTACCCAATTCACATGAAAAATCTCTCTGTCAAGGTACATAACTAAGTAGATTGTTTTTCTATCTTTCAGTTTTTTCTTTTTAATTTTATACCAGGAAGAGCTTCATATATCTGTATATCTTTTAATTGATATATATATATATATATATATATACACACACACACACATATGTGTGTTTATATAATATATATATTTTCCTTTTTATATTATTTTTGTGTGGTAACTGTTGATTCAGGAGCTTAAACAACTATCAGATGAGCTGAGGTCTGATGTGATCTTTAATGTCTCTAAAACTGGAGGCCACTTGGGCTCAAGCCTTGGTGTTGTGGAGCTTACTGTGGCTCTTCATTATGTCTTCAATGCTCCTCAAGACAGGATCTTATGGGATGTTGGTCATCAGGTTTTAATCTCACTTTCTTTGGTTCATCTTCAAACGTAGAATTAGGAATAATGTTAATGCTATCAATTTCTCATTCTTGATTGTAAATTTGGTTGTTTTGAGTTTTTAGTCTTACCCTCACAAAATCTTGACTGGGAGGAGAGATAAGATGCATACAATGAGGCAGACAAATGGGTTAGCTGGCTTCACTAAGCGCTCTGAGAGTGAATATGATTGCTTTGGCACCGGTCATAGTTCCACCACGATTTCAGCTGGCTTGGGTAATTTCTTATTCTGCTCCATTTTATTTTGTTACATAATGATTTTAAGGTTAGAATCTAAATTATGATCTGAGCTAAAAGGTCCCATTTAACATCTTTCAATATCTTTGTGGGATGCTTATTTAAGAATAAATCGATTAAGGCCTAGGGAATGAAGCTTCCGCTCATTATATTTTCGTGTACGTATTTGTGGCATGCCTGGTGATACACTTACATAACGCATCATATGTTATGGAAAGCATTTATTATAGCAAGCTATTATCAGTCATGGAATCACATCGGGATTTTCTCTGAATGATCTGATTGACTTGTGAATAGTTTCTTAAATGTCAATCTCGAGTAATTCTAATAAAGCTCTTATCTCATGATGCCAATTCCGATTTATGGTTTTAACCTTTAGAATGTTAATCAACACACAGGGATGGCGGTAGGGAGGGATCTAAAGGGAGGACAGAATCATGTAGTTGCTGTAATAGGTGATGGCGCGATGACAGCAGGGCAAGCATATGAAGCCATGAACAATGCTGGGTACCTTGATTCGGACATGATTATTATTCTCAATGACAATAAACAAGTTTCTTTACCTACTGCTAGTCTTGATGGGCCAATACCTCCAGTAGGAGCTTTGAGTAGTGCTCTCAGTAGGTTGCAATCAAACCGGCCGCTCAGAGAATTAAGAGAGGTTGCCAAAGTAAGTAATCTGAAGTCTGAATCCGTACATTATTGATCATGAAGCAAATAATTGATATTCTTAAAATCTGGTGAATCTGAATGTGGTTCAACTTCGATTTGAGTTTGTTGCAGGGAGTTACCAAACAGATAGGTGGTCCGGTGCATAATCTGGCATCAAAAGTTGATGAGTATGCTCGTGGGATGATTAGCGGTTCAGGTTCAACACTATTTGAAGAGCTTGGACTATATTATATTGGACCAGTCGATGGTCACAACTTAGATGATCTTATTTCCATTCTCAAAGAGGTTAAAATTACCAAAACAACCGGACCTGTCCTGATCCACCTTATCACTGAGAAAGGCCGGGGATATCCATATGCAGAGAAAGCTGCAGACAAGTATCATGGTAATTACAGAATTTCATGGAAAGAATATATTTCTTTATGAATCGGCAGTTGAGAGCACATGCCTCATCACAATATGGTCCGTCTGTCAATAAGTGGTTGTTTTGCGTTTCAGGAGTGGCCAAGTTTGATCCTGCAACCGGAAAGCAATTCAAAGCCAGCGCTAGTACACAGTCTTATACAACATACTTTGCAGAGGCTTTGATTGCTGAAGCTGAAGCAGACAAAGATGTTGTAGCCATCCATGCTGCAATGGGAGGTGGAACAGGCTTGAATCTCTTCCTCCGTCGTTTTCCGTCTAGATGCTTTGATGTTGGCATAGCAGAACAGCATGCAGTTACTTTCGCCGCCGGTCTAGCCTGTGAAGGCCTAAAACCTTTCTGTGCAATTTATTCGTCTTTCTTGCAAAGGGCTTATGACCAGGCAAGTTAATATCTTCACTTTATGGTGTTATTTTTTGGTAATTCGAATTTTGCTGAAAGAATATGTGAAACTGAAGGGTTTTCTTCTGGTTGCATGCCACAGGTTGTACATGACGTAGATTTACAGAAGCTTCCGGTGAGATTTGCCATGGACAGAGCTGGACTGGTTGGAGCTGATGGTCCTACACATTGCGGGTCTTTTGATGTCACTTTTATGGCATGCCTACCTAACATGGTGGTGATGGCTCCTTCTGATGAGGCAGAGCTTTTCCATATGGTAGCCACTGCTGCTGCCATAGATGACCGGCCAAGTTGTTTCCGTTACCCAAGAGGAAATGGAATTGGTGTTCAGCTGCCACCCGGGAACAAAGGCACTCCTCTTGAGGTGACTTTCAACACTAACAATAATGGAAAATTTCAATCGTATATTATATTATAATTAATAACACGTTTTCTAATTTTTTTTGTAGGTAGGAAAAGGAAGGATCTTGATTGAAGGGGAAAGGGTTGCGCTTTTGGGCTACGGAGCAGCAGTTCAGAGCTGTTTGGCAGCAGCCTCTTTGGTGGAATCCAGTGACTTGCGCCTGACAGTTGCTGATGCAAGATTTTGCAAACCACTGGACCATGCCCTCATTCGCAGCCTTGCAAAATCACACGAGATTTTGATTACGGTGGAAGAAGGATCCATCGGAGGGTTTGGATCTCATGTTGCTCAGTTCCTGGCCCTTGATGGCCTCCTTGATGGAAAACTCAAGGTATGATGAATTTACTGTTACTATGATGTTTGAATGAGTGGCATTGAGACTCACTTTGATGCTGAATGACATGTTTGCAGTGGAGACCCTTGGTTCTTCCTGACCGGTACATTGAGCACGGTTCACCTGCTGATCAATTGATCGAAGCCGGGCTGACCCCTTCTCACATTGCAGCAACAATCTTCAACATACTTGGACAAACAAGAGAGGCTCTGGAGATAATGACATGAAGAGAAGCTCCATTTTTTAACCACAACTGTAATGAATTAAAAACTTTTTCGTCTCTATAAATTTAGCATATTCCAGAAAAAAGGTAGCAACTCCCTTCAACTGCATTGAGGAAATTAGAGGCTTGACATGTCCTTTAAATGCAAGAGTTGGTTTGTGTTAAGAAATCTAGCTCTTCAACCCTTTTGCATGGTATCAACCTCTCAAATCTAACTGTTCTACCGGGTTCGTTTCCAGATTGGACTAATCTGAACCGTGTCCAGCCCCTACAAGCCTCTTTGACAAATCCAATTTTGGGTCAAGAACATAAAATTTCCCTGTAAGTCTACATCTTTGAATATCATTAAGATAATTGTTTGACAGGTCTTTCTTGACATAATCCAAGGATAGTGGAAACAAGTTGTGGAACAAAGGTGGGAATATTATTTAGGAATTTTTCTGATATTTAATGTACATAATGCTCAATGAATGAGTCATGTATCATTATGCCCAAAGCACTACAAATATTGTTGGGATGTGATCAATCCTCCAATATATTATTCAATCTCATTTTCCCTGACGACCCTTAAGTGAATAGTATGATGCTGACATGGATATATGAATTCATCCGATTTTACATTAATTCGATTTATAATAAATATAATTAAATACGAGAAAGATGTCAAATCCCCAATCTCATTTTCCCTAACGACCCTTAAGTGACTAGTATAATACTGACATGTAACTTGAATTCATTCAATTTCACGTTAATTCGATTTATAATAAAAAATTTGTATGAACATGATAAAAACTAATACTAGAAAGATGTCAAATCCCAAATTTGGCCCCCCAACTTTACATATGAAGGCAAGGAGAGAGACTATTTAGTGGTCATCGTCATCGTCATGTCTTGCCAAATCAGATACCAGATGGCACCTAAGTCATTAATCAGTTAGGTCACCCTCCCCTATTCATCATCAAAATAACTTATAAACAAGTTAACCAAAGCCAAAAACAAGAACAAAATTGAGAAAGCCACCACTATAGAACTACCAATGTATTATTATATATATCATCCAATATTTGACAATTAAACAAATGAAATCATTATTATGTATTCTATAATAATTGTAATACGTTAGAATCAGAATTCTGAATTTACTATTACCAATTTCTGTGACGAACGTAATACAATAGTTGGCCAATAATCACATTATGCGACAAGCATTTGGATTCTCGTCGCTAAACATCAATAGAACCTCACTGTTTTTGCAGCAGTCAAAAAATGGTGGATAAATATCTTTCGCTTTAGGCGTCAAATCTTTGCCTTCATCAGCCGCTTCTTTCGGCTTCTCAAAGACAATCTCCACTCTCTTACCCGTCTTCTTCCTCAATTTCTTCAAAACCTTTTGCGGGTCGATCTTCCCTGTCACTGTTACACGGTGTTTATTTATGTCCGTCACAAATTTTTCCACTCCTAATTAACACACAAAATAAAAAAAATAAAAAAAATAAAAAAATGAAGAAATTTTCTGCATCAGAAAAAAAAATAAATCAAATACTGAATAATAGAACCTTTAAGTTTGGACAATGTTTTGGCAACACTCCTTTCACATGCATTGCAGTGCATTGAGACGTTAAATTCTGCAGTTATCACCTATGGTAACAAATAATTAGAAAATTGGTAAAGAAATGTTCGTTATTCTTAATGAAGCGGAAAGTACAGAATCTTACTTTGAGATCTTTATCGGTTTTCTTCTTTCCCATTGGCAATGTTGATGATGAGAAGGCAAAACATGCAACTTTACCATGCAGATTGCAAGGGAAGTAAAAAAAAAAAAGGGAAAAAAAATGAAATGATATGTAATTATGCATCCTTTGAGGAAAAGGCAGTTCAGTAAAAATATGCATCGTTTGGTAAAAGCGGTTAAAACTTGGGTGATCAAATTACGGACACGCCCCTTTCTTTATCCGAAAATAATTTGCTAATTTGCCATAAATCATGACAATCTAGTAATCTACAACAATTTGAAAAATTATTACCATCTTATTGTTGATCAAGGCCCAAGGCCAGCTTGACATGCGTAGGCCCACTAGAGTACTAAAAAAGTTTCGAATCGAAGAATATCATTTACTATTTGGTAAATGTGGTTGAGTCATGTCTCTTGATGATTAATGTCACTAAATTAAAAAAATTTATTCAGCAAATCAATTCAATTATTTGTGATATAAATAGGAACATCATATATAGTCGTTAGATATCTTCAAATTAATAATTAGTTCGTTTTAATTTCGCTTTTGAACACGATATGGTTTTCATATTTAGTGCTCGCAGAAGAAAAAAAAAAAAAAAACAAAGGTTGACACCATCTAATGAAAGATGTCTTATTTTTCAATTGGGTGACCGTTGTTAGAATTGGGAGACACATATAGTGCAGCTTTTTGCCGACCTATTTATTTTTGTAATTTCTATATTCGGAAAAAAAAAAGAGAAATGAAAATCTTATTAATTAATTAATGACTGCAATTCTTTCTGATTTCTGCACCGTCGGATGTTTGGATTCCGGTTAGGGCACCCATCTTCTGCATTGAATAGCCAAACTGGACCATGAAGACATGGAACCTCTTAAACCTCTTGACAATCCAAGCTGCGCGTGGGTTTGTGAGTAGGGCGGCGTCTGAACTCAACAACCCTTTTTTCTGCTCCAAGCCAACGTAGTAATGGCTGTTTAAGGCGAGTGAGTTGTCGCCGTCCAATGCTACGCCCCCGGCAACGGATATTGTGTTCTAAAAAATGCCGCATATCAAAATAGGACTCGGGGAGAATGGGGATGTAGGATAGGGCTAAGGGAAAGTCGTGAGGTATTCAATTCATATTTTTTAAAACTTTTAAATCTATGAAAGTTGAGAGATATTCAATTCAAAATTTTAGCGAGTTTTAAAAAGGGTAATGCTATAGGGACCTTCAAGATTGACCATATTTTGTGACCATCTTATGTGACAGCTGACGTGGAATGCCATGTCATTTATTTTCATCTAGGAAGCTACTGATGTGGAATCTCATTTATTTTTATTGAATTAAAAACTAAATTAAAAATCTAAAAAAATAGAAATCAAAACAGATCTAACAAACCTAACATCCCAATCGCACTAGTCCCCTTCATCTCCTTCTTCTCAATTTCCTCCACAGATCCGCCACTCTCCTATCCTCCATAGTCGCTGCATCATCGAAGCAACCAGTCGATGCACCTTTCCTCTCCTACGCGTCCCAACCACAGGGGGTTTTAATTCAAAGATAGATGATGGGTGAAGATTAAGGGGTTTTCTTGCTGTGAGATTAAAGGGTCTCTCTGTTGATGGGTGAAGATAGATGCTTTGAGTCTCTTACATGGTTTCCATGGCTAAGATCTGCAGAGCATTTTAATTCAAATCTGGATTTTGGCAACAGCTGATGCAGGTACGTTTTCTACCGGTCGGCATTTTTTTCTTTATCTTTTTTTTTTGTTCGAGATTTTTAAAGGGATTGGTTTGTATCTTGATTTTTTTTGCATTATTTTTGTACAGATTCAAAGGCTAATGATGAACTAATTCTCATATTTATCGCTCTATCAATGCAGGATTATGAAAGGATCTTCAAAAACCAATTGAAGTTTGGAAATTAGTGAAGAGGAGGGTGAGGTTCAGAGTTCTGAGGCTACAAATAATAATACGGAAGTGGAGAATACAATGAACCCACAAGAGACTATCAATGAACCTAAGATTGATATGTTTTTTTAACTCGAGTGATGATATTTTAGAGTATTATAAAAAATATGCAAATCAAATTGGGTTCCCAGTGAAGAAGCGGTCATCGACTAGAAGAGATGATGGGGAGTTGAAATATGTGACTTTATCATGTTCTCGATCAGGAAGCTCAAAAAGTGGTTCAAGTAATGTGTTAAAGCCATATCCAAGCATAAAATGCAATTGTGAGGCCAAAATTAGGGCTGGCATATGCTTGGATGGAAGGTAGCATCTGAACTCAATTAAACTTGATCATAGTCATAAGTTGAGTCCAAATGATGCTCGATACTTTCGGCACAATCGTAATATTAGTTCATATATGAAGAGGAAGCTTGAAGTGAATGATAGAGCAGGAGTAAGATTAAATAAGAACTACAATTCAATGGTTGTTGAGGTGGGAGGGCATGAGAATATGCCATTTATGGAAAAGGATTGCAGAAATTATATTGGAATGGTTAGAAGATTACGACTTGGAGAAGGTGATGCAACTGCAATGCAAAATTACTTTATGAGGATGCAAGCTCAAAATCCAAATTTTTTTTTTATGCAATTGATTTAGATGAAAGTGGTCGGTTGAGAAATGTGTTTTGGGCAAATGTCAGAAGGAGGCCAGCATATGAGGAATTTGGTGATGTTGTTACTTTTGACACTACGTACTTGACGAATAAGTATAACATGCCATTTGCTCCATTTGTAGGTGTCAATCATCATGGTCAGTCAATTTTGTTAGGATGTGGATTGATTTCTAGTGAAGATACTAAGGCATTTGTTTGGTTGTTCGAAGTGTGGCTTGCATGTATGTATGGGCATTTCCATCTGGAATAATTACAGATCAAGATAAGGCCATGAAAAATGCCATCGAGAGTGTTTTTCCTAATTCTAGACATCGATGGTGCTTGTGGCATATAATGAAGAAGATTCATGACAAGTTTAAAAGTTATAAGAAATATGAATCTATTAAGTTTGCCTTGGAGAAATGTGTGTATGATTCATTGACCAAGATTGAGTTTGAAGAACGATGGAATGAGATAGTTGAGAAGTATAAGTTATATAGCAATGAATGGTTACAAGACCTATATGGTGAGAGATGTCGTTGGGTCCCATGCTTCGTGAAAGATAGTTTTTGGGCAGGCATGTCTACCACACAATGGAGTGAAAGTATGAATGCATTTTTCGATGAGCACGTGAATTCTAAGACTAGCCTGAAGCAGTTTGTGGAACAATATGAAAATGCTTTGAGAAACAAGGTAGAAAAGGAGAAGCAAGAAGATTATAGGTGTATCTCGTCAAATATTTAATGTGCAACTCACTACTCTATGGAGAAACAAGTGCAAGGTATTTACACCATTTCAAAATTTGAGGAATTCCGAGATGAAATAATAAAGAAGATGTATTGTGATGTAGTTGGCATTGAGGTAGATGGTACAATTTTGAAATACTTAATATCAGAAGAGATAATGATTGGGGAGGAGAAAAAGAGTGTTAATTTTATAGTTCTATTCCATGAGTTTGACAATGAAATCAAGTGCAATTGTTGCAGGTTTGAGTTCAGAGGAATTCTATGCAGACATGCAATTTATGTATTGATCAAGCATAAGATGGATTTCATTCCAGATAAGTATATTTTAAGAAGATGGAAGAAGAATGTCACACGAAGTCACACGATGGTTAAAGTTAGTTATGATGAGACAAATGCCACAGTTGAAGCACACTGTTGTTATAAGATGCAGAAGATTTTTGATGATATTAAGGAGTTGACAACTGATTCAGACGAAAAATGTATAATCGTGATGGACTGGATGAAAAAATTGAAAGCTCAATTGTGGAGCCATTCTAGTGCTTCTGGAGGTTCTCAACCAACTCTTGGTTCACCAGTTGGTTAAAGTTACACGATGGTTAAAGTTAGTTATGATGAGACAAATGCCACAGTTGAAGCACACTGTTGTTATAAGATGCAGAAGATTTTTGATGATATTTGACAACGCCCAAACTACGCATTAAATTAAACACGTAATTCGAGTGTTGTGCAATTTAAACCCTTTTTGTGTAGATGTAGTATTGGTAAATAGGGATCGTTCTTAACCGGGGAAATTAGGGAACATTAATAATGTGTTAGTGAGAAAGAGTAATGAATAAATGAATAATGAATAAATTAATGAATTAAATAATTAAAGAATTAACAAATTAAAGAATTAATGAATTAAAGAATTAAAGAATTAAAGAATTAATTAATCAAAGAATAATAAACTAAAAGTATTAAAGAATAAAAGAATAAAGAGATGAAAGAATCAAAGAATAATAAACTAAAAGTAGAAAAGAAGAATAAAAGAATAAAAGAATAAAAGAATAAAGAATAAAAAGGATAAAAGAATAAAATAATAAAAGAATAAAGAATAAAAAAGAATAAAAGAATAGAAGAATAAAAGAATAAAAGAATAAAAGAATAAAGAAAAAAGAAGTGAAAAGGGGAGTTTTGAAAAGAGATGTAAATATAAAATAAAGAAAACAAGTAAAAATAATTAAATACTTAATTTTACTTCTACTTTAACCTTTGTACTAGTGAACTTTCTTCAAACACATATTTTTACCAACACTCTAACATCATGCTCATATTGAACCAATCACGAAATCATACCTTAATCATCTCAAATACATGCATACATTTTTCATATTATAAATGCACCGAACAGCGGATTATTACTTACAATATGATCCACCTTAAGTAAGTGATTTAATGCGCCGAACAACGATCAAACATTAAATCTCTTCAACTCTATTCTAAATGCCCCGAACAGCGGATCAACATTTAGTTTGGAATTGAAGTTTAAGTACTAAAACATATGAAGTAAAAGAAACTCAAAAAGTAAAACACATGGAGATTGCATTCTTACTTACAAATGTTAGAAAGAAAATACCAACACATATATTGAATTATAAGTAAAACCAATAACAATAACAAGAATTTAAGTAGAGAAGTATGGATTTTCACAAGAATCACCGAACAGCGGCAGGAAACTTGTGAAGATGGAAGAAGAAATACGAGGAATTCGGTCTTAAAACTCTTGAATTGCTTTAGAATTACTTGGCCTAGGTATTTCTTAAGGAAAGCATAAAAATGTGTTTAAGAGATCTCAAAGAAATATCACAAGAACAAAGTAAAAAAGAAATGAAATTAAGAAAAATAAAAATAACATAAATTAAGAACAAGAATTAAAAGAAAACTAATTAATAAGAAAATCTACAAGAAGTTAAAATGGTCCCCAAAAAAGTCTCTCAAAAGAGAGAAACAAAAGAACTAACTAAGAACTAGAACTAAGAAAAATGAATGAAATGGAAGAATGAAACTAATTGGGGACTCCCCAAAATACAAGAATTGAAGCCCTATTTATAGGTGGAAAAAGCTATCAAAAATACATAAACAAATACAATAAAAAATGTTAAATAATGGAATGATGAGTAATAAAGATTAGTGATGATGTTTAGAAGTGGTTTGAGTTGTCAAGTTGCAAAATTGGGTTGGAAAGTGAAAGGAATTTGGGTGGAAGTTGGGTGGAAATTAGGTGGAAGCTGCTGGAAAATAATTCAACAGAGGGCTGCTGAAAAAGGGAATGGAATTTCGGCTGGAGGCTGCTGAATGGAGGGACAGGAGAACGGCAGGCGCGCGCTGAAGGAGGAGCACCGGTTCAGTAAGCGTACGCCGAAATTCAGAGACGGTCTTCGGTAGGCGCGCGCCGATGGTAAATCTGGGCTGAGGAGCAGTGACGCGGGCTGGGCTGGTGCGATTGGGCCGGAGATTTGGGTTGCACGGGCTGACGGCTTGGGCTTGTCCTGAGCGTACTGGGCTTCAGCCTGGGCCGCGCATGTAGGGCTGCTGGGCTGGGTTTGTAACTTGGGTTTGGGCTGCCAAAACAAATAATAATCAACTTAGTAATATTTCACCGGAATTCGTCCATAATATTTTCGTTATAATTCCGATCGAGACGATTCTTTCGCCAAAATACTCCAAATTACAAACTTTATTTATTTAAACCAAAATAACACAAAATAAATTATTTTATCTATTTATTTATTATTTTAATATTAAAAGTCAAGTATAAAGGGTATAAAATAATATAAAATAATGCTTATTTGAGGACCTATCAAATACCCCCACACTTAAACTTTGCTAGTCCCTAGCAAATACTAAAATTAAACTACGAATTCAAAACAAGTAACCCTTAACCATTTGTCTCAATATTTCATAATTATAATCATGGCATAAAAGATTTTCACTTAAAGCATTTAAGCATATGGAATTCAAGAGTTAATATATGGTAACAAAATGTTTTAACAAATAAGATAATGAGTAAATATGGTGAAATGGATCTCAACATGAATAAAACAAGTATGAATCAACTCACAAGGATATGCACTCATAAGTTCACTCAATTTGTGAGGGTTTGTGTTTGCACTCAAAGTATGTGAGAAATACTCACATAATCGAAATGAAGTACTTTTGCAAAATTTCAAACAAACACCTCAAGATAAAAACAAAACATACTTGCACAAATGAACCAAAACCATAAGCTTACTCAAGTGATTGACTCCACTAATCAAAATTTACCATCTTAAGGATCATAAGGTCTTTATAAAGGTTGTAATGGGGCTAAGTTTAGAGGCAAGGAATATATAGGACAAGTGGTGCTCAATTCGTTCCAAGACTCAATAGACTCCCAAAACGTATCATAGCTTCCCAACCTTAGTGCAATGATGTCAGTAATCCATCCTTTCAAACATAGGCCTAATTTCATCATGTTGGGCCTCATAGTCATTCTTTGTGTCGGATTTACAAATGTAAGGGACTTAACTCAAACATTACATAACCAAACCTTATTACCTTGATCGAGACTCAACCTTTTTTTTTTTTTTTTTTTTGATTTTTTTCTTTTTGATTTTTTTGATTTTTTTTTTTTTGATTTTTTTTTTATATCAAGGTAATAACATGTGTCAACAATACAATAAAGCTTGAGTCGGTAAATCCGAATAATTCACATAAAATTCTTTCCAACATCATCATTTTCTCCTTACACAATCTTTATATCTTCAACCGAGTTCTTGGAACAAGGGTAAATGATGTCTATACTAAGCTCAAGTGTTTAGATAATCATGGTGATGAAAGAAAGGCTTAATGTGGGCTCAAAAGGGTTAAAACTAAGGGGGTCGCAACTTGTGCGCACAAAATAGGGAACATGGATATTTGAATTTGTGGTGTTAACCCTAATGCCTTAATCATATCCAAAATCAGAGAGTTTATTGACTTAAAAGCTTTGAAAATCACATTGAATAAGTTCTAGTACTCTAGAGTTCATTAAAAACTATGGCAAGCAGTTATGAGGCATATGTATATCAATTTAAACAAAGAACTTATGAATCACTCATCAAAGATGTATATAAAGTTCTAAAGCTCACATAAGGTTCATATGATTCATACTTATCTTATCATGCTCGTTTATATGCCAATTTACATGCATTATCTTCAAGTTATAACACTTAATCACAAAATATTAACAAACAAATTCAAGTTGTAGTGATCATCTTTATAGCCATAACATATTCATTTCCGTTCATTTATATCATTGACAAGTTAAATGGAAACTTAAGACTCATAAAAACACTAAGTTAAAACAAAAAGATTCAAAAAAAAAACAATAATATATTTTTTTTTTCATTTTTTTTTTTCACCCTTTTTTTTATAATTTTTTTCAATTTTTTTTTTTTGAACAATTAAAATTGTAAACCATTCCCCCACACTTAAATTCTACATTGTCCTCAATGTAGGAAAATACGAAGTAATTAAACATAGAATCAAAGTAAGGAAGATGATTTACGAAAATAATAGGAAAACATTAAATAAACAAAATAAAAGAGAGTGAAGGGTAAAAGGATAGCAAATCTGTATTGATGACTCCTTCACATCCCAGGAACACTTTGGGTTGCCTCCCAACAAGCGCTTGAAGTTTAACGTCCATCCAGCCTAGACAGAGATGCAAGTTAGTTAGTCAGAGATGTACGTTAATTAAGAATGCAAGTTAGATATGCAAATTAAAGTTAAGGATGCAATGTGAGTTAAAGATGTAAGTTAGAGGAAGAGTGCAATGCAAGTTAAACTAAATATGCAAGTGAAGTTAAAAATGCAAGTTAAATGAAATATGAAATGCAAGTTAGAATGAAAGATGAATTGCAAGTTAAGAATTAAATAAATGAAGAAAAAGAAAATAATTTATTTACGTATGAACAATTTTTTTTTTTTTATAATTAATTTTTTTTTAATTTTTTTTATATTGTTTTTTTTTTCGGAATTTAAAAATTAAATAAATGAAGAAAAAGAAATTTTTTTTTACGAATTTTATGTTTTTTTAATTACAGAAACAATATAAAAAAAATAAAAATAAGGAAAAGTGAATATTTACCATAAGCATTTATGAACAATTAAAAAGAATGAACATTATGTACAAGTATGAACAAGAATAAAATAACAAGTAAGAGAATTATAAACAAACATAAATGAAAGACTATTATGAACAAGTATGTAAGTATACTAAGAAATATAAAAGTTATGAACATGTATAAAAGGTAACAAGTAACATATATACAATATTTATTTACAAGTATGAATTAACACTAACATAGAGCTAAGATAAGATTTTTTTTTTTTTTTATTTCGATTTTTTTAATTTATTATTATTATTATTATTTTATGTTTTTTTTTTATTCCGAATTTTTTTTTCTTTCATTTAAAAATTTAAAGTCTAAAAAGACATAAACAAACAATTAATTATATAAAAATAAAATAAGTGTAAACATAAAGTTAGTGGAATATAAAGTTGATAAAATTAATGAAAAAAAAAGTTAATGGAATAAAGTTAAAGGAATATAAGTTAATGGAATAAAAAGTTAATGGAATAAAAAGTTAATGGAATAAAAAGTTAGTGGAATAAATTTAAAGTTAAAGGAATAAAGAAAAAGTTTATGAAATAAAATTAAAGTTAATGGATTAAAGAAGAAGTTAGAAAGTGTAAAGAAAAAAAAAATTAAAAGTAAGGAAAAGTGAATATGTACAATATGCATTTATGACAAGTACAAATTAAATTAAATTATGAACAAGTATGATAGAATTTTAAATTTACATAAACAATTTGAATATGAACAAATATATAAAAAAAAATTATGAACATTTATGAACAAGTATAAATTAGAAACTATGAATAAGTAAAGTATGAACATTATAAACAAAAATAATAAGAACAAAAATAAGATGGATAAATAAAATATAAACAAGTAAGTAAGGGTTATAAACAAATATAATATTAACAAAAGTAAAATTTATAAACAAGTATAATATGCACAATTTATATACATACACTAACAAATTAAAAATGATTTTCAATTTCCCCGGCAACGGCGCCAAAAATTGACTACGCCCAAACTACGCATTAAATTAAACACGTAATTCGAGTGTTGTGCAATTTAAACCCTTTTTGTGTAGATGTAGTATTGGTAAATAGGGATCGTTCTTAACCGGGGAAATTAGGGAACATTAATAATGTGTTAGTGAGAAAGAGTAATGAATAAATGAATAATGAATAAATTAATGAATTAAATAATTAAAGAATTAACAAATTAAAGAATTAATGAATTAAAGAATTAAAGAATTAAAGAATTAATTAATCAAAGAATAATAAACTAAAAGTATTAAAGAATAAAAGAATAAAGAGATGAAAGAATCAAAGAATAATAAACTAAAAGTAGAAAAGAAGAATAAAAGAATAAAAGAATAAAAGAATAAAGAATAAAAAGGATAAAAGAATAAAATAATAAAAGAATAAAGAATAAAAAAGAATAAAAGAATAGAAGAATAAAAGAATAAAAGAATAAAAGAATAAAGAAAAAAGAAGTGAAAAGGGGAGTTTTGAAAAGAGATGTAAATATAAAATAAAGAAAACAAGTAAAAATAATTAAATACTTAATTTTACTTCTACTTTAACCTTTGTACTAGTGAACTTTCTTCAAACACATATTTTTACCAACACTCTAACATCATGCTCATATTGAACCAATCACGAAATCATACCTTAATCATCTCAAATACATGCATACATTTTTCATATTATAAATGCACCGAACAGCGGATTATTACTTACAATATGATCCACCTTAAGTAAGTGATTTAATGCGCCGAACAACGATCAAACATTAAATCTCTTCAACTCTATTCTAAATGCCCCGAACAGCGGATCAACATTTAGTTTGGAATTGAAGTTTAAGTACTAAAACATATGAAGTAAAAGAAACTCAAAAAGTAAAACACATGGAGATTGCATTCTTACTTACAAATGTTAGAAAGAAAATACCAACACATATATTGAATTATAAGTAAAACCAATAACAATAACAAGAATTTAAGTAGAGAAGTATGGATTTTCACAAGAATCACCGAACAGCGGCAGGAAACTTGTGAAGATGGAAGAAGAAATACGAGGAATTCGGTCTTAAAACTCTTGAATTGCTTTAGAATTACTTGGCCTAGGTATTTCTTAAGGAAAGCATAAAAATGTGTTTAAGAGATCTCAAAGAAATATCACAAGAACAAAGTAAAAAAGAAATGAAATTAAGAAAAATAAAAATAACATAAATTAAGAACAAGAATTAAAAGAAAACTAATTAATAAGAAAATCTACAAGAAGTTAAAATGGTCCCCAAAAAAGTCTCTCAAAAGAGAGAAACAAAAGAACTAACTAAGAACTAGAACTAAGAAAAATGAATGAAATGGAAGAATGAAACTAATTGGGGACTCCCCAAAATACAAGAATTGAAGCCCTATTTATAGGTGGAAAAAGCTATCAAAAATACATAAACAAATACAATAAAAAATGTTAAATAATGGAATGATGAGTAATAAAGATTAGTGATGATGTTTAGAAGTGGTTTGAGTTGTCAAGTTGCAAAATTGGGTTGGAAAGTGAAAGGAATTTGGGTGGAAGTTGGGTGGAAATTAGGTGGAAGCTGCTGGAAAATAATTCAACAGAGGGCTGCTGAAAAAGGGAATGGAATTTCGGCTGGAGGCTGCTGAATGGAGGGACAGGAGAACGGCAGGCGCGCGCTGAAGGAGGAGCACCGGTTCAGTAAGCGTACGCCGAAATTCAGAGACGGTCTTCGGTAGGCGCGCGCCGATGGTAAATCTGGGCTGAGGAGCAGTGACGCGGGCTGGGCTGGTGCGATTGGGCCGGAGATTTGGGTTGCACGGGCTGACGGCTTGGGCTTGTCCTGAGCGTACTGGGCTTCAGCCTGGGCCGCGCATGTAGGGCTGCTGGGCTGGGTTTGTAACTTGGGTTTGGGCTGCCAAAACAAATAATAATCAACTTAGTAATATTTCACCGGAATTCGTCCATAATATTTTCGTTATAATTCCGATCGAGACGATTCTTTCGCCAAAATACTCCAAATTACAAACTTTATTTATTTAAACCAAAATAACACAAAATAAATTATTTTATCTATTTATTTATTATTTTAATATTAAAAGTCAAGTATAAAGGGTATAAAATAATATAAAATAATGCTTATTTGAGGACCTATCAATATTAAGGAGTTGGCAACTGATTCAGACGAAAAATGTATAATCGTGATGGACTGGATGCAAAAATTGAAAGCTCAATTGTGGAGCCATTCTAGTGCTTGTGGAAGTTCTCAACCAACTCTTGGTTCACCAGTTGGTTGGAAAGTTGATGATAATGAAGTAGGAATTCCAAATTTAAACAAGATACTTACCCCATTGGCAGTAAAAAGAAAAGGTCGACCACTATGTACTAGAAGGAAATAAAAAATGGAGGAAATAAGTGAAAAAAAAAGAAACAAGCAGAAAAGAAAAGGAAATCTTAAGATGCTAACAAGAGAAAAGGAACGAAGGTATGCACATGAAAGAATTGCTTATTATTTTACTAAATTAAGTAAATGAAATGTTCTTGGTTTACATGTGTTGTTTTTGTATATTTTGTAGGATTTTCATAGGAGAGAAAGTGAACCTGTTTATACTAATGTTGATCCATTCTTTGGTAAAATTAGTGGTGATATGACTGGAACACAAGAGTATTTGTTTGGCAGTAAGATATATACATGAATATCTTGTTTTGATTTTCATTTTTATCAAGTAAGAGGAATTACTAATTGTCTTTGCAATTATGAATTCTCAAAATTTTCAAGGAAGTTATCTTGGTATGGATGTTGACCAATATCCTCCATTTCATCGTCAAAATGTGAGTAATGAAAAGATTTGCGTATTTAATTAAATTCAGTGTTATGTTTAAGAAAGTTATTTGGTGCTTATACTATGAATTTGACTCATGCAAGTCAGTTGTACGGAGCTCATGCAAGTCAGTTGTACGGAACTCATGCAAGTTAATTGTACGGAGCTCATGCAAGTCAGTTGTACGGAAGAGAATGAGGACGATGAAGAGGAGGATGGGTATATGGAAAGCACATGTATTTTTGTCAGGGCCCACCCCAAATCCCCCCAGGATTAGGGACTAAACCCTGCTCCTGTCTGACTTACGCATGACACGAAGGCCAAACTGACGTCCAACCTTAATGTGACACGTAAGTCAGACAAGGGATTCTCGATCCGACCGTCCAAAACATTTCCGAACTTCCCAGAGTGTGCAGAGTCCACTGTGGATCATACGTGTGATGTCTCCGTCGCTCTCGACCGACAGCCCGCGCCGCAATAGCCTGGAGGGTATCGAAAACACGAAAATAATGTGAGTGGACAAAAATAAAGTTTAAGTTCAAAAACAGTTAACAGAAAACACAATTTCATTTATACCCTCCGTTTCAAAACCAATGCATGCATATCCATGTCATAAAACCATGTACGAAAACCAAAACACATTTTCTTTTTTCTCAAATCTCGGGCCTCAGCCCAAAACCACCAAAAACCATTATAACCAATGAAAACCATCCTTGAAAACCGTCATCATTCATCACAGAGAAAACCATAACATATGAACCACATGTCCAACCATCGAACCTGCTAGATCTATCCGAGTCTTTAAACTCAATCCAGGCCTCAATAATCCGAGTCTTTAAACTCAACAGGCATATGGGGGAAAATATAAATATCCGAGTCTTTAAACTCCCGAGTCTTTAAACTCAATCCGGGTCTTTAAACCCAATCCAGGCCCGTCCCCTGTCAATCAGTATCCGGGTCTTTAAACCCAATAATCAGATCTAGAAAATCCAATCCAAAACCGTTTTGAAAAACCATTTCAAAATCCACATCCAAACCCGAATCCGAAACCACTGGCCCGAAGCCCTTCCGGCATTCAGAACCGTCATTCCGAATCCAAATCCAGAATCATATCCACATCATTTCCAGATCCGAGTCTGCAACCATCATTCCGTAAGCCGGCATCCAGAATAATCATTCCGAACCCTAACTCGGAAATCCACTTCCAAGTCCCGAATCGAATCCCGAATCGTCATCCGGAATTCCGATTCAAAAACTCGAAATCACGTTTCTCCAAAACCACTTTTCTGAACTGGGCTTCAAGCCCGAAAACCCTTTTCCGAAAACACTTTTTCGAAATAATTTTACTTTCTTTGAAATCAAACCGTATTTCAAATCCCGAAATCAATTCATTAAAACCAGGTTCAAATCACAATATCCATCAAATCTCGTAAAATGTGAAATACCGTCATTTCCTCGAAAAACGTGCACAAACCGTAAACCATCACAGTCATAAATCAAATCATAGAATCAAGTATAGAAAACATATAAAAACACATATGCATGCATCAAGAGTTAGAAAGCAAAGTCCACTCACAGACCATTTCGGCGTCGCCTCGATACGCGAACACTTACGCCGTCCCTGACCATTCCGCTATCCTCGGCTTTTCCGAACCTGTCCAAAACCCATAATAAGGTCACTAATTACTTCACAATAGTCCTACTCAAATCCCATAACTTTCCCGAACTTCTAAGCGTACGTTAAACGGGACCCTAGACCTTCGACCCCGCAGAACTAACCCGAAATAACGTCCGATTGTACCGAAACCTATCCCAATAGACTCGTTACATCGTTTAGACCAAAAACTATGTTGGAAGGTTCGTCGGAATCCTCCCCATGCGCCCCCACGCGCCGCCCAAAGTGGCTGCGCGTGGGCCTCACGCGCCTGCACACAGAACACTGTTCATCGTCTTCTTCGATGGGTCGACCGGTCTGAACCGGCGTTCCCGGTTCTCCGCCGTCCCTCAACCAATTCCGTTCCTTTCAATCCCCTTAGCTTCGTCCTCCTCCTAGCAACTAATTCCAATCCTTAAAACTAGACATCAAAGCCTCTAACCCGTCTTCCCCAGCTCGAACCGAAAACCACCCAAAACTCTGTTCTTGCTTCCGGCCACCCGTGACATCCCCCGTCACGGCTTCGAATCCCAGAGCTTCCTAGGACCCTACTAAGTCCACTAGAACTCACCAAACACCTCGACTCAGCCCCTAACTTCACGACTTCTAGTTTGAACTAAAATAGAAAAACAGAGCAATCAGAAGGAATCCAGAAATTACCTGTTCTCCGACCACCACCGTGAGCTCTGCCGTGCCTACGCGACTCCCCAAATTCTCCTACGTCCTCTGGACACCACCACTAGCCTCGATTGATCGATTACACAACAACACCACCTCCAAACTCCCTCAACACCTCTCTGTTTCCTCTGAAAACTCACACCTTCCTCACACACAACCACTCAATTCTCAATCCTTTCAGCCCAGTCCTTACACTCTCACCCTCTCCCTGATCACACTCACTAGTTCACAAGACCTCACCTACACCCAGCCATTGATCGATTTCCTCCCAACACTCAGTCTCTGTTTTCCTCTTCGAACACGACTCAAAACACAAACAACCATTTAATTTAACCCGTGCACGACCTAGAACCCACTAGACCACTGCCAGGTGTCACAATCCTATGGTCCCAACTCAAAATATCCCATTCAATCCTGGACACTTGTCCTCATCTCCTGTTGCACAAATCCCAATGCACCAAAAGACCAAAATGCCCTTTGTGAGTCAAAATTACCATTTTGCCCTTCACCGTTCTAGACTCGTATCTTGCCCGTCCAATGTCCGATTAAAGCATGCCACCTGTCGTTGAACTCAGGACGACGAGATCTACCTAACGGTCCTAGGTCTACATATAAAAATCCTATCGTACAAAAAGTCAACTTTTCCCCTTATTTTAACCAAATTACGGTAATGCCCTCAACCTTCCGAACATCATAACTTCCTCCTCGGATTTCAGAATCGGGCGAGCCACCTGTCTACGTACTCGTGACGTCCCAAACTACGTCACGGTCATCGGTCAATGCCCAATTGACCTCCCGAACTAAATGTAATGACCCGTCCCGAATATCGGGATTGAATATTAATTAATTACGAATTAGAATGACTATCGGGGATTCGTTGGGTGAAATCGGACGAAACGTGCAAAATGACCGTTTTGCCCCTGGCGTGGGCAAAATGTTGACTTTTAGTTCGGGCGGTCAAATGGACTTTGATCGATGACTGTGACGTAGTTCGGGACGTCACGAGTTCATAGACAGGTGGCACGTTCAATTCCGACATTCGTAGAGAAAGTTATGATGTTCGGAAGTTGAGGGGTATATTGGTAATTTGGCATAGTAGGGGCCAAATGTTGACTTTTTGGCCGGGAAGTCCAACGGACGAGGGCCAAGGACCGTTACGTAGGTCTCGTCGATACGAATCCAACGACAGGCGGCATGCCGAAATCGGAGATTCGACGACGAAGTTATGGTCACGGAATCGGGCTCGATTAACCGAACGAACCGGGAATAAAATAATATTTTAATAATGAACAGTACCCGGTGACTGAGCACACTTGGATGAGTGACAAGTGTCACTCATCCCTTAAAATCAGGCACAAAACATGGATCCATGATTTTGGGGGAGACCTAATTATTATGTTTTATTATATTAAATTAATTAATTAATCCTAATTTCCATTAACCTCCCATATTTTCTTCAACCGTGTACAACCCACAAATCAGTTTTCTCCCAACCTCCAATTCTCTTCCATTTCTGAACCAAAGTGTGAGCATTTGAGAGTGAATTGAACTGGGAAAAACGAGGGATTAATTGAGAGCTGAGGACTGGGATTTCGGGTTTTAGAAAATTTGGAGGAAAAATCGAATTGGTCGAATTGAGCAATGATTTGATCCAATTGAGTTGGGGGAAAGGTTTACCTGTGATCAATGAAGCTTCCTGATGAATCAATTTGGGGAAATCTTGTGGAATTGAGGTAATTCGACTGATGAACAGTGGCCGGAGGTTCTTCGATTGTTCATCCTTGATCGTGAGGATTGAGGTAATGTTTCAAGTAATTAAGGTTACAGAACCCTAATTGAACTTATAACGAAACTAACTGGATGCTCAATTGATGAAAACAGTGTGGAATTGACTGAAAACCAGCCGGGTCTGATCGCGGGTTGAACGACCCGTTTACCAGACAAACGGGCTTGAACGACGACACTGTAGCTGGCGCGTGGGTTTCACGCGCAGCCACTCACGGCGGCGCGTGAGGGCGCGTCCGGCCTAGTCTCAAGGTGAGGTCAACATGACTTTTGATCCTCTCAGTGTAACGAACATTTTGACGTTGATTTCGGTGAAATCGGATATTGTTTCGATAATGTTCCGCGTATCCGAAGTTTTGTTTTACGAGTTAAATACGTATTTAAATTCCGGAAAAATTGGGGAAAATTATATGATGTATTTTGAGATGTTAGTAACCCTCTATAATGATTTTGGGCAGGAGTTGTGATTTCCAGATTTTACGGAAAAACGTGCAGCTCGGAAACGAACCGTTTTGAACGGTGTGTGTGAGTGGACTTTTGGTTTTCTAACCGTGATGCATGCATATATGATTTAAAATGCTTTATTATATGATTTGATATGCTTTGGCATGATTGGTATTTCAATTCGGTGATTTCTCGATTTTGTGATTATTATATTATTATATTCTGGCACGATTTTCGAGAGATTATGAAATTGGTTAAAAATGATATTGTGGGTGTGAGAACCCAAGTAAATAATGATTTTGACTCGGATTTGGAGTTACATGTGAATTTGATGATTTTTGTATTCTCGTGATTTTGTGATTATTTTAATCAGTCTTTCGGGCACGTTTTACGAGGAACGTGCAAATGATGTTTTGGGCTACGGCCCGGGATTGAAAATGATATTTGGACTCGGATTATGAGTTAGGAGTTGTTTTCATGGATTTACGTGATCGTGGCAACTCGGGTTTACGGTTGCACGAATTTACGTGAAATTGATATTTTGGGCTTGAGACCCAATGGAATTGTGATTTTGAATGGATTTGTATTTCCATGTGATGACATGATGATATTGATGATTTTCGGATTTATAAAGTAAATCGGGACTTTGGTTATGTTGGGGCTGAGACCCTGTATTGATATATGATTTGGTTTTTAATGCAACTGTTTTTCACTGGTTTTTGTGATGATGATATGTTGCGGATAATTAGGGCTTTCGGGTGAAAATATGTTTTTTCCCCGGAGTGCACCCTGGAGATAACGCTCGCCTTCGGGATGGAAGTGTTTACCCCGAAGAGGTCACGTAGCACGATCTTTGTCTTGCAGCCCAGGGGAGGCTTGACTCAGATCAGATGTGCTGGATTACATGGATCAGTAAGTGATGTGTTCACGAGATCCGGATCGTCGGCTGGTGAGGTTTTTCCCAGCGACGGATTGCTGACTGATGATGTGTTCACAGCAGCGGATGCTCGGATTTTGAGCGGTCCTTGAGCCTATTGATATGCACGCGTTGCAGGGATAAACGTGACTCTAAGCAACAGGATATGGAAATAAGTCCCGTGGTTTATGGAAAATGATTTTGAGGAAACCGTGGTTTAGCGGTTAAAATGATTTAAAGAAATTGTGAACTTTTGAGATGTTAAACTGATTTGGTGAACATGAGTTTTTGTGGACCATGGGAAAATATGTTTTGATTTTATCGGTCCACTGTTCATACTTGAATGATTTCATACTATTACTCATGTTTTACGATATGCATGCAAGTTTGTGAAAACTGGAGGGTAAGAATGTATTTTGGTAAATGTTTTTATAAGAAGTCATTTTTGTCCACTCACACCTTTTCTGTTTTGTTAACCCTTCAGGTCGTGGCGCGTTGATCGAGGCTATTCTAAAGGTGGAGGTATGTGCGGGCACAGGCGCAAAAATTCCCTTGTCTGGCAGGTATTGAAGGGTAGTTTCGGACTTTCTGTTGACTTGTCAGACGGGAGCAGGACCGGGTACGGTTTTTGACGTCCAGTTGGGACGGGTCCTGTCAAATTGGTATCAGAGCACTAGGTTGCTGATGCTGTTGCCATGCCATACCTCCGGAATGTGAGCCTCGTGCGCGACCTGGTAGTGAGATGGGTATAATAGGGTATTTGAGACCTTGTGATGAATCTCGGAATGTAATTGACCTTGGTTTGTGGGTCAGATATTAATTTGTGTAGCTACGGCTTACTAATTGTCGAATCGGTATTCTTGTGGGTCCTAGGATTTGCTGGATCCAGAGGCTTGGAAGGTAGCACAATTGGGTAGGTTGGACCCAGGATGAGATTATTCTCAGTAATTCCTTGTGCGAAATGTGAGTTCCCAACGTCTAGAGTGTGTTGGGGGTATTCCTAGGTATGGAATGTGGTATTGATGTGGTTCACCAGCGGTAATTTGCTGGGTGACCGGGTATGCCAGGGATGGCGTGGTTGGATGAGTCAAGAATTCGGTTAGGACTCGAGATGAGTCATGGTAATATCTTAAGTCTCAGGAGCTGTCGGGTTTTGAGGGACCCTAGGTAGTAATCGCGGAACCTAAGGTGGAATGTTTGGTTCGGAAATGTGTGCTGGCGGGTGGTTTGACTCTTAATGACTTTTCGCAGTCAAGACCGAGTGACGATTGTGTCAGGTCTAGTCATGTCAGCTTTAGTGGTGGAACTGCAATCCACAGTCGGGGTTGGTACTTGTCGAAGGAATCCCAGAGTGGGGATACAGGGTAGTCGTACGAGTACTTGATTCCATTGGATGTGGAGTCTCGATAGTGATGTCTGATGGTTGGGTCTGCACAAGTCTGTGGCAGGCACTCATACCGAGAGTGGTTGTTGAGAATCGGGGGGGACGTCAGGGGACGTTTCTTTTTCTCACATGAGTTGTCAGGGTGACTGTACCCAGAGTTGTTAGGTGCGAAGGAGGCAGAGTTTCTCCTATTCGAGCAGAGGTACGGGGTCGTCGCTTGTTATGAGCGGAGATCCAGGGTTGTCAGTTTTGCACACGGTGTGCTCATACTGATACTGTTGTCTGTGTACTGGTGTGGGTGCCGGTGTGGTGCTGACGATGGGTCACGAGTCGGGTTGTGACTTCGTCGAGTTGGGTATGTGTCAGTAACCAGTCCAAAGGGGACACGTGGTTGGTGTCCGAGTCCGATGGTTCCAACGTGGTTGGACCTACGGAATCATGAGAAGTTGTGTTTGAAGAGGATTGCGGGTTTTCCGCATGGGGATTAGGTATTCTGAAGTCATCAGGGGTGATTTCTTATTTTCTGCTGGGTGGCAGACAATGTTGGGTTACCTGGCATGGGGAGTGCAGTGAGTTTTGATTGCATCCACGTAGGATGAATATTGGTGTCATTGTTTTGGATCATCCTTGGTTTTCCCTAGGTGGGATGGCAAGGATAGATACGAGGTAATCAGTAAGGGTGTAAGACCCTGTGGTTCCTAGTTGTTGACTGTGTGGATCCTAGGTGGATCGGGTTTGTGATGTCGTGGACGTTGGGCATTGTGACGATCTAGGATCGTGATGTTCACGGTCGGCTGACGTCGTAATGGATCTGGGTCGTGATTTCGATGGTCCAGATTGGGTGAGAGTTTATCACTCTTACGTCAGTATGTGAGTCATAAATGACGGGACTGAACTTCTTTTCGAAGTGGAGCCCCTTATGGTATGTTACTCGAGCGAGTAGGGTTCAGACGGGGTTGAATTTGTTCAGCCTTAGAGTTGTGACGGATGGGATTGGCTTCCTTATGAAGTCCATCAGATGTAATGTGTTACTCTCTTGAACTGGTAACCGATAGGTTCGGTTTTGGTGTGTCCGAGTGGACGTGAACCAGATTTCGGGTTTTGGAATCGAATTTCTGGGTGACGATTCAGGATTCGATTCAGGAACTTGAAAGTGGAATACCGGATTTGGGTGCGGAATGATTATTCCAAACGCTAGCTTACGGAATAATGATTTCGGATTCGGATTTGGATATGAATTAAAAACTGTGATGTATGGATTTGGATTCGGGATTTCTTACGAAATTGTGGATTCGGATTTGGTATTGAAACTAGCTGATTGGTGGAGTTTCGATTTTTCTTGCTGGTTTAGGCAAATGGACTCCATTATTGGAACGTGTTTGGCTATGACCTAGGTGGTTGTAGTCTGGTCAAGGGATAGATGTACGTACCTTGTACGTGGTTTGGGGTACGGTATTTTGCAGACTTGTGGTGGCCGGGGTTGATATGAATCCCGGGAGAACTCGGTGTTTTTCCCTGTGGACACGTTGATGTGTCATTTTGAGTGTTGTCATTTGGCGAGGTGTGTTGGGTAGCATAGGACAAGGATTGTCGATGTTAGCAAAAACCCTCAGGCTTTTTACTTTTGCCTTACCTGGTTTGGGATCGACCATATAGGTCTATGGGTCGAGTACTGGGGTCCAGCTGTAGGATCATGCTTGGTGTACGATGTACGGTATCGTTTGGACGAGGGTACTTGATACCTAGTGACGGTACATGGGATGTACCAGTGTTGTGTCGATAAACGTGTTGGTGTTTGGCTTAGTTCCAATACCATTGGTTTTGGTTGTAAACGTGAACTGGACATTGAACACGATGCACTGGGCAGAATGATTCTGATGATTACAGTGATTGTTTGAGCAGGAGCTCTTAGCCAAGGTTGGCTAGTATAACTCTAGTGTTGAGTGGTGTGATTACTGCTAGGCTTGTGTTCAACGTGTTCCAGATGCACCGTCTAATTGAGTGTGATGACGGTATGCGTATACTCAGGATGAGTGAGTTGGTGGTTGGTGTGACCGCAAGTTGCTTTGCGGCGAGATGTTACCTTGTCGTGACCTTACCAGCATCTGGGATCGCTGAGGGGGTGACAATTGTGGTAACTACTGTAGGTATTTGTCGCAAGATTGAGTTTGCCCTGCGAGGGGAGATCATGTTGATGATCATATGCTACATTGACGGACGTTGTAGTATGATGTGTTGTCACTGATTTAGTACTGATTGGCGCTTTACTAGGGTGGTAAAGCTTGGTAGTGACAGTTTGGCTTGTGGTGTCGGCTTGGACTGACTAGTGAATTTGGTGACTCTCTATGAGAGCGAAGATCAGGGTACATTAGTGAGTATGTGGGGCTGTCAAGCTGAAGGAGTCAGCTTAACGGTGACATTGCCAATTTCTGGTAATCAATTTCATTCGAGGTAGTCGAGTGTAGTCAGTACGACGTACATCTGTGATGTGACGTCTGAGTGCAGACGAGTTCTGTGTTGGCTAGTGGGTGTACAGGTGTATACGTGATGTGTGGCCATTTGTTCTCCACGAGGTAGTTGTGGAATACGAATAGTTGGAATTTCGGGGACGAAATTCTTTAAGGAGGGAAGGTTGTAATGACCCGTCCCGAATATCGGGATTGAATATTAATTAATTACGAATTAGAATGACTATCGGGGATTCGTTGGGTGAAATCGGACGAAACGTGCAAAATGACCGTTTTGCCCCTGGCGTGGGCAAAATGTTGACTTTTAGTTCGGGCGGTCAAATGGACTTTGATCGATGACTGTGACGTAGTTCGGGACGTCACGAGTTCATAGACAGGTGGCACGTTCAATTCCGACATTCGTAGAGAAAGTTATGATGTTCGGAAGTTGAGGGGTATATTGGTAATTTGGCATAGTAGGGGCCAAATGTTGACTTTTTGGCCGGGAAGTCCAACGGACGAGGGCCAAGGACCGTTACGTAGGTCTCGTCGATACGAATCCAACGACAGGCGGCATGCCGAAATCGGAGATTCGACGACGAAGTTATGGTCACGGAATCGGGCTCGATTAACCGAACGAACCGGGAATAAAATAATATTTTAATAATGAACAGTACCCGGTGACTGAGCACACTTGGATGAGTGACAAGTGTCACTCATCCCTTAAAATCAGGCACAAAACATGGATCCATGATTTTGGGGGAGACCTAATTATTATGTTTTATTATATTAAATTAATTAATTAATCCTAATTTCCATTAACCTCCCATATTTTCTTCAACCGTGTACAACCCACAAATCAGTTTTCTCCCAACCTCCAATTCTCTTCCATTTCTGAACCAAAGTGTGAGCATTTGAGAGTGAATTGAACTGGGAAAAACGAGGGATTAATTGAGAGCTGAGGACTGGGATTTCGGGTTTTAGAAAATTTGGAGGAAAAATCGAATTGGTCGAATTGAGCAATGATTTGATCCAATTGAGTTGGGGGAAAGGTTTACCTGTGATCAATGAAGCTTCCTGATGAATCAATTTGGGGAAATCTTGTGGAATTGAGGTAATTCGACTGATGAACAGTGGCCGGAGGTTCTTCGATTGTTCATCCTTGATCGTGAGGATTGAGGTAATGTTTCAAGTAATTAAGGTTACAGAACCCTAATTGAACTTATAACGAAATTAACTGGATGCTCAATTGATGAAAACAGTGTGGAATTGACTGAAAACCAGCCGGGTCTGATCGCGGGTTGAACGACCCGTTTACCAGACAAACGGGCTTGAACGACGACACTGTAGCTGGCGCGTGGGTTTCACGCGCAGCCACTCACGGCGGCGCGTGAGGGCGCGTCCGGCCTAGTCTCAAGGTGAGGTCAACATGACTTTTGATCCTCTCAGTGTAACGAACATTTTGACGTTGATTTCGGTGAAATCGGATATTGTTTCGATAATGTTCCGCGTATCCGAAGTTTTGTTTTACGAGTTAAATACGTATTTAAATTCCGGAAAAATTGGGGAAAATTATATGATGTATTTTGAGATGTTAGTAACCCTCTATAATGATTTTGGGCAGGAGTTGTGATTTCCAGATTTTACGGAAAAACGTGCAGCTCGGAAACGAACCGTTTTGAACGGTGTGTGTGAGTGGACTTTTGGTTTTCTAACCGTGATGCATGCATATATGATTTAAAATGCTTTATTATATGATTTGATATGCTTTGGCATGATTGGTATTTCAATTCGGTGATTTCTCGATTTTGTGATTATTATATTATTATATTCTGGCACGATTTTCGAGAGATTATGAAATTGGTTAAAAATGATATTGTGGGTGTGAGAACCCAAGTAAATAATGATTTTGACTCGGATTTGGAGTTACATGTGAATTTGATGATTTTTGTATTCTCGTGATTTTGTGATTATTTTAATCAGTCTTTCGGGCACGTTTTACGAGGAACGTGCAAATGATGTTTTGGGCTACGGCCCGGGATTGAAAATGATATTTGGACTCGGATTATGAGTTAGGAGTTGTTTTCATGGATTTACGTGATCGTGGCAACTCGGGTTTACGGTTGCACGAATTTACGTGAAATTGATATTTTGGGCTTGAGACCCAATGGAATTGTGATTTTGAATGGATTTGTATTTCCATGTGATGACATGATGATATTGATGATTTTCGGATTTATAAAGTAAATCGGGACTTTGGTTATGTTGGGGCTGAGACCCTGTATTGATATATGATTTGGTTTTTAATGCAACTGTTTTTCACTGGTTTTTGTGATGATGATATGTTGCGGATAATTAGGGCTTTCGGGTGAAAATATGTTTTTTCCCCGGAGTGCACCCTGGAGATAACGCTCGCCTTCGGGATGGAAGTGTTTACCCCGAAGAGGTCACGTAGCACGATCTTTGTCTTGCAGCCCAGGGGAGGCTTGACTCAGATCAGATGTGCTGGATTACATGGATCAGTAAGTGATGTGTTCACGAGATCCGGATCGTCGGCTGGTGAGGTTTTTCCCAGCGACGGATTGCTGACTGATGATGTGTTCACAGCAGCGGATGCTCGGATTTTGAGCGGTCCTTGAGCCTATTGATATGCACGCGTTGCAGGGATAAACGTGACTCTAAGCAACAGGATATGGAAATAAGTCCCGTGGTTTATGGAAAATGATTTTGAGGAAACCGTGGTTTAGCGGTTAAAATGATTTAAAGAAATTGTGAACTTTTGAGATGTTAAACTGATTTGGTGAACATGAGTTTTTGTGGACCATGGGAAAATATGTTTTGATTTTATCGGTCCACTGTTCATACTTGAATGATTTCATACTATTACTCATGTTTTACGATATGCATGCAAGTTTGTGAAAACTGGAGGGTAAGAATGTATTTTGGTAAATGTTTTTATAAGAAGTCATTTTTGTCCACTCACACCTTTTCTGTTTTGTTAACCCTTCAGGTCGTGGCGCGTTGATCGAGGCTATTCTAGAGGTGGAGGTATGTGCGGGCACAGGCGCAAAAATTCCCTTGTCTGGCAGGTATTGAAGGGTAGTTTCGGACTTTCTGTTGACTTGTCAGACGGGAGCAGGACCGGGTACGGTTTTTGACGTCCAGTTGGGACGGGTCCTGTCACTAAAAGTCAACATTTTGCCCAAACTAGGGGCAAAATCGTCATTCTACGCTAATGGCCACACGTAACCAACTAAACACCGATTAGACTCACTAATCCGTTACTAATCACTTTCCTAAGCCCGGCTCTCGTGACGGGTCGTTACAATTTTACCAACAACCTAGTGAAGAGATGTACTCGAATTGATGTACGAGAAAATTATATGCTCTAGATCATAAAACCAACTATTTTGTTCATGTCACATTATACCATGCCCCATTTTTGTCATATTTGTTAGACGCTGATTAACTAAGCATTGATGTGGTCGGTATTGTGGCATGTATCTCCCCCCTCATCTGTTTCTATCTTCCTCCAATCTATGAAGCACGAAAGCTTCGTTTATGTAGGGTATTGTGTTTCAAAAATCGATGTTGTTACAAAATTCATGTATATACCTTTCAGAAAAAAAATAAAATCTTAAATTTTTTTGATTATAGCAGTTTTATCAATTTAGTTCAATTTTGAGATTTTGGAAGGTAAAAATATACATCCGGAAGGTATAAAAAAGTTATGTCATTCACTGCATTGAATCCAAATTTTTTTTTAATAAAAGTATTTAAATGTATTCATAATTATGGGAACTACAAGAAAACAGACAATTTGTTTTGTAATTCTTGGAACTTCATCAAGTAAAAACTCCTTTGATTATGAACTTGCAATTGAAACTCGTTGCCTTAGCTTCTTTTGTAACCTAGACAGAAAAAGAAAAAAAAATCCTCATAGAGGAATTTAATCAAACACTTGGTGTGCAGTAATTTTCAGCTCCTGATCGAGCACTTTGACTTCTGGGTCGTCTTCTTCTCCTTTCCAAACCCAAGCTCAAACACAAGAGATGATTATCAAGCAAGCGCCTTCAGAGTCCACCAAGGTTTACCATGCGACGCCGCTGCAGCAGATCCCGCCACCTCATCACCACCATCACTAGCAGCAGAGTGGTGCGATGGAGAACACTAAGGACTCCTCCACCACTATTAATTTTTCTTATTCAGCTATGACATCGTTTATGTCGTCGTTGACCGGAGACTCCGATAGCAAGCATCCAATGTCGTCTTCTGCTTTTCAAATTACCAATTTGTCCCAGGTATCTTCCTCTAGAAAGCCACCTCTTTCTTCCGCCTCATTGAAGAGGAAGTGCAGCTCCGAAAACTTGGGCTCTAGAAAGTGCGGCGCCGGGTCCTCCGGCCATTGCCATTGCTCCAAGAAGAGGTGGGTCTTTCTCACTCATTGGAGAAAACGTACCTGCATTAGCTGTTGCCAAAACCCAGATTTGAATTAAAACCCCCTGCAGATCTTAGCCATGGAAACCATGTAAGAGACTTAAAGTATCTATCTTCACCCATCAACAGAGAGACCTTTTAATCTCACAGCAAGAAAACCCCTTAATCTTCACCCATCATCTATCTTCGAATTAAAACCCCCTGCGATTGGGACGCGTAGGAGATGAGAGGTGCATCAACTGGTTGCTTCGATGATGCAGCGGCTATGGAGGATAGGAGAGTGGTGGAGCTGTGGAGGAAATTGAGACGAAGGAGATGAAGGGGACTAGTGCGATTGGGATGTTAGGTTTGTTGGATTTGTTTTGATTTCTATTTTTTTTAGATTTTTAATTTAATTTTTAATTCAATGAAAATAAATGAGATTCCACATCAGTAGCTTCCTAGATGAAAATAAATGACATGGCATTCCACGTCAGCTGCCACATAAGGTGGTCACAAAATATGGTCAATCTTGAAGGTCCCTATAGCATTACCCTTTGAAAAACTATATGAAAGTTGGGTGATATTCAATCATAACTTTCAGGAGTTAATAAAAATTGAGTGGTATCTAAAACTGGATTGACATTTATTGAATTCATTAAATGGTCAACTTTTGTAAATTTAGAGATGTAAAAGTAAAATATACATACTAATGTCATTTCACTTTCTTACCTTTAGCCCAAATACTTTCATAGACATTTTTCATGGGACTTCTTTTTTGCATGAGGCGTTTCTATCTTATATGTTGAACTGGTCATTCCATTTGAATTTTTTTCTCTTGATGAGAATAATTTCTAGGGTGTTCGTTTTCATAATTAGGGTTTCAACTATTTAGAATATTCTCCATGGAATAATTGTTTTTTTTACTGTAAAATCTTAATCACATGTAGGAAAAAATTCCGACTGTAACACCCTAATCACAAGTTGGAAAAAAAATTGGGTGAGATTGATCAATCTGTATTCGTGAACCAAATTTTCTTATCTCCATGATCGATTTAGAATAATCAATCTGATTAGTTTATATATAATGTCTTTTGAATAAATTGGATTTATTAATTGTATATTTACTAAGAAATTATTAGTGACCTATTATTATATAGACATCAATGGAATCTTATGGTGTTCAATTATTAGACTTTATTATTATGTATTCTTGTTTTCATCCAGTAAGCAGAATTTCTTCTCATATATATATATACACACACACACGTACTCCTATTTTCATATATACTCGTGTTTTTTTTATCATGTGAAAATATTCATTTCATAAAGTTCTAGTTAGAACCTAATCATCAATTATGATCATTGTATATAGAATTAGTACTTTTATGACGATGTCAAATTATCATATATTATTACAATGATGGCTAACCTCTCGTCGATTGGTATAGGGATTTTAGTGTTAATAATTTTTTATTTCTCAAATTGATTTGTTTAAAAAACTATCATTTGCTTATATATATTTTTTTTCATATTGGTTTGTATTTGATTGGTGTTATCAGAAATAACTAATCAAACTATTATGGTCTACTCATCAAATTTCTTGAATAGAAAAAACTTCAAATTGAAAGAAGTCATCAAATTCTACAACTCAACCTAAAATTCTATAAAACTATATCAAATTCTATAAATCTCAATACTAAAAGCTATAACTTTGTAATATAACTTTATATAATTTCATCTTTATCTCTGTAAAAGTTAATATCAATTCATAATTCATCACTCCAACCACTCTACAATTATCTATACCTTTAATTTGGTTATAGCTTGGAAAGTAATAGAGAATTACTCCTCAGTAGTTTTGGGCTCTAATTTAGATCCTACGCCGAGTTTGAATTTGGACTTTGCGGGGAACCCATGAAAAAGCCCAAAAAAAGCCCAGGGCCCATTCCCTAAAACCTTTTGCAAGACAATGAGAATACAGAGGATGCAAATAATAGAGAGGATACCCATCATAATTTTATGTTCATTTTTCCATTTCAATTTTTTTTTTTTTGCGTTTCATTTTTTATTTAACTTCTAATTTTTTTTTTAAGTGGAGTGAGATTATATATATTTGATATTGATTTATTTTTTATAAGAATCAAATCCAGACTTTACATACATCATTAACCACTGTTTCATCATGCACTGCAATAAAGGTATTCTTCTCGATCTTTTCATCAAAATAAAAACATAAAGTTAAAAAAAAATTGTGCTACAATTCCAATAAGAGGGGTACAACTGAAAGATGAGTTTGTAATTACTATTGAATTGAAGCATTCTTAATCAAATGCAATTTTCGATGAGTAACTATATCTACCCATCTTTAAATTTGGTTAGATACCATGGATTTCTAACCTCAAGCCCTATCAAGCAAGGGATTTTTCGTCGGATTCGTTCAAGCCGTTTCGAATAAACAATTGGCAGAACTCCGCAACTTGCTCAGGAGGTAGTAGGGGCTTCTTCGAGAAAGGAGGAAGGCTCTATAAAAATTCGATTAGTTTACAATTGTACTTAAAATATATCTCACATCTCACATTAAAAATTACTTATATTTATTTACGACATATATAAAAATGTATAATACTGAAAGTATATCTCACATTGAAAAGTACTTACTTTTATTTACGTAACTATAAATATGTATGATACTGAAAATATATCTCACATTGTTTAACCAAATATATATATATATATATCTAACATTGCAAATTACTTACGGACGTTTACTCTCGTGGCATTCCAGGTATATATATAGACGAAGTAGCTTTCCAAAATAAGGGCTTTAACTAGTTGAAGGGTACCCCACTGCCATGCAAGTCTCCCAAAAGAGCCTGTCCTCCATTTGATCATCCATTTTGCTGACATCAAGCAGCTCCTTTGATTCCACTTCTTCTTCCTCATATCCTGAGCTTCCATCTGAAAGCAGCTGCACCCACAGCCTCTCACCGCCGCACCAACTCGGCCAACCAGCAGGCGGTCGATCATCTTCATTCTTAGCCGCATCATTATTATCACAACAATCACCAGATGTATGATCACCAGAGCTACACGACTCAGCGTCGTCCTTATCATCATCTTCAAATACCCCTAATGCCATTTTAGTGGCTGCAGTGTAGCACTGCTGATGATGATCTGCCTCTGAATCTGCACTGCCTTCAAACAACAAGAAACAAGACACATCAACAACCTCCTTGCAATCCATGAACAATATAACTGTTCATCGAATAATATAATTTTTCTTGTTATGGTATAATTAGGTAGGTTTTGAATTTTGATCTTCGTCTGTAATCATTCTTATAGGGATGACTGCAGTAAATATTTTTATTTATTTTTTCCTGTTTGTTGATGTGGCAATGACAAAACGCACCCCTCACGTACTCCTCCTGTTTGGTCAAATTGTGGTAGGTGCTCGCTTGACATTCCAATTTTGGTGGTGGGACCACTCAACCTTTTCAACTATCTAGCTTGCTCTTTGATTTTTATACAAAATGCTCATGATCAAGCATAAATCTCACATCGATGCTCTTGATCAAGCATACATCTCACATCGAAAAAATTATGATCATTTTTTTTACCATTGTTGGGCTATGAAAATGAAAATCAATCGCATTTCTGTGTTAAATTATTTGTGAGAATAATTACATATTTTTTTTTTAAAAAAAAATGTTTAAAATTTGTTTATATAGTCAGCACCACCTAAAAATGATTTGAAAATTATTAATTGAAATAGAAAGCAAGTAATAAGTTGCTTAGGGCTATTGCTTCCGATAGGTTGTTCTTTTGCGCTAATTTATCGTCACCATTTTCATCAGTCTCTTCATTCATATATATATATATATATATATATATATATATAAGTATGCGACGTTTCAATTCTCTTAAAAATATGACGCATTTAGAAAATTATGTTTCCACTCAATTTTGATTGTAACTTTCAGACATGGGTGATTATTTAGGATGTACTTAAAATCATAAATTGTTAACCATATCCGCCATAATAAATGATAAAAATAATATCAAAATATAAGTGTTTTTATTATAAGATAATTAGAAAGAATACAAATATAACAATATAAATGTAAGAAATAATTATATATGAATCCAATTTCAATATCAATTTGTAGAATTAGGTCTGTTTTGCAACATTCCAAATTGACCCCAGCGTCATTATAAATTATATATTTTTAACTTTTTTAATTCAATAATATCTCTTATTTATAAAATTGTTTTAGATTAGTATTTGAATTTAATTTGATCACTTAAGAATATGAGTAATTATAGGATTGTATTTTCTTTTAAACGTGGTTTCCACGGTAGAATTGAAATTGTGAAAAACCAGTGATTATTCATATTCGTCCATTTTTTCTCCATCATGTTCGTCCATTTTTTCTCCATCATGTTCTTCCATTTACATGTTCTTGTATTCTACCAACCATTTACATTTTCTTCTATTTTATCTAAATCTTTCGACTTCTATATTGATTTTTATCTGATATCATTTATGTGTTATATTATTATTTCAAAGTGGGGATTAAGAGGATTCAAATTTCTTAACCCTATTCTTTGAAGTAATGTCATGATCTGAAGACTTTTTCAAATTCTAATTTCATTTTCTCCCACTTTTCTAATTTTTTTTTATCATTTAAATTTTGGGTTTTTTTTTATGTAGATTAGATTATTATTGTTTTATAGGTACACCGAGCTTGTTTTCCTATATAATAGGTTAGAGTATTAACATATTTTAGTTTTTTTGAGGTACATAAGTATACATATGGAGTTTCTCTTCAGATTAATTTTTTTTATTTTCTTAATACATATGCTCTTATCTATTTATATAGTAGGTAAATTGAAATATATATGTTTTTACCTATGATTATGGTAAAAAATTATACTATATCAAGTAAATTAAAATGTATATGTTTACATACCTATGAACTATGATTATGGTAAAAAAAAAAATTAAATATATATAGTGATAAAAATGATTTTGTATGTACACAATATTTTTCATTTTATATATATGAGCAGTTATGATTATTTTTTATATTAATCTATTTATTTTCTTAAATTGACAAGTTTTTTTGGTTGATTGCGGGTATTTTGGTCATATAATAATCCTCAATAAAAACAAAAGCATTCAAATTTAAATTTAAAATTCATATTCAAATGATCTTATATATATATTTTTTAATTTGTTGGTCTCGTCCATTTAAAAGATAAAATAGGTATAAAATGAAATAAAATTAATAAATAGACTAAATTAAATGATAATTTAAATTTTTGGGCCTATATCTAATTGACCATAAATTTAATCCCTTCAAAATAATAAGATTAAAATTTAACCATTCTATAATAAAACTGCAGCACACACCAAAAAAGTGGCCGGTAAGTATAATTCAAAACAAACTTTAACCACTGTGTTACCAACAATGGGTAAAAAGCACTAGTAAAGAAGGAATGAAAGACACGTAGATGTTCATGATTATTTTGCAAGTGGGTTGGATTCCTTGGATAGCCCCAATTTGATGGTTCACACCCTGACTAAAACCTACTCTTAATCAAACCCTAATCTTAATTAGCACATAAACAAATTATAGATTATAAAAAACGCACTGACAAAGATACCTGAACTTTGAGCAACCAATTTTAAGGTAGAATTTTTTTTATGGTTTATGAGCACACAGTACCGCACGTTATAATCGTTATATTAAAAGAAAAATATACTTGAAAATTTTCAGTTTATTTGAAAGTTTTAGTTGGAGTGTGCAGGTCTTTCATTTGGGGTGTGCCGACTTGTGGTACATCTTCAAGTGTTGGATTCTTGTCAATGTCAAGCCACCTTATGTAGTCTTTGATATTCTTGTGTTTTAGACATTGTCTAACTTGAGAAGATGCGTAGTTGCTTACAACCTCAACACATCGTGTGGCTTCAAATCTATTTTGTCCCCCAAGAAAGAGTGGCTTCTACATTTTTCTGTTTGCAAGTGAATGTATTATTGACAAAATTTGACCCCTTAAATTTTCAATTTCAATTTCAATGGAGAAAATAAGTGATGTGGGCCCCATCATCATCACCGCCACCATTGACTCCCTCGCCACATGCAATCTCCCTCGTCGCCACCACCATCACCACCACCGCCACTTTACCCCTAGAAACACTCATGACGACATTGCACCACCTTAATGCAGAGCATATTCAATACCATAAGGACCAGAAATGCATGTCTTTCGCTCACGCACAACAGAGTTGGGTAATGGGTAGGCACCATATCTCTGCCTCAACACTCGAGTTTGATCCCTATCCCACTCTTTCCGTCTAGGCTTCAATGCTATGGAGCATTGAATAGTACGGAGATCCAAGCCATTCAATACTCCTAACCCCTTTGTTTTGGTGCCTTCCTCACCCCTTATTCACCCTTGGATCTTCATAGCATTCAATGCTATAGCATTGAAGTCTTATAGCATTGAAGTCTTGCCCCACTCTTTCTCTACACTCTAGTTAGATCCACCTACCATAGTTGATATTAGCCAAACAATAAACTTCCAAATTCTAAAATATTAAATTTAAATCCCATAATTTTGGGTTAATTAGCCTACAAAATTGCTCACCAGACAACGGCTCAAAATCTATGAAATGGGAGAGCATAACGAGGAGGCAATAGTAACATATTTTTCTTTCTTTAAAAATTCTTTCTTATTTTGAACGGTAGATGCTTACAACAACCAATCAAAAAGGTTACATGAACATATTCATGAAATCTGTTGATCAAGTTTCCCAGGACATGAAGAACTTTTTTACAGAAATTAAAGGAATGAAATCATTTTCAGGATGATCAAGGTCATCTCTCAATTCTTAGTACCCAAACAGTGGCGTCGTTTATCAGTATATCTCAGAATGGTCTCCGTCAAATAATGTCAATCTTCTTTCTGCAGAGACAAAAAAACTGGTTAGTTTTACTGTATGAAACTTGTTTACAACAGTCGTGCGCAGTAAAATCAATTGTACCGAGGTAAAATAAGGTTTTCAGTTATTTGATGCTGCCAAATTTCAGAAGGTAAAATCAATTTCCAGACACAGCTCAAGCTGAGCTCACAAACAGATTCTAAACAACACAAAGTAAATGGGAGACCGAACAAAAATGGTTTAGGATCATGCAGCTACCAGTTGTGGAAAATACGAAACACTAGCTAACAAGACAGTCAATCAGTATCAGCTAGCAGCTGTAAATCCTGCATTGATATCAAGACAACATTTGTAGTTCTTTAGGTTGTAAGGTGTGCTGAGAAAATGGATGGCAATTTGCAAAATACATTAGATCCCAGCTACAAGTGTGCAATCACTATATATAGAGTAAACAAACCTCACGAACATGCTGCCATCAAACTTAGGATTCTTTCCTCGCTTCTGCATCACGGTTTTTCCATGGATTGAGAGCGTCTCTGATCGCCTGAGCCTCTGGTGAATTATCCCAAGCTCGTTTCTCTGACTCAAGAACAGTTACTTTGTCATCTACACATATGGAAAGAGGTTAATTAAGAATTAGATTATGCATGAAGAAAAAGAAAATCTCAAGAGAGGATGCATTAGGTGCTCTTTTGGAAAATGTGGTACAGAAATACTCAACTGGCTGACACCAATCAATAAAAAGAAGCATTTTCTAGAAACGACAGCAACACACAAAAGTGATGGGTATCTTGTAAAGAGGGGCTAGCACAGAATGGAGCTTTTGTGTGAGTTTTTTCTTTTGCTGAAAAATATATGTTTGGGGTAGCGAAAGGTGGTGGATGGGTACGACTTAAAGGACCCAACTACAGTCAAAGGCCACCCCAGCAAGAGCTCAAATGGGAAGCAAGACCGATCAAAGAAAACATAGAATGGAGACCCTTATTCTCAATGTTCAAATTAACTTCAAATCTTTCCACCATCAAAACCACTTGGGAGTTGGGAGTAACCAGCACCGTTGATAATCGAATATCTTTGGACACCAGTGCCAATTGACATGGTAAAAAGTTCAATAAAATCCACGTGAATGTGAAATACCATCTAAGTTCAGTTCAACCAACAGTATCTTTTATATCTAAAAGTGTATATAGAACTATAGAAGTGCATATATAGAGCCATCTGAGACATTTTCAAAATTCCCTAAAACAAGCATGATATTTGCTAACACAAACTATGACATTATCAAATTAAAGGACGTACATTTTACAAGCACAACCTAATCTATTTTAAGAACAAAAAAAAATTTCCTCCAGATGGACACAGATCACAGCATTTCTCCATCTATCAGCTCATAAGTTGAAACAACAAATTCAGTTTCAAATCATTCTAATTATTTACACAAAAAATAATAGCAACTTCAGCCATAATCAAAGATAACTTGGAGCCAAAATCGAATAGCCAGCAAAACAATAAAAATTATAATCAGGAAAAAGAAGCAAGAAGATAAAGATGGAAAAGGAGAGTTCTCACACAGAAGCCGGTTTTGATCATGAAAAACTCCATGGAACCTCCGACAAAAGCCGACCCAAATGCAATCTTCAAATACCAATCTAGAAATTTCATTTTTCACTACACCCCAATCCAAAGAAAGAAATCAAAATTCGAATTTCAATTAGCATACAATAAGGGCACAGCGTTAGAAGAAGTAAAGGGCGAGAATGAGAGCAAGAGATTTACACAGTTCAACAGTAGACGCCGACGGAGCTCTACTCGGCAGACTCTCAACTGCGAAACCGAAAATTAGTGTACCATTTGGGCTTTAAACTCTGAAATGGGCCTCCCATTTGGGGTGCCGATTTCTATTATCAATTCGGCCTAAAGAGAAGGCTCATTTCGGACGCTGTTAATCGGTAAGGTTAGCTTTTGTACTATTAACTTTGGGTTCGTGGGTTATGGAGGAGAGTTTGGCTTTGACTAACTATTAATAATAAATGAAAAAGTTACATAATTATTTTCTAGTTAGATCAAAAGTTAAAATGGTAACTAATGCAGTCAAAAACTGCACAAATAGTTAAGAAAAAGTCAAAATATTAAAATTATATCGAAGCTAAAAAAAAAAAAAAACCTCAAAAAACAGTAACTGTCAAACTCATCACAAGTAAAGATTTTTTTTTTAAAAAAATTAGGTTTGTTTATGTGCATATGGGTTAATTAATTAATTAACAAATCTTTTTACCACTTAGTGTTATACTTTAGAGGTGTTCTTATCCACACATTATGTAGGAAATTTCGATTTGTACTCTCGTGGACGAACTTGATGCCCAATGTAAGTTTATTCTAATTCTCATTCCATAATATCATTGTATCAAAAAAAGAGTTGATACACGTGAAATACAAAATCACCTGAAAATTGTGGAGCTGTCATGTGACTTATAATTCATGTAATCTCCAAATTACTCTTGATAATGACATTAGTAACTCACAGACACCTACATTAAGTAATATATTCACTGGCTAAATGTATAATCAATCGGTTTAAAGCCTCAATAATAATAATATTATTCCTGAGAACTAAGTGTTATTAATATTCAATTATTAAACAATATATTTTATTAAAATATAATTATTTATTAGTTACAAAATCCATCGATTAATCTGAACGCTTTGCGACTCTCAAGGCTTCTGGTGCAAATAGCGGAGCTCATTTAACTTTCAAAATAATTCGATTCAGTGCATCTATTTTTTTTTGGTGATTTCTCTCTCAAAACTAACTTAAACATTATAGTGTTCTTGGTTGAAAGGAAAAACTTGGCAAGAAGATTTCAACGCTGGAGATGTCACTTCCTAATTCATTGCAATTTTCACAAGAAACTTCTGCCTCAAATCTCTCACAAAATTTCCAAGTTTCGACACTTGTTGAAGGATCGTAGTTTTCAATTTGATGCGAAGTTTAGAGGGCACATTACAACAAATATGCCTCGAATTTCAACTTTTCGAGTTCAACATTGATACCAATTATTTCAAGCTCCATGAACTTGATCTTCCTCCCTGGAGTAATAGAGGCAATGGCTCTAGCTCTTCTCGCTTTGGCATCACTAGACTTCACTAAGATAGCTTCAACATCATCCTGAACGGTGACTGCAGCTTTGGCACTTCGTGCCACTAGCCTTGAGATCAAGAACCATTTTCCTTGTTTCTCGCAAGGGAGATGACATTGATATTTTTACTGGGTATGTCAGCTTCACCACCACATAGGAAACTTCCAAGTTCTCTTGCTTTAACTGGTTAGCTCCTATGGAAAATTTGACTTTATAGAGATCTTTTTGGCGCCTTCCGCTGAAAAACCTGAAGACTTGAACTTCCTATCTTCCCTTACTAGGTTAGGACAATGAAGTGCTACGTCACAAGCTTCACATGGGGTATATGCAATCCTCTTTTAGTCCCACCTTGATGTTACTCTGTCTCAAGCTCAACGAGACCTTCAAAGTCAAGTCTCATCTACGCTGGAGGAAGTCTTTTCCTACGTAGGAGGAAGTCTAATCCCACCTTGTGGCAAGTCTTGTGCACGTTAGGAGCTCATATGCAATATTAATATTAGCCTTGCAATGGGAGATGTCAGCTGAAAGTCACTCTTTATACACCAACCGACAACATCTCTACCATATAGAACCTGCCACAACAGCCACTAGCATAGATGAGCACGTGTGATGCACACAACATACCCAAGTTGTCCATTTTCGCACATGTGTTAGAAATTTCAAGCCACACTAACGTCAGCCCTGCAATAAGAGACATCATTTGAGGGCTTTTCTTCACATAGCAACTGCGTACAGATGGGAAAGATAAAAATCACCCAGCCAAGTCAGAAGCTGCTAGCTACCAAGCTGGAAACCTCTAGCTACCAACCCGCAAGACTGACAAGCAAATATCAGATGATAGCGAAGGGCTACATGCTCTAAAAGCCTCCATCAATCCTACCGCACATGGTAGGAGAATACAAACCACGTTGACGTTAGCCCTATAGTGCTGAGATTAGCCACAAAATGTTCTTTGCATGAGCCGACCTTTGTGCTTAACAACAAAACGTGTTGACTCTAGCCTGGCGTCATGCTCTACATACGCCAACTAGTAATTCCCATAAAGAGAGTTCTTCGAGATTTCACCAAAAGTATGAATTCAATGGCTGTCTCTAAAAATAGAGTGCTGATAACACACAAACTATGCATTAAAATGAATATGTAATTTGAGTATTATGCAATTTAAACCCTTTTTGTGTAGATGTAGTATTGGTAAATAGGGATCGTTCTTAACCGGGGAAATTAGGGAACATTAATAATACGTTAGTGAGAAAGAATAATGAATAAAAGAATAAATTAATAAATTAATAAATGAATTAAAGAATAAATGAATTAATGAACAAGAGAATGAATGAATTAAAGAATTAAAGAATAAAAGAATAAAGAATAAAGAATTAGATGGGGGTTTAAAAAGATTGTAATCATAGAATAAAGAAAACAAGTAAAAAGAATTAAGAATTTAATTCTACTTCTATTTTAACTTTTGTACAAGTGAACTTTCTTCAAACACAATTTTACCAACACTCTAACATCATGCTCGTATTAAACCAATCACGAAATCCTACCTTAATCATCTCAAATACATGCATACATTTTTCATATTATAAATGTACCGAACATCAGATTATTACCTACAATATGATTCACCTTAAATTTGTGATTTAATGCGCCGAACAACGGTCAAACATTAAATCTCTTCAACTCTATTCTAAATGCCCCAAACAGCGGATCAACATTTAGCTTCGAATTGAAGTTTAAGCACTAAAATATATGAAGTAAAAGAAATTCAGAAAGTAAAACACATGAAGATTGCATTCATACTTACAAAAGTTTAGAAAGAAAATACCATCACATGTATTGAATTATAAGTAAACTGAAACAATGACAAGAATTTAAGTAAAGGGAATAAAGTTACACTTTCGGAACCCAAGAACAGCTTGTGATTCCGAAAGTGGATGGAAAAAATGGAATGTTATTCATAAAATTCTCTGAACAACAGAAGGAACCTTATGAAGATGGAGGATAAAACATAAGAATTCGGACTTAAATTCTAGAATTATTTCGGAAATAATCGGCCTAGGTATTTCTTAAGGAAAGCATAAAAATGTGTTTAAGAGATCTCAAAGAAAAATTATAAGAACAAAGTAAAGAAGAAATGAAATTAAGAACTAACATAAAAATAACATAAATTAAGAACAAAAATTAAAAGAAAGCTAATTAATAAGAAAATCTACAAGAAGTTAAAATGGTCCCCAAAAATAAAGAACAACATAGAAACAAGATGAACTTAAATGAAGAGTGAAAAAGAGAGAAAAATTAGAACCTAAACTACTAAAAAGAGAACAAAATGGGGAGCCTTTTACAAATGAAATGACCTCCCTATTTATAGAGGGAGTGCCAAAATTCAAATAAAAAAATACAAAAATAAAATAAAATAATGAAATGATGAACAATGATGATTAATGATGATATTAGGCATGGTTTGGAGCTGAAATTGACTGATTTTCTGTGCAAAATCTGAAGCAAAAGGGAGCAAGTGGAAGCAGGTGAGAGCAGGGCATGGGCTGCTTGAAATTCGGCCAAGAGCTACTGACAGTGGGTTGGTAGATTCGGTGAGAGACTGTCAAGAGGAGCAGGTGAGAGCAGCGAGCGCCCGCTGATAGGAGGCAGAGCTTGTCGATGCCTGCACGCCGAACATGAGGCAACCGCTTCGGCAAGCGCGCGCCGAAAGAATTTGCTGGGCTGGGGGAAGGATTTGGGTCGCGGGCTTGGGCTTTGCTGGGACTGGGACGCGGGCTGGGCCGCGCGTGTGGGCTGGCTTCCTCATAATTCTGGGCTGGTTTTCTGGGCTGCACAGAAAATAATTTTGGGCTTGCAAGAAATATTAATTAATATATATAATTCTACCGAATTTCGTACATAATTTATTCGTTATAATTCTGATCGGGACGATTATTTTCCCAAAACGCTCCAAATTCCAAGTTTTATTTAATTCTACAAAAATATCACAAAATATATTATTTTCTCTAATTATTTATTATTTTAATATTAAAAGTCAAGTATAAAGGGTATAAAATAATATAAAATAATATTTAATTAACGACCTATCAAATACCCTCACACTTAAACTTTTCTAGTCCCTAGCAAATACTAAAATTAAACAACGAAGTCAAAACAAGTAGACCCTTAACCATTTGTCTCAAAATTTCATTATTATGATCATGGCATCAAAGATTTTCACTTAAAGCATTTAAGCATATGGAATTCAAGAGTTAATACATGGTAACAAAATGTTTCAATGACAGGACCCGTCCCAATCCTCTCTGGGACCACATGGGGACGTGCCCTGCTCCCGTCTGACACCCAAAATTTATACCAATTTTAACCTTAAACGTTCAAATGCATAAAAACCAAATTAAAGTTTTACATCAAGCTCGAAATAAACAGATGTCAGACAAGGGATGAAATCCGGGGGTTTCAGATCAATGGATGGGATTAAAAGGTAGATTAATTCTATTTAATCACATAGTGGAGTTTGATCCAATCTAGCCAATGGGTGAGTGACACTTGTCACTCATCCAGGTGTCCTCCAATCATAACATCAGAATAAAATATTCGACACGATTACCGAGACGCGAAACTCCCGAATTCACGTTTCTGACCATAACTTCCTCGTACGAAGTCCGATTTCGGCGTGCCGCCTGTCTACGGACTCAGGACATTGAGACCTACCTAACGGTCCTTGAGTCATGTGAAAATTAGTTACCAAACGAAAAGTCAACATTTTCGCCCCTAAAGTCCAAATTACGGTAATGCCCCTGAACTTCCGATAGTCATAACTTTTTCCCTGATCGTCCGAATTGGACGTGCCACCTGTCTATGAACTCGTGACGTCCCGAACTACGTCACGATCACTGGTCAAAGTCCTTTTGACCCACCAATCAAAAAGTCAGCAATTTGGCATACCATTCACAAGGATAAAAACGTCAATTCATACATTAAATTACAATATTAAAATCCTCGAATTGCCGGGGTGTTACATTCAACAAGTAAGATAATGAGTAAATATGGTGAAAATGACCTCAACATGAATAAAACAAGTATGAATCAACTCACAAGGATATGCACTCTAAATTCACTCAATTGTAAGGGTTTGTGTTTGCACTCAAAGTATGTGAGAAAAGATGCTCACATAATAGCAATGAAGTACTTTTGCAAAATTTCAAACAAACACCTCATGATAAAAATTAAACACACTTGCACAAATGAACCAAAACCATAAGCTTACTCAAGTGATTGATTCAACTAATCAAAATTTACCATCTTAAGGATCATAAGGTCTTTACGAAGGTTGTAATGGGCCTAAGTTTAGAGGTAAGGAATATATAGGATAAGTGGTGCTCAAATTCGTTCCAAGACTCAATAGACTCCCAAAACGTATCATAACTTCCAACCTTAGTGCAATGATGTCAGTAATTCATCACTTCGAACAGAGGCCTAATTTTATCATGTTAGGCCTCAAATTCATTTTTTGTGTGTTGGATTTACAAATATGAAGGACTTAATTCAAACATTACATAATCAAACTTTATTACCTTGATAGAGACTCAAAACAATTTTTTTTTCATTTTCATTTCAATTTTTTTTCTTTCATATATCAAAGTAATAACATGTGTCAATAATACAACAAAATTTGAGTAAGTAAATCCAAATAATATACATAAAAGTCTTTACAACATCATCAATTTCTCTTCACACCATTTTCATGTCTTCAACCGAGTCCTTGGAACAAGGGTAAAAGATGTCTATACTAGGCTCAAGTGTTTAGATAATCATGGTGATGAAATAAAGGCTTAATGTGGGCTCAAATGGGTTAAAACTAAGGGGGTCGCACTTATGCGCACAAAATAGGGAATATGGATGTTTGAATTTATGGTGTTAACCCTAATGCCTTCATCATATTCAAAATCAGAGAGTTTATTGACTTAAAAGTTTTGAAAATTACATAGAATAAGTTCTAGTACTCTAGAGTTCATCAAAATCTATTGCAAGCAGTTATGAGACATATGTATATCAATTTAAACAAAGAACTTATGAATCACTCATCAAAGATCTATATAAGGTTCTAAAGCTCACATAAGGTTCCAAATGATTTATACTTATCTTAACATGCTCGTTTATGTACCAATTTACATGCGTTATCTAAAAGTTATAACACTTAATCATAAAGTATTAACAAACGAATCCAATTTATAGTGATCATCTTTATAGCCATAACATATTCATTTCCGTTCATTTATATCATTGACAAGTTAAAGGGCAACTTAATACTCGTAAAAACACTAAGTTAAAACAAAAAAAGATTTAAGAAAGCAATAAACAATTTTTTTTTTTGAATAATTAATTTTTCTAATTTTTTTATTATTATTATTTAAAAAAACAATTTTATTGTACAATTAAAATTGTAAACCACTCCCTCACACTTAAATTCTACATTGTCCTCAATGTAGCAAAATAAGAAGTAATTGAACATAGAATTAAAGTAAGGAAAATAATTTACGAAAATAAAACAAGAAAAATATTAAGTAAACAAAATAAAGAGAGTGAAGGGTAGAAAGATATCAAATCTGCGTTGATGACTCCTTCACATCCCGGGAATACATTGGGTTGCCTCCCAACAAGCGCTTGAAGTTTAACGTCCATCCAGCCTAGATAGAAATGCAAGTTAGTTATTCAAATATGCACGTTTGTCAGGAATGCAAGTTAGAGATGCAAATTAGATTAAAGATGTAATGCAAATTAGAATGAAAGAAACAAGTTAAAGTTGGCATGACAAGTAATGTAAGTTAAGATATAAACAAAAGTAAAAAGACATAACCAATATTTACATGTCGGGGGAAGTAAGAGATATATATAGTTCACATAGCTTTAAAGTTTAGATGGAGACTTCTACATCCGTGCGGCCCAAGTAAATATCTTGGATTAATTCAACTGTTTGGGCAAGTTCAAAGGTGACTAGGTTAGAAAGAATAAACATAAGATGCAGGGCTAATTTCAAGACATCCTGAGGCTTAAACTCTATTGATGTCCCTTTCTTAGACCCAAAACCTGTTATGAGTACCGTCTCATGTCCTAGACATCACCCTCGAATTTTTTTTACTCCAGAGGAATTAAGATAACTCAAGTGTTAACAATCACCATAGGTGAGAGTTAACAAAAGAGTCTTCACCTATTCCATTAAAGATCAAAATCTAAACTTCGAAGCACAAGTGATCTACATATAGCCAAGACTAATGCATGAATGTAAGAACTATTTACAAGTATGTTTTTATGCACAATTTACAAATATAACATGACAATTTATATATGAACAATTTATACAAGTATGAACAATTTATTCACAAGTTTGGTTTTATTCACAAGTAATGATATTTACAACACAATTTACCATTAACAAACTAATATATGTACAAGGTTTATTAATAAATTTATATTTACACTAACACAAAGTTAAGATAAGAATTTTTGTTTTGTTTTTTTTAATGAAGAAAAAGACAAACTTAAATAAATACATACACAAATAAAATAAATGTAAATAAGTAATATACAACTTATGAACTAGTATAAACAAATAAGTATGAATAAGGATGTACAATTATAAACAAAGCATGAACAAGTATAAGAAGAGTTTGAATTTACATAAACAAATATAAAAATAAAAATTATGAACACGCATACAAATGAAAATTAAGAACAAGTATAATAATTATGAACAAGTATGAAGAATAACAAGTAATATATATACAACATTTATTCACAAGTATGAATTAACACTAACATGAAACTAAAACTAAAGAAAGTTGGAAAGTAAATATATATATATATATATATATATATATATTTCTAATTTTTTTTTGAGGTAATGAAAATGTTTTCCTCATTAAAAAAACAATTTTTTATTAATTAATTTTTTTTTGGAATTTAATAAATAAATAAATGAAGAAAAGGAAAAAGATTTTTTTTTTTTTTACGAATTTTATGTTTTTTTTTTAAATTACAAAAACAAATCAAAATAAATAAAAGTAAAAAAATAAGGAAAAGTGAACATGTACAGTATGCCTTTATGAACAAGTAAAAAGAATGAACATTATGTACAGGTATGAACAAAAATAATAGGACAAGCATAAGAATTATAAACAAACATAAATGAAAGTCAATTATGAACAAGTATGTATAAGTATAAAATAAACAAGTAAATTAAAAATTTAAATTTACATTATAAAAAACAAAATATGAACATTTATGAACAATAAATAGAAATTATAAACAAGTATGACCATTATAAACAAATATAATAAAAACAATTTACAAGAATCAAAATTATGAACAAGTATAAAAATAAAAGTTATGAACAAGTATATAAATAAATAAAAATAATATACAAGTATAATATGAATATGTATAGAGATAAACATTATGAACAAGTACAAAGTAAGTAAGTATCTCATGAACAAATATAATCATTTTTATGTTAACACAAAAGAGAAATGAACAATTCTATGTATAGGTAATTATAAACAAATATGAATATTTAATAAATATAGTAAATATGAACATTTAATATATAGACTCACATATTATTAAATCAAGTATGCACATTATCATATCAAATCAAATCAAGTATGCACAATTAAATCAAGACTATTTTTTTTATTATTCTGAATTTATTTAATTTTTTTTGAGTTTAACAAAACAATAAATAAACAAATAAATAAGAATAAAATAAAGTAATTGTGAACAAGTGATATACATGTAACACGATGAAAGTAAACAAATAAAATAAAAACGAGTAGCATGACATCAAGTGTACACATAAATAAATAAAAAAAAAGTTAAGAATATGTACACTTAATTCACAAATATGAACATTTTCAATATAAACACTTTTATACATACTAACACATTAAGAATGATTTTTAATTTTCCCGGCAACGGCGCCAAAAATTGATAACGCCCAAATTACGCATTAAAATAAATCTGTAATTTGATTATTATGCAATTTAAACCTTTTTTTGTGTAGATGTAGTATTGGTAAATAGAGATCGTTCTTAACCGGGGAAATTAAGGACATTAATAATATGTTAGTGAGAAAGAATAATGAATAAAAAAATAAATTAATAAAAAAATAAATAAATAAATAAATAAATAAATTAAAGAATAAATAAATTAATGAATTAATGAATAAGAGAATTAATGAATTAAATAATGAAAGAATAAAGAATAAAGAATTAGATGGGGGGTTTGAAAAGATTGTAATCATAGAATAAAGAAAACAAGTAAAAATAATTAAGAACTTAATTCTACTTCTACTTTAACTTTTGTACAAGTGAACTTTCTTCAAACACATATTTTTACCAACACTCTAACATCATGCTCGTATTGAACCAATCACGAAATCCTACCTTAATCATCTCAAATACATGCATACATTTTTCATATTATAAATGCACCGAACAACGGATTATTACCTACAATATGATTCACCATAAGTTTGTGATTTAATGCGCTGAACAACGGTCAAACATTAAATCTCTTCAACTCTATTCTAAATGCCCGAACAGCGGATCAACATTTAGCTTCAAATTGAAATTTAAGCACTAAAATATATGAAGTAAAAGAAATTCAGAAAGTAAAACACATGGAGATTGCATTCATACTTACAAAAGTTGAGAAAGAAAATACCATCACATGTATTGAATTATAAGTAAACCGAAACAATAACAAAAATTTAAGTAAAGGGAATAAAGTTACACTTTCGGAACCCAAAAACAGCTTGTGATTCCGAAAGTGGATGAAAATAATAGAATGTTATTCATAAAATTCTCTGAACAGCAAAAGGAATCTTATGAAGATGGAAGATAAAACATAAGAATTCGGACTTAAATTCTAGAATTATTTCGGAAATACTCGGCCTAGGTATTTCTTAAGGAAAACATAAAAATGTGTTTAAGAGATCTCAAAGAAAAATCACAAGAACAAAGTAAAGAAGAAATGGAATTAAGAACTAATAAAAAAAATAACATAAATTAAGAACAAGAATTAAAAGAAAGCTAATTAATAAGAAAATCTACAAGAAGTTAAAATGGTCCCCAAAAATAAAGAACAAAATAGAAACAAGATAAACTTAAATGAAGAGTGAAAAAGAGAGAAAAATTAGAACCTAAACTACTAAAAAGAGAACCAAAATGGGGACCCTTTTACAATGAAATGACCTCCCTATTTATAGAGGGAGTGCCAAAATTCAAATAAAAAAAATACAAAATAAAGATAAAATAATGAAATGATGAACAATGTTGATTAATGATGATATTAAGCATGGTTTGGAGATGAAATTGACTGATTTTCTGTGCAAAATCTGAAGCAAAAGGTAGCAAGTGGAAGTAGGTGAGAGCAGGGCAAGGGCTGCCTGAATTCGGCCAGGAGCTACTGACAGTGTGTAACGACCCATCCCGAATATCGGGATTCAATAATATTTAATTGTGATTTACTAATCTGGGATTAGTTGGGTGATTTCGGACGAATTGCGCAAAATGACCGTTTTGCCCCTAGGCGTGGGCAAAACGTTGACTTTTAATTCGGATGGTCAAATGGACTTTGACCGATGACCGTGACGTAGTTTGGGACGTCACGAGTTCATAGACAGGTCGCACGTTCGATTCCAACGTTCGTGGTGAAAGTTATGATTTACGGAAGTTTAAGGGCATTTTCGTAATTTGGACGATATAAGGGAAAATGTTGACTTTTTGATCGGGAGGTCCGATGGCCGAGGACCGAGGACCGTTAGGATGGTCTCGATGCTCTGAGTCCGTAGGCAGGCGGCACGCATCAATCGGAGTCCGTATGACCGAGTTACGGGTCAGGATACGTGAAGGGCATTTTGGTAATTTTATGCACAAGGGTAGAATTGTAATTTCACACGGGGGCACTGTTTGATTGATATGGCCGTGAAGTGGGAGGTTTGTGCGATCGATCCCATGGATTGTTTATCCATTTAAATGACTGAATTGGGACAGTTTGAGGTGTGATTGCACATGTATTTGTGCTGGCAATCAATCACAAGAACGTGGGCACTGGTTTTGTTTAATGGTTTCGGGTCAGTGCGGGAACTTTTACACAGAGGATTGAAGAATGATTTTGGGTGCTTTTAACGGCTAAATTGAATTAAAAGAATGGAGAGTGAGTCGAGAGTGGTTCTCTGAGATTGAGAGATGGAAAAATGGAGTGAAAATGGTGGAGGAAGGTTCAAAAACCCGAAACTGGTTTTTGTGAAATTCAAATTCGAACTTCTAGTTTTAGGCCAGCCCAAGCCTAATTGTTGATGGATTGAGCTTTCTGGAACCTCAACGAGTCGAACCTGATCAAATGGGGCAAGCTTTGAGGCTCCTAGGGCCGTGGACGGACGCGGTGGACGGCCGGAAAATCCAAGCTTGAGTCGTGGTGATTGAGGTAACGTCGTGTTCAATTAATCATGTGAATTGGTTCGTATTAATCCTTATAAGCTTCCTGTAAAGTTAATTCGATAATGGTTGAGGATTTGTGGAGTTTTGGTGATCGACCCATTTTGGGTGATCACGGGTTGGTGGCACGATTATGGATTGGTTGACGTTAATCGATGTCACAGAATTGAAATTGTTTGGTTAATGATTGTTTTAGGATCAAGAACGGATTGAATTGATGTCGAATTGGTGTGATTGAATCGGGTCCTATCGCGGGTTTTTCAACCCGTTTACCAGACAAACGGTGAAGAAGGAACACTGTAGCAGGCGCGTGGCTTTCACGCGCAGCCACTCACGGCGGCGCGTGACGGCGTGTGGGCACGAATCTCGAGGTGAGGTCAACATGACTTTTATCCTATACAATGTAACGAACATTTTGGCGTTGGTTTCGTGTCATTCGGATCCCATTTCGATATTGTTCGGGATGTCCGAAGGTTTTAAATCCAGTTTAAAAATACTTAAAAATTCGGGAAAATTACAGGACTTGAATAGGATGTTAATGATGAGGTTAGTGATCCTCTAATGTGATTTGAACAGGATTGGGAGTCCCGGTGATAGTGGTGTGGCCCGAGAAGGCCTATGGCACGCGTATCGAGGCGCTCGGTTAAACGGTCTGTGAGTGGACATTGGTTTTATAAATTCGATGCATGCATAACTGTTTCATGATTTTTTTAATTGTGATTTAATGATTTATTTTGGATATTGGTGAATTTATATGATTTCACGCATTTCGAGGTGATTTACGTGATTGCACGTAAATTGAGGTTTTCTGGATTTGCACCGATTTCCATAAATGTGGTTGGATATGATTTCATGAAACGGTTACAGACTTGATTAAGTAAAATCGGGCCAGGGGCCCAGTTAACTTGTGAATTCGGGCCGGGGGCCCAGTGGACTTATGAATTCAGGCCAGGGGCCAGTTAACTTATGAAATCGGGTCAGGGGCCCAGTTGATTTATACATGTGATTCGGGTCGGGGACCCTAAAATGGAATCAAATAAATGATTTTGGATTTAAATCAACTATTTGGACTTATAATGGTTTTGATGATATTGAAATTATGGTTATGGCACGTTTCACAGTATTTGGGCTTGAGACCCGTCTGATGAAACTTAAAGATTGGTTTGGATTTTTATCTATGTATATATATATGCTTTGCATTTGGATATCAATAAAATGTATTTGGTACTGCACTGTATAGATCCTTCCATATTATATTGTCTCCTCCGGATGAGGTACCCTGGAGAGGTCACGGACGTCTAGTACGTCCAGCGTCTATGGCGCTAAGCATCGGGATGCTGTACCCGAACGGGGTTCGGGGATTGAACTCGGAAATTGAGACCCGAGTGGCACGCGTAGCCTTGTGATTGTGACCTTATCAGGGATGTCGGATTGGAGTGTATGGTGCAGTGGCTAAAATTATGTTTATGGTTCATATTATATGATATATGATTTTAAATGATGGTGCATGCATATGCTTTTACTGAGGGGCATAAATGTCTTATAAATGTTTTAAACAGACTTGTTTATTTCGTCCACTCACAGCTTTTGTTTTTAATGCCCTTCAGGTTGATTCCGGATGCGACTGCAGCAGAGACTTGAGCATTGCACACCTCCTCCATCGATCCTTACGCATTCTGGATGCCCGTTTGGGTAATGGAAATCGGTTATCCCTTGTCTGACACCTCTTGTCAGACGGGAGCATGACACATTCCGTGGTAAACCCGGGGGGGGGGGGGGGGGGGGGGTTTGGGATGGGTCGTGTCAAGTGGTATCAGAGCAGGTTTTGCTCTTTTGTGCGCGAAGGTCGGGGGTGTGATGTCTCTTTAGGCTGCAGTTCCGTTGTCAACCTGATAGATAGTTTTGGGTTTGAATGGTGGATTGGGTGTGTTCGACCCAATACGCCGTGCCTTGATGCGATTCAACCCAAGTGGGGTTGTATAGATTTACTGGTAATGCGGGACTGTCGGTTCGATCACGTGATGATGGATTGTTGTGCTGCTGGGCACAGCCGGGTTCAGGGAACCCCATTTGAATAATGTTATGGAAATACGAAACTCAGTTGAGTAAAATGGTCTCAAATTATGGACCCTGGTAGTGTTGGCTAGTGTGAGGGGTGTTGGTGCGTCGGAGTTAGCCGATGGCCTTCGTGGTGGAACCCACGTTGAGTTGATGATTGGATTGGATTTGACGTCTATGTGATGTCAGGACCCGCGGAGTCGGTCAGGTTGTGGATTTTACTACAGAGGGCAGTTGGGTTCAGTGGAACCCTAGGGTGTAATTTTGGAACCCTAATTTATAATCGATGGACTGGAAAAGTGAACTTTAAATGAGAACTTGTGCTGCGATGAGCGGCTGAGGTCGTGGATGACCATGTGGATGACTCTAGTGAGTCTTATGGGTTTCGATCTACGGATGCGGTTATGAGAAAATATGGAATCCCGTGTTGGATCGAATATTAGTGTGATGTGTGGATACGGATCTTGACAACGATGACTGTTGGTCGACAGTTGTGTCGAGATAACTGGCTATCGAGGGTATTTAGTGTGGTTTTAACACTTGGGGATCAGGGGATGTTCAGGGAACGTCCATTATCCTGATGTGTCAGCGGTCAAATTGGAGGTACCCATAGTCGTGGGGTACGAGTGCTGTTACGGGATCGTCGTTCGGAATGAACGGAGATCCAGGGTAACAACTTTGCACACAGTATGCTAGCATGGATGTTCGTGTGCTAGTGTGGATGTTCGTGTGTTATGTATGAATGTTGGTATGTTGGTGCTTTTATGCCAATACTAGTATGGATGCATGTGTGCTGATACTAGTGTTGATGATGGTGCGTTGGTGCTGGTACTAGCGCTGGTGCTGGTGTCAGTGATTGTGATGACGATGAGCCACCAGTTGGAGTGTGACTCTGTCATGATGGACAGATGATTGGTATCTGCGACTCGGTGGTGGTTGAGTCTTGGACTGGATGGGATCCAGTGGAGGTCATGATGTGTTTGGATAAGTCCTAACAAATATATGATGACAAGTGATGAACGGATAAAATGGTATGATTGAAACTTGAGGAATCTAAGGATGATGTTCCCTATGTCATGAGAATTGGTGGATTTGGGGAGTTGTTGTCAACTCCGAGATTGGTATGATGGTATACTTCTTATATCCCCAGAGAGTACAAGGAAATTATTGAAATTGGAAAAGTCGGGGAAACCATTCGTGGTATTGATGTGTGATTTTGTGATTGTGAATCACTTGGAACCTGAGGATTGAACCTGTAAAGGTTGAGATGTGAGACGAAGGCAGTATGGTGTGCACATCCAAGCAAAGTTGTGGATATTCCGTTCGGAATCGGGGTGTGTGCGTACATGATTATTGACGGACGTGAGGTCCGAGTAATGAATTGATTTTGGACACGTGGTGGTCCAAGTGAGGTATGGACGTGGGCAGTCCAGTGGTTGGACTTGACATCTCATTGGGAGCATGTCTGTTTCCAACATGGTTGGAACTCCCGTTTCGGGGAGAGTTGTGATTGGGAGACGAGAGGAGTGCTCGTTTCCGCATCGGTGATTGGTATTCCGAAGTCATTGGGACTGACTTCTTATTTCCTGCCGTGGCAGATGATGATTGTTGCTACCTGTACGTTGAGCGTGTATTGGTTGATGGACCCATGTTTGGCTTGGAGCCTTTGGACACAAGGAGTTGTGTATGATTTTGGATTTGGTGGTGAAATGCGAGGTCATCTTTCCACCAAGGGAAATTTGGCGAATGATTCAATGAGGGTGTAAGACCCTACGATCAGCTTTCAGATGGATTGTTAGCTATGTGGGCATATGTGGATCCTAGGCGGATCTGATCGGTGATGTTGTCGACTTTGGGCATGGTGACGATCTAGGATAGTGATGTCACTTGTCGGATGACGTAGCGATGGATCTGGATCGTGATCTTGATGATCCAAATGGGTGGAGAGTTTATCACTCTTACCTTGGTATATGAGTCGTAAATGACGGGACTGAACTTCTTTTCGGAGTGGAGTCCATATGGTTGTTACTCGGTTGAGTAGGTTTCTGAAGCGGTCGGATTTTGTCAACCTTTTACGTGTGGATATTGGGATTGGCTTCCCTATGAAATCAATCGAGTGTTTTGAGCAGGTAACCTATAGGTTCGGTTTTGTTATGTCTTGGTGGACGTAAACGAGATTTTGGGTTTTGGAATCGAATTTCTGGGTGACGATTCAGGATTCGATTGCGAAGCTCGAAAATGGATTACTGGATTTGGGTGCGGAATGATTATTCCAATGCTAGCTTACGGAATAATGATTTCGGATTCGGATTTGGACATGGAATAAAAATATGATGTTTGGGTTCGGATTTGGGATTTCTTACGAAATTGCGAATTCGGATCCGGAATTGAAACGGGATAATGGGTGGAGTTCGTTTTGTCTCATGTTGGTTTGGGCAAAGGTACTTCATTATTGGAACGTGTTTGGCTATGACCTGGGTGGTTATAGGCAGATTGATGGATTGAGGTGCGTACAGGGTACGTTGTACGAGGATTGATACTGGTTAGGCTGAGTGGTGCCTAATGGCGGTACATGGGATGTACCAGTGGTGTGTAACTAAACGTGTTGGTAATCGGCTTGGTTCCGATATCATTTGTTTGGTTGTGATTGTGGACTGGACATTGGATACTGTGCGCCGAGCAGGGTGATTTTGTAGGGTTCAGTGATTGTTTGAGCAGGTGCTCTTAGCCATGGTTGGCTAGTGGAACCCTAGTTTTGAGATGTGTGCTCACTGCTGGGCTGGTATTCAATGTGTTCCAGTTACACCACTTGATTGTGTAAGTTGACGGTATACGTACACTCAGGATGAGTGAATTGGTGGTCTGAGTAACCACGAATAGCCTTGTGTGATGTTTTCACACCGTGATGTTTCCAGCATCTTGGTTCGCTGAGGGAGTCGGCGATTATGGACATTGAGATTTATTTATGTCGCAGGAATGGGCTTGCCCTGCGAATTGAGATCATGTGGTTGATCTTGCGCTACATCGAGAGTGATGTAGTAGGTAGTGTTGTCACTGACTGGCTGATGGTTGGGGCTTTATCAGGGTGGTAAAGCTTAGTGGTGACAGTTTGACTGATGATGTCAGCATGGACTGACGAGTGGGATTTGGTGACTCCCAGGGGGAGTAGACGTCATGTGTATTGGCAATGGAAAGGAACCCTCTAGCTGAAGGAGTCAGCTTAATGGTTAAGCGATTTTATCGCGGATCAGGTGATTATGTCCACTCGAGGTGGTCGAGTGTTGCTATTATGACGTATGATTGTGATGGGATGTCTGGGTACAGACGAGGCTGGTGTTGACCCAGTATGTGGGTGTACAAGTGTACACATGGTATGATGTCGAAATGTTTTCCACAAGGTGGTTGTGGAATAAGGTTGTTGGTAATTTCGAGGACGAAATTCTTTAAGGAGGGAAGGTTGTAACGACCCGTCCCGAATATCGGGATTCAATAATATTTAATTGTGATTTACTAATCTGGGATTAGTTGGGTGATTTCGGACGAATTGTACAAAATGACCGTTTTTCCCCTAGGCGTGGGCAAAACGTTGACTTTTAATTCGGATGGTCAAATGGACTTTGACCGATGACCGTGACGTAGTTTGGGACGTCACGAGTTCATAGACAGGTGGCACGTTCGATTCCGACGTTCGTGGTGAAAGTTATGATTTACGGAAGTTCAAGGACATTTTCGTAATTTGGACGATATAAGGGAAAATGTTGACTTTTTGATCGGGAGGTCCAATGGCCGAGGACCGAGGACCGTTAGGATGGTCTCGATGCTCTGAGTTCGTAGGAAGGCGGCACGCATCAATCGGAGTCCGTATGACCGAGTTACGGGTCAGGATGCGTGAGGGGCATTTTGGTAATTTTATGCACAAGGGTAGAATTGTAATTTCACACGGGGGCACTGTTTGATTGATATGGCCGTGAAGTGGGAGGTTTGTGCGATCGATCCCATGGATTGTTTATCCATTAAATGACTGAATTGGGACAGTTTGAGGTGTGATTGCACATGTATTTGTGCTGGCAATCGATCACAAGAACGTGGGCACTGGTTTTGTTTAATGGTTTCGGGTCAGTGCGGGAACTTTTACACAGAGGATTGAAGAATGATTTTGGGTGCTTTTAACGGCTAAATTGAATTAAAAAATGGAGAGTGAGTCGAGAGTGGTTCTCTGAGATTGAGAGATGGAAAAATGGAGTGAAAATGGTGGAGGAAGGTTCAAAAACCCGAAACTGGTTTTTGTGAAATTCAAATTCGAACTTCTAGTTTTAGGCCAGCCCAAGCCTAATTGTTGATGGATTGAGCTTTCTGGAACCTCAACGAGTCGAACCTGATCAAATGGGGCAAGCTTTGAGGCTCCTAGGGCCGTGGACGGACGCGGTGGACGACCGGAAAATCCAAGCTTGAGTCGTGGTGATTGAGGTAACATCGTGTTCAATTAATCATGCGAATTGGTTCGTATTAATCCTTATAAGCTTCCTGTAAAGTTAATTCGATAATGGTTGAGGATTTGTGGAGTTTTGGTGATCGACCCATTTTGGGTGATCACGGGTTGGTGGCACGATTATGGATTGGTTGACGTTAATCGATGTCACAGAATTGAAATTGTTTGGTTAATGATTGTTTTAGGATCAAGAACGGATTGAATTGATGTCGAATTGGGTGTGATTGAATCGGGTCCTATCGCGGGTTTTTCAACCAGTTTACCAGACAAACGGGTGAAGAAGGAACACTGTAGCAGGCACGTGGCTTTCACGCGCAGCCACTCACGGCGGCGCGTGATGGCGCGTGGGCACGAATCTCGAGGTGAGGTCAACATGACTTTTATCCTATACAATGTAACGAACATTTTGGCATTGGTTTCGTGTCATTCGGATCCCATTTCGATATTGTTCGGGATGTCCGAAGGTTTTAAATCCAGTTTAAAAATACTTAAAAATTCGGGAAAATTACAGGACTTGAATAGGATGTTAATGATGAGGTTAGTGATCCTCTAATGTGATTTGAACAGGATTGGGAGTCCCGGTGATAGTGGTGTGGCCCGGGAAGGCCTATGGCACGCGTATCGAGGCGCTCGGTTAAACGGTCTGTGAGTGGACATTGGTTTTATAAATTCGATGCATGCATAACTGTTTCATGATTTTTTTAATTGTGATTTAATGATTTATTTTGGATATTGGTGAATTTATATGATTTCACGCATTTCGAGGTGATTTACGTGATTGCACGTAAATTGAGGTTTTCTGGATTTGCACCGATTTCCATAAATGTGGTTGGATATGATTTCATGAAACGGTTACAGACTTGATTAAGTAAAATCGGGCCAGGGGCCCAGTTAACTTGTGAATTCGGGCCGGGGGCCCAGTGGACTTATGAATTCAGGCCAGGGGCCAGTTAACTTATGAAATCGGGCCAGGGGCCCAGTTGATTTATACATGTGATTCGGGTCGGGGACCCTAAAATGGAATCAAATAAATGATTTTGGATTTAAATCAACTATTTGGACTTATAATGGTTTTGATGATATTGAAATTATGGTTATGGCACATTTCATAGTATTTGGGCTTGAGACCCGTCTGATGAAACTTAAAGATTGGTTTGGATTTTTATCTATGTATATATATATGCTTTGCATTTGGATATCAATAAAATGTATTTGGTACTGCACTGTATAGATCCTTCCATATTATATTGTCTCCTCCGGATGAGGTACCCTGGAGAGGTCACGGACGTCTAGTACGTCCAGCGTCTATGACGCTAAGCATCGGGGATGCTGTACCCGAACGGGGTTCGGGGATTGAACTCGGAAATTGAGACCCGAGTGGCACGCGTAGCCTTGTGATTGTGACCTTATCAGGGATGTCAGATTGAAGTGTATGGTGCAGTGGCTAAAATTATGTTTATGGTTCATATTATATGATATATGATTTTAAATGATGGTGCATGCATATGCTTTTACTGAGGGGCATAAATGTCTTATAAATGTTTTAAACAGACTTGTTTATTTTCGTCCACTCACAGCTTTTGTTTTTAATGCCCTTCAGGTTGATTCCGGATGCGACTGCAGCAGAGACTTGAGCATCGCCCACCTCCTCCATCGATCCTTACGCACTCTGGATGCCCGTTTGGGCAATGACAATCGGTTATCCCTTGTCTGACACCTCTTGTCAGACGGGAGCATGACACATTCCATGGTAAACCCGGGGGGGTTTGGGATGGGTCGTGTCACAGTGGGTTGGTAGATTCGATGAGAGACTGTCAGGTGGAGCAGGTGAGAGCAGCGCACATCCGCTGACAGGAGGCAGAGCTTGTCGACGTCTGCGCGCCCAACATGAGGCAGCCCCTTCGACAAGTGCGCGCCGAAAGAATTTGCTGGGATGGGAGAAAGATTTGGGCCGCGGACTTAGACTTTGCTAGGACTGGGACGCGGGCTGGGCCGCGCATGTGGGCCGACTTCCTCATAATTCTGGGCCGGTTTTCTGGGCTGCACAAAAAATAAATTTGGGCTTGCAAGAAATATTAATTAATATATATAATTTTACCGAATTTCGTCCATAATTTCTTCGTTATAATTCCGATCGGGACAACTCTTTCGCCAAAACGCTCCAAATTTCAAGTTTTATTTAATTCTACAAAAATATCACAAAATATATTATTTTCTCTAATTATTTATTATTTTAATATTAAAAGTCAAGTATAGAGGGTCTAAAATAATATAAAATAATGTTTAACGACCTATCAAGTGCAATAACACTTAAGTCACAATAATCGGACTCCCTTAACTCTTAGAATCGACGAAAAAGCATAGCTGAAAAAAAGAAAAAAATTAATTTGTTTCTAATATATACATATATATTCTTATGCATTAAATATATTTATATATATTTAGGTTACACATGAATTAACATTAATATACATATATATATATAGCATATAAAAGCTAAATTCAAAATTGTAATCTTTAAGGAAAAAAACGGAGGTGAAGAAAACTTTCTTCTTCTTGTAGCAAACCAAAACTACCCAACATCTAACTCTCCATGCAACCTAAACTTGTTGCCTTTAACCTGCATATTTAAGAATAAAAAAAAAAAGCGACAAATGCCAATTTTGAGCAAAACAAGAAAAGAGAAAGCTTTTCACCATTTTATCCATGCCTCTGCTTTACTACAACACTGGCCCACCTACAATGTAAATTCCTCAGCATCACCAAGTTGAGCGTCACATCCACATACACACCTAAATTGGCTCAGCGTTGCATCCAGGCTATATGTGCGCCGACACAATTGATGCGTCAAGTCGAATTTAGATACCACGAGTCAGCCACACATCAACTCTCGCCTTCTCCCACATTGATAGCTAATAAGGAACACAAAATGAGACCATTGATTTCCTCTCACTTTCTTGTGGTCATATCTGCAAAAAGAAAGAACAAGTCTACAACATAGGTGAAGAATAGAAAAACAATTTTTCCGTACCTCACAATTGGATGAGATTGCATCAGAAACATGTTCACTTCATTTCTCCTCCTCGAACCGCAAAGGCAACAAAATAACTTTTGGTTGGAAATGGATGGTTGACATACGATCCCTAAATAAGAAATCTAAATCATAAGTCATTGCAAAAGAAATCAATTTCACAATAAATCACATCAATGAGGAAATTAATATCATAATAAAGGAATTTAAACCTCATCAGTGAGGGAATTAATTTCAATTGGGCCATTAGCCTCAATGTTCAAAATGGCAAGCAAGGTGGGCCTATGCGGTGCCATCGCGAATAAGTCCTATGCGACAACTATAGGTGTTGATACCATATCGACCGACCACCTTCTAGGCACAGGGCCCGCCAGGACAGGACGGACGCCGACCGATACCCCGATCGGCACCCCCACAAACGTGGCTGGCCAATCGACATATCCCTGCAGACCTGTCATTCGGCACCTGACAGGGTACAGGCACCAGTTGGCTGCAACAGTCACCTGACACCAACTCTGCCATAACCACTCCTTGAAGGAGGCAGGTTGAAACTCCAGCTGGCGCCTCCTCCAGATGTCCGGGGCTCGTCAGGCGACTCTCAGCCACAAAGCATAATCTGCTCCCAAATAGTAGCCCACCTACCGCAGTTATGGCTACTATAAATACCTTGAAACCCTTCACAAAGGTAAGAGCTCAGAGACCCTATTCAGATTATTGTATTCCCTTGCCCTTCGACGTGCAAATACTAACTTAGGCATCGGAGTCCCTTCGGCGGACACCACACCGGTGTCAAGTATTTGCAGGATCTCAACCGAGCGGCAGCGCCCCTAGCGGGTCCAAAGCACCACGTAGCTGGTCCTAGATCCCCCAACTGGTCTCATCAAGTTGGTCCATTTCCAGATCAAACAATTGGCGCCGTCTGTGGGAAGCCGACTTTTCGTCCCACTAACTCACATACCTTCGCTCAGCCCTCTGCCGACGCACAATGTCTGCCGAACGGGATGACGGTAAGCCCGAACCAAGGAGACCGCAATCGAGCCCGAACCAGCCTGCCTTCCGAGCATATGCTCGAGATGCTGAGAATCCTCCGGTCGAAAGTCGCCGAACTTAGAAAAAACAACGCTGCCATCGAAAGCAGGAACCACGTGTGGGGAGAGCAGCATGGGAACACCCTGGCCATCCTACAATCCACACGCGAGGAACTGGAAGAACAGCGGGAGGCAACCAAACGGGCCTTGGCCGCCGCATCTTGTCGGCAGGAGTTTGACGCGTGCCGAGTCGAGATTGGTGACACCTGTCGACCGGAGGCGTCCGGTCGCCTGTTCAGTAAACTATTATGCTTCTCGCATGCAGTATCTGAGTCTTGCCTATTTAAGGAATATGGAGGAGGTATGTGTCCTCTCGGTCGGCTTGACCAATCACAGATCCGCTCGAAAGCACTCCCCTTTTTTTAGGGGTAGATGGTAGGGCTAGAACAGGCATAATCGCTGGAACGCCTAGAAGTGGGCCGACTATCTTCCAAAATATATATATATATATATATATTCGACATTTAATGAGATAGTAAAGTTCTAGACTCAAGCTAGCAAAAAACAAGACTGTGGTCGGGCATTCCTGGTAATTGCTAAGGTGCTTTCTGAAGTATTAACCATTGGCTAGCGCTCATCTCCAGCTCTGTTTCCAGCCTTTCATTTCATATACCATTCCCGTATGCCATACCTCTTATTTAACGTCCAAGCCTTCTCCCATCGGTAGTTGGAAGCAGAACTGAGACTGGATTGTAACTGAAGGAAAGGGGATATAGGTACGATAAGAGGGCGTGGTTAAGCAGGTAAGCGAAGGCTCTCTCTTTCTCGCTCTGTGGTCTTCTCTTCCACCAGACCGACCTGCCTCGTCCCTCGGATACACAGATCTACCGCAGCGCCCACGAACTACTCGACAAGAGACAAATACAGTCCCAGGCCAACCGTCTGACTTACCCCACTCATGACCCTCGCATCCAGGCACAACCACCTTTGCCACTACTATCCCAGGGCGCCCGGTAGCAGTCCAGATCGGCACACCGGACGATACAGCATCCGCGGCTCTCCGCCCAGCCGCCAGGCAGTCCCCCCTCGCCGATCGAAAGGCACCAGCTGGAGGACAATGCCAGCTCGACCACGGCCTCGTCTGGGCGACGACCGTCACAACCCGGGAAGCCCAGGGGCGGCGGCAGTACAGATAGACCGGGTCAGGTCGGCCCAACGGATCGGACGAGGTGGTTCAAGAACTCCTCCAGGGCGTTCAGGAGCTGGAGGCGGGCAGACCAAAGGTCGGGACGCTGCCCAAACCCCGGACCAACATCGGTCCCTTCACAGACCGCATCATGCGATACCGTCATGAGACGGAGGTTAAGCCCCTAAAGATCGCCTTATACGACGGACAGGGAGACCCAGACACTCATATCAACAATTAAAACTCCGCAATAGCCTTCAGAAATCTCTCCGACGAAGCGCAATGCCTGATTTTCAGCTCCACCCTCACTGGGGCCGCGCTTAACTGGTTCTATCGGCTGGAACCGCAATCGGTCGACTCGTTTGACCGACTACATACGGTCATTCTAAACCAGTCTATGATCCAGACGGATCGATTACTCACAACGGAGGACCTGGGCACCCTTCGACAGGGAGATGGCGAGCCCCTACGCCAATACGCCTCTCGATTCAGCTTGGAGTACTCCAAGTGCCATGAGGCAGATGACAAGGCTGCATACCGGGCTTTCCGCAACGGGCTGCGAGAGTCCACCTTCAAGTACCATGCCTTCACCCAGGGTTGGGACGATTACAATGAACCCATGAGGCAAGCAAAAATACACGCCAAGGCAGAACATTTCAACTCTCCCCAGGCGGCGCCCCGACCCGACCCGACCCGACCAACGCACATCCTCTACCTCCAAGCAGCCGGCAGGCACAATCACCTCCACCAATCAATAACACGCGTACGGATCACCAGTCTGACTCGCACTCCGGTAAGCGGAAGGGGACGTACATCAATGATCATAAGGGGAGAGACAAGTACCACAACAAGGGGCGGGGACCTAGCCACCACCAGTAAGGAAAACCCTACACGGGGCCCACATCGAAGTACGAAACTTATTCCATCCTGAACACCTCCCCTGAGAATGTCTTAATGAACATCGAGGGCACAATACCCAAGCCACGAACGCGACCACCCGGCCCCCGCTCGGGCATCCAATCCAACCTATATTGCCAGTACCACAAGTTCAACGGCCATACCGTCGACGAATGCGTGGCCTTCCACGACATCGTAGAAGCACTCGTAAGGGAGGGGGAGATAAACTAGTTCCTCCAGTATGCATGCCCCACGTAGGGTCTGCCACAGATCAACACAATCAGTGGGGGCCCTACCATTTCTTCCTCTTACACCTCCAATCGCGCAAGGAAGAACTTCCTGCGAGCTACGTCATCCAACCACCAAATCTTCAACATCGAGAATGAATTTGCCGCCAAGGTCGTACGGACGGGGTGGACACCCATCACCTTCACCGAGGAAGAAGAACGGGGAGTCATTTTCCCCCACGATGATCCATTGATCATTCGAACGCAAATAGCCAATTTCGATGTCGGGCGGATTTTGGTGGACACTGGCAGCTCCGTGAACGTCCTCTTTATGGACACTTTCAACCAGTTGGGATCAACCCCACGGGCCTCACCCACGCTGGTTCCCCGCTACTCAGCTTCTCGGGCGATTCTGTTATGCCCCTTGGCACCATCTCTTTGCCTATCTCTCTGGGAAGTGCGCCCAGGATCGCGACGACCATCACCACTTTCCGTGTGGTCGATTGTCCCACAGCCTATAACGTCATTTTGGGCAGAGGACTCCTCAACCAGCTTAGCGCCGTTATCTCTACTCGGTCCCCTCTCATAAAGTTCCCTACCATCATGGGCACCGGTCAGGTCCGCGGTAACCAAAAATCGGCCCGCTCGTGCTATCAAACCGCTCTGATAAAGCTAAACCCATGCGACAAACGAGAAACCATGGCCGTCGCTGAGGTTGCTTACGAGGCTGACCCCGTCGACTCTGAGCTCCTCAAGCAAATCCAAGCGTGTCCCCGCGAGGACCCGAGAGACCTTTCCGTCGTCTCACAGCCACAGCTCGTGGAAGACACGGAGTTAATCATCCTTTGCCTACAGCACCCCGAGCGATAAGTAAAAATCGGAAGCGCAATCAACCCAGAAATTCGGACACAACTCATCCAGTTTCTCCAGGATAATAGCGAAGTCTTTGCTTGGTCCTACGCTGACATGCCCGACATCTCCACTGATGTCATCTGCCACAGGCTTAACATCAACACATCCTTCAAACCGGTCACGCAAAAGCAACAGACTTACGATGCAGAGCGACAACTCGCCATGCAGGAAGAGATCGTCAGGCTCAACACCATCCATTTTGTGAGCAAGTCCATTTACGCCACTTGGGTAGCAAAAGTCGTCCTCATAAAAAAACCTTTCGGATCCTAGCGGATGTGCATCGACTTCACAGATCTCAACAAGGCATGTCCGAAGGTTAGCTTCCCTCTACCAAAGATCGATCTCTTGGTCGATGCCACAACGGGCCACGAACTCCTCAGCTTCATGGATGCGTACTCCGGCTACAACCAAATCCGAATGCACCCCGACGACCAAATCCACACTAGTTTTCGCACCAATTTGGGGGTCTACTGCTACAATGTCATGCCCTTCGGATTAAAGAATGTCGGCGCCACTTACCAACGGTTGGTCAATTTTATGTTCGTAGACCAGATAGGAAAAACCATGGAGGTGTCTGTAACACCCCAGAAATTTGAGGATTTTAATGTTGTAATTTAATGCATGAATTGACGTTTTTACCCTTGTGAATGGTATGGCCAAATTGTTGACTTTTTGATTTGTGGGTCAAACAGACTTTGACCAATGACCGTGACGTAGTTCGGGACGTCACGAGTACATAAACAGGTGACAAGTCAAATTTGGACGCTCAGGGAGGAAGTTATGACTATCGGAAGTTCAGGGGCATTACCATAATTTGGACTTTAGGGGCGAAAACGTTAACTTTTCGTTTGGCAACTAATTTTCACTCGACCCAAGGACCGTTAGGTAGGTCTCGATGCCCTAAGTCCGAAGACAGGCGGCACACCGAAATCGGACTTCGTATGGCTGATTTACGGGTCTAGGAAGTGAGGGGCAGTTTGGTAATTATTGAACCAAGGGAATTTTGGTCATTTCGCCCTGGTTACTGTAGCAACCGCGGGGGACATGGGCGGCACCACCATGTGCGGTGGTTCTGAGTGCGAATTGTTTATGCTGGTGTGTGTGCTGGAAAGTATTGATTGTTTAAACCTTTTGGAAGCATCAAACATGGACTGATTCATCCAGCTGCACGGTCAATTTGTTAATTGAAGATCGAAGCTTTTCGAGGAACAATCTCAGTGGACAGATTGGACTTCCACGAGCCTCTGGGACGACTTAGGTTGTTTAAAATTGGTTAGAACGTGTGTGAGCATCACTCTGCCATTGAGAGAACTGAGAATTGGAGAGGAAAACCAGAGAAACCATTTCGGGGAAAATTGGAGGGAAAATCGGGTTTTGATTTCTAGTGATTGTTGGACCAAACCAAAGCCTGGTTTAGTCTTCTGGGAGTATTTGGAACTCAACCACATCAAAATCGAGGGGAACCAGCCACGGTTGAGCTGGGACAGAGGCTGCCATTTTCAGTGAAGTTGCAGAGCTTGGGACGACAACCTTCAGGTACTTTCAGACACAATTGATTGTTCATTTTAGTTCGTTTTGATCCTATTATGCTTCCTGTGAAGTTAATTGGATAATGGGTTTGAAACCAGGGAGTTCTGGTGATTGACCCGTTTGGTTGATCATGGGTCGAGGGTCCATTTAAGGTACCAGTGAGGTTAATTTTTGACTCAGAACCTAAATTGGATAGTTAATGAACATGTTAGGATCAAATACGAGTGAAATCGAGTGGAAATTGGAGGTCAATTAACCGGGTCAAGCCGCGGGTGGCAGGCCCGTATTACAGACAAACGGATGAAGAGGGTGACACTGTAGCAGCTACAGTGTCAGGCGCGTGACTTTCACGCGCAGCCACTTTGGGCGGCGCGTGAGGGCGCGTTGGACCTTATCTCTGATCACGATCAACATGACTTTTATTCCTCTCATCATTCTGAACATTTTTGGTGAATTAACCATGTTGATCTGAGATAGTTTTGATGGGTCAGTTTAGGGCCGGTTGTCTCGGGAAACGTGTTGGACGGTTTCCTCGAGCCGGTTTCTGTTTCGGACTTTTTGGTTAAATGGTTAAGACTTGTAATGACCCTTACGTGTGATTTGGACTGACAGGAATTGTACGATAATCCCGGTACAGGTTCGTACGCGCAGGTTCACCGCAGGATCGTACTGTGAGTGGGCCCGATTTCATTAAACACTTGCATGCTTAAATGTTTTCCGATTTACTTATATGTTCACATGCTGGAATCAAGAAATGGTTTTGATGACATTGAAATTATGGTTATGGTACGTTTCACGGTATTTGGGTTTGAAACCCGTCTGATGAGACTTAACGTTCGGTTTGGATTTTATCTATGTATATATATATATATGTTTTGCATGTGGATATCAATAAAATGTATTTGGTTCTGCACTGTATAGATCCATTCTTATGATACTGTCTCCTCCGGATGTGGTACCCCGGAGTGGTCATGGCGCATTGCCTGCGAGGGGTCATTCTACGGAGGAACCGGACCGTAAAATGACTCAGGAGCAGGATTGCTTATTTGACGTCAGGGACGTCGAGCGTCTAGGACGCTAAGCATTTGAGATGCCGTACCAGGACAGGGTTCGGGGATTGGACTCGAAATTGAGACCCGAGTGGCACGCGTAGCCTTGAGACTGTGACCTTATTGGACGTCAGGGACGTCAGACATCTGGGATGTCGGGATCGGAGCATATAGTGCAGTAGCTAGAATTATCTTATGATTTTATTACATGCCTTATGGTGCATACTATATGATTTATGGTTTTAAATTCTGATGCATGCATGTTTGGAAAACGGAGGGGTGATTTATATGTTTTACTTACTAAACGATTTTATAAACTTGAGTTTCGGCCCACTCACCCTTAATGTTTTGGTAACCCCTCTAGGTCGTGCTACTGAGGTTGAGGAGGAACCTGAGGCTGAGGCATAGATCTACTTCTGCGTACCCGAACCCCTGTTGGGTGGTTTACCCACAGGTTTATTTTAGAGTCGTGCTCGCAACTTGTAATTTTGGATTTCATCCCTTGTCTGACATCTGTTTAATTCGGATTTGATGTATAACTTTAATTTGGTTATTTATGCATTTGACGTTTGAGGTTAAAGTTGGTACGTAATTATGGGTGTCAGACGGGAGCAGGGCACGTCCCCTTTGTGGTCCTTCTGGGATCGGGGCGGGTCCTGTCAGCTTGGTATCAGAGCACTAGGTTGTGGTCAGCATGCTAGACTAGCGATTAGTACTAGTTACTTTTCGAGTTTAAGGATAGGTTAACTGATCTATGCCTCTTGACAGTTGGTTATGCCTCCAAGGAGGATTCCTCATACACGAACTGACGAAGATCTAGAAAGGGAAATGGAATGCGCAAGCATTGAGCGGGCTCAGCGTTTGGGAGCCACTCCTTTCAATGGGGGATCAAACCCCGAAGATGCTCATGATTGGATCACCAAATGGGAAAGGATCTTCACGGTGATGCAATGCCCTCCGGGCGAACGGGTGACCTTGGCGGCCTTCTTACTGGAAGGAGGAGCCTACCAGTGGTGGAACGGCCTTGAAATGTCTGGATGGTCTGTCCATACCACTACTTGGGAAGTTTTTCGTTCCCGATTTCTGGACCAGTACTACCCGCGATCATTTCGCGCGGTACGGGAGGCTGAGTTCTTGCGGCTGGAGTAGGGGCATATGTCCGTTGCGGACTACGAGCAGACTTTTGGAAAACTATCCCGGTTCGCTGCTTCATTCGTGAGCACGGAGGAGGAAAAATGCCAAAGGTTTGAGCTTGGACTCCGAGGGGAGATCCGGGAAAGTGTGACTGCTGCTACTCATGCTTCTCTGAGAGATATGGTCGACGCTGCGGTGCGTGTCGAGGCCAGTCTGGCGGCACACCAGACACGACAACCTTCGGGCGAGGGGCGACGACAGGATCGCCCACAACGTGGGCCAACGGGCTAGAAGAACAACAAGGGAGGGGGCTACAGGGGAGCACCCTCATCCTTCAAGGGTCGTGGCTGGTCAGGTCGACCCGGAGGCTCTCAGGGCAGAGGATCAGGATACAACTCTGGGCAGCGTTCATCCTGGAGCGGAGCTTCTGGTGGGCATTCGGACAGGCCGAGGCCAGCAACCTGTTTTGCTTGCGGAGAGGAGGGCCACTATGCCTGTGATTGCCCGCTGTTGTCCAAGAGCAACGACGCTGGGGGCTCTAGTGTGGTGCAGAGCACGGCTTCCCACACTAATGGAGGTCGAGGTCAGGGTGGTGACCGTGGTACTGGGCGTGGCGCGCGCGGGCGCGGACGGAATGGAGGGCCTAGGGCTCAAGTGTTTGCAATGACCCAACAGCAGGCGAGGACTTCCCCAGGCGTGGTTACAGGTACACTACATATCTTAAACCTTCTTGTACGTGTATTGATGGATGCGGGGGCTACACATTCTTTTATTTCGAAGTGTTGTGCTGGTATGATTGATTGTGTGGTATCAGCCTTAGATTGCGAAATGGGTGTTGGCACCCCGATGGGCATCGTGTACCTTGTGAATCAGGTGATTCGGAGGTGCCCGGTGAGAATTGAGGATGTGGATTTGCCAGCAGACTTGATTATTCTGGATATCCACGACTTCGATGTAATTTTGGGAATGGATTGGCTATCGGAGCATGGGTCGCTCATCGATTGCTGTAGTAGGCAAGTGATTCTGCGGAGCCCGGGTTTGCCGGAGGTTATCCTTCAGGGGGAGCGTGATGGTTCGCCTCCTGAAGTGATTTCTTCACTAACTGCTACCAAACTTCTACGGAAGGGATGCCAGGGTTATCTAGCGCATGTCTTGTCGGATCAGGTTGATACTCCGGGTATCGACGAGATACCGGTGGTACGTGAGTTTCCGGATGTGTTCCCGGAAGACTTACCTGGATTACCGCCATCGCGGGAGATCGAGTTTACGATTGAACTACTCCCTGGTACCCGACCTATATCTCAGGCACCATACCGGATGGCGCCAGCCGAGTTAAGAGAACTCAAAACTCAATTGCAGGAGTTGGTGGATTTGGGATACGTCCGACCGAGTACTTCACCGTGGGGAGCACCAGTGTTGTTCGTAAAGAAGAAGGAGGGGAGTCTCCGTTTGTGCATTGATTATCGACAACTCAACAAGGTGACACTGAGGAACCAGTATCCTCTACCCAGGATCGATGACCTTTTTGACCAGTTGCAGGGAGCACAGTGCTTCTCGAAGATTGATTTGCGGTCTGGGTATCACCAACTAAGGATTTCGGAGGAGCATATTCCGAAAACTACTTTTCGAACCCGTTACGGACACTACGAGTTCCTGGTTATGCTTTTTGGTTTGACGAATGCTCCAGTAGCATTCATGGATCTGATGGACCGGGTCTTCTGACCCTACTTGGATAAGTTCATGATTGTGTTCATCGATGATATCTTGGTGTACTCGATGAGTGCCCGAGCACATGAGAAACATCTACGGTTAGTGTTGGAGAAGCTGAGACAAGAACAGTTGTACGCCAAGCTGAGCAAGTGTCAGTTTTGGCTGAGCAGTATTGGTTTTCTGGGACACGTGATATCGACGGATGGGATTAGCGTGGATCCCCAGAAAACAGAAGCGGTGACTAACTGGGCTAGACCGACAACGGTAACGGAGGTGCGGAGTTTTGTCGGGTTAGCTGGTTACTACCGAAGATTCGTGGAGGGTTTCTCCAAAATTGCTGCACCATTGACTCGTCTGACTCGGAAGGGAGTGAAGTTTATTTGGGACGAGCAATGTGATCGGAGTTTTCAAGAGTTGAAGGATCAATTGACCACTGTACCTGTCCTTGCATTGCCGGATGACATTGGAGAATTCGTGGTCTTTAGTGACGCATCACTACAAGGTCTGGGCTGCGTGTTGATGCAGACTGGCAAGGTTATCGCCTATGCATCCCGGCAGCTAAAGACTCATGAGTTAAACTACCCAACCCATGATTTGGAGTTGGCTGCGGTGGTTCATGCCCTAAAAATCTGGAGACATTACCTATTCGGCGCAACGTGCCGGATATACACCGACCACCAGAGCCTAAAGTACCTATTCACTCAGAAGGAGCTTAACATGAGACAACGGAGATGGTTGGAACTACTGAAGGATTATGACTGTACAATTGAGTACCATCCGGGTAAGGCCAATGTAGTGGCAGATGCACTCAGCAGGAAGTCAGCGGGATCTGTTGCACACCTAGGCATGGTGTATCTTCCTTTGCTGGTGGAACTCCGGAAGGCGGGAGTTATTTTGGATACAGATGAGCATGGAGCTTTATTGGCCAGCTTCCATGTACGACCAGTGCTGATTGATCGGATTATCGAAGTACAACTTCAGGATCCGATACTCTGCGTTTACAGGATTGAGGTCGATGAGGATGGGAGACAGGATTTTACCATCCGGGATGATGGAGCACTTGTGAAGTTGGGTCGTTTGTGTGTACCTGCAGTGGCAGAGTTACAGGCCGAGATTCTTGAGGAGGCCCATAGTTCGGCTTATGCTATGCATCCGGGAGGTACAAAGATGTACCGTACCCTCCGGAACCATTATTGGTGGCCAGGAATGAAGAAGGATATTACTGAGTTCGTGAGCAGATGCTTAACCTGTCAGCAGGTTAAGGCGGAACGGCAGAGACCGTATGGGGCTATGTAGCCACTTCCGATTCCCGAGTGGAAGTGGGATCACATCACCATGGACTTCGTCTTTAAGTTACCAAGGACTCAGAGTGGAGTTGACGGGGTATGGGTGATCGTGGACCGGCTAACCAAATCAGCCCATTTTCTGCCAGTTCAGGAGACTTATAAAGCTAACCGACTGGCTCAATTGTTCGTGAAGGAAATCATACGATTGCATGGTACGCCAGAATCGATCGTGTCCGATCGTGATCCGCGTTTCACTTCCAGGTTCTGGCGGAGTTTGCAAGCTACAGGTAGGGCCAGAATTGATGGACTTGACCCTGGAAACTATTCGGGTTATCAAGGAGAGATTAAAGGCGGCACAGGATCGCCAAAAGAGTTATGCCGATCGACGGATTCGAGACTTGGAATTTGAAGTGGGAGATTTTGTCCTCCTGAAGTTATCTCCGTGGAAAGGGATTATCCTTTTTGGTCGACGGGGGAAACTGAGTCCGCGTTTTATCGGACCATATGAGATCGTGGAGAGGATTGGCAGTGTTGCATACAGATTGGAACTACCTCCAGAACTTTCTAGAGTTCACGATGTTTTTCACGTATCGATGCTGCGGAAGTACGTACATGATATTTCCCATGTACTAGGGGAACAACCTATCGAACTCCGAGGGTATTTGAGCTTTGATGAACAACCAGTTCAGATTTTGGATCGGAAGGACAAGGTACTACGTCGGAAGACTATCCCTCTCGTGAAGATTCTCTGGAGAAACCAGAGTGTGGAAGAAGCGACATGGGAGCCTGAGGCTCAGATGCGAGAACAATTTCCTCATTTGTTTCTTTGAAATTTCGGGATGAAATTTCTTAAGGGGGAAGGTTGTAACACCCTGGAAATTCGAGGATTTTAATATTGTAATTTAATGTATAAATTGACGTATTTACCCTTGTGAATGGTATGGTCAAATTGTTGACTTTTTGATTTGTGGGTCAAACGGACTTTGACCAAAGACCGTGACATAGTTCGGAACGTCACGAGTCCATAGACAGGTGGCACGTCAAATTCGGACGCTCAGGGAGGAAGTTATGACTATCGGAAGTTCAGGGGCATTACCGTAATTTGGACTTTAGGGGCGAAAATGTTGACTTTTCATTTGGAAACTAATTTTCACTCGACCCAAGGACCGTTAGGTAGGTCTCGATGCCCTGAGTCCGAAGACAGGCGGCACGGCGAAATCGGACTTCGTATGGCTGATTTACGGGTCTAGGAAGTGAGAGACAGTTTGGTAATTATTGAACCAGGGGCATTTTGATCATTTTTCCCTGGTTACTGTAGCAACCGCGGTGGACATGGGCGGCACCACCATGCGTGGTGGTTCTGAGTGCGAATTGTTTATGCTGGTGTGTGTGCTGGAAAGTATTGATTGTTTAAACCTTTTGGAAGCATCAAACATAGACTGATTCATCCAGCTGCACGGTCAATTTGTTAATTGAAGATCGAAGCTTTTCGGGGAACAATCTCAGTGGACAGATTGGACTTCCACGAGCCTCTGGGACGGCTTAGGTTGTTTAAAATTGGTTAGAACGTGTGTGAGCATCACTCTGCCATTGAGAGAACTGAGAATTGGAGAGGAAAACCAGAGAAACCATTTCGGGGAAAATTGGAGGGAATTGATTTCTAGTGATTGTTGGACCAAACCAAAGCCTGGTTTAGTCTTCTGGGAGTATTTGAAACTCAACCACATCAAAATCGAGGGGAACCAGCCACAGTTGAGCTGGGACAGAGGCTGCCATTTTCAGTGAAGTTGTAGAGCTTGGGACGACAACCTTCAGGTACTTTCAGACACAATTGATTGTTCATTTTAGTTCGTTTTGATCCTATTATGCTTCCTGTGAAGTTAATTGGATAATGGGTTTGAAACCAGGGAGTTCTGGTGATTGACCCGTTTGGTTGATCACGGGTCGAGGGTCCATTTAAGGGACCAGTGAGGTTAATTTTTGACTCAGAACCTAAATTGGATAGTTAATGAACATGTTAGGATCAAATACGAGTGAAATCGAGTGGAAATTGAAGGTCAATTAACCTGGTCAAGCCGCGGGTGTCAGGCCCGTATTACAGACAAACGGGTGAAGAGGGTGACACTGTAGCATCTACAGTGTCAGGCGCGTGACTTTCACGCGCAACCACTTTGGGCGGCGCGTGAGGGCGCGTTGGACCTTATTTCCGATCACGATCAACATGACTTTTATTCCTCTCATCATTCTGATCATTTTTGGTGATTTGGACTGACAGGAATTGTACGATAATCCCGGTACAGGTTCGTACGCGCAGGTTCACCGCGGGATCGTACTGTGAGTGGGCCCGATTTCATTAAACACTTGCATGCTTAAATGTTTTCCGATTTACTTATATGTTCACATGCTGGAATCAAGAAATGGTTTTGATGACATTGAAATTATGGTTATGGTACGTTTCACGGTATTTGGGTTTGAAACCCGTCTGATGAAACTTAACGTTCGGTTTGGATTTTATCTATGTATATATATATGTTTTGCATGTGGATATCAATAAAATGTGTTTGGTTTTGCACTGTATAGATCCATTCTTATGATACTGTCTCCTCCGGATGTGGTACCCCGGAGTGGTCATGGCGCATTGCCTGCGAGGGGTCATTCTACGGAGGAACCGGACCGTAAAATGACTCAGGAGCAGGATTGCTTATTTGACGTCATGGACGTCGAGCGTCTAGGACGCTAGGCATTCGAGATGCCGTACCCGGACAGGGTTCGGGGATTGGACTCGGAATTGAGACCCGAGTGGCACGCGTAGCCTTGAGACTGTGACCTTATTGGACGTCAGGGACGTCAGACATCTGGGATGTCGGGATCGGAGCATATAGTGCAGTAGCTAGAATTATCTTATGATTTTATTACATGCCTTATGGTGCATACTATATGATTTATGGTTTTAAATTCTGATGCATGCATGTTTAGAAAACGGAGGGGTAAATTATATGTTTTACTTACTAAACGATTTTATAAACTTGAGTTTCGGCCCACTCACCCTTAATGTTTTGGTAACCCCTCTAGGTCGTGCTACTGAGGTTGAGGAGGAACCTGATGCTGAGGCATAGATCTATTTCTGCGTACCTGAACCCCTGTTGGGTGGTTTACCCGCAGGTTTATTTTAGAGTCGTGCTCGCAACTTGTAATTTTGGATTTCATCCCTTGTCTGACATCTGTTTAATTCGGATTTGATGTATAACCTTAATTTGGTTATTTATGCATTTGATGTTTGAGGTTAAAATTGGAACGTAATTAAGGGTGTCAGACGGGAGTAGGGCACGTCCCCTTTGTGGTCCCTCTGGGATCGGGGCGGGTCCTATCAGTGTCTGTGGATGATATTCTTGTCAAAAGTAAGACCACCAGCTACCATGTGCCAAATCTCCACAAAATGTTCCAAGTACTGAAACATTACCAAATGCGGCTCAACCTGGCCAAGTGCGTTTTCGGCGTCCATTCCGGAAAATTCCGCGGATACATGATCAGCCAATGACGAATCGAGGCTAACCCCGAGAAAATTCGGGCCATCCTGGACATGAAGCCCCCACACACACTCAAGGAAGTCCAAACCCTTACTGGCAGGATCGTCGCCCTCACTTGGTTCATCTCTCGGGCAACCGACAAGTGTTTACCATTTTTTAAGGTCATGAAGACCCGGGGCAGGCACATCAACTGGGATGACGCATGCGATGCCGCGTTCGAAGCACTAAAGACTTACATGAGCAACGCACCCTTGCTCACCCGACCTAAAACCGGCGAAAGGCTCACTATCTACCTTTCCGTCTCCACATCCGCCTTTAGCTCTGTCCTCGTAGCCAATCGGGACGGTGCCGAGTTCCCAATCTACTATGTCAGCAAGGTATTCCAGGACGCGGAAACCCGGTATAATGACCTAGAGAAGTTGGCCTTCGCCCTCATCGTGACGGCCCGGTGCCTCCGCCCATACTTCCAAGCACACCCCATGTTAGTCCTCACTAAAAAAACCTCTCCGATAGGTCCTCCAAAAGCCAGACACTTCTGGGCGACTCATCAAGTGGGCAGTTGAGCTCAGTGAGTTCGAGATCATTTTCGCCCCTCGACCAGCAGAAAAAGGGCAGTTCCTCGCTGACTTCCTCTCAGAATTCACTTACAATACAACACAACACACGCCCGAAACTCTTGATCCCAACATTACGTCACCCGCCGCATCTGTCTGCAAGCCATCATCCCCGTCCACCTTGGACCCCGCCAAGCCCATTTGGACTCTTTATGTGGACGGGTCCTCCTGTCATGCTGGCTCTGGCGCTGGCCTAGTACTCAGCATACCCACCCAGGAGCAGCTGGAGTACGCACTACGTTTTGGCTTCCAGGCTTCCAACAATGAAGCCAAATACGAAGCCCTCATCGCTGGCCTCCGGTTGGCCGCCGACCTACAAGCACACCAGATGAAGATTTACAGCGACTCACAACTTATTGTGCGCTAGATCAATAGCCTTTACGATGCTAAGGACGCCTCCATAACCTGTTACTTGGCCAAAACTCGACTCCTACTTCGCCATTTTCAAGGCTAAAAAATCACCTAGATACGGCAGTCTGAGAACAGCCACGCCAATGCCCTGGCCCGTTTGGACTCTTCCATTGATGACAGGATAGGCCGCCACGTCCCCGTCGAGTTTTTTGCATCTCTCAGCACTAGCGAGCACCCAGTCCTGGTCGTGGCACACAATCCCCCTTGGATGGATCCCATCATACGATATCTCACCACGGCTGAACTCCCATCAGACCGTAATGAAGCTCGGCGCATCCAGTGCCAGTCCGCGAGATACACCATGGCACATGGCCATTTATATCGACGGGGATTCAACACCCCACTCCTGAAATGTCTCCCCACTGACCGGGGCGTTGCGGTCCTCCGGGAAATTCACCAGGGAATCTGTGGCAATCACTCCGGACCCAAGTCCCTTGCGCATAAGGCTTTTTGGCAAGGCTGTTACTGGCCCACAATGTGCACCGACTCCATGGCCATAACTCAACGGTGCGCCCTATGCCATCGATGTGCACCTATCCCTCATTCTCCTGATGAGCGCCTCACTCCCATGCTCAGCCCCTAGCTCTTCTCCCAGTGGGGCCTGGACTTGATCGGCCCCATGCCACGCGGGAAGGGCGGCGTCGAGCACACAGTCCTCGTTGTTGATTACTTCACTAAGTGGGCCGAGGCCAAACCACTCAAGACAATCACGGCCGTCCAAATCGAGAGCTTCGTCTACCAGAACATCATCTGTCGTTTCAGTATCCCACATACGATCGTAACAGATAATGGCACTCAATTCGATTCTACCCGTTTCTGAAACTTTTGTGGTGTTTATGGTATCAAGCTTTGCTTCGCTTTGGTGGCGCATCCCCAGGCTAATGGACAGGTCGAAGCCGTAAACAAGCTTATCAAGCACAATCTCAAGGCTCGACTACATGACACCCCAAAAGGCCAGTGGTCCGACCTCCTGTCTGACGTTCTATGGTCCTATAGGACATCCTACCGGACCTCAACTAAAGAAACACCCTTCGCCATGACTTTCGGGACAGAAGCTGTCATCTCGGTAGAAATTGGGGAAACATCTTATCGGGTACTGTCCTACGATTCCCAAGAGAATACGGAGCTCCTGACGCAAAACCTCAACTTCATCGAGGAAAGCCGCGAATAGGCCAATCTCCGCAATATGGCACACAAATAGAGAATCGCTCGTTACTACAACTCCCGGGTTCAAGTACGCAGTTTTCAGGTCGGCGACTGGGTCCTCCGCAAGGTCAGCTTGGCCACTAAGGAAAGTGCTAATGGGACACTCGGGCCCACATGGGAGGGCCCCTACCTCATTACTCGTATTTGTCGTCCAGACACTTACGAGCTCCAGACTACGGATGGTCGTTCCCTTACACACCCATGGCATGCGGATCATCTCAAGTTATTCTACAGTTAAATGTTTTACCCATGTATTCTGTTTTACAATTTTTTGTACTCGATTTGGCTATCTCCAGTCGACCTTGCCTTTCCGGCCAGTGTTCCTTCCTTTATCTAAATGTTAGATTTCGTCCTTAAACTTGGGTAGTTTATTAGCCCTTGCCGATCTACATTCAACGTCAACCCTGACAAGCATCTACCTGCCCTGCCGGCAGGTAGACACTTCCAACTTGGGTAGCCAAGTTCTGTTGTCCGTCAATATTAAGATTTGTTCTTAGTCAAGTTTTGTTATCCGTCAATGTTAAGATTTGTTCTTAAGTTTGTTCGATACATCCTAGCCCAAACCCTGTGGATCAGCATGCCTAAACGATTGCCAAAAACCACAAAAAATGGCGAATAGAACAACAAACGCCAAAGTACTCGCCTGTCGGCAGTTATCATTCACAAAAAAAAAAATAAAAAAAAATAATAAAAGGCAACTTCGCACGGCAGACAACAGGTGTATCTCATAATCGGTATTTCATTTCATTTCAGAAAAGAGTACATATTACACTGGGCAATCCCCGGATTACAAAAAAATGACAACAAAAAATACACAACACTTGGCCGCTCATTCGTCCACCACCACGTTCTCTTCCACAGCTTGGGCTTGCCCGGAGAAGGATGCCTCGGCACCTTTCTTCCCGCTGGTCAGCCGCTCGCTCTCGTCGTTCGATAGCTAACCATCCAGCGTAAACGTCTTCGTCAAGGCTGGGGGCTCATCCAGCCACGGGAAGTTGAGGGGGACCCCCAGATTGAAATACAGCACCCGATGTACGCAATCATCTTCTACTTCGGCAAGCGCCAAGTCAAGATGGTTCGCATACACAGGGTCAGCCATAAAGTCCTCCAGAGTCTTCTACTGGTCGGCAGACAACAGGACTCGAAGCCTGTCCACCTCTCCCTGCAACTCGTCCACGATCTTCTCCTGCTCATTTAGCTTCAAGGAGAAAGCGTGCATCGTCTCCTCCCGGTCCGCTATTCCCCTCTCGGCCGCCTCAGCCTGGGCGGTCTGCCGCTGGAGTTCCTTTTCCAGCTCAGCCACATGCCTCCGAGCGGCATGGCCCTCTAGCTCCCGCGCCCGCAGCCGTTCCTCCCGCTGCCGAGCCACGTTCTACTCCACCTCCATCCTCTGCATGTGCCGAGCAGCCTTTTGCAGAGCCACATATGTCTGCCCAAAGAACTGCTGAAACGAAAACAATTGTCAACACAAAAAACAAAAAAAAATGACAAAAATGAACATATAAACATATCAACGCAATCGGTCGTTCTTACATGAGCTTGTGTGGCCAGCACAACGGCAAACTGGCCCAGGTGAGAGCCAGTGCCGATCTCCTCAATCTCCGCCGGCGTCACCTGCAAACCCAGTGCAAAGGCATTGGCAACTAGCGCCAATGACTTGTGAACATGGTGAGTGACCGGCACCCACCCATCCCCGGCCTTGGAGGACCGCACGACCTCCGCCCCCAGGCGCCTGAACAGAAACATTGTTCATCGTCTTCCTCAGCTACTCGACCGGTCTGAACCGGCGAGGGTGGTTCTCCGTCATTTCCAGTCCGTTTTTGTTCCTTTCAAGCCCAGTAGTTTCGTCCTATCCTAAGCAACTCAACCCAAACTTAAAAACTCGACAATTCTACCTCTAACCCATCGTCTCTAGCTCGACACAGAAACACCTGAATACCCCTGTTTGCACTCCCGGCCAACCAGGCAATCCCCCAACCTCAAATTGTTTCCCTAAGCTCAAATACCACTCAATGGACTCCTCAAACCCCCTAAAATAGTTCGACTCAACCTCAAAACTCATGACTTTAAGTTTGAACCCAAACTGAAAAACAGAGAACACAGTAACTCACCGTCGTTCTAGCCTCTGCCGTGCAATCCCCCGTCACGGCAGCACAACCTTCCTAGGACCTCACTGAGTCGACTAACACTCACCAAACCCTTCGACTCGACCCCAGACTTCACGACTATCGACTTGAACTTCCACGGCAAAACAGAGCAAAGATACGGGGGAAAGAAATTACCTGCCTATCGATCGCCGCCGTGAGCTCAGCCGTGATTATGCGACCCCTCTAAGTCTCCTCTGTCCTCTGGACACCACCACCAGCCTTGATCGATCGATTAAACATTAACACCACTACCAAACTCCCTCGACACTCTCTGTGTTTTCCCGAAACCTTACCTCCCTCACATACACAACCACCCAACTTCTCAGCCCAGTCCTTGCACTCCCAGCCTCCTCTAAACACGCTCTCACACCCACAAACTCACACACTCACCCAGACGCCGATCAATTCCTCTAAACCCCACTATCTGTTTTTCTCTTCTTCGAACACGACTGCACAGGTTTAAAACACACACACCGTGCACTTGTGTAGAAGCCACTACACACACTGCACGTGTCACCATCCCAAGGGCCCTCTCACAAATATCACAATCTCCACTGTACACTTGGCCTTATCTGATTGGCCCAAATCCCAATGCACCAAAAAGACCAAAATGCCCCTATGAGTTAAAATTACCGTTTTGCCCTTCACCGTTCTAGACCCGTATCTTGCCCGTCCAATGTCCGATGAAGGCATGCCGCCTGTCGTTGAACTCAGGACGACGAGATCTACCTAACGGTCCTCGGTCTACGTATAAAAATCCTATAGTGCTAAAAGTCAACTTTTCCCCCTTCGTTTACCCAAATTACGGTAATGCTCTCAACCTTCCGAACATCATAACTTCCTCCTCGGATGTCGGAATCGGGCGTGCCACCTGTCTACGTACTCGTGACGTCCCTAACTACGTCACGGTCATCGGTCAATGTCCAATTGACCACCCGAACTCAAAGTCAACATTTTGCTCAAATTAGGGGCAAAATCGTCATTCTACGCTAACGGACCAAACGTAACAACTAACCACCGATTAAGCTCACTAATCCGTTACTAATCACTTTACTAATCCCGGCACTCGGAACGGGTCGTTACATTGTGCCTATCCCGCTATCTTTGTCGTCCGAGTAGACCACGACGACCGGCGGGGATTGGGGTGGTGTCCTTTTCTCGGTGCGTTGATCGGCCCTGGACGTGCTGCACTTCCCCTGTCTCCGCACCTCCTTCCTCGGTAACCTAAGAGCCCTATCTAGGCTATCACTACTGCTGGACGACGAGGAACTTTCGGATTTGGACCCACTAGTGGACGTTGAACCACTACGCTCGCTCGGCATATCGCTTGCCGAGCGAGACGGTGCTTCCCCGCCAAAAGTTTGAGGGGACCTAACCCCAGATCCACTAGTTGACTCTGACTCTGACATCTACAAATTACCAAAAAACAGAAGCTACGACTAAGCACCTACGCTACCGAACACATATTTAGAAGAGGTGTCGTTCGGCAAGAATTTATCTGTTACGTAAAGTCTCGGCGGAATCGGTCGCGAGTATGTCTCCTTTCCTATCGGCAGATACAAATCCAGTCGACACGAGAATTTTCTTCACAAATGCACTGAGTAAAAAGTGAAAAAGTCAAAACCTTCCACCCCCTTTTATAGGCCCCTGGCACTCCTCGAGATGCGCGCTTCCGATCTGACGGTCACTAGGCCGATACGGCCACCTTCCAACTACAGATACGTTCTTGTACCGTATACACATCCGTATAGTATATTCCACCATATACGTACCTCCTCTACGTCACCAAGCTGCATCACTACAGCATGGCGACTGGCGTCCATCGCCATCCCCTCGACGACATGCTTCCTCTCTCCATCGGCAAGCACACACTGCGACCGACGGGTCCCCGCCATGCCCCCTCGGCCGTCATTACACGATCATCCGATCATCCAGGTGGCAGAACGGCGGGACTCGGCAACGGGGACTCCCTTCACATCGGCCATACGGTTTACCTCCTCGATCCACGACTTGGGGGGCTACTAGGGGACAGGGCGCACCGCCCTGGTCGAACAACAGATATCGGCCGTCATCATAAGTCCTCGACCGAGGAAATCCACCTCAGTCAAAGACTTAGGGGACTTATGTTGATACCATATCGACCGACCACCATCTAGGCACAGGGCCCGCCAGGACAGGACGGACGACGATCGATACCTCGATCGGCACCCCCACAAACGTGGCATGCTGATCGCCATATCCCTACATACCTGTTATTCGGCACCTGACAGGGTTCAGGCACCAGCTGGCTGCAAAAGTCACCTAACACCAACTCTTCCATAACCACTCCCTGACGGAGGCAGGATGAAACTCCAGCTGGCGCCTCCTCCGGATGTCCGAGGCTCGTCAAGCGACTCTCAGGCACAAAGCATAACCTGCTCCCAAATAGTAGCCCACCTACTGCAGTTATGGCTACTATAAATACCTCGAAACCCTTCACAAAAGTAAGAGCTCATAGACCCTATTCAGATTACTGTATTCCATTGCCCTTCGGCGTGTAGATACTAACTTAGGCATTGGAGTCCCTTCGATGGACACCATACCGGTGTCAAGTATTTGCAGGATCTCAGCCGAGCGGCAGCGCCCCCAGTGGGCCCAAAGCACCACGTAGCTAGTCCTAGATCCCCCAACGGGTCTCATCAAGTTGGTCCATTTCCAGATCAAACAATAGGTAGTTGTGGAATTCTGTGGCACCTATGTCAGGACCCGACCTTCCTTGGTCAGGACCCGACTCATCTAGCACGATATTCTCTGCTTTGGGCCTCCTTGCCCTTGCCCTCATGGTTTTGTTTTCGGGAGCTCACAGTGCAACCTCCCTAGGGGTCACATGTCAGGACCCGTCCTAAATCCCTCGGGATTAACGTGCGACGCGTCTGATCCTGTCTGACACGAAGTGTCAGACCAGGGAAAATTCCGTCTTTAGCCCTCACTGGGCTTCCAGAGTACGCCAGGATCGTAGGAGTAGGAGTGTGATGTCTCGTCTCTACTACAACCTGCATTCGCGATCAACCTGAAGGGCATTAAAACATCAAAAGTCATGAGTGGATAAAAATAATATTTTAATAAAACATTTTCACATAAAGACATTTATGCCCTTCACTAAAAGCATATGCATGCATTCAAAAATCGTTTATCAAAATGTTCAAAAAACCATTGGAAAACATTCTCAAAACCTTTCAAGGGTTCATGCCCGGTCCCCATAAACCGTCATGACCCATAAAAACCATTTATGGGTCCCCGACTCGAAATCACAATCTTAAAACATGGAACACGGTAAATCAAATCAATAGACACTCAGCCCAAATCACGTCACGTGGGTCTCAGTCCAAAACCATTCTCAGTGAAATACTAAAACATACAATACGGGGTCTCCGCCCCAAACCATTTTCTAAAACATGGAACACGGGGTCTCCGCCCCCAAATCACTTTCCATAAGAACCACATACGTACGCATATGTATAACCCATCCACGGCACTTCCGAGAAGATGCCAACTCGGGGTACATAGCCCCTAGGGAACACATCCCCGATATATATCACAATTCATCTCTATACTAGTGTGCACACCACTCGGGGTCTCACTCCGAGTCTTCCCCCATGAATTCTCCATCTGGGAGGCTCTATCTCTGGATCTAGTCCGAGCTCTATCTCTAGATCTAGTCTGAACATCTCTCCGGAATCTGGTCCGGGACCACATCATAACTTCCACTCCTGGAACGGGATCCCTATGGGGATACCCATTCTGGTATGTGAATTGTGACTCTCTAGGTCGACGTCTGGAGGAGACCATATAAATCATATGGAGGGTATAATTCATTTTCCAAATACTTTCTTTCTCAAAAGATTTCTCAACTGGGTCTCATACCCGATTCATCTCAATAGGATTCCTCAAATCCGATTCAAATCCATTTCACAGGCCTCGTGTAACGACCTATCCCAGAATTCGGGTTTAGATTAGTGGTTAATGATGGATTAGCAAAGAGAATCGGTGATTAGTTGGATACTTTTGGACGGACGGTGCAGAATGACGATTTTGCCCCTAGAATGGGCAAAATGTTGACTTTTAGTTCGGGCTGTCAAATGGACTTTGACCGATGACCGTTACGTAGTTCGGGACGTCACGAGTCCGTAGACAGGTGGTACGTCTGATTTCGAAATTCGAGGAAGAAGTTGTGATGTTCGGAAGGTTGAGGGCATTTTCGTAATTTGGTTAAAAAAGGAGGGAATTTGTTGACTTTTTACGTGGCAAGCATTCTTCACGTAATTCGAGGACCGTTCTGTAGATCTCAATGTCCTAAGTACAATGACAGGCGGCACGCCGTCATCGGACGTCAGACGGATAAGATATGGGTTTAGGAAGTAAATGGTAAAATGATCATTTTGACATTTATGGGCAAATCAGTCTTTTAGCACCTTGGGATTTGTGTAACCGGATAAGGATACCTGGGCCGAGTTCATTGGATATTTGTGAGGGCTAGACCACGGATTTGAGGACACCTGGCCTCTGTCTAGTGGATTCTAGCCAAGTCGGCCGTTCATTTTACAGTTTTAAAATGTTTGGGTTATCGATCAACTGAGAAACAGAGACTGAGACAGGGAGCTAATCGATCAGTTTTCAGGGTGTGAGTTCTTGGTGATCGAGTGTGAGTGATCAGAGAAGTCTGGTGAGTGGTGCTCGGTGAAAGTTTGGGTGAGAAAAGGGACTGTGAGAATAAGAGAATACCCAGGAAACAGAGAGGTTAAGGTGTGAGTAGCCGTGGAAAAAATCGATCAAACCCATCGAAGTTGGGCTTGTGGTGGTGTTCAGAGACCTGAGGAGAGACTCTAGGACGTGCAGGGCTGCGGTGGAGGGCACGACGGTGAGCAGAGAAACAGGTAAGTTCTCTGGGTTCCTCTGTTTTTCCAGTTTTGTTCAAACCAAAAATTATGAGTTTTAAGGACTGGTTGAGTGTTGTTTTTTACTCAGGCAGCTGTAGGAAGTCACTGCCAAGTCCAGAGACTCGAAACCGTGACTGGAAGGGCGACTGGTGGCCAGAATTCGAAGGTCGACTTTCTGAGTTTTTGGTTCGACTTTGGGAGGTAAGGTTTAAGGCTTTATTTCACGATTTTATTAAGTGAATCAATCAAAAATTCAAGGACGTAACTTAGGGTGTAGATAGGTTTGAAAATGGACTGAAAACTGGTGAAAACCGGCCTCGCCAGCTCGGTTGGACCGGACCGGTTTGGACTGGTCTGAACCGAGTTAGTTGGAAGTTGACGATGACACTGTATAAGTGTGTGGCTCCCACGCGCAGCCCCTTTGGGTGGCGCGTGAGGGCGCTTGGGGCATGTTTTAAGGAAACGTTCAACACGGTTTTCACTCTAATCGATGTAACGAACATTTTAGGACAAGTTTCGAGTCGATCGGACACCGTATTGGGGTAGTTTTGAGTGTTTGAAGGTTTAGGCGTTCGTTTAATTACGTTTAAAAATCCCAAAAAATTGGGGAAATTAGGGTAAGCTTAAATGAAGTGTTTGTGACCCGAAATGGTGACTTTTGACAGGTCGGGATATTCCCGAGGCAGCCGGGGAGCATACGGGACGCTAGTGACGCGTTCGGACCTTGTGAGTGGACTTTTTGTTTTCTAACCGAGCATGCATAACTATTTTTACTTATTTATTTATGTTTCAATATATGAATTTATGGTTTCGATATATGATTTTTTGCCTATAATTTCTATATTCTTGCTTTACTTGATTGCACGTTTTTCCATATGAGTTATCAAATTTGCACGTACTTCGAGAATATGATTCTGTTATGCTTTTGAGGATGGTTTCGGATGGATGATTTACGTTTATACGCATTCTGTTTTCTAGAGATTTTTGGATATTACTTGAGATTGGAAGTGAAATTCGGGAGGAAGTCCCCTTTCGGTTAAACATGATTTCGGTTTTCGAAGATTTCCGGTTTGGCTTTGGTTTTCGGATTTCAATGCATTTTTCTTATGTTTGAAAAATTGTTTTGGGTTTAAAGACCCGGAAAAAGAGAAAAACCCATTGGATCTGGTTTTGAGTTTAAAGACTCGGATTGATTGACGGGGGGAGGGCCCTGGATTGAGATGTTTTGAGTTTAAAGACTCGGTATATGTTTTGAGTTTAAAGACTTGGTGATTATGCTACCCCCGAGGCCTGTGATTGTGTTTTGAGTTTAAAGACTCGTTGATATCCCGAGATGGCCTGGTTATTGCGCATGGTTTTGAGTTTAAAGACTCGGGCGCACTTGAGATCCAGTAAACTTGTATGATTAATGCTTTTCACTGGTTTTCACTGGTTTTCAAATGTTTTGGGCTATGACCCGAATAACTTGGTTCTTATGGATTTAGGGCCGAGTGCCTGAATTTTGGTTTTGATTTCTGATGATTTCCGCACTTATTTTCATATCGTACATATGGTTGTTTTCAGATACTTGCTTATGCATGCATGTTTTCAAACGGAGGGTGAAACCTGGTTATTTCGCAACGGTTTTATAACTTTTATTTTTAGTCCACTCACGCTTTTAATTTTTTTAACACCCTCCAGGTCGTGGTGCTAGCGCCGGGGCTAACGTTAAGGCGGAGGCGGAGGCATAGAGTTTTCTCGTTGCGCATGTAGCCAGCTCTTAGTAGGCTTTTTTTCTTATCTTGTACTGTACTATGCTCTGTGCTACTGTGGACTAGTTGTATTATAACTTCTCACTGGTCTGGCAATGTATATTTCGTGGTTTTTGTGGTTATTTTGGCCTTTTGAGTTAGGTTGTCAAACAGGAGCAGGGTTCGTCCCGGTTATCAGGGTGATAATCGGGGTGGATCATGTCACCTTGGCCTAAATCCACAATTCAACAGAGTCTCATGCCCGAATTCTCATTTCATAAACCGAACTAGGACTCAAGCCTGATTTCACAATCAACTGGGCCTCTAGCTCGATATCACGACTAACTGGGCCCTAAGCCCGAAACCATAATCAACGGGGCCTCAAGTCCGATTTCACAACCAACGGGGCCTTAAGCCCGATACCACAGTCAAAGGGGCCTCAAGCCCGAGATTACAACCAAATGAACCTCAAGCCTGGATTCGTAAACCAACGGGGCCCTCGGCCCGATCGTATACTCAAATGGACCCTCGATCCGATTCCTTGTCAAATCAAATGGACTCCAAGTCCGAGAGTTTGTAAATCAAATGGGTCTCACGCTCGAGTTCATATTTTCAAATCCAAAACCCGTCCATTAAATCATCATTGAAAACCTAGCACATACAAGCATTGTATAAAACTAGAAATCTTGAAATACGTGCAAATACGTAAATCCTAGGCTACCACAAAAAAATGCACTCATGGCATCACAAAATATATTCTAAAACAATTATAAAACATTTATGCATGCATCAAATTCATAAAACAAGTCCACTCACAGACCGTCTGAAGCCGCGCCTCGATACGTGTGCCATACGCCTCTCCTGGGCCACAAATAATCACCGGGATTCCCGAACCTGTCCAAATCGTAATAGATGGTTACTAACTACTTAAATAACCACTCATTAAAGTTCCGTAATTTTTTGGAATTTTTAACTATTTTTAAACGAGAACCTAAACCTTCGGACATCCCGAACTATATCGAGACGATGTCCGATTGACACGAAACCAGTCCCAAAATGTTCGTTACATTGAATGGATGATTTCACGGGTTGAAGCCATCCCCAAACTCCCTGCCACGCTCGGTCACGCACCGTCCAAAGGGGCTGCGCGTGTGGCTCACGCGCCCATGAACAGTGTCGTCCCTTTCTTCCAGCGGCCGTTTCAGCCCACTAAACCCTTCATTTTCGGTCCATTTCTTCCCCTTTCGATTCCAATCTTCCTAAATGATCATTTCCTATCTATTCCAATTATCAAATCCAAGGAAAACCGTACAAAACCTACCCATGTACAAAGGACCTCACGGTCTCTATTTTCCCGGCCACCCTCAGGGCTTCCTCAGTAGTGAACCACCCTCAAAATCATCTTAAAACCTTCCTAGCAACCTACTAATCATCCTCTAATCATCTAAAACTATCCATAACGTAAAAATCGAATTCAATGGGAATTTGGGTCTAACCGGGTACCTTGCTCGGGTCTATGGCCGCCGTACACGGCGGCATGCGATCGTGCCACCACCATCATCAGTTCAATCTTCTCTCCCTGCATCCTTCATGGTTCATGCTCAATATAGGAGGTTGGGGGATGTTTCTGAGGGGTGGGTTTCACTGGTTAGGAGTGTTGGGTTGGTTTGGATGAATGGAACAGATAAGGGAGGGGGGTGCATGAATGTAACGGAATGGGCAATGGATGAGTGACACTTGTCACTCATCCATTGGCCCTGTTTAAAAAGATTTGGGCCCACATAATTCCAAAAGGCATCTGTTTCGTAATCCGTGCAATAGTACCACAGAACTTCCGTGAACCGTAACTTCTCCGTCGAACGTCCGAATTCGACGTGCCGCCTGTCTACGGATTCGTATCGTCCTGATCTACATAATGGTCCTCGGCCCTTGGCCATCGGACTTCCAGGTAAAAAGTCAACTATTTGTTCCTATTCAAGTAAATTACCAAAATGCCCCCAAACTTCAGAAAATCATAACTTCTTCCTCGAACGTCGGAATCGGGCGTGCCACCTGTCTATGAACTTGTGACGTCCCGAACTATGTCACAGTCATCAGCCAAATTCCATTTGACCCCTGTACAAAAAGTCATCGATTCACCCATTCTAGGGGCAAAATCGTCATTTCGCCCTACTCGTTCGTAAATCCTCGTCAAATCCCCGATTAGTCTCGCTAATCCATCATTAATTCATAATTAATCCCTATACTTTAGGACGGGTCGATACATCACCCATCATGGAATTACACCAACCTCAACTCGCTTAACTTTGGAGTTCCAACCGAACCCAAAGCCACTAAGCTCCCAAAAGGCCTCGTGCTAGATAGGTGTGTGCCTACAACTTTAAGGCATATCACCATTCCACTCCCAGACCATTCCCCCCTCATAGGAATGTGGGATCGTTCACCGTTCCCTCTAGGACACGGGTCTTACAATCCACCCCCTTAAGGCCCAGCGTCCTCTTTAGCACACTTCTCGGTCGGGGCCTGGCTCTGATACCATTCTGTCAGGATCCGACTCATCTAGCATGATATTGTCTGCTTTGGGTCTCCTTTCCCTTACCCTCACGGTTTTGTTTTCGGGAGCTCACGGTGCAACTTCCCAGGGGGTCACCCATCATGGAATTGCACCAACCTCAATTCGCCTAACTTTGGAGTTCCAACCGAACCCAAAGCCACTGAGCTCCCAAAAGGCCTCGTGCTAGATAGGTGTGAGCCTACACCTTTAAGGCACATCACCATTCCCCTTCCAGACCATTCCCCCTCGTAGGAATGTGGGATCATTCATTGTTCCCTCAAGGACACGGGTCTTACAACCTATGCGACCTAGGTAGTGCCTGGGCATTCCTGGGCGGCCTAGGCGGGCTGGGTGGCTCAAAGCAGCAGATGGGCAATTTGGAAATGAAAACAAAAGTCCAAGAATCCATTCCAAATCACTCAAACCCACAGTCTCCGTGAAATACTGAAATACCATAATCAGACCACCCAATTGATAATTTGAAACATAATTCTCATACCATATGATACATTCAATTCATACAAGTACAATTATAGATACTCCTAAGTCCTATTCTATATTCATAAGATTACCCAATTGAAATAACATAATTATAATACATAAATCAAAACAAACAATCAAACATTACATTATAATTTACAATACACCCAATACCCAAATTAGACTCAGACTACTCAGTCACTCGTAATTCAAAAAAGATAAAACGAACCCAAATTGAACCCTATCACTCTCGAATTGCCTTCGTTGTCCATCCTTGGCCCTCTATTTTGGACTCTTCGCTCCTCTCGCAGACTCTTACACCCGAAGTCTCGAACTTGAAGTCTTAGATTCTCGCACTCAAACTCAAACTCAAAGTCACATTCACATACTCTCAAATCTCAAAATCTCAAGTATTAAATGTGTCCCTCTATGTCTCTTTGAAAGTCTAAAACTCCTTAAGGCCTTGATTGGAGATGGAGTCGAGATAATGATGACTATCTCTCTAGATTGGAGATGAACTCCTTAAGGCTTCTGTTCTCTGTCCCTCTCGTTCTTACTCACTCGCTGTCTTTGTTCTTTGTCTCTCACTCTCATGATGAAAATTGAGATCGCGAAATGGAGATGGAGAGTGAAATTGACAAGGTAATGAAGATAAAATTGAAAAATGAAGATAAGACTGATAGGTAGATAAGGAATTAAAGATTACACTTACTATTCTTAACACAATTCACAATAAAGAAATTTCAGATCAAAATCCCAAATAAAGAAATACAACAAAAAAAATCCCTGGTGCTTAAATAGAAATATTGAGATAAAGATATGGACATATGGTATTTACTCTCTGTGATGGTCTTGGACCTCTTTTTCCTTACTGCCTAAGTGCATAGTGCCCATTGGCCATTGAAGCATTGCTAATTTGCTAGTGCCTACCTGTGGTCCCTAGTGGATAGTTGGACTTGGACCTATCCATTCTAAGAATCCAAATGCACTAAACCACTAAGTAAACTAGTAGTAAATTCAAGTGCAAACTCAATTTATTTATATTTGGAATGAATTTTTATTCTAGAATTATTTAATAGTATTTATAACATCATTCATTTATTGAATTTTGTACTTAAAAAAAAACCGCTTAGCCGCCTAAGTGCTAGGCCGCTGTCAGCCACCCTGGGAGTGCCCAACGCCGTGTTGAACATTGATTAGCCTAGTTCAACCAAGGAAACATAGCCCAATCTACTATCAGGCTCCAAGCTCAATACATATATTTGCGTCAACTTGATGAAATGTTATGAACTCAAAGGATTTTGTTTTTCAACAGAAAAATAACATAAGACAAGATGGAGTCAATATTCCAAAATGGTTTATTGGGACTACCAAAAAAACCTATATCCCTTATGATTTTATAAATTCCAAAGCGATGTGGGGACAATTGTGGAACCCAAAATCACCTAAAAATTGTATAGCTGCCATGTGGCCCATAATTCATGTAATATCCAAATGACCCTGGTAATGAAACTAACAGTTCATAAATACCCACACACTAAATAGTATATTTATCAGCTAAATATATTATTTAATTAGATTAAAGTCTCAATAATATAATAATCATATTCTCCTTGAGAAATTGTTATTAATATTCAGTTATTAAATAATGTCTTTTATTAAAAAAGAATTATTTATTAATTACAAAATTCATCGACCAATCAGAATGCTTTGCGACTCTGAAGATTTCTTTATAAATAGCGGAACTCATTTCACTTTCAAGATTATTCAATTAATTACTTCTAAAGTTTTTTTTTTTTTTGCGATTTCTCTCTCAAATATAACTTAAGCCACATATTGCTCTTATTTGAACAACCCCTGAGGCTTTGACTTTAACAACGATAACTTTTTATTTATTGTCTGTAGGGATTTTTGCATGCGTGTTCGATTTGTACTTCAACAATGCCCATATTTATTATAATCCTCCTTCCACAATATCATTACATCCAAAAAAAAAAAACCAAATCTTTTCATCAAAGCCATTGCAAGGCCATAAAATTTTGAGATAAATGCTTGTAGGAATACTTGGAAAGCCATTATAAGGCTAAGAATAGGATTTGAGAAGAGGTTTGTAGAGATATTTGGAAAGCCATTATAAGGCTAAGAATAGATTGTCGAGAAGAGGCTTTAAAGGTACTTGGAAAGCCATTACAAGCCTGGGAATAGAATTTTGAGAAAAGTCTTTTAGGGGTACTTGAAAAGAGGGAAAGCCATTATAAGGCTGAGATTAGAATTTCAAGAAGTGGTTTCTAGGATACTTGGAAAGGAAAACTAAATTGACTAATGAATGATGAAAACTACTCTTACAAGTAACCCAATTAGTGACACCTATGGCCGACGCCCGTTGCGCTTCTGATGTGATGTCGATGCACTACGCTGCCCATACATAAGTTATAATAACTAAAACCAATTCCCTTAAAAAAAAAAAAAAGAGTTTTACCATTAATTTTCATCTTTAGAAAGTCGAGGAGGTAAAAATGAAAATTATTGGTAAAAACTCATATATTTCAAAATACCTCAACTATAATATTCATTGCCATTGGACATCTCTTTCTAAAAAGGTAAATATTACTTTGTCCTTATGCTGCCAAAATTTCATATCAGCACTGTCCACTTACTAACTCATGCAACGACGGAGATTAGGCCGACATGACATTGATGGTCTTTGAACTTCCTTCTCCCTTGCAGATCACCCATCACTAAGGACAAGGCGGAGGTATGCAACGACGGAGATTAGGCCCCTCTTGTAATTTTTTCAATGTCTTCTTTATCGATATATGTATATGAAAATTGCACTAATACTGTTAAAATTCGTGAAGTTTATTTTTTTTCTATTAGATATATTTTTCCAATTTTCTATTAACATGCAAATTTCACTTAAAAAATATATATTTACAGAGGAAGGGGGGATTTTCACCATGCAATATGCTAATTTCACTTATTAAGTATTGATAATTTGAGTGCATGAATATTTATTTTGTATTCTTTTGAGCTTTTAAAATAGATAATTACCATACCAACTTTTGGAAAATTGATAACATATATGCCCATAAGTTTTTTTTTGGCATTGGTATTGCCATTATATTTTTTGTGTTTTTCTTTCATATATTGTTGACATAAATATAACATTAAATCCTAATTCATAATGAAATCAAAACACATATTTCTTTCATCCAAAAAAGTTTAAAGCATTTATCTATATAAAGGGCCATTCCTAACTTAGATTCCTCCGAATGAGGAGAGCTGATAACACCCAAACTACGTATTAAATTAAACACGTAATTTGAGTTTTATGCAATTTGAACCCTTTTTGTGTAGATGCAATATTGATAAATAGGGATCGTTCTTAACCGGGGAAATTATGGAACATTAATAATGTGTTAGTGAGAAAGAATAATAAATAAAAGAATAATGAACTAATGAATAAAAGAACTAAAGAATAAAGAATTAAAGAATAAATAATAAATAGTAAAGAATTAAAGAATAAAGAATAAAAGAATAAAAGAATTAAATGAGGGGTTTGAAAAGATTGTAATCACAAAATAAAGAAAACAAGTGAAAATAATTAAGTACTTAATTCTACTTCTACTTTAACCTTTGTACAAGTGGACTTTCTTCAAACACATATTTTTACCAACACTTTAACATCATGCTCGTATTGAACCAATCACGAAATCCTACCTTAATCATCTCAAATACATGCAAACATTTTTCATATTATAAATGCACCGAACAACGGATTATTACCTACAATATGATTCACCTTAAGTTTGTGATTTAATGCGCCGAACAACAGTCAAACATTAAATCTCTTCAACTCTATTCTAAATGCCCCGAAGACCAACATTTAGCTTCAAATTGAAATTTAAGCACTAAAATATATGAAGTAAAAGAAATTCAAAAAGTAAAACACATGAAGATTGCATTCTTACTTAGAAATATTAGAAAGAAAATACCAACACATATATTGAATTATGAGTAAAACCAATAACAATAACAAGAATTTAAGTAGAAAAATATGGATTTTCACAAGAATCACCGAACAGCGGCAGGAAACTTGTGAAGATGGAAGAAGAAATACGAGGAATTCGGTCTTAAAACCCTTGAATTGCCTTAGAATTATTTGGCCTAGGTATTTCGTAAGGATAGCATAAAAATGTGTTGAAGAAATCTCAAAGAAAAATCACAAGAACAAAGTAAAGAAGAAATGAAATTAAGAAATAACATAAAAATAACATAAATTAAGAACAAGAATTAAAAGAAAGCTAATTAATAAGAAAATCTACAAGAAGTTAAAATGATCCCAAAAAATAAAGAACAAAATAGAAAGAAGATGAATTTAAATGAAGAGTGAAAAAAAAGAAAAATTAGAACCTAAACTACTAAAAAGAGAACCAAAATGGGGACCCTAAACAATGACAATGGTCTCCCTATTTATAGAGGGAGTACCAAAATTCAAATAATAAAATACAAAAATAAAATAAAATAAATAAATATAATCAAACGATGAAAGATGATGGTTTTGGTAGATTTTTGGTTGAATTGGAGTTGAAAACTGATGCAAAAGGGGGAGCTAGTTGCAAGAAATGGGCTGGAGCAGAGGTTAGGTGGGCTATAGGCATGTTGGGCTGGTGCAAGGACGGCTGGCGCAGGGGGCAGGTGGCCGTGCAGCTGACACAGATTGGTCTGGGCTGGGTAGGTGTAGCGGGCCAGGCGGGTGCAGTTGGGTTGTAGCTGGGTTGGTGAGGCGTGCAGTGGGTAGGTGGGCTGCGCATGCGAGTATAGACGGGCTACGAGTGGGCTGATGCGAAAATCGCGCTGGGTGCACGAATGAGCTTTCGGCAAGCGTGCGTCGAACTTTGAAGGCTCATTCGGTGGTCAGCAGCTGCGCAAAGACCTGGGTTGCACGTGTGGGCTGCATTTCCTAGGCTTATTCTGAGCTAAAACTTGTGGATTTGGGCCTCGAATAGTGGACTGATTACCTGAGCTGCAATTAATTTGGGCTGGATTTTAAATATGAATTTGAGCTATCCGCTGAATTTCGTTCATAATTTCTTTGTTATAATTCCGATCGGGACGATTCTTTGTCAAAACGCTCTAAATTCCAAGCCTTATTTAATTTTACGAAAATATCACAAAAAAATATTATTTTCTCCAATTATTTATTATTTTAATATTAAAAGTCAAGTATAAAGGGTATAAAATAATATATAAAAAATGCTTAATTAACGACCTATCAAATACCCTCACACTTAAACTTTGCTAATCCCTAGGAAATACTAAAATTAAACTGCGAATTCAAAACAAGTAAAGCCTTAACCATTTGTCTCAAAATTGCATTATTATTGACACGACCCATCCCAATCCCCCGGGGATTACCGTGGAATGTGTCATGCTCCCGTCTGACCAGAGGTGTCAGACAAGGCATAACCTATTGCCACTGTCCAAACGGGCTTCCAGAGTACGCAAGGATCGATGGAGGAGGTGTGCAATGTCCCAGTCTCTGCTGCAGTCGCATCTGTGATCAACCTGAAGGGCGTTAAAAACCAAAAGCTGTTAGTGGACGAAAATAACAAGTCTGTTTAAAACATTTATAAAGACATTTATGCCCCCCAGTAAAAACACATGCATGCACCAAAAACCAATAACCACATATTTATTTAGAAATAACCATTAGGGCCTTAGCCCAGGAACCCAAGCATAGTTTCAAATCCCAAAAGTCAATCCAAGAGTTATTTCATAAATCCAGTAAGATACATTTATTATTTTTCCATCTCCAGCATCCCCGATGCCTAGCGTCCCTGACGCTTGACGTCCCCGAAGTCATATCTCACGGTATTAAGCAACGCGTGCTGCCCGGGGTCTCACCGGGTCCATATCTCTGACATCCCCGATGTCTGACGTTCTTGACGTCAAATGATAGCAATCCTGCTCCTAGATCACTATACGGTCCGGCTGCTCCATACAATGACCCTCGCAGACAATGCACCGTGACTTCTCCAGTGTCCCCGACACTTGGAGGAGACCAATATATATATATATATCCTCGTATATATATATATCCTCGTATCGAGATGGTTTTATGGAACACATTTTATTATTCATTTCTAAAATATCACAAGGGCCCTGCCCCGAATTTCCATAAAATCGTCATAAGTCAAAATAGTTGATTATCAAATCCGAAATCATTTATTCAATTCCATTTTAGGGTCCCCGACCCGAAATCACATATATAAATCAACTGGGCCCTTGGCCCGATTTCATAAGTCAACTGGGCCCCTACCCGATTTCTCAAATCAACTGGGCCCTTGGCCCGATTTCTTAAATCAATTGGGCCCCTGGCCCGAATTCACTTTATCAAATCCGTAACCGTTTCATGAAATCATATCCGAACCACAATTATGGAAATCAGTGCAAATCCAGAAATCCTCGATTTACGTGCAAACACGTAACTCGCCTCGAAATGCGTGAAATCATATAAATTCACCGATATCGAAATTAAATCATAAAATCACAATTATAACAATCATGAAACAGTTATGCATGCATCGAATTTATAAAACCAATGTCCACTCACAGACCGTTTAACCGAGAGCCTCGATACGCGTGCCATAGGCCTTCCCGGGCCACACCACTATCACCGGGACTCCCAATCCTGTCCAAATCACATTAGAGGGTCACTAACCTCATCATTAGCATCCTATTAAAGTCCCGTAATTTTCCCGAATTTTTAAGTATTTTTAAACTGGATTTAAAACCTTCGGACATCCCGAACAATATCGAAACGGGATCCGATCGACACGAAACCAATCCTAAAATGTTCGTTACATTGTATAGGACAAAAGTCATGATGACCTCACCTAGAGATTCGTGCCCACGCGCCGTGAGTGGCTGCGCGTGAAAGCCACGCACCTGCTACAGTGACTGCTACAGTCATCGTCTTCACCCATTTCCACTGGTAAACGGGTCTGATACATGCGATTCCAACCCGATTAGATAACCATCAATTCGACCTCGATTCCTTCCATTTTTGATTCCATCACATTCCTCAACTATCTAATCAAAGTTCCATGTCCCTGATTCACTAAAACAGTCCCAAAATCAGGCCCACGACCCGTGATCACCCAAACGGGTCGATCACCCAAACTCTGAGTTTTCCAAACCATTATCAAATTAACTTCACAGGAAGTATACTAGGATCCTGACAAACCCAAAAGCACAACCAATTGAACAAAAGCTCACCTGGAAGTCGTCGTCCTCAACACTGCGTTTCCCTGAAAACAGTGGCCACCGTCCCAGCTCAGCGGTGGCTGGTTCCCTTCGAAAATGATATGGCTGAGCTCCAGACACTCCCAGAAAGCTAAACCCGTCCTTGGTTTGGTCCAACAATGCTCAGAAATCAAATTCTGGATTTTCCCTCCAAGAAACCCGAAATGGTTTCTCACAGTTTTCTCTCCAATTTGACAGCCATACAAGCTCAAAGTGATCCTCACAACTCACTCACATTCCCTTTAATCCAATTCAGTGATTAAAAGTGCCCCACAGCGCCACACAATCCTCTGTGTAAAGCCTCCTGCACTGCCCCGAAACCATTAGAAAATCAGTGCCCATGTTTGTGCAATCAGTGGCCAGCTCCTCCCATGTGCAACACCTCAAGGCTGCCCCATAATCAGTCCATTAATGATAAACAATCCATGGAACAGATCGCACAAACATCCCATTTTCACGGCTGTTTGACCCACAGTGCACGGTGAAATTACTATTCTGCCCTTGTGCAGAAAATTACCAAAATGCCCCTCACGCATCCAGACCCGTAACTCGGTCATTCGGACTCCGATTGATGCGTGCCGCCTGTCTACGGACTCAGGGCATCGAGACCTTCCTAAAAGTCTTTGGCCCTTGGCCATCGGACCTCCCGATCGAAAAGTCAACATTTTCCCATATTTCGTCCAAATTACGAAAGTGCCCTTGAACTTCCGAACGTCATAACTTTCACCACGAATGTCGGAATCGAACGTGCCACCTGTCTATGAACTCGTGACGTCCCAAACTACGTCACAGTCATTGGTCAAAGTCCATTTGACCGTCCGAATTAAAATTCAACGTTTTGCCCACGCCTAGGGGCAAAACGGTCATTTTGCACAATTCGTCCGATTTCGCTCAACTAATCCCAGATTAGTCAATCATAATTAAATATTATTAAATCCCGATATTCGGGACGGGTCGTTACAATTATCATGGCATCAAAGATTTTCACTTAAAGTATTTAAGCATATGGAATTCAAAAGTTAATACATTGTAACAAAATGTTTCAACAAGTAAGATAATGAGTAAATACAGTGAAATAGATCTTAACATGAATAAGACAAGTATGAATCAACTCACAAGGATATGCACTCATGAATTCACTCAATTTGTTAGGGTTTGTATTTGCACTCAAAGTATGTGAGAAAAATGCTCACATAATAGAAATGAAGTACTTGTGCAAAATTTCAAACAAACACCTCATGATAAAAATTAAACATAGTTGCACAAATTAACCAAAACCATAAGCTTACTCAAGTGATTGACTCAACTAATCAAAATTTACCATCTTAAGGATCATAAGGTCTTTACGAAGGTTGTAATGGGGCTAAGTTTAGAGGCAAGGAATGTATAGGATAAGTGGTGCTCAAATTCGTTTCAAGACTCAATAGACTCCCAAAACGTATCATAACTTCCCAACCTTAGTGCAATGATGTCCGTAATTCATCACTTCGAACATAGGCCTAATTTCATCATGTTGGGTCTCGAATTCAATTTTGGTGTTGGATTTACAAATATAAAGGATTTAACTCAAACATTACATAATCAAACTTTATTACCTTGATAGAAACTCAAAACAAATTTTTTTCCTTTTTTTTCTCTTTTTTTTCCCTTTTTTTCAAATTTTTTTAATATCAAGGTAATAACAAGTGTCAATAATACAAAAAATTTTGAGTAAGTAAATCCATAAAATACACATAAAGTTTTTTACACATCATCAATTTCTCTTCACACCATTTTCGTGTCTTCAATCGAGTCCTTGGAACAAGGGTGAAAGATGTCTATACTAAGCTCAAGTGTTTAGATAATTATGGTGATGAAAGAAATGCTTAAATGTAGGCTCAAAGGGGTTAAAACTAAGGGGGTCGCAACTTATGTGCACAAAATAGGGAACATGGATGTTGAATTTATGGTGTTAACCTTAATGTCTCATGTCCAAAATCAAAGAGTTTATTGACTTAAAAGCTTTGAAAATCACATAGAATAAGTTCTAGTACTCTGGAGTTTATTAAAAGCTATGACAAGCAGTTATGAGGCATATGTATATCAATTTAAACAAAGAACTTATGAATTACTCATCAAAGATGTATATATAGTTCGAAAGCTCACATAAGGTTCAAATGATTCATACTTATCTTGTCATGCTTGTATATGTACCAATTTACATACATTATCTATAAGTTATAACACTTAATCACAAAGTATTAACAAACAAATTCAAGTTGTAGCGAACATCTTTATAGTCATAACATATTCATTTCCGTTCATTTATATCATTGACAAGTTAAAGGGCAACTTAATACTCGTAAAAACACTAAGTTAAAACAAAAAAGATTTAAGAAAGCAATAAAAAAAATTTAATAATTAATTTTTTTATTTGATTTTTTTTATAATTTTTAAAAAAAAACAATTTTATTGAAAAATTAAAATTGTAAACCACTCCCCCACACTTAAATTCTACATTGTCCTCAATGTAGGGAAATAAGAAGTAATTGAACATAGAATTGAAGTAAGGAAAATGATTTACGAAAATAAAACAAGAAAAATATTAAGTAAACAAAATAAAGAGAGTGAAGGTTGAAAGATAACAAATCTGCGTTGATAACTCCTTCACATCCCGGGAATACATTGGGTTGCCTCCCAACAAGCGCTTGAAGTTTAACGTCCATCTAGCCTAGACAGAAATACAAGTTAGTTAGTCAAAGATGCACGTTTGTCAAGAATGCAAGTTAGAGATGCAAATTAGATTAAAGATGAAATGCAAATTAAACTATAGATGCAAGTTAAGTTAAAAATGCAAGTTAAAGATGTAAGTTAGAAATGCAAGTTTAAATTAAAGATGTAATGTAAGTTAGAATGAAAGAAACAATTTAAAATTGGCGTGACAAGTAATTTCCCGTGAGCTCACACTTCGCACACACCACCACCGCACCTCCTAACCTTCTCACTGTCTCCCTCTCAATCTCTTAGTCACTCCTCACTCACCAGAACACACCAACACTCACGTTCACCTCTCAATTTTCCCTCAATCTCCCCCTCTGTTTTCTGTTCTTCTCTCTCGTTCGAACAAGCACGAACACTGTCCAAATTATTGGACCCGTGAGAGATCCTAGAACCCTCTAGTCAAGCCCCACGTGTCACCATCCTCCCCCTCTCTCTCACAAGTGGCTCAATCCTAGCCATCCACCTGCCCCTCTCTGTTGCACCAGGCCCAAGGTACAAAAGACCAAAATGCCCTTCCTTTTAAGTCAAAATTACCGTTGTGCCACTACCTTTCTAGACCCGTAACTCACACATTGTAAGTCCGATGAATACGTTCCGCCTGTCATCGAACTCAAGACGACGAGATCTATCTAACGGTCCTAGGTCAACAAGTCAAAACCCGATCGTACGAAAAGTCAACTTTCCTCCCTACTTTAGCCAAATTACGAAAGTGCCCTTAACCTTCCGAACATCATAACCTCTTCCTCGGATGTCGGAATCGGGAATGCCACCTGCCTACGGATTCGTGAAGTCCCAAACTACGTCACGGTCATCGGTCAAAACCCAATTGATAGCCTGAACTATAAGTCAACTATTTTCCCGGACCAGGGCCAAAATCGTCATTCTAAGCTAACGACCCTATCGGGACCAACTCACCCCCAATTAAGCTCACTAATCTCATCTTAACCACTATCTTAACCCTAAATTTCGGGACGGCTCGTTACACCACCCTCACCGCAGCATCTGATAACTCTCTGAGGGTAGCAAATGAGCCAGCCGTCACAATGGCTCAAATCTTTCCTCGAAGGCCCAACTCAAACCTGCGGCACTTCTCAGCTTCAGTAGCCATAAAAGCAGGAGCAAAATGGAATAACATCTGGAACCTTTGCTCGTACTCGGCCACTGTCATACTCCCCTGTTTAAGCTGAAGAAACTTTGCCTCCTTGGAATCATGGAATGAGCGGGAATAGTACTGATCAAGGAACCACTCCCGAAATGTCTCCCAAGTCACGGTGTGGGCGTCTCATCCTGACAACTCAAGCGTATACCACCACTCATACGCTGCACCGTCCAGCAAGAAAGTAGCTAACAACACTCGATCCTCCGGTGGGCATTACATCACCGCGAAAATTCGCTCAAGTCGAGTAATCCACCTGTGGGCTTCCTCAGGGTCTGCCCCACCACTAAACGTTGTAGCCCCTAGACGATGGGCTCGCTCAATCGTAGCACTCTCTGCATCTCTCGCAACGTCTTCTGCAGGTCATGGAGGGTGCTCACGTCTCGGAGGCATAGCCGATCGTACTCTGAAAGAGGCATAAAGTCAGTATAACGACCTAAACACAACCAGATGCTAGACGCAAACCATCAACCTATGCTTTGATACCCATTGACAGGACCCACCCCCGATTATCACCTCGATAACCGGGACGAACCCTGCTCCCGTCTGACAATCACACTCAAAAGACCAAAATAACCTCAGCAACCACAAAGCATACATTGTCAGACCAGGGAGAAGTTATAATGTAACGCCCCGGAAATTTAGAAAATGTAATTTTGTAACATAATGAATAAATGACGTTTTTACCCTTATGAATAGTATGGTCAAATTGTTGACTTTTTGATTGGTGAATCAAACGGATGTTGACCGATGACCGTGACGTAGTTCGGGACGTCACGAGTCCATAGACAGGTGGCACGCCCAATTTCGACAATCTGGGAAAAAGTTATGACGTTCGGAAGCCCAAGGGCATTTTCGTAATTTGGGCAAAAAGGGGGAAATGTTGACTTTTTGTTTGCCAACTAATTTTCACACAATTCGAAGACCGTTAGGTAGGTCTCGATGCCCGGAGTACAACGACAGGCGGCACGTCGAAAACGGAGTTCGGTTACGAACGTTACGGGTCACGGAAGGCTAGGGGCAAAATGGTAATTTGTCCAACCAAGGGCAAAATGGACTTTTGGCCTTGATCAGACTTGTCTTTTGTCTGATTCTCACCTCAGAAAACACAGAATCGGGTCTTAAGGGAAACACAATAATATCCCCTTTTGACAACTTTTCCCCAAATTAAGGCTTGAACCATGATTATGTCTAATTGGCCCGTGATAAGCCCCAAACTCGTCGTCATTATGAAATTGAACGTCTAAGTAGCATAATTGAGAGAGAGGGACTCGAGAGGTCCAGAGAACTGAGAGAATTTTGCTTCGAAAATTCTGGAAAATTGGGGGAAAATCGAATTCGGATTTGGGAGCCAGGAGAGGAGCAATTGAGGATTCCATTAAGTTGCTAGGATCAAAACTAAAAGCTTTGCAACAAAAACGAGAAGAATTCGTGTCGAATTGAGGAAGAACAGACGCTGCCATGGCTGCCAAAAATCGACCTTGAGTTCAGATACTTAGAGGTAAGCTCATTCGAAATTGATCATGGAAAATTGTTCCTTATACTCTCACGGTGCTAACCACATGAATTAATTGGAAAATCAGGCACGGAATCATGGAACCCAAATAGGAGACCCGTCGAATTTCGATCGTGAGTCGTGAAGATTTGGACCTTACCTGAGGTAATTGAATTCACAGAACTAAAATGAAGTTAGAGTAGATGAGATCAGTTGAAAGAACGGATCGATTTGAGGTCGAATTGACTGAGATTGCATCGGATCCTATCGCGGGTATTTCAACCCGTTTATCAGACAAACGGGCGAGAACGATGCACTGTAGCTGTACTGTGCTAGGCGCGTGGCTTTCACGCGCAGCCGCTTGCGGCGGCGCGTGACGGCGCGTGGGGAGGATTCTGGCAAAGTGTTCAACATGAAACTTGATGTTCTCGATGATACGAACCTATCCGCGTTGGTTTCGGGTCAATCGGATATGGTTTCAGTGTAGTTCCGAGTACCCGACACGTTTAAATTTATATTAAAATAATATTATAAAATTCCGACACTTAGGGGATTCCTGTTTAAGGATTATATGATAGTCTAGTAACCTTAAATCACTTTGTTTGACAGGCTGGAATATTCCCGGGACTTCGGAGGAAAACGAACAGTTCGAGGCTGAACAATCGGGACGGTGTGTGTGAGTGGACTTTTGGTTTTCTAACTGTGATGCATGCATATATGGTTTAAAATGCTTATTTATATGATTTTCTATGATTTGACATGATTGATGCTTTGATTCGGTGATTTCTCGATTTTCTCGGTTTTATGATTATTATATTATTATATTCTGGCACAATTTTTGAGAAATCATGAAATTGGTTAAAAATGCTATTGTGGGCGTGAGAACCCAAGTAAATAATGATTTTGACTCGGATTTGGAGTTACATGTGAATTTGATGATTTTTGGTATTCTCGTGATTTTTGTGATTATTTTAATCAATCTTTCGGGCACGTTTTACGAGGAACGTGCAAATGATGTTTTGGGCTAGGCCCGGATTGAAAATGATATTTGGACTCGGATTATGAGTCAATGATTGATTTTATGGATTTACGTGATCGTGGCAACTCGGGTTTACGGTTGCACAGATTTACGTGAAATTGATATTTTGGGGTTGGGACCCAATGGGATTGTGTTTCTGATTGGATTTGCATTTTCCATGTGATTATATGATGATATTGATGATTTCGGATTTATAAAGTAAATCGGGACTTTGGTTAATTTAGGGCTGAGACCCTGTGTCGATATGTGATTAGATTTTTATGCAACTGTTTTTCACTGGTTTTTGTGATGATAATATGTTGCGGATATTTAGGGCTTTCGAGAGAAAATATGTTTTTCCCCGGAATGCACCCTGGAGATAACGCTCGCCTTCGGGATGGAAGTGTTTACCCCGAAGAGGTCACGTAGCACAATCTTTGTCTTGCAACCCAGGGGAGGCTTGACTCTAATCAGATGTGCTGGATTATATGGATCGGTAAGTGATGTGTTCACTAGATCTGGATTGCCGGCTTGTGATGTGTTCACAGCGGCGGATGCTCGGATTTTGAGCGGTCCTTGAGCCTATTGATATGCACGCGTTGCAGGGATAAAACGTGACTCTAAGCAACAAGATATGGATATAAGTCCCGTGATTTTGTGGAAATTGTTTTGATTGATCCACTTTAATTGATTTCCTATTATTACTCGTGTTTTATGATATGCATGCATGTTTGTGAAAACTGGAGGGTAAGAAATGTATTTTGACAAATGTTTTTATAAGAGGTCATTTTTGTCCACTCACACCTTTATTGTTTTATGCACCCTCCAGGCCAGTGTACAGGTACGAGGGCTAAAAACGAGGCAAGCGAGGTAAAAGAATAATTAGACCGTTGCGCACTCAGACATTCTACATAGTAGGAATTTGACCCCTATCTGTAACAGTACCTATGCTCTGTATTGTCTTTGACTAGTCAAACTTGTGACGTCATTGGTCTGTAAAACTTAACTATCCCTTGCCTGACAATGTTTTCGGGATTTGTTGTGTGTTGTATGTATATAAGTTTGGTTACTTTCGGAAATTTTTAGTTATTGGCAGACGGGAGCAGGATTCATCACGACTATCGAGGGATAATCGGGATGGGTCTTGTCATATAATGTCAAGACCCACCCCGGTTTCACCCCGAATACCGAGGTAAATCCTGCTCCCGTCTGACCGACACAAACCAAAGTAAACTACTAAACTACACCGTCAGACGCAGGAGAAATAAAATATCCTGAAGTTAAAAGTTTACAGAGCATAGTCCCAAATACAAAAGAAAGAAAAGCCGATAAACCAGATACACGCACGACGGAAAATTTAACACTCCGGGGTTCGCCCTCGCGACTTCTATGCCTCAGACGCTACCTCGACGCCGAAACCCCACTCTAGCTCCACGACCTGGAGGGCAATTTAAAACAGAAGGTGTGAGTGGACCATAAATAAAAGAAAAGTTTCTAAAACCATTTATAAGAAAACCGGGTTTAGCCCTCCGTTTTGAAATCACATGCATAACCCAGTTATCAAAACAGTTTTAAACCACGTAACGATCATCATAAGAACAGAAACACTAGAAAACACCGTTACAGAAAATCATAATATCAACCTCTTAAACCCGTATCATAAACCATGAACATTAAATCATCATTTTCCGATCAAACCTGCTGGACCTATCCGAGTCTTTAAACTCAATCCAGGCCTCAATAATATCTGAGCCCTCAATCGCGTCCCGAACGTCTCGTACGTTCCTTAGCTTCCTCAGGAACTCCTGATCCTGTCAACAACCAGCGAAGTACGTCACTAACACGTCTACCAAGACTCTCCTAATTTTCCCCAAAAATCCCCGGGTACTAAACGTAACGAACCGGAACCCTAAACCTTCACCCTCGCGGAACTAACTTCAAACGACATCCGAACAACCCAAAACCAATTCCATTAGACTCGTCACAACTCCTAGACCAAAAACCATGTTGACCGATTTCCCAGCCGCCGCCGCACGCGCCGCCCAAAGTGGCTACGCGTGGCCCTCACGCGCTAGCTACAGTGCATCGTCTACCTCAAGCCGACCCGGTTCAACACAGTCCCTGCAACTTGAACCGACGTGAGCGGTTCTCCACCGTTCCGCCACCAAAACTGCTCCTTTCTTCACCCACTGTTTCGTCCAGACCTAGACTACCCTTTCCCCTTGCTCAGACACCTCAACTCGAACTACAACTCGTCGACTCAAGCTCGAACAGAAACCCGTACTGTCCTCTGTTTCCTTCTCCGGCCACCCAGGTCTCCCCCCGTCACGGTGGCTAGCTTAAACCAATCCTAGGGCCATCCGAAACCTCACCCAACTCACCAAAACCGTCGGCGCACACTCAAACCCCACGACTTAACGTCTGAAGCAAAACGGAAAAACAGAGGACACAAAGTACTCTCCGTCGTTCCAGCCTCCACCGTGCACTCCCCGTCACGGCTGCACAACCAGCAATTACCTAGGACTCCACTGAATCCCCTAGACCTCACTAGACTCCTCGATTCAGCCCCTAAAGTCACGACTTTCGATTTGAAAATCAACGGTAAAACAGAGTACTTACACATGGAGAAGGAATTACCTGCCGTCGAGCGCGGCCGTGCTCACCACCGTACTCCCTGAAGTCCACAGAGTCGTCCTTGTTCCTTTTCGCATCCAATTACACCAACACACGGCCACACCACCACCACGATCTTCCACTTCTTCTCTGGTTTCTCTGAAAACCGACTGCCCCGACCACCGTGTTCTTGTACGATCTCATTCCCCCAAACACTCACCAGTTCACTCTTCCACCCTTTGATCACTCCTCACTCACCAGAACACACCAACACTCACCATCGTCTCTCAATTTTCTCTCAATCTCCCTCTCTGTTTCTCCCTGGTTCAAAGAACACACACACACACACACAGAGCACAGTTGCACCCCAAATAATTGGACCGTGCACTCACTAGAACCAACCAGACCTCCTACACGTGTCACCATCTTACCCTTCCTCTCCCAATTGTCTCAATCTCAGCCCTCCATTTTCCCTCTCTGTTGCACAAATCCCAAGGTGCAAAAAGACCAAACTGTCCTTCTTTTTAAACCAAAATTACGATTTTACCCTTACCGTTTTAGACCCGTAAGTCACACATCGTAAGTCCGATGAATACGTGCCGCCTGTCATCGAACTCAGGACGATAAGATCTATCTAACGGTCCTAGTGCCAAAACCCGATCATACGAAAAGTCAACTGTTCCCCCTATTTTACCCAAATTACGGTTATGCCCTCAACCTTCCGTACATCATAACTTCCTTAACCCTAATTTCCGGGACGGGTCGTTACATATAATACAACTTATTCCACAGTAATACAAAGCATAGTAACAGTATAGGATAAGAACAAAAGTCCTACTGTGAGCTGACTAAACACGCAACGGAAAACTCTATGCCTCTACCTCTACGTTAGCCCCGACGCTTGTACCACGACCTGAAGGGTAATTAAAACCATAAAAGTGTGAGTGGACTAAAAATAAGTAAGAGTTTCAAAAACAGTTTTTATAAACAAACCAGGATTTTCCCCTCCGTTTTAAAAACATGCATGCATAACTAAGTGTCTGAAAACAACTATATAAACCGTATAATAATTGTTATGGAAACATCATCATAAAAACATGAAATACAAAATATCATCATCCAATCGAACCTGCTGGATCTATCGAGTTTTTAAACTCCCGAGTCTTTAAACTCAATTCAGACCTCAATATAATCCGAGTCTTTAAACTCCCGAGTCTTTAAACCCAACAGGCCTACGGGGGAAAATCATAATATCCGAGTCTTTAAACTCAATCCGGGTCTTTAAACCCAATCCGGGCCCGCCCCCGTCATATCATATCCGGGTCTTTAAACCCAATAACCAAATCCAGCAAATCCAATACAAACCATTTGAAAATCATTTCTAAATCCACGTCCAAACCCGAATTCGAAATCACTATTCTGAAACCATGTCGGCGTTCAGAATCGTCATTCCGAATCAAAATCCGGAAATCCCTTTTCAAGCTTTAAAACCAAATCTCGATTTCCGAAATTCGATTTTAAAATCGAAAACCTTGATTATCGAATCATGTTTCAAAACTCATTTATAATCATTGAAAACCAGTTATATATTTAAATCCCAAAACCATAACATCAGAATCATAATCAAATCGTATCTCGTAAAACATGCCGAAATACGTATAAATCAAAAAAACGCCTTGAAAAATGTGCCATTATGTAAAACAGATATAGAATAATCAATAACATAAAATCATATTTAAAAACATGGAACAATTATATAAAAATAATTATGCATGCTCGGTTAGAAAATAAAAGTCCACTCACTAGGTTCGAACGCGTCAATCGAGTTCCGTACGCTCCTCGACTGTCTTAGGAATATCCCGACCTGTCAAATATCACAATTTCGAGTTACAAACACTTCATTTAAGCTCTCACTAATTTCCCCAATTTTTTGGGATTTTTAAACGTAATTAAATTAACCCCTAAACCTTTGGACACTCAAAACTATCCCGAGACGGTGTTCGATCGACTCGAAACTTGTCCCAAAATGTTCGCTACATCGATTAGAGTGAAAACCATGTTGGACACTTCCCCAAAACATGCTCCACGCATCCTCACGCCAACCTCCAGCCAACCTGGTTCAGACCGGTCCAGTCCAATCGAGCCGACGAGGCCGGTTTTCACCCATTTTCAGTCTACTTCCAGTCTTTTGTTCCCCATTAATTTCATCCTTGAATTTATGATTGATTCCCTTAACAAAATCACGAAATAAAACGCTGAACCTTACCTTCCAAACTTCGAACCAAAACTCTGAAATTCTAGTTACTATTCCCGGCCACTAGCCGTCTCCTCAGGGCACTGGTTCGAATCCTTAGCTCAAATATAACTTCCTACAACTGTTTTCTGGCCTCCACCGTGGCCTCCGCCGTGATTATTTGGGTCCAATAAGTGATCCTCAGCCTTCTTAGCAGTCCCTCAGACCAAGTTGGATCAATTTGATCGATTGAGGTTGCACCACGACCCACGACTCCCTCTTTGTTTTCACTGATTTTCTCACTTCTCACACACACAGCCACACTTAAGTTCCTCTCAACACGATCACACAGCCTCTGGCACTCACTCAAACACAAAAGAATCACACAACGCTCACACACTCACTGGAAATGGTCGATGTTCTCTCTGTCTCTGTTTTCTCATTGTTTGATTAACAAGCCAAATTAAATTTGGGTTTAATCGTGAGAGAGAAGGCTGGAAGCCTCTAGGAAGTAGCCAGGTGTCAAACACCCTGTGGACTCGACCCAAAAATATCCAATCCAAGCCTCCCAGATGTCCTTATTCGGTTGAACACATTTCCCCAGGTGTTAAAAGACCAAACTTCCCCCGAAAGTCCAAATTACCATTTTACCCCTCACTTTCTAGACTCATAACTTAACCGTCCGACGTCCGATGATGGCGTGCCGCCTGTCGTTGTACTCAGGACGTCGAGACCTATCTAACGGTCCTCGATTTGCGTGAAAACTAATGGTAAAAAAAAAGTCAACAATTTCCCTCTTTTTAACCAAATTACGAAAATGTCATCGACCTTCCGAACACCATAACTTCTTCTCCGATTGTCCGAATCGGACGTGTCACCTGTCTACGGACTCGTGACGTCCCAAACTACGTCACGGTCATCGGCCAACGTGCGTTTGACCTGCTAATCAAAAATTCAACATTTGACCACACTATTCCCAAGGATAAAATCGTCATTTTTATACAAATCTTTTCCAAATTACATTTTTGCAATTTTTGAAGGTCCAGGTTGTTACACAGACAATGTCCCGTAACATATCACTGGATCACTCTGGAGAAGTAAGTTGTACTCCCAAATAAGTGGCCAAAACTGTAGTGAGCGACTTGGAGGATGCGCTGAGCACTTTCACCCATTGAGTACGTATGTAAGAGTCAGTAGCAACATGCAATCTCCTAGATTGTACACCTTCGCTCGGATGGAAAATTCCACCATACCTCTAGGCATTCTGACTATCATAGCAAGGAGGATGAGACTTACTCACCAACACGTTCAAGTGCCATGCTGACTGTAACCTGAGAGAGCCAACGTCATTTGACCCGATGCAGCTATCCCCATCATCAAGGCCCACTGACGCTGAAGACATCCAAAAGATGCTCGACCGACGCCTCCAAGGAATCCAGCGTGATGGCGACTTAGAAGATGACCTTTGGTGCAAGATTCAAACTTCATCAACTTCACCACTCGTCAGGGACAATGAGGATGAACCATTCCCACAATAATATGCAACTTCCAATTTTGATCAATTCAAGGGGACCTCGGACCTAGAGAAGCATATCGACTACTACCGTGGAGTCATGGTACCTCATAGGCAGAACGATGCACTTATGTGTAAAGTTTTTCAGGCCTCGCTGCAAGGCCAAGCAACAACATGGTTCAACCATCTCCCCCGGAGATCGATCGCTTCCTTCGAAGAACTGGCCCTAGCCTTTGTGAAGGAATACTCATAGTTTTGCACCGTCGAAGTCAAGGATGGCCACCTCTTCACCATCCGAAAGACGTCCAAGGAAACCGTGCGGCAGTACATCCAAAGATATTGCGAAGAAAAATTTTGTATTGTAGGTTGTAGCGATCTCATTACCGCCATTGTCAGGGCCCATCCCAATCCCCCCGGGATTAACGCGGGACACGCTTGATCTCGTCTGACACGGAGTGTCAGACAAGGAAAAATTCTGACTTTAGCCCACTCGGGGCTTCAGAGTACGCTAGGATCCGGAGGAGGAGTGTGATGTCTCGGTCTCTGCTACAGCCCGTATCCGCGATCAACATGAAGGGCATTCAAAACATTAAAAGCTGCGAGTGGACAAAACAAAGAATTTATAAAAACATTTTCATAAAAAGAAATTTATACCCTTCACTAAAAAGTATGCATGCATTCAAAAATCAGTTATCAAATCATTAGGGCCTTGGCCCAAAATCGTAAATGAAACCAATCATACTGGCCACTGCCCAAATCCATGTGGGACTCAGCCCAAAACCAATATATATCCTATAACATATAACCAATCCTGTCACGGTTTCCAAAGCTACGCGTGTGCTACCCAGGGTCTCAAATCCCAAGTCTCCCTAAGGTCCACCCAAGTCAATGTCCGTAGATCAATGACCCTCCCTAGTGGTTATAATCCATAAGCCTTCCCGAGAGTAAGGTACCCAACGGGGGCGACTCCACTCAGTTAGTGCTCCGTGACTACTCCGGGGTCCACCTAGGCCAACGACCCTCCCCGGAGGAGACAATCCATAAATATAGGATGGTATATTAAATTCCAATTCGAAAACATTCTTAAAACCTTTCAAAGGATTCATGCCCGGTCCCCATAAACTGTCATGAACCTAGAAATCCATTTAGGGTCTCTAACCCGAAATCACAAACATAAACCAACTAGGCCTCGAGCCCGAACTCATGACTCAACTGGGCATCGAGCCAGATATCTCAGGGTCAGTCATGATTCCAATCGTAGTGATTCGTGCAACCACCCGTCCAGGACCGCTCTCAATCCTGGTATGTTGCCATGAACATATCAACCGACGCGATCACCTCTAGATCATGGTGCACACATCACCGATCGATCTCCTAAACCATCAGCACTCCGTGGTTGAGCCTCCAGTGGCTACTCGACAACGGGACGTGCATCGTGACCTCTCCGGAAGGAACACATCCCCTCTCCGGAGGCAAGCATCGTATCGTCTGTCGCCGTGCACACAGCACTCGCCGCGACCACAACTCAAACTCGTAGGTCATCAATAGGGCCATATGCCGAGACAAAACCAAATGGGTCTCATGCCCGATTCCATGTTTCCAAATCCAAAACCATTTACTTAAACCAAAACCACAAACATGTATAAGCACCGTATAAAACCGAAAACCTCAAAATATGTGCAAATACGTAAACACACACAAATGCACTCATGGAATCACAAAAAATATTCATAAAAGCATATAAAACATTTATGCATGTAAAAATTTAGAAAACAAGGTCCACTCACAGACCGTCCGAGCTACCGTCTCGATACGCGTGCCAAACGCCTCTCTCGGGCCAATCGTTGTCTCCGGGGTTCCTAAACCTGTCCAAATCGTAATAGAGGGTTACTAACTACTTAAATAATCCCTCATTAAATCCCCGTAATTTTCTGGAATTTTTAACTAATTTTAAACCCGATCCTAAACCTTTGGACACCCCGAACTATATCGAAGCGATGTCCGATTGACTCGAAACTAGTCCCAAAATATTCGTTATATCGAATAGATGATTTCACATGTTGGAAGTTTCTCTAAAAGAGGCTTCATGCGCCCCCACGCTCCGCTTGAGTGCCATGCGCATAAAAGCCACGCGCGGCTACAGGGTCATCCCTGACCTTCGGCCGACTAGCTGGTCCAGTCCATTTCTGCAACCCGGTCTAGCCAAACCGGCAGATCCGGTTCAGGCTCCTACCTTCCTCAATTTTCGTTCGTTTTCTTCGAATCCAATTCCAATCTTCTTATCTCAACCCTAGCAACCTATTTGTGTGAAGAAAACTAAGAAAAATCACCTAAAATCTATTCGTCCAAAACTCCCTTCATGGTTCCATTTTTCCGATCATTCCCCCTCGACGTTCGACCGTCATCCACCATCCAAACCATTACCTAGACATCCCTACTAACCCAATAAACATTCCCCAAGCAACAGATAACAACCTAAACGACTAAATCCAAAATTCGAATTTGAAAACAAAACCTTACCTGCATGGGTCTACCTTCCCTCTGCCGTCCACGGCGGTCCTGCCACCCACTCATCATTATCGTCTCATTCTCAGCCTCCCTCTCACTCTCAGTCCCTCAGTCATCATTGTAGGGGGGTGATATGGGGTGGTGTTTGTGCGAGATCGGGTTGTTTGGGTTTGGTGGGAAAGATCGAATAGGAAAGCGAGGGATGGATATGCATGTGTCTGTTTTAGATGGGCAATGGATGGGTGACACTTGTCACTCATCCATTGGGCCTGTCTAAAATATCTGGGCCCCACTGAATGACAAAAGTCCCCCGTTTCGTAAAACGTGCAATAGTTACCTTAAACTTCCGTGAACCGTAACTTTTTTGTTGAATGTCTGATTTCGATGTGCCGCCTGTCTACGGATTCGTATCAACCCGATCAACGTAACGGTCTTTGGCCTTCGGCCATCGGACCACCCGGGTCAAAAGTCAACTTTTTGCCCTCGTTCAAGGGTAAAATCGTAATTTCGCCCTGAACTTCTGTTAATCCTCAGCTAATCCGTCATTAGTCTTAATTAATCCTTAAAATCAGGGACGAGTCATTACAGCCATGGCGTTCAAGAAAGGTATACCACTAGAGAGTCAGCTCTATGGGGACATCACCATGAGAAACGATCGGAGTCTCTCCAAGATGTTGTCATTGGAAGAACGACATGCATGCTGGGAAGATGAAAAGAACACCACGCTTGTCACAAACCACATTGAGAAAGGCAGACACTCCTGAAAGGGGTTTACATAGCTCAAAGACCACGCTAACCATGGGGACTTAATTGGGAGAGCTAACAAGCGCAAAGGGAACCAGTCATCGAATGTGTTCGCTGGTACGAAGCGAAACATGCAGTTTTTTGTGCCCGTCCTTCACATCTACAATCAAATAAAGGAAAAATCATGGTTCAAAAGACCAGCACCCATTAAGGGCGACCAGGAGAAGGCCGACAGGATGAAGTGGTGTGCCTACCACAATTGCTACAGACATGACATTAGTTCCTACCAGACCTTTGAAAGGTATCTTCAGAATATCGTGAAGGAAAGACACTGTACTGAGTACATCAAGAAGGATGCAATAGAACGTCTAAGAGACAAAGGTCCTTAAGAGTCAGTGTAAAAAATTATTTGTGTGGACACAATCATTTCCGAGTCAGAGTTGCAGGGAGCTACTAGAAAACTAAGGACAATGAAGGTCCGTGAAGCCCTAGTTGTGGTCCAAATCTTGCATGTCTCAGCTACCCAAGTAACTGATGACCTTATCATCGGTTTCTCTATGAGGGACAGAGCATGACTTAACTAGCCACATGATAATGCCCTCATCATTTCAATCCAGATTGCCCACGCACAGGTCAATCGGATTCACATAGATGAAGGAAGCGGGGCAAACATACTCAACTTTGAATCGGTATGAAAGATGGGATTAGAATCTTTCACGACGGGGAGAAAGGTTCCGCTGCAAGACTTCAATGGATCGACGGGCATGTCTATTGTCACAATTCAGCTCGATGTCCACTCCCCTCCCATTGTCTTAAAACAGAGTTTCTATGTCCTTGATGAGTACTCACCATACAATGATATACTACGAAAACCATGGAAGCACAAGATACTAGCAAGCACCTCGAACTTGTACCAAAGAATCCAGTTTCTAATTCTCGGAGGAGGAGTCGGGGAAATAAAGGGAGATCAGGCTACGGCTCGTCAATGCCTCACTGAAGGACTAAAACAAACCAAGATAACAGAGTTTTTTTCCCAGACAAACGTGGTCACTGGGGGTAGATCCTCTCTTTTGACTTCCATGTAGCAACCAACGGCTGGTCAAGATCCTAACATCCATGAAGAGTTCCCTACACCTGAATGACGGGAACCAGAAGATGATGTCTCCCTCTATGAGTAATTTCTAAATAAAATTGTGAATGATTAGACAATTTTATTTGAAGTTCATACATAAAATACTAGAATCTCAATAATAAGATATTATGTAAGAAAACCCGACCATACGAAACACTCTAAGCCTTCGCCTTAGACAATTTTATTTGAGGTTCATACATAAAATTCTAGAATCTCAATAGAAGATATTATGTAAGAAAAATGGAACATACGAAACACTCTAAGCCTTCGCCACGTGAATTATTCTTAGTCTTCGCCACGTGAAGCACTCAAAAAAGCACTATAAGCCTTCACCACTTGAAGCACTCTAAGCCTTCGCCACGCGAAGCACTCCAAGCCTTCACCACGCGAAGCACTTTAAGCTTTCACCACATGAAACACTTTAAGACTTCTCCACACCAAACACTTCAAGCCTTCGCCACGCGAAACACACCAAGCCTTCACCAGGCGAAGCACTCTAAGTCTTCTCATAAGAAGCACTCCAAGCTTTCGCCACTCGAAGCACTCTAAGATTTCACCACGCGAATCACACCAAGCCTTCGCCATGCGAAGCACTCTAAACCTTCTCATAAGAAGCACTCTAATCCTTCGTCATGTGAAGTACTTTAAGCCTTTGCCACACTAAGCACTCCCAGCCTTCGCCACGCGAAGCACTCCAAACCTTCACCACACGAAGCATTTTAAGCTTTCGCTACATGAAGTAATCTAAGCCTTCTCATAAGAAGCACTCTAAGCCTTCACCATGTGAAGCACTCTAAGCCTTCGTCATGTGAAGCACTCTAAGACTTCGTCACACGAAGCACTCTAAGCCTTCGCCACGCAAAGCACTCCAAGCCTTCACTACAAGAAGCACACTAGGCCTTCACCATGCGAAGCACTCCTAGCCTTCGCCACACAAAGCACTCCAAGCCTTTGCTACATGAAGCCTTCTAACCCTTCCCCACTTAGAAGCACTCCAATCCTTCCCCACTTGAAGCACTCCAATCCTTCCCCACTTGAAGCACTCCAAGCATTCGCCATATGAAGCACTCTAAGATTTCTTCATGTGAAGCACACCAAGCCTTCGCCACATGAAGCACTCTAAGCCTTCTCATAAGAAACACTCGAAGCTTTCGTTATGCAAAGCATTCTAAGCCTTCTCATAAGAAGCACTCCAAGCCTTCACCACGTGAAGCACTCCAAACCTACGCATAAGAAGCATCTAAGACTTCGTAACGCGAAGCAACCAGTCCTTCCCACGAGAAGCATCCAAGCCTTCGCCACGCAAAGCACTCTAAGTCATCTCATAAGAAGCATCTAAGCCTTCACCATGCAAAACTTTCTATGCCTTCTCATAAGAATCATCTAAGCTTTCGCCACACGAAGCACACTAAGCCTTCTCATAAAAAGCATCTAAGCCTTTAATCGTCAAAGAATCAACACCTTTGTGCATGAAGAATCGACACCTTTAGCCAACGAAGCAGCCAAGACTTCGCTCAACAAAGTGTTAGCACATTCGACCCATGAAGCTTAAACACCATCATCTACTGAAGCATCAACACCTTTGTCTACTGAAGTATCAAGGCCTTCGTCTACCAAAGCATCAACGCCTTCATCTACCAAAGCATCAATGCCTTCAGCTACCAAAGCATTAATGAATTTGTTCGTGAAGGAGCAACACCTTCACCTTCCAAAGCATTAATGCCTCTAGCCCGTGAAGTATCCATGCCTCTACCCGTGAAGCATCAACATTTTCCCTCCGTGAAAAAGCAATGCCTCCCTCAAACAAAGCATCAAGTCCTTTGCTAACAAAGCATTAATGTATTCGACATGTGAAGTAGCCAAGCCTTCACGCATAAATCAACGTATTCACTCACAAAGCATTAAGACTATTTCCCCTCGAAGCATCAACATCTTTGTTTGTCAAAGCAATAATGCCTTCAGCTCCCAACCTATCAACACTTGCGCCCAGTTAAGCACCAAAGCCTTCCACCGGCGGAGCACTCAAAGACTTCACCTACGAAGGACTCGAAGTGCCTCTAAAAGGGCAAAGTACAAACTTCACCTCAAAGTGCTAAGTCGTCACCTCAAGCAACTTAGAAAAGTCTACTTGACAGTTAGGTTCAATGCAGTTAACTAACAATGAGGTACATACTACTCGAGACCATTCCCAAGAATATATCACTCCTACCCAACAAATGAATTTTATGGAATTGGAAAAGCTACTGAAAATCACTTCCAAACCCCACCAAAGGGAGCAATAACCGGGTCATGACGTGACAAATCTTGGGCAAATGTCTTAGTGCGTGAGGGTCGACCACAAGTTCTAGCACACAACTTCGAGATTCATTCAAACGTACTAAGCTCAAAATTTACTTCCTTGAAGAGAGCTTGATGGCACTAAAAAGGTATGGAAGTTAGCTTTCCAACGCCACTAACGACACTCAATTCGGAGTTAAACCGATGTCAAAAGACTAAAATTAGTACACAAAGGTCATTTCTGCCAAAAATCACAAAACACTCATAAAATGGAAGGGTTCTATTAATGAAAATTAAAGAAGTTAGCAATTCACAAGTTGAATTCTCAAGAATTTACTCAACACTAAGACCTAGATACAAGCGAAAAAGAACCACGAAGCTCATCATCAAGATCGACACGACCTTAGAGTCTCTCCGTCAACCTATGAGCTTTGAATCTTAGAGGCCTTCGATCGCTCAATCGCAGAGTTCCAGTGACACATCATCAATGGGGGTAACCTCCTCAACATCGTCTGTGCTACTTGGCTCCGCGAGAGCAAGCTCACCACTGCTTGACTCTGCGATACTGAAGTAATTACAAAACTTGACTATGCAAAAACGAATCTAGTGATGCATCTCCTCAAAGAAAAACACCACAACGGTGAATAACTTTGCTAAGGAAATTTCACTGAAACTTGACTCTGTAGAAGCAACTTCAACTCCAGGACGGAACGATGGCTTGGTGACCTGTGTCTTCACGCCACTAGCCTCGGGATCAATGACCACTTTCACTAAAAAAAAAAACTTCAGGAGAATAACTCCAGCAACATCCGAAACGAAGATTGTAGCTCCAGCAACCCACTTCAACATTGCTTGACTTCATGTGAATAGCAGCAGTAGCATCACGCATGTCTTGACAACCTTTTGCAGTACGTGCCTTCACGCTACTTACCTTCAGCTTCTAGATGATGACACATCCAAGATCTCTTCCTTCAATTAGGTATTGATGTACAACATCTCAAGCTTCACAAGGGGCATAATCGATCCTTCTTATTTATGTTCCACCTTGTCCCGACCCCATTTTGAGCTCAATAGAGCCTTGAAGTTCAAGTCTCTTGAAGGTCTTCCGGTAGCCAAAAAAACTCCTTGGAAAGCTTCAGTCACTTCATGGCACCACATGAACTTCGCCCCGTGTCATGGGAAACCTTGCCTTACAGATGAAACACACCTTGCCTTGTAGCTGCAACACACATTGCCTCGCAGCTGGAACAAGCCCCTTGATAGGTTGTGACATGTCGCACTCCAAGTGATGGGACTCTTCGCTTGCCTCCTCCATTGAAAGCCTCAATGTTAGCTCCACCTGCAATTGAAGATGACATGTCCGTCAATACGCTGAGCTTTGCTATCCACCAAGCACTAGAAGTATGGTCACTGGAAAAAAAATGCCTTATGTCATCTGGCACATCACTTCTTGCTCGAATCTTGCCTTGCATTGCCTTGCGTTATGGCACACCAAGCCTTGGGATGTAGAATACCTCGACTTGCACTTGCAGCATACCTCATCTTGTAGTTGTACCATGCCTTACCTCGTAGTTGTAATGCGCCCAGCCTTGAATTCTGCTGCATCTCACCTTGCATTCTGCTGCACATCGCCTTACGTTTTGTTGTGCATCGCCTTGCGTTCTACTGCACCTTGCCTTACCTCGTAGCTATAGCACGCCTCGCCTTGTAACGAGATTGAGAGTATAAGGGTCGGGTCACGTCCGATTAGGTCAGCCTCTAATCCTTACCTTTTTGATGGCCAACTATTATATCAATCTAGCTCTATGCCTTAGTTCTTTTCTTTAAATAATTTTTTCACCTATACAAGAAAAGAAGAGAAGAAAATATATGAATTTTTTCTTAAGTTTCGATGATTTTTTTTTTTTGGATATGGGAAGTTTCAAAGATATATGCGTTGTTGAGTTGGACATTGAGATTGAGATGATATGGGTCGAGTTAGATCAGATCAACTTTTAATTCTTACCTTTGTGTGTTTGAAGTTTAATATTTTCTTCCTTTGTTAAATATTGGTTTGGTTTGACTCGATTTAGCTAGGTTTATAAGTTTTTTGATTTCTCATAGCACCCGTACAATTTGGTATATACTATGTTTAGTAAAGTCGTATATAAATATACTCAAGATGAAAAAAAAAACTTTGATTTTCCATTTTATTCTTTAAGATTCACTACTTTTCTTTATAGATAAAGTTTTGGACTATTTCTCGATTATGATGAAAAAAAATATCAATTTGCATTTTATTCTTTAAGACTCACTATTTTTCTTATACAAAAAAGAATTTGAACTATTGCAGGCTATGCTAATCTTTATGTTGAATTGTGAGTTTGTGAGCCTAAGTAGAAATATTAATAATAATTTACAGAAAAGAATATACGAAAATCCTAAATTAAAAAGAAAATTTGACAAGAAGTGTAACTTTTCAGAAGAAATAAAAGAGAAAATGAGCTGATTTCCGTATTCCGTTTTTTGCTTGATATGATTTATGTCATTTTTTTAAAAATGATAGCAAATCATAAAACTAGAAGTGGAATGCACCTAGACGGGCACTCTGCGGAATTTTGGGAGTTCAACTATCCGATAACCCTGGGCTCTACTTGGGACTCCCTACCTTGTGGGGTAGGTCAAAAATGAGGCCCTGATCTATGTGAAAGAAAGAATTTTGAGGAAAGTTCACGGTTGGTGTAAGACCCGTGTCCTCGAGGGAACGGTGAACAATCCCACATTCCTGGATGATGATGAGGCCTTTTGGGAGCTCAGTGGCTTTGGGGGGGATTGGAACCCCAAAGTTAAGCGAGTTGAGGCTGGTGCAATTCCATGATGGGTGACCCCCTGGGAAGTTGCACCGTGAGCTCCCGAAAACAAAACCTTGAGGGCGCAGGCTTGCCGTTGAGTATTGTTGTTGCCCAAAGAGGACAATATCGTGCTAGATGAGTCGGGACCTGACAAAGGAGGGTCGGGTCCTGACAGAATGGTATCAAAGCTAGACCCCAACCGGGAAGTGTGCCAGCGAGGACGCTGGGCCCTAAGGGGGGTGGATTGTAAAACCCGTGTCCTGGAGGGAACGGTGAACAATCCCACATTCCTGCGAGGGGGGAATGGTCTGGGAGAGGATGGTGGTGTGCCTTAAAGGTGTAGGCACACACCTATCTAGCATGAGGCCTTTTGGGAGCTCAGCGGCTTTGGGGGGGATTGGAACCCCAAAATTAAGCGAGTTGAGGCTGGTGCAATTCCATGATGGGTGACCCCTTGGGAAGTTGCACCGTGAGCTCCCGAAAACAAAACCTTGAGGGCGCAGGCTTGCCGTTGAGTATTGATGTGGCCCAAAGAGGACAATATCGTACTAGATGAGTCGGGACCTGACAGAGGAGGGTCGGGTCCTGACAGTTGGAAACAAAGCCTATTGTCTCAGGCTGGCAAAGAAGTGCTCATAAAAGCTGTTGGCCATGCAATCCCTACCTACCCTATGTCCGTCTTCAAATTTCCCAAGACAATGTGCGCTCAAATTGAAGCATGTCTTGCCAACTTCTAGTGTGGGCATTCTCAGGATCGCAACAAATTACATTGGGTGAGTTGGGAGGAATTGGGGCTTCCTAAGGCTGATGGGGGTATGGGGTTCAGAAATATGGAGGATTACAATGATGCACTCCTGGCCAAACAATGTTGGAGACTAATTTTTGAGCCGAATTCCTTTTGGGCTAGGATTCTGAAGAGTAGGTACTTCCCAAACGACAACTTCCTCAATGCAAAACGGGGATCTCGTGCCTCTTGGGCTTGGTCCAGTATTCTTAAGGGACGAGATGTGATCACACAGGGAGCTAGATGGCAAGTTCTTGATGGGAAAACTGTTAAATTCTGGACTGACAATTGGGTTATTGGCCTCCCTGAATCCCAACCCAGATTACAGGCTCCTGTTGGGGCAAATCTTGAGGAGGTAGTTGCTTCGTACATGGACGTTCGTTCAGGAAATTGGAATTTGAATGCTCTGGAGGGGGTACTGCCCGAGACGGAATTGAAGCTTATTTCTGAGATGGTCATGGGAGTAGATTGCTTGCAAGACAGACTCATTTGGCCAGCCTCAAAAGATGGAGTATATTCAGTGAAGTCTGGGTATTATTGGCTAAGGTCTCATGCCACGAGTCCTATGTGTTCTCGACCTTCTACCTCGTATAGCATCCCTAGTGAAATCTGGAATCTCATTTGGGACATTAAGACTATCCCCAAAATCAGAACGTTCTTATGGAAGGTCTTGAAGCGTTGTATTCCAACTCGTGCAAGCCTCTTTCGGCGACATCTGGGTACCTCTCCCCTCTGTCCAATTTGTCGGGAGGAAATGGAAACTGAGGAGCATGTTCTGCTTCAATGTAGCGAGGCTAGGAGTGTGTGGTTTGGTTGTGCCCTTAATTATTCTATTGACCCGACCCGTGTTACTACCTTCTGTGATTGGCTTGCGGGGGTATCCTCTCAAAGTTTTTTGGCTGGTTGTGATAAGAAGTGGGTACTGTCGGCAATTGCAGTAACCTGTTGGTCCATATGGAAGGAAATGTGTCGCTCAACCTTTAAGGAGTGCCACTTCCGTCCCTCCCGGGCAATTGAAGAAGGGAAGCTTTTACTGCATGGGTTCTGGGATGCTGTCACGCCCGTCTCCCCTTTGGACAGTGATGTGAACCTATCAACCATCATCCCTCACTGGGTGCCACCGGATCCCTATTTTCTAAAAATCAACATTGATGCATCTTGGGACCTCACTTCTAACTTATCTGGGCTCGGAATTGTGGTTCGGAATACTGACGGTGATTTTGTGGCTGGATGTTGTGTTGGTAGGTCCTCTGGATCGGTAATTGAGGCAGAAGCTTGTGCCCTGTTGGAGGGTGTTGACTTTGCTGTCAGCCGAGGGTATAAATTGGTGGTTTTTGAATCGGACTCTCTTGAACTGATCAAGGCAACTCGTGGATCCATTAGGTGTGGTCGGTGGAGCATTTTCCCTATCTTTGCGAGAATTAAGGATGCTGAAAGGCACTTTGATTCTGTGAGTTTTTCCTGGACTCACCGATCTTCAAATATGGCAGCTGATGCCCTAGCGAGCCGTGCTCGGCGGGCGATGCGCAGAGAAGTCTGGCTTGACCGACCTCCATCGTCCTTAGTGCATGTACTTACCAGTGATGGACTTCCCTGCCCTCCGCCACGTGACTTACCGTAGCTTGGTTGCGTGCCCCTGCTGTTGTTCTTCAGTTTCTTTTTTTACATTTGTTGTTCTGTTTTTCTGGCATTTTTCTTTCCTTCTTGTTGGTTTCAGCATTGATCCAAAAAAAAAAAAAAAGTGGAATGCACCGAGTAAAACATAGAGGGTTAAAATCAACTAAAAGGAAATAACTTTTGGATCTGCAAAAGCGAGTAAGAAAGTTTGTACGAGGAGCCGCGAGTAGGGAAGTGAATGCCGCAACAAGACGAAAGCTACTGAAGACGAGCAAGCAACGTTCGCGTCATCTTCCAAGCGACCGGACCAGACCAACGTCCTCCCTGTTTATTATTCCGTGTTCTTCCCCTCACCAATTAAATACACATTTTCTATTAATAAAATCATATCGAATAATATTCTCAACTTCTCAGAACCATTTCTCAATTTCCTCAATTTTTTCACTCCCCACTCCTCACTCTCTGTTATAGATTTGCCACTCATTTTTTTTTTCTGGGTACTTCTCTTTTTCGAAAAAGGGATTCCTGGGGAGTTAAATAATAACAATGCAAGCAGCTCAATCAGTGAGCAATGGAGCTACAGAAACTCCTCCTCCTTCTCAGGTTTATATCTGAACGCATCTATCTCTTTCTAATTTGTATGTTATCATGTTTGCATGTGCTGTTTATCTTACTTTGTCTTTGGGTATGAAATTTGGGCTTTTTTCTTGAAAGACTTGGACTTGAATTTCAATTTATAGCTCAAGAAACAAACTGGGTTTTCTGGTTAGATAGACTCCTTTTTTCGTAAATCAATTTTCACCCAAGATGATTTAATAGTTATTTGGTTTCCTGCTTAATTTCATTAGAAAAAACTGAGTAGCCATTGTTATTTTGTGTTCGGTAGTTGGGAGATTGGGATTTCAGATGAGGACTAATTATCTGATAAAACTGACAACGAAGAACGAACTTTATGGGTTTCCAGTTTCTTATTTCACTGGTTAAACTGTAATATTTATGGAACTGTTACATTCTTCTTTGCCCAACTTTATTAGTATGAGAAGATCTTGGTTTTATTATTTAATACTGTTTTCTGTTACTTTTCTTAGTATTGCAGATCTTAATTGTATTATAAAGGTATTTATATCTATTTAGGCTGAATTCTGCAATTGGCACACCCTTCCTGAAATGGGTTGTTTTTCTTTTTGCATGAAAATTTTGAGTTTGTTTGATTGATATGAAAAATCTTATGACAGCTTAGCGACCAAATGATAAGTGGTAGCTATTTTTTTTATGCAGGATTTTTCCCACAATGTTAACTCAAAGGAAGAAGCCACGGACCCACCAATGGGGAGGCGCCCAGAGATATCATCACTTCAAATACCCCCAAGGCCTGCAGCTTTTGGCAGTAGCCGTAGTGGAAAGGGTTTACTCCAGTCTCAGGGTTCCTCTAAAGGTAGCTCACAATCAGGTGGCCTCTTTCGGGGTTTAAGCTTCAAGAAAAAAGTTACTATGCCTGATGCTGAGAAAAGCTCCCTCCTTAGTTCAGAATCCAGTGCACCTCCTGAAAGCCCTATAATGGCCAATTGGTCATCAGCCTTTTCTTGGAACAGATGTACCTCTCTTCCTGCCACACCGGCATCAAATGTATCCCCTTCACTTTCTACACCTGCCTCTGCAAGGACGTATAAGGAAGTGCACAAGCCACATGTATGTAATCATGCATTCTAGAGTTTTCCTTAGAGTTTTGCCTAGTTTTTGGGATTTTGCACGAGCTTCTTTCTGCATGGAGATATAAGAATGATAATGCAACAAAGATAATACCACTTTTGTCTTCCAGACCAAAACTATGATCAATGATTTAACATGAGACATTTTGCACATATTCATTGTCCCACAAATTGAATCTGATTCTATGATATCATTTTAGATACTCAAGGTACCGCCTAGTCATTTATATGATAACTGAGGTCAAATTATCCATTAAAACCACTACATTTTCTATGAAAAAGTAAAGTAAATCTCAATATTTGTGCTTCATTTTTTCTACTCATTAACGTTTCCCTCATCTAACTGAAAAAATCTGGTTTGATTGTGGTTAATTTTGAGCAGAAAGAAACTGTACAGGCTTCAGTGTCAAGATCCCTGTCCATGCCTGGACGAAATATTGTCATTGTAAGATCGAAATCTTTTGCTAATCGTAGTGAGCACACTGAAACAGATCCTAGTGATGGTATGTAGTAAATTTATTATTTTATTTCCTTTTCATGCTGGATATCCAACTTATATATATGTAAGAATGGATGAATATCAATCTTTTAGGGTATAGAGTCAGCTAAAGTTATCCTTTAACTTCCATGACTACTCATTAGGTTTCTGCTACTTTTTGCTTATGTATTCCTCTAGTTTCTCTCTTTTTTATTGGGGTTGAGTTACATTCATTTCTGGTTAAGAAAATGGATGGGACTCACCTCGATGCTTTTTCAATCCTGTTTGGCTTGGAAGAGTGGTTCATCGATCCATGAAATTGTTCCCATTTGGAGGCATTAAAAATCAGGAAAGGAGTTGTAGGAGATAAATTCACTGTAGAATCCCCTCTAACCTTTTTTTCATTTTTTTTTTTTCGGAAAACCAGATCAAATAACTCAAGATCCAGAGGAGACCAATGATGAAGAAATTCCCGAAGAAGAAGCAGTGTGCAGGATATGTCTTGATGAATGTGACGAACAGAAAACGCTGAAAATGGAATGCTTTTGCAAAGGTGCTCTCAGACTTGTACACCAAGAGTGTGCCATTAAGTGGTTTAGCACGAAAGGAAACAAGAAATGCGACGTATGTGGAAAAGAGGTTCAGAATTTACCTGTAACATTGCTTCGGGTCCAGAGCTCTGTTCAAAGGGGGACCAGACAGGAGCACAACCAGCAGGGCTTGCGTCCAGAAACGATAAGGTGAGATAATGTTGAATTGAGATTCTTTACATTTATAACTTTGATAGAGAGACCATTCACAGATTCATGGCATCACAAAAAATGAAAATTCAAATAGATACCATTTTATGACACCATTCCAATTCAGTCATGATTGAACAGCCTTAATTTCTAGGAAAGGATTCCGTTTATGTAACATTTTCAACCATCATTTTAGCTATCTCCTCTCTGATTTATCAAAAAAGTTGATAATGTCTACTGTCGGGTTTTATTCTTGAGCCAGTAACCCTCACACTTATTTTTTTAGTTCAATATTGTCAAGCATATGAATTTGTGCTTCTTTTTTACCTTTATATCGCTAAGTAAATTATATTTTATGCAGTGCTTGGCAGGACTTTGTGGTACTGGTCTTAATTAGCACAATATGCTATTTCTTCTTCCTTGAGCAGCTACTGGTATGCTATTCTTGTACAAAACAAACTTTTAAGGACGGAATTTGTGTTCCACTAAACTAGAACTTGTAAAGACACTTGAAATAAGAATTTGTGTGGTCTAAAAACTATCTGAGAAATATAGCGTCCCAAAAAGAACATACTAGAAAGAAGGGACCAAACTGGTTCTGATTATAATTGACCATTATTAGCAGAAATAAAATAATTATTATCATCCTCCTATAATAATCTAAATCCTGTAATAAGTGGCACAAGAATGCTAATTATTATCTTTCTCGTTATGCAGATCCGTGACCTGAAAACTCAAGCGATTGTAATCGCAGCACCATTTGCATTTACATTGGGGCTCTTAGCATCCATATTTGCAATTGTTCTCGGTATAATGGAGCCTCTGAAGTTACTAGTTCTCTTCGTCTAGATAAATTTTTGACTGTCTCACTGTTTCCTTGTTTAATTTGCAGCAATCAAGGAGTATATATGGACATATGCAGCTCTTGAATTTGCACTTGTGGCCCTTACCGTCCACCTTTTTTATACTGTAGTAAGTGGTGTCTGCTGTCTAATTGTGATTTCATGAGATAGTTATATGCTTCACTTCCTGTCATAACTCCCATGATTTCTGGTTGTGTGCGCTGGTTTTATGTGGCTTTTTTATTTTCGCAACTATTTTCTCAAATCTTGATAAGCAATTGAACAGAGTGATTGTGTGACTAAATGCGTTTGATCACTTCACTCAATTTCTTTCTTCCATAATCATTTTGGGCCTTGATTCAGATGAACCTTCTTTGAATTCCGATCTTGTTAACTAAAGCTTTTTTTTTTTCTCTTTCTTTCAGCTTCATCTGACAGCAATTTACTCAGTAGTGCTAGCTTCGGTAGTGGGTTTCGGTATAGCCATGAGCCTCAACTCATTGTATATGCAGTATTTGACATGGAGACTCCAAGTTGCACAACATCAGAATTCTAGTCTTGTATAACTCAGACATCCTGGTTTCAACAACAAACTGCATTCAGACTTTCTGTGTTGAGCAATTATTACCAAGTTAATGTACATTTAGTGTGCAAGTTTTTGTATTATAGGAAGATGAAGCTTGTAGCTGAAGGATCGCATGATAGATGCTGTATCGATGTCACATGCTGATTTTTATATTGGTTACTCTTTTATTTTATTTTATCTTAAGTGAATTTTGAATTCAAGTCAGTTAGATACTGTGAACCATGTAATATATCCTTTTATTCTGCAGCATCTCTTGCTGATTTATATTGTGGTTATTCTTTCTTTTATTTTTGTGAACAGTGTTCATATTTGCTTCTTGAAGGCATTATTTTGGTGAGCTTGGCCAAGTCCATATTATAATACCAAGTTTTAGATATCATCTTGCTGCATGTGATTAAATGAGAGCTCAAAGTACATATACACTGCAGGATGCAAACCTTTACATCATTAAGCACCAACTACATCATCACCCAACAAATATGGGAGAAGTAAAAGTAAAAATTACACGTTTTAAAGTTGAACAGTTATATACAGCTTACATAATTTTACAAGGGAAATATAAGGCAAAAACGAAAACATCCCATTAAAAATAAACAAAAATTGCTGACCATCAGAGAAAGAAAACTTAAAAACAAACAGATGAATATATACCAGGTTCAACCACTGCAGGCCGATCATATTTCAAAAGAAGAGTTTGCTCCTGCGAAACCATGCCTTTTGAACCTAATACGCAACAACTGCCTTCCAAATCAAAAGAAAAATGGGTTCGTTGGGAAAAAGGTGGGAGTGCAGCCTGTAGAGCACATGTGATACAGAGTTGGGGGGTTCAGGCAGTTCAGCTGGTTAGAGCAAAGGACTGCAAATCCTCATGTCGTTGGTTTGAATCCAGATCAAAACACGCAAAAAGGTCCAAAAGACACGTAAAAAATTGAGCTCACTTATTTTTTGTCACAGGGAGGAACTTACTGCCATTTTTCCTCAGCCATATGGTAGACCGGGTTTTCTTAACTTGATCTGTAAACAGGAGATGTCTGCCACGGAATTTTGCAAGTGTATTAGGCAACAAATATAGTTAAAACCTTCATTACACAAACTTTACTTCTTGCCGCCTTAGGCACAAGGGTAGGGATGAGCAATCAAAACTGTACGATTATAAAATAATACACACTAAATAAAACCAACCTTTGAAACTCCAGCTTCTGAGTAACAATCCCATTCAATACCAGCTCTGAACTGTAAACTGCACATCCTGCAAGTTATACAGCAGGGTCACACAAAATCAATTTTCCTATTCGTATAAATAGTTAGTAGATACAAGAGATTTCTGCTAACCTTTTTCGAGTAAAGGCACACAAATTCCGTAATCTTCTTCACAAGATAAAACCAACAGGCCTTCTGGAACTTTATCAGCCTTCACAACGGATCTGCCAATTCTCTCTACAGGCTGAATGGCATTTCAAACATCATCAAAATCAACTCAACCTAAAGTCGTAAAGGCAACTAAAAGATCAAATTTAGACAGGAAAATGTATACGTGCATGTGGCTGTGTATGCAGGCGCAAAGAGAAAAGAACAGGCCCATCAGAGATTGAACTATTTTTTTTTTTTACCAAAAAAATAATAATAGGAGACTACCTGGCCTTTGACTGCTTTGACCAGTTTCGAAATAATTTCTTTACCAGGCTTTGTATTTGGGGTGATGAAGACTTTACGGTCCTGCAGAAATCACGTGATACCGAACATGTACATAAATCCTTTTTTCAAGAACAAATTTTTGAACAACGAAATTGTTTATCAAAACAAGACGAGGACCAGAAGTCGACTTAAGAGAATAAAAAAAAAGACCTAAGAGCCAATCTAAATGAACATAAACATATATCTACCTCTAAAAGTGGATGTTGGCACGCACGCGCCAACGAAGCTGGCATGCTAAAGCCAAATTCCTTCTCTCTCTTACTGTCCCTTAGTATGTGTCTTTTCTCATCAACGAAACAGCCAGCTTGTCCGCAGCTGTCGAGCCATAAATGAGTTACCACTGGTTTCCCAGAAGCAATAGCTTCTAACATATTCCTTGTACGCACAAATTGATCAGCTATAAAGTGTGTGGCATCCATCATAGATGATGCTACAGAAACTCCTAGTCGGGCCAAAATCTACAAGACAAAGATCACCGGATAAGATTATTTTAGAGTTCACATATTCATAAAAGACTAAATTAGTTCACAAAGTACCTTTTTCTGCTTCTTAATTACATCCTCATCCAAGTGGTTACTATACAATACTCGAACTTCAGTCATATCTCTCCTCTTCCTTAAATCCTTTAAAGGTGAAGTCTGTTCACTCCCATTTGCACTTAAGTCACGGATTTCCTTTAAAAGACTTCGCCTTGACAAGCTCCCCTTGCACGACTGTTCAAAATATTCATTACCCATACAAATAGGAGATGATTCATTGACAGGCACCATTTTCCTAACTGGAGTAGGACAAGCTGAACCACATGGTTTACATTTCTCTCCTGGGACTTCATCCGTCATTTTAGCAGCAGAAGAGGGATTTGCACTACCATTCTTTTTAGGTTTCTGAACTGCTTCCTCGCTAGTTATGATATCTGAAATCATTTTCCCATCCTTATCAGAAGTATTATGATGAAGGGCAGCTTCCCCAGGACCACCTTTTAAACTTTGATCTGAAAATTTTCCAGCTAAATTCTGGCTGCGTGTAGATGATCGCTTTTTTCTCGTAGACTTTATATGAGCACCAATTCTTCTAGCACCACCCTGCAACCTTCCGTGCCCAGTGACATGTTTTCCAACAATTTCTGGCTGCTTGGATGGATCATCAGATATATCAGGCCTATAAACCTGACCGGAAAGATTTCGTGGAGATCTTTTTCCTCTGGGAACTCTTAAAGCATCCAATTTAGTACCATTGCTAATAGCTCCAAACTTGAGGTCTAAATCATCATGTTGGCTTGGTTTATTTTTTCCAATTTCTCCAGATTTCTTGGGACCCAATTTTGAAAATTTTGCATTCCAAACTTCAGATGCCTGACTACCAGCAATACTAATTATTTTCTCTCCAGTTGCAACATCCTCTGCCTGATAGCTTGACTCTTCCCCACAATCACTGGATGCATTGCAAGCTTTCTTTAACTGATTTACCACCATAGGCCGTGTAGTTTGACGTGCAATGGGTGTAAAAGTACCACTTCCCTGTTGTGAATTCTTTTTTAAAGATCCTTCCGCTCTTAGGCCAATCACAAAAGAAGGCATTTTCTCCAAGTTTTTGTTCCTATTGATTTTATGGTGTTTTTCAGCATCTGACTTGGCCTTCTGTGATTTTGTGGAATGCTTAAAATAACCCTGAGGCGAAACTGAAGAGCATTTACTTGATTTGGCACCAAGCCTCATTTTCTTGGCTTGTCCCGTTTCTAGTTGAGCAACCCCTACATCAGAACAACGTCCTCTTTTTCCAGAAGAGGATTTCTTTGGACAAATTCTATTCTTTGTCTTTTCTCCTATAAATTCTTCCTCACAATTCGTTGGATTTCCATTTACGCCTTGACGTGTACCACTAGCATCACAATTGGAAATCTCGTCACCATAAACTAAGGCTTCTATTGCTTCAGCAGCCATTTGAGTATCAATACCCACATTTAGCATTTCAGGCACATTATTCCTATTAACATTAGCATCTAACTGTCCTCTAGGGGAGCCAGTGTTAAACTGTTTATCAAATTCGCTAGCAAGATTCTTTTTAAGTTCCATTTTATTTTTGTGTGCTGCCTCCTTCTCGACTTTTGAATTATGCAGCAATAACTTTGAATCAGACTGGCCTACACCCATTTTCTTGTTCCTTCCCTGTAATTGTTTCTTGTGATCCTTCTCTTCACCCCGTTTTTTCGCTTTAGACTTCTGGGGTTGGGGAAGAGATCTCCACCCATGGCTGTCACCTTCAAAGAAGTCTGCTTTTCTTCGCCGGAAAAAATCACCTCCGTCTTCATCCTCATGGTTATCATCCCAATCAAAAATTCCTATTTGTTGAACCAAGCATTTATCACTGGATTTCTTGGCTAATGTTTGTGGCCCTTTTGAACCCGAGACAAATTTTGAATTTTTCTGAGCACACTTTCCATGGTCAACTTCTTTATCTAACTCCTCAAGATTATTGTGGAGAAACCTATCCACAAAGTCAAGTGCATTAGCCTGAGATAGGTCACCTGGTTCTTGGGGGTCAATATAGCTTAACCCTGACAAATTACAAGGAAACTGAAGCAAATCTTCTCCTTCGTGACTATTCCTTTGAGGAGGAAATTCCTGGTCTTCAGCATCTGAATCCTCAGTACAAAGTTTTCTCACTGTTGAACTACCAGTCCTGCATTTATTATCATTCCTTAACCTCATTTCCACATTGCATCTCCCTAGATCTTTATCTGCAAGTTGACCTGAAGACTTACTACTTGAAAAAGAACGAAACTCACTGCTGGAGGCTGTACTAGGAGCTGCTAGACCAGAAACCCGGAAGGACGCTAAATGGACTGAGGTTACATGTGTATGCACAGATCCTGATTATAATTGAAAGAGATATAAAAATAAATAATCTTATATTGCCATAAGATTTTAATCGATTTATTTTAGAAGAGCGTTAATATTATTAGATAAAGGAATCATGAATGCCAACCTTCCGATACTCCTAAAATTACAACGGAGAAAGAAGATTCCACCAGAAATTCTGGACATAAATCCAAAAACTGTCTCCTTTATAATTTTTATTCTTATTATTTAAAAAAATCAATTCCACATATTGAAATAAGAAAGAAATAATATTTGTAAAATATTCATTATTGAAATGGGCTCTTCACTGTTTGAAGGAGTTATTTTAACACAATAAAGATCCTTGCAACAAACTTTTACCCAATTTGTGATTTGAAAAAATGCATTAACTAACCATGAAGAAGCAGGTTAGGGCATACCAGGATTCAGTTCCAGGGAGCCTTCATTCACAGGTGTTACTGTCGAAACATGGATCCCTAAAACACAAAAGCCCAGCTTACTTTGAAGAATTAGCACATAAAATTTGAATGCAGAATCTTATCTAAAAAATGAGAGCATTTCAATCCCAAACTTCATAGAAATGAACAAAACCATGCTTTGACATCCCACTCAACCAATTACAAAAAGGAAAAAAAATAAAAACTAATCTACAACCCGTCAACCATGATGTAATTTATGTTTTCCCCCCTCAAATGCATCAATGAAATTGATGCTAAAGCAAAAGAATAAGGCATTGATATGTTTTTTATCATGCATAGGTAAGCTTTAGACCACAAAAATTATGATACAATAATAATCAAATGATTAGTATTCTTAATTAGTTTAAAGAGGTCAAACCTGCATTATGCTTCTTATCGGTAGAATGATTGGCTCGCTTCATTAACTCCTCTTCCATGTTTTGACAAGTGCAGTGAATCTTCTCCTCATCAGCTAATTGACCAGCACATCTTCTTACTGATTCATCATCAATTAGATCCTCATCATCATCATCCAAAACTTGAGTTTTATCCGAATTTTCACTCTCAGTGTCACTGACAACTTCATCATCAAACTCTAATAACTGAGTCTCAGTGTTTTCAACGCAACTGATATCATCCAATACTTGAGTTTCACTAACAAAACCCATTTTTTGGGTTTCTCCACCAAAATCCATTATTTGGGTTTCAGCACCAAAATCCATTATTTGAGTTTCATCACCAAAATCCGTTATTTGGGTTTCATCGCCAAAATCCATTACTTGAGTTTCAATACCAATATCCATTACTTTGGTATCACCACCCAAATCTATTACTTGAGTTTCATCACCAAAATCCAGTACTTGAGTTTCACAAGCAAGATTTGACACTTCGACTTCTACTGCATCTTCAACTGGAACAGTGTCATCAAAAGGCACAGTATCTTGCACTAACTCAGTATCCCCAAAATCGGCCTTTTCATCTAATTTTAATAACCAAAAGGAAATTCCATTAACAACTGCCATATGCTAGAAGACAAAATTTCATATTCTATAACGAATATTAATCATGACGAACACTATCCCATAATAAATTTACCCCAATTATAATCCTAAACCAATAGACATTGGCATTCACATCCATGCGTGCACAGCCACATGTGCTCACAATGACATGCACAATTCACACTGGCACTGACACATATGCTCAAACAAGTGAAAAAACAGTACTTGTCAACAAAAAACTTACAGGCAGAAAAATACAGGAAATTTTGTTTTCAAACAATAGCTCTAAGCACCCCAAGTGCAAGTACATTAATTCATTTGAAATTTCGTTATGGGAATTTAATTCAACAAAAATTGATTCTAAACTAATATAGGGCTGAAAATTACCACAAAAGACAAAACTTCAACAAACAAAGAAAATTACCAGACGATGGAGGGCTCGAAATCTGACCGCCACTGGGCTGGGTATTGGCACAATTGACAACTGGATTCGTCTCCATTGGCTTAATTTCATCGTCACCGTCGTCATCCCAAAGAGAACCCATCACAACTCACATCGAATCGAAAACAATATCGGTATCCACTCGGAACCCTAGAACAAAGAAATGCAATTTCAAGTTTTCAACTGACAGAAAAGGAAGAAGAAGTGAAAGTGATCGCGAAGATCGAAACTAGATTAGAATTTATAGAGTTTTATAGAGAAAGTCACTCAATTGGTAAGCAGAGAGACATAGAGAGTAGGGTTTGGGAAATGGAGGGAAATTAGTGGGTTTACGCAAGGAGTAATAGAAAGGTTGGATTTTTTTTGGAGGGAAAACTAGCGAATCAGTACAACAGTGTCTGTAGGTGTAGGTATCTTTGTTTTGTCTCGGTCTGCAGAGTTCTAATTTTACCCAAATTGGAGTTAGTAACTTCCTAGGGTTTCGCTTTTGTTACCACGACACGACAAAAACAAAATCGAAAGGTCAGAAATCAAAAGATCAAGACATTGATCGAACGGTCAGAAATCAAAAGATCAAGACTTTTGATCAAAACAAATAACAGTAGATATTGTGCCAGGTCTACTTTGTACGGGGTTAAATAGAAAATCATCAATTCATCACCATAAAAAGTAAAAATTATTTTATGTTTATGGGATACTGAAGAAAATATCACCAACAAAGAAATTAGTAAATTCACAAGTAGATCTTCAATAGTTAACAAACTAGCAAGATTTGTTCAAGATTTTGAGCATGGGAGCATTTGAAAGTGCTCCAGTTAAAAGTTAATAAAGGGGAAGATAGTATTTCAAGCATGAGAGCACTTGAAAACCATATAGAGCCTGTAAACCTGTTATTGTTCAGAATCAAATCCCTAAGAAATCCCAATGAAAGCGTAAGCACTCGAGCTTAACTCGAAAATGGCGGTAAAGTCATGAATTGGGATTCTGATAGATTCAAGTTCGATTTCCTCGTTAACCTCTACATTGCACTGGAAGAAAGCATTTGGGATTGATTGGTTGCAGAGTACCTGTCTCGGCAACTGTTACCAGCAAAATCTGCCGAACTTGGAACCAGAAGAATCCATTTGAGGACTTCAATAGGAATCAATCAGGTTTGTCCACACAAGTTATTTGAAGATAAAACTAGCAAAAAAAGTATTGGTGGGCAAAACTAATAATGTTGTTCAGAGATATTAAGTACCAAGTTCAGGTTACAGAAAAAATTCAAGTTCTTTCATTGTTGGTCAACATTTGAGCAACTTCAGACCAGCACAAGTGCAGCTAGGGTTCGGGAAATTAAAAGGACCTATATAAACAAAGAAATTCAGAATATGCAACATAAAGCCAGCAGGGGGGAAGACAATGCGGGGAATGCGCACCATAAGGAAGATTTCGAACTTAGTGTGTGCATAGTAAGGCAGAAGGGTAGTCAGATTGCCAAATCAAGTCTGACTAAAGAAACGAACAGGCAATGCAGCAGGATCAAGCTCCAAGTATCCTCTCAGGCTGCCATCTTTCTCCTCCGTTAGCTGGAAAAAAGGAATCATGTGAGAAAACCTTAGTAGTTCAACCTCATGGATAGTTTCACCTGATCCTCCGTTCACTTGAGCCTTGAAAACCGAGTTGAAACCATCCACGCGCTCTAGAAAGGTGACCCCTCTTTCCAAACCATTTTCTGCGTGCACTGCCACTATGTCGTACTCGCAAGTTGCCAAGTCAGAAGACAAGATATCAGCAGTCCAATTCTTATATAATGCCCAAACCTCACCTATCCGAGGATATATTTCGAAGTCATTCTTGCTAACCGGAACTGCTCTTACCTGGTGTGAAAAGGAGTTAGTAGCATCATAGTCCTGGAGTGGACTCCTTTTAACTCGAAATCTCCCGCAACAAATGGGCATCTCTTCATCATTCCACTGTATCACATTACCTGGTAGTGCGTTGGAAGAGAGCCATGCAATATGCAATTTGGATCCCAGAGAGTCAACGCTCTTGATTTGACCATAGTATTTTGGCAAGCCATCTTCATCACTATATAATGCCCAGACTTGACCAACCTGAAACTTTTCCAGGGCTTTATCAGCATCAAAGTTGTAGAACTCAGCTTCTGGAATTTCAATGGGTTCTATCGACACTTTGGGAACATCATTATCTGCATTCACCGTACCAGGGGATGTAGAAATGCCATTAGCATGAGCACTAGCCTCTGTCTTCGGATCTCTGGAACCAGGAACTTCTTCAGCATTAAAAGGTAAAGCGGCAGGATCTAACTCAAAAGATCCTGGTGGCACTTCTACTCCTTCGTCACCAGTCAATAAAAAGGAAGGAACTCTGTGAGAGAACCTTAATAATTCACTTGGTAGAACTTGAAATGTCCCTTTCCCATCCTTTACCTTTTGAAAAACACTCACGAATCCCATCACCTTCTCCAAGAGTGCAACATGTATTCCAACACCCTCAGCATAATCTGACAAAATTTCAACATATTCATATTCCAATTTAAGATTACGATTAGTGTCAGGATCAGAGCACCAGTTGATATCCCAGTTCTTGAAAATGGACCAAGTCTCCCCCTTTCTTGGATATATCTTGTAAGTGTTTTTAATCTTCTCCCAGGTCATCGCATGAGAGAACATGAGATGATCTTCCGTGTTATCAGATTGACCAAATCTGAATTTATTACAAGAAAATGGTAAATCTGCTTCGGCCCATTTTCTTTCATTATCATCATCAGGGTCTGGCTCTAGCCAGGTTATCTTCATCTTGAACTCAGAAGGGTAAACTTTCCTGATTCTAGCATAGAATCTTGGCATTGCATCTCGAGTATCATAACAAGCCCACACCTGCCCTACTTCAAAATTTTCTTCCTTCCGGTTCTTCTCAAAGTCATTGAAATCGCTATCAGGAAAAGAATACACTGGTGTTGGTTCTTGTTTCTCATGGGAGCTTTCACCTGATGGAGAATTTTCATAAGCCTCGGACTTTGTTTCCCCAACGCTATTTGTTAAGCACGCTCCGGAACATGAATTTTCTTTGTGTTTCACCTTTTCCTCGTCTCCTTTATCGTCAGTGACAAAATCAGATTGGTTATTCATTCTAGATTCCTCCCCTTTACATGCATATTCATCTTCCTTTTCAGTGGCAAAGGATAAGCCACTTCTCTTCACCCTTTTTGATAGAGGAGTGGCCTCATCGTCGCTTAGATTTTCCTTATAAGAAATCTTCTGCTTATGCCGGGAAGATCTCCGTGGTTTCTGATCTCCATAAATTCCAGATTTCAATCCAGCCTTAAGAGTAGCATCATCAATGACCATATCTTCTTCGGAATCACTGCTGCTCTCAGAGTCGGAGCTTTCACTGGATTCTGAATGCTTTCTTTCAATTTTCTGCTTCGCCTTTTCTGACCGAACACGTGAAGAGCTACTGGCCTTTTGACCTGTCTTTTGGAAAGGATTAGCCTTGAAATTCTGAGCTCCAATATTCCCCTGAAATCTCACTTCAGGTTTGTTGACACTCCCTTTATACTGGGGGAATGCCTGCTGACTTAAGTTAGTTGGTGGTTGTGCACCCAGCATATTTATGTCATATGCAACAAAGGGCTTACTGCAGCTCTGACAACGAAGAGATCTATTAAGTATTTCTCTATAATACTGGTATTTAACTGAACAATATGGGCAGGAAGTCCAGAAAGTTGATCGAGCATCTGAATAACCTGCCGGAAAAGGCTGTTGTTGCTGTGGTTTCTGGAGATTAACACCTGAAAAGTGTCCTCTAGAGTTGTTTTGAACTCCAACATTTGAATTCCAACTAGGCTTCTGCGGGGGGCGATATGGCCCAGCTGTTTTACTCACAGAAGCCTTGCGTTTCATGTCATGCATGCTCCGTTTGTCACGATCTAAAAGCACTCTTTGAGCTTCGCCAATCAGCTTAAAAGCAGATTCTGCACCAGAGAACTTGTTTTTATCAGGATGAAGTTGGAGAGCGAACTTCCTGTACTGCTTCTTAATTGTTAACTCATTCGCTGTTTGATCAATCTGAAGGATGCCATACCAGTCCATCTCACTGCCAAACAATTTCTTCTCAGCAGAGCAGTGCACTTCACAAACCATAAGCATTTGCGATATATTATCCAGGTCTGGATAGAGTTGTTGTGCCTTCATAGCAATCTTACGGGCCCCCACAAAATCCTTGCTCTGCATCTTCCTCTCAGCAACAACCTTGGCCCTAAGGGCCTCTTCTTTATTGCAATCCATTGCTAATATGTAGAATAAAAGTTGACTCAAACTTCTTTAATACTATATGAAACAAAAGACAATAACCCTAAAAGCATGCTTCCATATTGAAACAAGCCAAAGGTTATATCCAAAGCCACCAAGAACTAATGAGAAACTCCCAACCATCAATGTCTGCAATATTCACAAGTCACATCTAGTTGAACCCTGCGAACTTTGCATCAACTTAAGAGTTGGGACCAACTAAAAGCCTGCTATCAATGGACAAAAAAGAACAGGTATAAGCAATTAATAGTGTGCGACATTTAACTCCACTTTTACATAGTAAGTTGATAATCAAATTAAGGAAAGGCTATGCCAACCACAATTTGGTACTTTAATTCCAAATCATTAAGCACCTTCCAAAGTAGTGCAACTTAATAAAGAGAAACATGAAAAACAAGAGAAAATCTGCTACCCACAGTCGCACAGCCACATTCAGAACAATAATAGAAAAGCCAAAAAACAGAAAGAAGAAAACAAAGAAATATACTATCCACCAAAATACCATGAGTTTCTTTCTCAAGAAAACCATAAAATAAGTATACACAATCAAATAAACGGACAAACATGATCACGAAAAACATAGTAAAATATCCTCCATTACGCAGCGCTAGACATAACCAATTAACCCCTCCATCGTTCAGTGTCTTACTTTCCTCTCTGGTTCCTTAGGAACCCAAATGAAACCCTTAATTTGTTAAGGTTCCCAATCCAAATATTTTCCCTCATGTTTGGAAAGTTAAATTCATTTAGAGTTCCTCTCCAAATCCTTGAAAAGTGATAAATTTCAACCACCAAAAAAAACTTGGGATAAAATTGTAAATTAACTCAATCAGAACAAAATATCTTGTGCCCCAAGCTCACAGAAAAAAGTTCCTCTAACTAGAAGGGGCGGTCCTATGCTAAATCTACCTACCCACCCTGAGGTATTTACAATTTGTGTTTTTAATTATAAAATAATGAACACTGAACCCTAAAAAATGATTCTTTGTTCCTACCGTAAACGAATTCCTTCGCAACTAAACCGAACACATTTTTTCATTTGGTTTAAGACGTGGTGTAAAGGATTCGCACACAATCTAATGGCCATCCCATTCACTTTGTAAGCCAAACACATTACGCCAACTGCTTTCAAAACGAGGCCGAAAGCCAGATGCAGCCCAGACCCTAAAAAGCGTTTAACAACACAGACAAAACTGGGAAGCAAAACCCTCGTAAAAAATAGTGAAATTGAGAGGCAAAAACCCTAATTTCACCCAAGCACATCAGGTCAACCAAAAGGAAAATTGAAAAGCATTCGAGATTACAGTAATTCATTGAAAATTTTGAATCTTAAGACAATCCCACATCCGTACGATATAACATGATGAACAAAAGAAGTGAAATTTCGTCCTTATATTACAAGTTGAGTAAAAAATGCTGAAGCAAAGTTAGGCATAAATGGGAAATAAACACTTACTCGTCTCTTTGTTTAGGTTGAGAAAGCACAAAGCTTGATGTAAGAAACAGAGCCTGGAGGGAGGGACCTCGGGTTTCCAGAAGTGAGGAAGAAGACCTATGATAGTTCGCCTTATTTCTCAAATGCCATTAGTTTGGGTTTATTTTTTAAACGCAGTCGTAATTTTATCCAAATTGAGGGAGAATTTTGTATTCGTGAAATTTATAATTACGAGGAATCCAGTTGGTGCGCCAATCAATTTTAGAGGAATGTACTACCTTCTTTTAAAAAATGAAATATAATTACAACGCTTTTTTCACCCAAAGAGAGATCACAATTCTATCCTCGTGTAAAATTACCAAAAAGGACATGAACTAATTAGGGCAAAAATCAGAGTTGGATTAGAGGCCCGGCCCGGCCCATTTAGGGTATTCCATTGGATTTCATGTCATATTAGACCATTTTTAACCATTTATGCATTATTTAGTATACCATATTATACTGACTATTTCAGTCGGATAGACTAATCTATCATCGAATAGACTGACTATTTAGTCAGGTGTTTAGTACTCGACCGGATTAAAATCCCGACTATATTATACTGAACGAATTATATTATTGTAGTTGATAAGAAATATTTATATATGAATATTAATGATGTATATTATTATTTTATTTTTATTATTTATTATTTATTTTAATTAATTATTAATATATTATGATTTCTATTTATTAACATTTTATTTTATATTATTATTATTATTTATTTTTATTATTATGATTATTATTATTATTATTATCAAGATTATTAGTCATCCGACTATTTAATACGGATAATTTGTAGAGTATTATTTTAGCGTCTTTGGACAATATAAATGCACTCAATCGTATTAATTTATACGGTGGCTAATTAATACGAGTGATGTCAAACATTGATTTTGTATTATATTATCATATCCAAATCCTTATATGGCGTACAAAACGTGGCCTTAATAACTTTAGTATACAATTGCTTATTATAAAAATACATTAGAAACAACTTTTTAAAAAAAAACTCAATAATACTAAAATGGCTCCTCCATGAAATATTTTTGAAATCTTGTGATGAACAGTGTCATGTTTAATAAGCAAGACGATGGTTCAAGAGTAACTCAATAGGTATTGAGTTTGCCTTTGGTCTTTGAGTTGGGATTTGAACCGAGTATACTAAATAATTGTGCCTATATAATTGATACGTGATACTCATTTTCCTTCAATTGGATGAAATTCTCAACAAAATTTTAATGAGGCTATATTTCACATTCTTCATTGTTTACCATATATCTCTAAAAGCGTTTCCATTCAAAATATATAATTATGTTTATGTAATTGATGCATGCTACTTTTTTCCTTCTATGTGATGAAATTCTTGATAGTTGATAGAATTTTTATAAGGCCACATTATGTGATAGCAACCTTCCCGAATTTCCCCTCGAAACCTGTGAAAAAACTACTCTTGACACACCCCGACCCAGAAATTCCTCTAGGACGCCAAGATCAAGGAGTGTTGGTCGACATCTGGATGGTGACATCCATATGTTGAAATCTAAAAAGTTAAAACGTTGTGTTTTAAGAAGTCGTGTGAAACGTAATATTCAAATTAACCATTCAAATAAGTTTCTTCAATTCAACATAATTTACTTGAATTGAATTCAACATAATTTGTTTCAATTCAACTTAATTTGCTTCAAATTAACCATCTCTACTCTACAAATCCATCCATTCAATATAATTTGTTTCAAAAATTCATTAATATTCAAATTAACCTTATATTTATATTCCCAATTTTTTTATATCAAATACTAATTTAAATATAAAACATATTATATCAGATATTCATAAATGTACCCATATGGTATCCAATTAACTTAAAAGTTGTACCATTAAACTCGAAAAAAAAATAAAAAATATTTCATGTTGGACGGACGGCGAACGGACCGCACACACTCATAACACTCAAACTACGCATTAAATTAAAAATGTAATTTAAGTATTATGCAACTAAAACCCTTTTTATGTAAATCTAGTAATGGTAAATAGGAATCGTTCTTAACCGGGGAAATTATGAAATATTAATAATATGTTAGTGAGAAAGAATAATGAATAAATAATCAAAGAATAATGAATAAAACAATAAATTAATAAATGAAATAATTAATGAATTAAACAATTAAACAATTAAACAATAAAAATTAAACAATAAAAAAATAAAAGAAATAATGAATAAAAAATAAAGAATTAAATGGGGGGTTTGAAATGATTGTAATCATACAATAAAAAAAACAAGTAAAAACAATTAAAAACTTAATTCTACTTCTACTTTAACCTTTGTACAAGTGAATTTTCTTCAAATACAATTCTTTACAAACACTATAACATTATTGTGACACCCCGGAAATTCGAGGATTTTAATATTGTAATTTAATGTGTGATTTGACGCTTTTACCCTTGTGATGGGTATGGCTAATTGTTGACTTTTTGATTTATAAATTAAATGGACTTTGACCTATGACCGTGACGTAGTTCGGGACGCCACGAGTTCATAGACAGGTGGCACGTCCAATTCGGACGAGCAGGGAAAAAGTTATGACTATCGGAAGTTCAGGGGCATTATCGTAATTTGGACTTTCGGGGGGGAAATGTTGACTTTCTTTTGGAAACTAATTTTCAGTTGACTCAAAGACCGTTAGGTAGGTCTCGACGTCCTGAGTCCGTAGACAGGCGGCACGCCGAAATCGGACTCCGTACGAGGAAGTTATGGTCAGAGACGTGAAATCGGGAGGTTCGTGTCTCGGTTTTCGTGCCAAATATTTTATTCTGGAAATCTGATTGGAGGGCACCTGGTGAGTGACAAGTGTCACTCACCCATTGGCTAGATTGGATCAGATCCACTATGGGTTTAAATACCATTAAAACCCACTTTTAATCACAGCCCTTAGATCTGAAATCTCCAGATCTAATCCTCACCCTTAATCTCATTCTGAGATTCAATCCTGGCCCTTGATTTATTTTTCTAATCTGTATTAAAATGCATGAAATCATACACCCATGTTTGCATTCTCTCAAACCGATTGCACGATTCCCTCTTGGAACCAACTCACCAGCCCTCACCACTCAGCCCCACACCTCAGGCAACCAACCACCACCTCCCTGACGCCGGCCACCACTCCACGGCCACCCTGCACGGCCGGCATTCCCTCAGACCCGAGAAGGAAACCCGAACAGCCCAAGTCACCAAACCATCCAAACCTTCACTCTGGGACTCGAACCAACGTACGGTTGGGTTCACCGTGACGACAGGACGACGATGAACTGATCTGGACGGAGTACGGCGGCGACACGGCGGCGATAGGACGGTAAAACCCGTGAGTGCCCGTTTTCCTTCCCTGCTTCAAAACGTCTGTTTTTGACGTTGACATTTTTTGCTTATTGTTAGGACACATTCAGGGGACCTTGACAACCAGTTTGAACCCAGGACCGTGACTGGAAAGTCGTCGACTCGCTGGAGAAGATAACCAGAATCGGCAGCCAACCTTCCAGTCGATTTTCAGGTAATCTCTTTGACCTAGAATCCAGTTCTAATTGCACAGAACCATTGTGGAGGTTGAGACGAGTCCATAGGAACAAATCTCACCTGAAATGGTGATCGGAATCGCGATCTGTGATCGGGTCGAGCCGTGGGTCTGCGGTGACCCGGTTCTCTGACCTGGTTACTGTAGCTGATGACGTCATCATGCTGATGTCAGCAGTGACGTCATGATGACGTCATCATGTCAGAAACTGTCAGACCAGTGACCAATGGACTGCTGACACGTGTCCTCTGACACTGTCAGTGATGACGTCATGCTGACGTCAGCAGTGACGCCATGCTGACGTCATCAGTACTGTAGCACGGTTGACCAGAGGGTTGACCAGGCGCGTGGGGGCGCGTGTGAACAGTGATTTTGGTGGGACCACCACCATTCTTTAGGTTTCGACGATCTGGATCCAATGACGGTGGTTTCGAGTCGATCGGAGATCATTAAGTTGGTCAAAATGAGGTTTATTGCATTGGGAAGCGCGTTCGGGCGGCTTTCCCGGGCCGGTTTCGGCCTAGGCTTTCATGGTTGAATGTTGGGGGTTTAAATTGACCTTTACGAATACTTTGGACTTGACAGGGATTGTACATTTGTACCAGGACGAGGGTATACGTTCGGTTTCTCGCAGGATTGTACTGTGAGTGGGCCCGTTTTCATTAAACCCTTGCATGCTTAAATGTTTTCCGATTTACTTATATGTTCACATGCTGGAATCTATAAATGGTTTTGATGATATTAATATTTCGGTTATGGCACGTTTCACGGTACTTGGGCATGAGACTCGTTTGATGAAACGTAACGATCGGTTCAGATTTTACCTATGTATACATATATGTTTGCATGTTGATATCAATAAAATGTATTTGGTACTGCACTGTATAGATCCTTCCATATTATATTGTCTCCTCCGGATGAGGTACCCCGGAGAGGTCACGGACGTCTAGAACGTCCAGCGTCTACGACGCTAAGCATCGGGGATGCTGTAACCGAACAGGGTTCGGGGATTGAACTCGGAATTGAGACCCGAGTGGCACGCGTAGCCTTGTGATTGTGACCTTATTGACGTCAGGGACGTCAGACATCAGGGATGTCGGGATTGGAGTGTATAGTGCAGTGGCTAAAATTATGGTTATGGTTTTATTACATGTCTTATGATTCATATTATATTATTTATGATTTTAAATGATGCTGCATGCATGTTTGGAAAACGGAGGGGTAAATTATATGTTTTACTTATCAAATGATTTTATAAACTTGAGTCCGGTCCACTCACCCTTAATGTTTTTGGTAACCCCTCCAGGTCGTGATACTGAAGTAGAGTAGGAACCTGAGGCTGAGGCATAGATCTACTTCTGCGTACCTGAACCCCTGTTGGGTGGTGTACCCGCAGGTTTACTATAGAGTCGTGCTCGCAACTTGTAATTTTGGATTTCATCCCTTGTCTGACAGTCGTTTAATTCGGATTTGATGTATGACTTTAACTTGGTTATTTATGCATTTGATGTTTTGAGGTTAAAATTGGTATGAATTATTGGGTGTCAGACGGGAGCAAGGCACGTCCCCTTGTGGTCCATGTGGGATCGGGGCGGGTCCTGTCAGCTTGGTATTAGAGCACTAGGTTATGGTCAGTACTAGGGTATGGTCAGCATGCTAGACTAGCGATTAGTACAAGTTACTTTTCGACTTTTAAGAATATTGTTTTCTGATCTATGCCTCTTGATAGTTGGTTATGCCTCCTAGGAGAATTCCTCATACACGAACTGACGAGGATCTGGAAAGGGAGATGGAATGCGCGAGCATTGAAAGGGCTCAACGTTTGGGAGCCACTCCTTTCTGCGGGGGATCAAACCCCGAGGATGCTCATGATTGGATCACCAAGTGGGAGAGGATCTTCTCGGTGATGCACTGCCCTCCGGGCGAACGGGTAACTTTGGCAGCCTTCTTACTGGAGGGAGGAGCCTACCAGTGGTGGCACAGACTCGAAATGTCTTGGTGGTCTGTCCATACCACTACGTGGGAAGCTTTCCATTCCAGATTTCTGGACCAGTACTACCCGCGATCCTTTCGCGCGGCGCGGGAGGCTGAATTCCTGCGGTTGGAGCAGGGTGACATGTCCGTTGCGGACTACGAGCAAACTTTCGGAAAACTATCCCGGTTCGCTGCATCATTCGTGAGCACGGAGGAGGACAAATGCCAAAGGTTTGAGCTTGGACTCCGAGGGGAGATCCGGGCAAGTGTGACTGCTGCTACTCATGCTTCACTAAGAGATTTGGTCGACGCTGCGGTGCGTGTCGAGGCCAGTCTGGCGGCACACCAGACACGACAACCTTCAGGCGAGGGGCGACGTCAGGATCGCCCACATCGTGGGCCATCGGGCCATAAGAACAACAGGGGAGGGGGCTACAGGGGAGCACCCTCATCTTTCAAGGGTCGTGGCTGGTCAGATCGACGCGGAGGCTCTCAGGGCAGAGGATCTGGATACAACTCTGGGCAACGCTCATCTTGGAGCGGTGCTTCTGGTGGGCATTCGGACAGGCCAAGGCCAGTAACTTGTTTTGCTTGCGGAGAGGAAGGCCACTATGCCTGTGATTGCCCACAGTTGTCCAAGAACAACGACGCTGGGGGCTCTAGTGTGGTGCAGAGCACGGCTTCCCACACTAATGGAGGTCGCGGTCAGGGAGGTGACCGTGGTGCTGGGCGTGGCGCGCGCGGGCGCGGACGGAATGGAGGGTCGAGGGCCCAAGTGTTTGCAATGACCCAGCAGCAGGCGAGGACTGCCCCAGGCGTGGTTACAGGAACACTTCATATCTTAAACCTTCTTGTACGTGTTTTGATTGATGCGGGGGCTACACATTCTTTTATTTCGAAGAGTTGTGCTGGTATGCTTGATTGTGTGGTATCAGCTTTAGATTGCGAAATGGGTGTTGGCACCCCGATGGGCATCGTGTACCTTGTGAATCAGGTGATTCGGAGGTGCCCGGTAAGAATTGAGGATGTGGATTTACCAGCAGACTTAATTATTCTGGATATCCACGACTTCGATATAATCCTAGGGATGGATTGGCTATCGGAGCACGGATCGCTCATCGATTGCTGTAGCAAGCAAGTGATTCTGCGAAGCCCGAGTTTGCCGGAGGTTATCTTTCAGGGGGAACGTGATGGTTCGCCTCCTGAAGTGATTTCGTCACTTACTGCTACCAAACTTCTACGGAAGGGATACCAGGCTTATCTGGCGCATGTAGTGTCGGAACGGATTGATACTCCGGGTATCGACGAAATACCGGTGGTATGCGAGTTTCCGGATGTATTCCCGGAAGACTTACCTGGATTACCGCCATCGCGGGAGATTGAGTTTACTATTGAACTACTCCAGGGTACCCGACCTATATCCCAGGCACCATACCGGATGGCGCCGGCCGAGTTACGAGAACTCAAGACTCAATTGCAGGAGTTGGTGGATTTGGGATATGTCCGACCGAGTACTTCACCGTGGGGAGCACCGGTGTTGTTCGTAAAGAAGAAGGAGGGAAGTCTCCGTTTATGTATTGACTATCGACAACTCAACAAGGTGACCCTGAGGAACCAGTATCCTCTACCCAGGATCGATGACCTTTTTGACCAGTTGTGGGGAGCTCAGTGCTTCTCGAAAATTGATTTGCGGTCTGGGTATCACCAATTGAGGATTTCGGAGGAGGATATTCCGAAAACTGCTTTTCGAACCCGTTACGGACACTACGAGTTCCTTGTTATGCCATTTGGATTGACGAATGCTCCAGCAGCATTCATGGATTTGATGAACCGGGTCTTCCGACCCTACCTGGATAAGTTCGTGATTGTGTTCATCGATGATATTTTGGTGTACTCGAGGAGTGCCCGTGCACATGAGGAACATCTACGGCTGGTCTTGGAGAGGCTGAGACAAGAACAATTGTACGCCAAGCTGAGCAAGTGTCAGTTTTGGCTGAGCAGTATTGGTTTTCTGGGACACGTGATATCGACGGATGGGATTTGCATGGATCCCCAGAAAACAGAAGCGGTGACCAACTGGGCTAGACCGACAACGGTGACCGAGGTGCGGAGTTTCGTCGGATTAGCAGGTTACTACCGGAGATTCGTGGAGGGTTTCTCCAAAATTGCTGCACCATTGACTCGTTTGACTCGGAAGGGAGTGAAGTTCATCTGGGACGAGCAGTGCGATCGGAGCTTTCAAGAGTTGAAAGATCGATTGACCACTGCACCTGTCCTTGCATTACCGGATGACACTGGAGAGTTTGTGGTCTTCAGTGATGCATCGCTGCAAGGTCTGGGCTGCGTGTTGATGCAAACTGGCAAGGTTATCGCCTATGCATCCCGACAGCTGAAGACCCACGAGTTGAACTACCCTACCCATGATTTGGAGTTGGCAGCGGTGGTTCATGCCCTGAAAATCTGGAGACATTATCTATTCGGCGCAACGTGTCGGATATACACCGACCACTAGAGTCTTAAATACTTATTCACTCAGAAGGAGCTTAACATGAGACAACGGAGATGGTTGGAGCTGCTGAAGGACTATGACTGTACGATCGAGTACCATCCGGGTAAGGCCAATGTGGTGGCTGATGCACTCAGCAGGAAGTCAGCAGGATCCGTTGCACACCTAGGGATGGTGTATCTTCCTTTGCTAGTGGAACTCCGGAAGGCTGGAGTTATTTTGGGTACGGATGCGCATGGAGCTTTGTTGGCCAGCTTCCATGTACGACCAGTACTGATTGATCGGATCATCGAAGCACAACTTCAGGATCCGATACTCTGTGTTTACAGAATTGAGGTCGATGCGGATGGGAGACAGGATTTTACCATCCGGGACGATGGGGCACTTGTGAAATTGGGCCGTTTGTGTGTACCTGCAGTGGTAGAGTTACGGGCCAAGATTCTTGAGGAGGCCCATAGTTCGGCCTATGCTATGCATCCGGGAGGTACAAAGATGTACCGTACCCTCCGGAACCGTTATTGGTGGCCAGGAATGAAGAAGGATATTGCTGAATTCGTGAGCAGATGTTTAACCTGTCAGCAGGTTAAGGCGGAACGGCAGAGACCGTATGGGGCTATGCAGCCACTTCCGATTCCCGAGTGGAAGTGGGATCACATCACCATGGACTTTGTCTTTAAGTTACCGAGGACTCAGAGTGGAGTGGACGGAGTATGGGTGATCGTGGATCGGTTAACCAAATCAGCCCATTTTCTGCCAGTTCAGGAGACTTATAAACCTAACCGACTGGCTCAGTTGTTTGTGAAGGAAATCATACGATTGCATGGTACGCCGGAATCGATCGTGTCCGATCGTGATCCGCGTTTCACTTCCAGGTTCTGGCGGAGTTTACAAGATACTCTGGGAACAACCTTACGTTTCAGTACTGCTTTCCATCCTCAGACCGATGGACAGTCTGAAAGAACCATTCAGACCCTGGAGGACATGATGAGGTCATGTGTACTACAGTTTCAGGACTCTTGGGATACTCATTTGCCATTGATGGAATTCGCCTACAACAACAGCTATCAGGCAAGCATCGGGATGGCACCCTATGATGTAACAACCCGTACCTACGGGAAGGGTAAAAATGTAATTTCTGTGAAGTTTTGTAAAAAGGACGATTTTGCCCCTGTGAATAGTAAATGAAAAGTTGACTTTTTGTACGATTGATTGGATGAGTGTTAGCCCTTGACCGTGACGTAGGTTAGGACGTCACGAGTCCGTGGACAGGCGGCAGGTTCGATTCGGACAACCGGAGGAAAAGTTATGATGTACGGAAGGTTGGGGACGTTACCGTAATTTTGAGTGAAAAGGGAAAATGTTGACTTTTTGGAGGATGTGTGATTTTCACGTAGACCGAGGACCGTTGGATAGGTCTCGACGTCCTGAATTCAACGACAGGCGGCACGCTGTCATCGGACGTCGGACGGAAAAGATACGGGTCTGGAAAGTCTGAGGGCAAGATGGTAATTTTGTGCAGAAGGGCATTTTGGTCATTTTTCCTCAGCCCAATCAGATAAGGGCAAGTGGCAGATATTTGGGGCTGGCCTATGGATGTTGGACACGTGGGAGTGGCTGGATGGTTCCAGGCCATTCTCAAGTGTGCACGGCCACACCTTGTACAAAAATCAAACCGTGTTGGGTTTGAAACACAGAAAACAGAGAGAAGGTTGAGTGAGGCGGTGATCGATCTAGAGGCTAAGGAGAGTGAGGAGTGACTGGTGAGAGTGACAGAGAGATGTGGGTGAGGTGCTGATCGTGTTTTGGGATTGGAATCGTGCACGGCGGCACGGTGGTGGTGCGGCGAACGTGTGAGGAAAACAGAGGAGATCGTGGACGGTGGAGGCTGTTGTGCCGTGTGGTGAGGCAAACCGAGGCGGTAGGAGACTCAGGAGGTTGAGGGGAGTCCCACGAGCACGGTGGTGGGTGACGGTTTTCACGGCGGCGCCGGAATCGAAAGGTAAGCCCGTTTACTCTGTTTTTCGTGGCTTTTTCAATTGCAAAGTTGTGATGATGGGCTTAGAGTCGAGGGATTAGGAAGTCAGGGTGTTGTTCAGGGAGGTCTTAGGCGTCGTCTGTGGTGGTTGCCGTGACGGGAGGTTCACGGTGGCTGGTGGTTCGACGGTGAGTATCCAATACTCTGTTTTGGCCGTGATTTCAAACTTGAAGTCGTGGACTTCGGGGATGAATCGACGGATTCTGTGAGTTGGGTAGGACTCAGTAAGGTCCTAGGGTGGTGCTGGTATCACCACCGTGAAGGGGAAAGCTGTGGACGGCCGGGAAGGAAAACAGAGCTCACGGCAAGGTTTTTCGAGGTTGAAGACGAAGGGTTCTAGGCCGTGATTGCTGGATTTTAGGATTGGGTTTGATTGCAGGGAACTGGACGAAGCTAGTGGGATTGAAATGGAGAAGAATGGTGGGTGAACGGCGGAGAACCGGTCACGCCGGTTCAACTGTGTTGAACCGGGTGACTCGAGGTTGAAGGTGACTGTAGCAGGCGCGTGAGGCCCACGCGCAGCCACTTTGGGCGGCGCGTGGGGGCGCGTGGGAAGGAATCCGGTTAAACGTCCAACATGAGTTTAGTCCTAAATGTCTTAAGGAGTCCAATGGTATAGTTTTCGGGTTAATCGGACGGTGTTACGGAATGGTTCGGGAATCCGTACGGTTTAGGGTTTATGATTAAAATATTATTAAATTCCCGAAAAATTGGGGAAAATAGGGAAGGTATCCTTGATGTTATTGTGACCCTATTTGGTATCTATTGACAGGACGGGAGACACCGGAGACGGTTGAGGAGCGCACGGAGCGCGAGTGACGTGTCGTAAACTGTGAGTGGACTTTTTTCTTATTTCCGAGCATGCCAACTGTTTTAATTACTGTTTTATGATTCTATGTGTGTTTTTATGATGGTTATACGTGATTGAGATGTTTGCACGTTTTTCGAGATATTTTCGGGGTTTTACACGTTTTTCGAGAAAAAGCCGGTTTTCAGATTTTGATGCTATATTTGAGAAATTCACCCTATAACTGTTTTCTGATGATGGTAAATGGGTTATGAAACATGGTTAGGGATTTCCTATGGTTTTTAGTATGGAAATGGATTTTCCGGATTTGGGTTCGGAATGTCGGTTCTGAACGCCGGAAGGGCTTCAAACCGGGGATTTCGAATTCGGATCTGGTGATGGATTTGGAATTGGTTTTACACTGGATATGGATTGGATTTGCTGGATCTGGATATGGGTTTAAAGACCCGGATTGATATTGATGGGGGACGGGCCCGGATTGAGTTTAAAGACTCGGGAGTTTAAAGACTCGGATATTATGATATTACCCCCATAGGCCTATTGAGTTTAAAGACTCGGGAGTTTAAAGACTCGGATTTATATGTGAGGCCTGGTTGAGTTTAAAGACTCGGATAGGTCCAGCAGGTTTGATCGGGTTATACTTTGGGTTCTTATGATGTTTTAAGTGTATCTGTTTCTTATGGTAATTATAGTGTCTCTGTTTCTTATGATGTTTTTCATATTATGATTTTTCTAATACTCCATTGGCATGCCTGGTTTTTAACCGGAGGGAATAAAGGATTTTATTTCCTTACGTTGATTGTTGGTAAAACGGTTTTAAAACTTTCATTCTTTTTGGTCCACTCACACCTTTTGTTTTTAATTTTCCCTCCAGGTCGTGGTGATAGCGCCGGGGTGAACGTTGAGGCAGAGATCGAGGCATAGGGCTTCCGACGTTCTTCCGTTGCGGACTTAGACTTGTAGGACTTTTGGTGCCCATTTTGTAGAACTATGCTCTGACTTACTGTTGTATATATTTACTTCTTCGTCTGATGGTTATGCTTATAGTTGTCTTAAGTTTATTTTGGTTTTGTAAGTGTGATTGTCAGACGGGAGCAGGGTTCATCCCGAGTATCGAGGTGATATTTGGGACGGGTCCTGACATATGAGGCACTGTATGGTCGACAGTGCAGGACACCTATCTGTTGGACGGAGATAGGAGAGCGAGCGGCGGTAGGGCCGGAATTGATGGACTTAACCATGGAAACTGTTCGTGTTATCAAGGAGAGATTGAAGGCGGCACAGGATCGCCAGAAGAGTTATGCCGATCGACGGATTCGAGACTTGGAATTTGAAGTGAGAGATTTAGTCTTCCTGAAGTTATCTCCGTGGAAGGGGATTATCCGATTCGGTTGACGAGGGAAACTGAGTCCGCGTTTTATCGGACCATATGAGATCGTGGAGAGAATCGGCAGAGTTGCTTACAGATTGGCACTACCTCCAGAACTATCTAGAGTTCACGATGTTTTCCACATATCGATGCTACGGAAGTACGTACATGATGCTTCTCATGTACTTGGGGAACAACCTGTCGAACTACGGGCTTTGATGAACAACCAGTACAGATCTTGGATCGGAAGGACAAGGTACTACGTCAGAAGACGATCCCTCTCGTGAAGATTCTCTGGAGAAACCAGAATGTGGAAGAAGCCACTTGGGAGCCTGAGGCTCAGATGCGAGAACAATTTCCTTATTTGTTTCTTTGAAATTTCGGGACGAAATTTCTTAAGGGGGGAAGGTTGTCACACCCCGGAAATTCGAGGATTTTAATATTGTAATTTAATGTGTGATTTGACGCTTTTACCCTTGTGATGGGTATGGCCAATTGTTGACTTTTTGATTTATAAATTAAATGGACTTTGACCTATGACCGTTACGTAGTTCGGGACGCCACGAGTTCATAGACAGGTGGCACGTCCAATTCGGACGAGCAGGGAAAAAGTTATGACTATCAGAAGTTCAGGGGCATTATCGTAATTTGGACTTCCGGGGGGGAAAATGTTGACTTTTCTTTTGGAAACTAATTTTCAGTTGACTCAAGGACCGTTAGGTAGGTCTCGATGTCCTGAGTCCGTAGACCGGCGGCACGCCGAAATCGGACTCCGTACGAGGAAGTTATGGTCAGAGACGTGAAATCGGGAGGTTCGTGTCTCGGTTTTCGTGCCAAATATTTTATTCTGGAAATCTGATTGGAGGACACCTGGTGAGTGACAAGTGTCACTCACCCATTGGCTAGATTGGATCAGATCCACTATGGGTTTAAATACCATTAAAACCCACTTTTAATCACAGCCCTTAGATCCGAAATCTCCAGATCTAATCCTCACCCTTAATCTCATTCTGAGATTCAATCCTGGCCCTTGATTTATTTTTCTAATCTGTATTAAAATGCATGAAACCATACACCCATGTTTGCATTCTCTCAAACCGATTGTACGATTCCCTCTTGGAACCAACTCACCAGCCCTCACCACTCAGCCCCACACCTCAGGCAACCAACCACCACCTCCCTGACGCCGGCCACCACTCCACGGCCACCCTGCACGGCCGGCATTCCCTCAGACCCGGGAAGGAAACCCGAACAGCCCAAGTCACCAAACCATCCAAACCTTCACTCTGGGACTCGAACCAACGTACGGTTGGGTTCACCGTGACGATAGGACGACGAGGAACTGATCTGGACGGAGTACGGCGGCGACACGGCGGCGATAGGACGATAAACCCGTGAGTGCCTGTTTTCCTTCCCTGCTTCAAAACGTCTGTTTTTGACGTTGACATTGTTTGCTTATTGTTAGGACACATTCAGGGGACCTTGACGACCAGTTTGAACCCAGGACCGTGACTGGAAAGTCGTCGACTCGCCGGAGAAGATAACCAGAACCGGCAGCCAACCTTCCAGTCGATTTTCAGGTAATCTCTTCGACCTAGAATCCAGTTCTAATTGCACAGAACCATTGTGGAGGTTGAGACGAGTCCATAGGAACAAATCTCACCTGAAATGGTGATTGGAATCGCGATCTGTGATCGGGTCGAGCCGTGGGTCTGCGGTGACCCGATTCTCTGACCCGGTTACTGTAGCTGATGACATCATCATGCTGACGTCATCAGTGACGTCATGATGACGTCATCATGTCAGAAACTGTCAGACCAGTGACCAATGGACTGCTGACACGTGTCCTCTGACACTGTCAGTGATGTCGTCATGCTGACGTCAGCAGTGACGTCATGCTGACGTCATCAGTACTGTAGCACGGTTGACTAGAGGGTTGACCAGGCGCGTGGGGGCGCGTGTGAAAAGTGATTTTGGTGGGACCACCACCATTCTTTAGGTTTCGACGATCCGGATCCAATGGCGGTGGTTTCGGGTCGATCGGAGATCATTAAGTTGGTCAAAATGAGGTTTATTGCATTGGGAAGCGCGTTCGGGCGGCTTTCCCGGGCCGGTTTCGGCCTAGGCTTTCATGGTTGAATGTTGGGGGTTTAAATTGACCTTTACGAATACTTTGGACTTGACAGGGATTGTACATTTGTACCAGGACGAGGGTATACGTTCGGTTTCTCGCAGGATTGTACTGTGAGTGGGCCCGTTTTCATTAAACCCTTGCATGCTTAAATGTTTTCCGATTTACTTATATGTTCACATGCTGGAATCTATAAATGGTTTTGATGATATTAATATTTCGGTTATGGCACGTTTCACGGTACTTGGGCATGAGACCCGTTTGATGAAACGTAACGATCGGTTCAGATTTTACCTATGTATACATATATGTTTGCATGTGGATATCAATAAAATGTATTTGGTACTGCACTGTATAGATCCTTCCATATTATATTGTCTCCTCCGGATGAGGTACCCCGGAGAGGTCACGGACGTCTAGAACGTCCAGCGTCTACGACGCTAAGCATCGGGGATGCTGTAACCGAACAGGGTTCGGGGATTGAACTCGGAATTGAGACCCGAATGGCACGCGTAGCCTTGTGATTGTGACCTTATTGACGTCAGGGACGTCAGACATCAGGGATGTCGGGATTGGAGTGTATAGTGCAGTGGCTAAAATTATGGTTATGGTTTTATTACATGCCTTATGATTCATATTATATTATTTATGATTTTAAATGATGCTGCATGCATGTTTGGAAAACGGAGGGGTAAATTATATGTTTTACTTATCAAATGATTTTATAAACTTGAGTTTGGTCCACTCACCCTTAATGTTTTTGGTAACCCCTCCAGGTCGTGATACTGAAGTAGAGGAGGAACCTGAGGCTGAGGCATAGATCTACTTCTGCGTACCTGAACCCCTGTTGGGTGGTGTACCCGCAGGTTTACTATAGAGTCGTGCTCGCAACTTGTAATTTTGGATTTCATCCCTTGTCTGACATTCGTTTAATTCGGATTTGATGTATGACTTTAACTTGGTTATTTATGCATTTGATGTTTTGAGGTTAAAATTGGTATGAATTATTGGGTGTCAGACGGGAGCAGGGCACGTCCCCTTGTGGTCCCTGTGGGATCGGGGCGGGTCCTGTCAATTATGCTCATATTGAACCAATCACGAAATCATACTTTCATCATCTCAATTACATGCATTCATTTTTTATATTATAAATGCACCGAACAGCGGATTATTACTTACAATATGATACACCTTAAGTTTGTGATTTAATGCGTTAAACCGCGGTCAAACATTAAATCTCTTCAATTCTATTCTAAATGCCCCGGACAGCGGATCAACATTTAGCGTTGAATTGAAATTTAAGCACTAAAACATATAAAGTAAAATAAATTCAAAAAGTAAAATACATGTAGATTGCATTCTTACTTATAAATATTACAAAGAAAATATCAACACATATATTGAATTATAAGTAAAACCAACAACAATAACAAGAATTCAAGTAGAAAAATATGGTTTTTCACAAGAATCACCGAACAGCGGCATGAAACTTATGAAGATGGAAGAAGAGATATGCGGAATTCGGTCTTAAAAACTCTTGAATTACCTTAGAATTACTCAGTCTATGTATTTGTTAAGGAAAGCATAAAATTGTGTTTAAGAGCCCTCAAAGAAAAATCACAAGAACAAAGTAAAGAAGAAATGAAATTAAGAAATAAAATATAAAGACATAAATTAAAAACAAGAATTAAAAGAAAGCTAATTAATAAGAAAATCTACAAGAAGTTATAAATGGTCCCAAAAATAAAAAACAAAATAGAAAGAAGATGAACTAAAAGAATAGAGAAAAAGAACTACTAAATGAAACTGACATGAACAAAATGGGGACACCTAACAAATGAAATAGCCTCCCTATTTATAGAGGGAGTACCAAAATTCAAATAAAAAAATATAAAAATGAAATAATGAACAATGATGATTAATGATGAAATTGGAGATGGTTTGGGTTGAAAATGGCTGAATTGAGCAGGAAAAACTGCAAAAGGTGGAGCAGTTGAATCAGCAGCAAGTTGCTCAGCTGCAGTGATGGGACTTGGCTAGAGCAGGTGGAGAACAGATCATCATTTCGGTGGCAGGTGGCTAGGCTTGTAGGGGTCAGTCGACGGGTAAAAGCTGACACAGAGAGGCTGGACAGCGTGGGATGCGCTGGGGCATACAGGCAGGATTCGGCGCACGTGCGCCAAAGGACGAAGGGACGCTTCGGGAGGCGTGGACTGAAGCAATTCGCTGGGCTAATTGAATTGGGCTCGCGGGCTGGATACCTGGGCCATATGCGGGCTTAGGGCGTTGTGCTGCTGCTGGGGCTTGGGTTTCATTCAAAATGGACTTGGGCTTGTGGATGTTGGGCCTGGGCTAATGGATTTTCAATTAATTTATATAATTCAACCGAATTTCGTCCATAATTTCTTCTTTATAATTCCGCTCGGGACGATTTTTTTCACCAAAACGCTCCAAATTCCAAACTTTATTTATTTCTGCAAAAATCCCACAAAATATATTATTTTCTCCAATTATTTATTATTTTAATATTAAAATTCAAGAATAAAGGGTATAAAATAATATAAAATTATGTTTAATTGAAGACGTATCAAATACCCTCACACTTAAACTTTGCTAGTCCTTAGCAAATACTAAAATTAAACTAAGAATTCAAAACAAGTAAGCCCTTAACCATTTGTCTCAATATTTCATTATTATGATCATGACATCAAAGATTTTCATGTAAAACATTTAAGCATATGGAATTCAAGAGTTACTACTTGGTAACAAAATGTTTCAACAAGTAAGATAATGAGTAAATATGGTGAAATGGATCTCAACATGAATAAAACAAGTATGAATCAACTCACAAGGATATGCACTCATAAACTCACTCAATTTGTAAGAGTTTGTGTTTGCACTCAAAGTATGTGAGAAAGATACTCACATAATAGAAATAAAGTACTTTTGAAAAAACTCAAACAAACACCTCAAGATAAAAATAAAATATACTTGCACAAATAAACCAAAATCATAAGTTTACTCAAGTGATTGACTCGACTAATCAAAATTTACCATCTTAAGGATCATAAGGTCTTTATGAAGGTTGTAATGGGGCTAAGTTTAAAGGCAAGGAAAATATAGGATAACCGGTGCTCAAATTTGTTCTAAGACTCAATAGACTCCCAAAACGTATCATAACTTCCCAACCTTAGTGCAATGATATCAGTAATCCATCTCTTTGAACATAGGCCTAATTTCATCATGTTGGGCATCGAATTCATTATTTGTGTCAGATTTACAATTGTAAAGGATTTAACTCAAACATTACATAATCAAACCTTATTACCTTGATAGAAACTCGTTTTTTTTTCTTTTTTTTTTCATATATCAAGGTACTAACATGTGACAATAATACAACAAAATTTGAGTAAGTAAATCCATAATAATACACATAAAAGGCTTCAAAACATCATCATTTTTATCTTCACATCATCTTCATGTCTTCAACCGAGTCCTTGCAACAAGGGTAAAGGATGTCTATACTAGACTCAAGTGTTTTTAGATAATCATGTTGATGAAAAAAAGGCTTAATGTGGGCTTAAAGGGGTTAAAACTAGGGGGTTGCAACTTGTACACACAAAATAGGGAACATGGATGTTGAATTTGTGGTGTTTACCCTAATGTCTTAATCATGTCCAAAATTAGAGAGTTTATTGACTTAAAAGCTTTGAAAATCACATAGAATAAGTTCTAGTACTCTAAAGTTCATTAAAAGCTATGGCAAGCAGTTATGAGGCATATGTATATCAATTTGAACAAAGAACTTATGAATCACTGATTAAAGATGTATATAAAGTTATAAAGCTCGCATAAGGTTCAAATGATTCATACTTATCTTAACATACTCGTTTATATACCAATTTACATGCATTATCTATAAGTTATAACACTTAATCACAAAGTATTAACAAACAAATTCAAGTTGTAGTGATCATCTTTATAGCCATAACATATTCATTTTCGTTCATTTATATCATGGACAAGTTAAAGGACAACTTAAGACTCGTAAAAAGACAAAGTTAAAATAAAAAGACTCAAGAAAGCAATAAAAAAAATTAATTTTTTTTTATAATTTTTTTTTGAATAATTTTTTAAAAAAAAACAATTTTATCGGACAATTAAAATTGTAAACCATTCCCCCACACTTAAATTCTACATTGTTCTCAATGTAGGAAAATAAGACGTAATTGAACATAGAATCGAAGTAAGGAAGATGATTTACGAAAATAAAGTAAGAAAAACAATGAATAAACAAAATAAAGGAGAGTGAAGGGTAGAAAGATAGCAAATCTGCGTTCATAACTCCTTCACATCCCGGGAACACATTCAGTTGCCTCCCAACAAGCGTTTGAAGTTTAACGTTCATCCATCCTAAACAGAAATGCAAGTTAGTTAGTCAGAGATGTACGTTTGTCAAGAATGCAAGTTAGATATGCAAATTTAAGTTAGGGATGCAATTTGAGTTAAAGATGCAAGTTAGATTAAAGATGAATGCAAGTTAAACTAAAAATGCAAGTTAAGTTGAACTAGTTAAATGAATTTTTTTTAAATTATTATTTTATTTTTTATTTTTAAAGTGACGAAAAAAAAAACAAACTTAAACAAATACATACACAAATAAAATACATAAATAAAATAAATGTAAACAAGTAATATACAAATTATGAACTAGTTAAATATGAACAAGTATAAACAAATAAGTATGAACAAATATGTACAAATATGAACAAGTATAAAAAAATTAAAATTAAAATATGAACAAGTATGAATGAACAATATGAAATATAAAAATTATGAACAATTTATGAACAAGTATGAATAAGTAAGAACAATTATAAACAAGTATGAATAAAGTATGAACAAGTATAATAAGAGTTTGAATTTACATAAACAAGTATAAAAATAAAAATTATGAACAAGCATTCAAATCAAAATTATGAACAATATGAAGAATAACAAGTAACATATGTACAAAATTTATTCACAAGTATGAATTAACATTAACATGAAGCTAAGACTAAAAAAAGTTGGAAAGTAAATTTTTTTTTTCGAAATTTATTTTTTTGAGGTAATGAAAACGTTTTCTATATTAAAAAAACAAATTTTTTTTCTTTTTTCCCGAATTAAAAAAAATAAATGAAGAAAAGGAAAAATAATAATTTTTTTTAGGAATTTTGTGTTTTTTTTTTAAATTACAAAAACAAATCAAAATAAATAAAAGTAAAAATAAGGAAAAGTGAACATGTTCAATATGAATTTATGAACAAGTAAAACTAATGAACATTATGTACAAGTATGAACAAGAATAATATGACAAGTATAAGTATAAGTATAAAATGAACAAGTAAAATAAAAATTTAAATTTACATAAACAATTATAATATGAGCAAGTATATAATAAAACATTATGAACATTTATGAACAAGTATAAATTAGAAATTATGAACAAGTAAAGTATGAACATTATAAACAAATATAATAAGAACAATTATAAGAATCAAAATTATGAACAAGCATAAAAATAAAAGTTATGAACAAGTATAAAAATAATATACAAGTATAATATGAACATGTATAAACATTATGAACAAGTATAATATGTACATGTATAAAAATAAAAATAAACAAATATAATAAGAAGAAATATAAAATAAACAAATATAAAGAATATAAACAAGTATAGTAAGCAAATTATGAACAAATATAATATTAACAAAAGTGAAAATTATAAAAAAAAAAGTATAATATGCACAATTTATATACATATACTAACAAATTAAAAATGATTTTCAATTTCCCTAGCAACGGCGCCAAATTGATAACGCTCAAACTAAGCATTAAATTAAACACGTAATTTTAATATTATGCAATTTAAACCCTTTTTGTGCAGATGTAGTATTGGTAAATAGGGATCTTTCTTAACCGAGGAAATTAGGGAACATTAATAATATGTTAGTGAGAAAGAATAATGAATGAATAATCAAAGAACAATGAATAAATAATCAAAGAATAATGAATAACAGAATAATGAATAAAAGAATAAATTATTAAATGAATTAATGAATTAACGAATTAAAGAATTAATGAATTAAAGAATTAAAGAATTAAAGAATAAAGAATAAAGAATAAAGAATAAAAGAATAAAAGAAACAAGGAATAAAAGAATAAAAGAATAAGAGAATAAAGAATAAATGTATAAAGAATAAAAGAAAAAAAATGAGAATAAAGAATTAAATGGGGGTTTGAAAAGATTATAATCATAAAATAAAGAAAAATAAGTAAAAATAATTAAGAACTTAATTCTACTTCTACTTTAACCTTTGTACAAGTGGATTTTCTTCAAACACAATTCTTTACCAACACTCTAACATTATGCTCATATTGAACCAATCAAGAAATCATACATTCATCATCTCAATTACATGCATACATTTTTCATATTATAAATGCACCGAACATCGGATTATTACAAATAATATGATCCACCTTAAGTTTGTGATTTAATGCGCCGAACAGGGGTCAAACATTAAATCTCTTCAATTCTATTCTAAATGCCCCGAACAGCGGATCAACATTTAGCGTTGAATTGAAGTTTAAGCATTAAAATATATGAAGTAAAAGAAAATCAAAAAGTAAAACACATGGAGATTGCATTCTTACCTACAAATATTAGAAAAAAAATACCAACACATGACAAGACCCATTCCGATCTCCCAGGGACCACGTGGGGATGCGCCTTGCTCCCGTCTAACACAATCCCAGAAAAAAAAAAACCGAAATACTCATAACAGGTTAAATAATGCACAATAAACGTCTTAAACATCAAATACATCCGAGAATAGGTTCAACAATGGCAGACAAGGGATAGAGAGCACTACAATATTATGAGCACGAATAACAGTTCTATAAAATGGTGCTTGACTAAGGGTGGCAATTTTTGACACGACTCGAAACACGTACGAAATTTATCCGGGTCAACCCGCACGATTAAAATTTCGGGTCATTTTCGGGTCAACCCGTTATGACCCGTTTATTAAACGGGTGGGTTTCGGGTCAACCTGTTAACCCGTATAATGACCTGTTGACCCATTTAATAAATGGGTAGATTTCGGGTTAATAGGTTAACCCGTATATTGACTTATATATTGACCCATTTAATAAACGTGTCATTACTAACCCATATATCTACTCATTTGCTTACCCAAATGTCTATTAAATCTTATAATTTAAATAGGTTAAACATGTTAAACGGGTTAAACGGGTCAAATGGGTCATAGGTTAATTGGGTTTTGAGTATGACCTGTTTATTAAATGGGTTAAACGGGTTACACGGGTCATTAACAGGTCGGGTTCGGGTTGGACATTCTTGACACGATTATTAAATGGGTCGGATTCGGGTTTGGCATAAATGGGTAAAACATAATTCATGACACGACACGAATCCGACACGACACGACCCATTGCCACCCTTATGCTCGACCCACCCAACCAGGGTATCAAGTACGCAGCAGTAATGTGATTATGTCTCACCCATGGGACCTGCCTCTACCTCTGGGTCACGTTCTAAAGGGGTTAAGAAAACAATGAAAGTACGAGTGGACCAAAAATAAAGGATATTTCAAAACCGTTCATAATACATAGTAAAAATACTATTTTACCCCTCCGTTTTCAAATCATGCATGCATTTGAGTCAAAGCGTATATATATAGTATAACTGAAACATATCACACCTCATCAATCATATGTGATATCACTACACACACAATATGTAACGATCCATCCCAAATTATTGGGATTAACTAAGATTAAATTATGGATTAGCAGGACTAATCGAGGATTAGTCGAGGATTATAGGACGTTCAGGGTGAAATTACGATTTTGCCACTAAACGAAAGTAAAAAGTTTACTTTTGACCCGAGAGGTCCAATGCACGAGGACCTAGGATCTTTACATAGATCGAGTCGATACGAGTCCGTAGACAGGCGGCACATCAAAATCGGACATTCGACGGGAATGGAAAAGAGATAGTGGAGTGTGTGAATGGAAAAGAGATAGTGGAGTGAGATGATTATGGTGGTGCTAACGGCATCGACCGTCGTGGACGGTGGCCGGGGAACCCAAAAATGGTAAGCTTACATTTGAATTTGGAATATGGGTTTTTAGGGGTTGTTGATCGATTCTAACTATGGGAAGGTGTTTCTGGTGGCCATACGAGGTGATTAGGCTTGGAATCAGGGATGTAGGTAGTCGGAGATGGCTGGAAACAGAGGAGGAACCTGGGCGGTTGTTTGTTCGATTCAAGGGTAAGATCCTGGCCTTGTTTCACGATTTTGAACCCATGGAAAGATAGGATAGACTGAGACAAAAAGAATGGGTGAAAAATGAGGTTGAATGGTGGTCGAACGAGGGAGAACCGGCCTCGATGGTTAGTCGGTCCGGTCGAGCCGAATTTATAGTGAACCAGGTCTGAATCGGTTCGATAGAGGTTGAAGATGACCATGTGCCTAGTGCGTGGGGTTCACGTGCAGGGCCTTTAGGCGGCACGTGAGGGCACGTGGGCCCGATTTTCGAGGCACGATCAACATGTCTTTTCATCCTTTTGATGTAACAAATATTTTGGCACAAGTTTCGAGTCGATCGGACATCGTTTTGGGGTAGTTTTGAATGTCCGAAGGTTTAGGGTTTATTTTAAATACGTTTAAAAATCCAGAAAAATTGGGGGATTCAATGTTAGCCTATTTGAAGTAGTTAGTGACCTTCGGGTACGATTTGGACAAGTCCGAAAGTTCCAGAGATGGTGATATAGCCTCTATAGCCTCAAAAGGCTTATGGCACGGGTATCGAGGTGACAGCTTAGACGGTCTGTGAGTGGACCTTTTGTTTTTTAAGTATGATGCATGCATAACTATTTTATATGTTTTATATCGATGATTTTAGATGCCTTGAGTGCATTTGATTGTGGGATTGATGATTTACGTATTTGCACATATTTCGAGGTTTATGATTTTATACTATGCTTATACATGCTGGTATTTCTATGATGGTTTAATGAAATGGCTTTGGATTTGGAAATATGGAATCGGGCATGAGACCCATTTGATTTGGAAACTATAGACTTGAAGTCCATTTGATTTAATGAGATATCGGGTTGGAGGCCCATTTGGTTTACATGATCGAGCTTAAGGCCCTGTTGGTTATGATATCGGGCTTGAGGCCCAATTGTTTTATGAAATGTGATTTCGAGTTCGGTGACCCTAAATGGAATTGGATTTGAGGATTTACGATGGTTTTATGGAAATCCTGGGCATAGCCCTTTGAACGATTTGAGAGATTTATAAAATAGTTTTCGATATACCATCCTTATGAGTGGTTACCCTCCAGATGTCCTGTAGTATCCTGGAGCAGGATTGCTAGAGGTTAAAACCTCCCCCCATGGAGGGTCATTGATCTGCAATTCATTGACTTGGGTGAACCCTAGGGAGACTTGGGATTGAGACCCTGAGTAACACGCGTAGCTTTGGAACCGTGACGGTATTGATTGTGACATTGGTGTTGAATAGGCATCAGGGATGCCGAGGATTGGTTTTTGGGCTGAGTTCCCAATTGATTGGTTTTGGGCTGAGACCCACGTGTATTGGATTTGGGCCGAGTTCCCACATGATTGGTTTTGGGCTGAGTTCCCATTTACTTTGGTTTACGGTTTTGGGCTAAGGCCCTAATGATTTAATTAATGATAAATGGTTTGATTACTGGTTTTCGAATGCATGCATGCTTTTTATTTAAGGGCATAAATATTTTCTTTTCGTGAAATGTATTTTATAAATTATTGGTTTCTTCCACTCACTGTTTTTAATGGTTTTTAATGTCCTTCAGGTTGATCGCGAATCCGGGCTGTAGTAGAGACCGAGATATCACACTCGTCCACTGATCCTGGTGCACCTTGGAAGCCCCGGTACGGCTGAGGTTTTGGGTTATCCCTTGTCTGACACTTCGTGTCAGACGGGAGCATGGTACATCCCGTGTTAATCCCGGGGGGATTGGGATAGGTTGTGTCAAGTGGTATCAGAGCACGGTTTACTCTTATGGTACGCGCATGTCGAGGATGTGATGTCCCTACGAGTACGATAGCTCGTTATCAACCTGATAGTTAGGGTAAGAGTATGAGAATTTAGTGCAATCGAACCGTGGTTTGGTCGTGTTTAGCACGTGGTGCGATGGTTCAGGGTTCGATTGGCATAGGATGCCGCATTTTTCGAGAGGTGGGATCCCAGGTAGGATTGATATTCGTACGAATCCAACGGCTTAAAGCTGTATTGTTACTGATGGATGGGACTTAGTGAGCCGGTTGTCACAGTATGACGATATTACAGAGTTGTGACCGTTTAACGGTAAGGTCAAGTTAAATCGAGGATTATGTCAGAGTGGTATCAGTGGAGGTCGTGGACCACCTGAGTTGAGACTGTTTGGAAATAGGAAAGTTGACCTGTTTTGGCATGTGTTGCCACATTGCAGTATGTAGAGTCCCAGAGGGATGTCGACCGGTAGGAGATGCCACGGCATAGGTCTTGTATGGCTTGGTATGGCATTCCATGGTTGTGGCGTGTAGTGGTTGTGCAGTGATAGACACCGAGGAGGGCCAGTTTCTTGTGGGCCTAGTAGCTGGAGGCCGTAGAGTTACGAGAGGACGAAGTCCTTAGATTGTGGTTACTGGTTGGTAGGACACCAGTATCGGAGTATGATGACTCTTCAGAGTCGAGCGCGATGGATCGCTCGAGATGGACATGCTGCAATGAGCAGGCGGGTTCATGATAACCCTAGTTCGAGATTAATTGGTCTGACACTAAGTAAAATGATGGGATCTGATTCACGAGTACCATTATGAGATACGATTTGGGATCCTAAGGTGGACCGACCAGTGAATATTGTGTGTTGGGCGGTTGGTGCCTGTGGTGAGTTGATCGTACGATTTTGGAGTTTCGGTAGCAGAGTGGCTACTGGATTGATCTGCACAAAGTTGTGGCAGAAATTAATATCGATATGAATCGTCCATTGGATTAGGCTTCTTATTGACCTGGATTGGTCCATTGGATTAGTCTTCTTATCGAGTTGGATAGGCTCAGGTTGCAGTGACGATTGAGACGATGGAGATTCGCCAGTCGTGGCGATGATACGGAGGTGCATGAGTGACGCACAGTACGAGCAGTGGTTTTGGGAGTTGGCTCGGTTACGACTGTGTGCGATCACATAAGGAGATGAGCTTTAGGCGCTGGCGAGTGTGCCACGCTACCTTACGGGAGTTGATTGAGATGAGTGGGAAATGTCAGAGACGTGTTGAATGGAATCCAATAGTGGTTGGATGATTCTAAATGATACTAAGTGCGTCTAAATGAGGTAATGTCGATGAGGGCTTGGATTACGATTGGTATAGTGGATGTGCCCTAGAAAGGCAAACATGTGAGTTCGGCGGGCACTGAGCGGGACGGAGAGGATCCCGAGTGGCTCAGTGCGAGGTAGGTGGCGTATCTGGTTTTGTGACTAGTTCCCTAGTGGTATGAGACTTGAGACACAATGGTGTGCTCAAGGGTTGTAACCGTAAAAGGTGAAAATAAAAATTAGGTGGTAACATATGCATATCCATAAACAGTATACGGGGGACACACGAAGGTTATCCTTGAGTCGAGTAAATTCCAATCGGAATGAATATACCTACATGAACAGTATGAACAGACGGGTGAGTTGGATATTAAGGTTGATAGTTACAGACACGTGGTTGATGTCCACATGAGTGACGGCTTGGAGGGCGGGAGATTACGACTGAACGGTCGCAAGGTACGCAAGACACGTGTGTGATGTCCCCAGTTAGCTCGCAATCTTGGAGTGAGTTTCGGGTGGTGCTGGATTTTCCCGATACATTGTTGGCTCGAGTGGTGGTTACCACATTTAGAAAGTTGGTGTAACGACCCGTCCCGAATTCCGGGATTAGTTTAGTGACTAATCTTGATTAGTGAAGTTGAACGGTGGTTAGTAGGGCGGAATCGGACAAAATGTGCAAAATGACCGTTTTGCCCCTGGTCGTGGGCAAAATGTTGACTTTTTGATCGGGCGGTCAAACGGACTTTGACCGATGACCGTGACGTAGTTCGGGACGTCACGAGTTCATAGACAGGTGGCACGTTCGATTCCGACATTCGTAGAGAAAGTTATGTTGTTCGGAAGTTGAGGGGTATTTTGGTAATTTGGCATATTTGGGGCCAAATGTTGACTTTTTGACCGGGGGGTCCGATGGACGAGGGCCAAGGACCGTTACGTAGGTCTCGTCGATACGAATCCAACGACAGGCGGCATGCCGAAATCGGAGATTCGACGACGAAGTTATGGTCAAGGACGTAAAACGCGATTAACCGAGACTCGGAATAAAATAATAATATAATAATAAAATCTGATTACTTTAATCCAAACCAATCTGGACCCTTGATGAGTGACACATGTCATCATCTCCTTCCTTCCCTAATTCAGGGATCTTTGCTGGCCATTTGGGTTAAATAATCATTTTCTCTCCTTAAATCACCACCCTTCATCCTATACTCAGATTAGATCCTAGCCGTTGATTTCATTTTCTTATTTTGTTCTTAAACCATCAGACTCACATTCATCCTCACATTTTCATTTCTTTCAACCCGTGCACTCTCACTCTTTGCACGATCACTCCACCACCTCACAACCCAGCCTCACACACCAGTCAGCCCCAGACGAACCCCAGCCACCTTCAGACGCCGGCCACCACCACCACGGCCGCCCTGCACGGCCGGAAACTCCCCAGACCCGAGAGGAACCCGAACAGCCCAAATCGATCCAACCATGCAAACCTTCATACCTGGACTCGAACCAACGTAGGGATAGGACCACTGGAACCTTAGGACGACTCAGACCACGACTGGACGAGCCACGGCGGCGCCACGGCGGCGATATGCCCAGAAACCCGAGAAGGTTTGATTTTCTTCCCTGTTTCGAAACACTAGTTTTTGACGTTGGGATTGCTTGCTTACTTCTGAAACATGTCCTAGGAACCTAGACGACCATTTTGGACCATGAACCACGGCCGGAATCTCGACGAGTCGCCGGAGTTGATGACCTGAGTTCTCAGCCGATTTTCCCGTCAGTTTTCAGGTAGTTTAATCCACCTAAAAATTAGTTTGGATGTCACAGAACCATAGAGGGGATTATGACGAGTCCATAGGATCAAACCGCATCAAAAATGGTGGTCTGGAACTCGATCTGTGATCGGGTCAAGCCGCGGGTCGACAGCGACCCGGTTACAGACCCGGTTTCAGAACCCGGTTACTGTAGCATGACGTCATCATTGTTGACCTGAATGTTGACCTGGCGCGTGGGGGCGCGTGAAGGGTATTTTGGGGAAACTTCCAACATGACTTTTAATCTATTCGATGTAACGGACATTTTGGGATTGGTTTCGTGTCGATCGGACACCATCTCGATAGTGTTCGGGATGTCCGAAGGTTTTAAATTAAGTTTAAAAATAAGTAAAAATTCGGGAAAATTACGGGACTTTGATAGGATGTTAATGATGAGGTTAGTGACCCTCTAATGTGATTTGGACAGGATTGGGAGTCCCGGTGATAGTGGTGTGGCCCGGGAGGGCCGGTGGCACGCATATCGAGGCACACGGTTAAAACGGTCTGTGAGTGGACTTTGGTTTTATAAATCCTATGCATGCTTAAATGTGTTATATGGTTTATATACATGATTTCTATGATGGTATTTGTGAGCATTGATTTCGGGTATGTTGCACGTATTTTGAGGTGTTTTCCGTATTTCACGTATATCGGGATTAACGGTTTATTTGTGGTTTTGCGTGCTTGTGGTTAAATAAATAATATGATAAAATGGTTTTTATATTGGAAAGATGAATTCGGGCTTGAGGCCCACTTGTTTTGGAAATCTCGGACTTGGAGTCCATTTGAGTACGTAATCGGGCCGTGGGCCCAGTTGGTTTATAAGTCGGGCATGAGGCCCAGTTGGATTTAAATGATGATTTCGGGCCAGGGGCCCTATATTTAATAAATGTGGTTTCGGGTCAGGGACCCTAAATGGAAATGTGTTGTTTTATGGAAAATTCGGGCAGGGCCCATTGTGATGTTGTGAAATGAATTAATAAAAACTGTTTTCCATATACCATCTTGATACAAGGATATATGATGGTCTCCTCCAGATGTCTGGGACACTGGGGAAGTCACGGTGCATTGCCTGTGAAGGGTCACCATACGGAGCAGCCGGACCGTATGATGACTCAGGAGCAGGATTGCTATGATTGACGTCTGGGACGTCAGACATCAGGGATGTCAGAAATATGGACCCGGAGAGACCCCGGGCAGCACGCGTAGCTTGTGAAACCGTGAGATATGACGTCAGGGACGTCTAGCATCAGGGATGCTGGTGATGGTAATGGTAAAATACGAATTAATGAAATGGCTTTCCGGGTGGATTTATGATTGTGTGATTTTAATGAATGGATGTTCATTTATGGTCGTGGGTGGTGACCCACATGGTTGTTTATGTATAGTTATGGTATTTCACAGTTTTGGGCTGAGTTCCCACACTTGGTTTTTGGTTAACGGTTTTTGGGCTAAGGCCCTAATGGCTCGGTTGAGCAAACGTTTTGGTTACTGGTTTTCGTGGCATGCATACGTTTTTATTGGAGGGTATAAACGTCTTATAAATGTATTTGATGAACTTACTGGTTTTTGTCCACTCACAGCTTTTGGTTTTAATGCCCTTCAGGTTGATCACGGATGCGATTGCAGCAGAGACTGGGACATTGCACACCTCCTCCATCGATCCTTGCGCACTCTGGATGCCCCGTTTGGGCAGTGGCTCTTGGTCATCCCTTGTCTGACACCCCTTGTTGGACGGGAGCAGGGCACATTCCATGGTAATCCCGGGGGGGATTGGGATGGGTCCTGTCAGTTGGTCTGGAACCAATGGTTAATAAATGCACTTTATTCTCCTGGGAGTTCTGACTCTAGTATGGGTGAGCTAGGAGATCTGAGTTGAGCACTTGAGAGTCCATTGGGAGTTAGTTTTTGTTGACTGCGGTTGACCCTACCTCTTGAGCTTCATATAAGCTGGTTCGAGGAGGAATCTAATTGTAGGAAATAGAATAGGTCACAACTGTGGTTATCGACGACTATTATTGGCTGGAAAAGATGGATATGCTTACAACATGGTTTGAACTTCATAATTAAGAGAGGTTGTGATTGAGACAAAGAAAAGAGTGTTGGATTTATAGTGTAAGAGCTGAACACCTAAACTGTGAGTCAAATTTGAATGACTTGAAGAGCCAATAGTACCTAGCATTACCGGATGTGACGAGTGAGTGTCCGAGGTAGTGGACCCATGTTGGTATTATGGGTCATGTTACGTTGACTGAGAGAGCTGATAGTGGATCCTAGGAGGACCGAGGTGAGTTTGGATCAAGTACTGTAGTGATGATCTAGTCGATCGTAATGACTGAGATTTTTGTGACGACCGCGGGTCAGGTCAACCGAAGTCTGGTTATTATCTGAGTGAATTGCCTTTATTGATTATGCTAATCTAGGAGCAGAGGAGAATCGTATTATAAGACAGTTGAAGAATCTTTTGGAATATTTGGTGAGATGTCAACACAGAGGTTGGATATGTGAAAGAGTATTGATCTGTCTTGGATATGTGGATGAGTATTTTCTAGATATGCGAATAAGTATGAGACGAGGACGATCTGTGGGTATCGACCAGGAAAAGATGAATAGCCGATACCTCAGGTTGGATATGAGGATAGAGATTGATATGGATTGATGTTCACCTAGTGACGGACGGTTGAGGTCCAAGCCATGGTTGGAGCGTGGATGGTAGTATGTGGTTGGATGTGCTAGAATGTAGTCCGCGAGCGGGCCGGGTAGTGCCTTGATGATCGATATGTTTGGGGTTTAGAGTTACCAGAAGGGATGAACGTTTTGCTTAATGGATAGAGTCCTAGATGGACATGAGAGGGTAATCGGATTAGATCCGATAATGACAGTTCGACGGGGATTATGATCGGATGTGTTCCGACATGATGAGATGTTGACTGGACGTCGAATACTGTGTGCTCAAGCAGAGTAGTTGAGAGGGTTCAGTGATTGTGTGAGCGGAGGGTTCAGGGCCATGTGGGCCAGAGGAACCATAACGATTATTTATGTGACTACCTCTGTTGAGTCAAGTATTCGATGGGGTCCAGATACACCCAAGATGGGCGAGAAGTCGAATGTGTTTAGGCAGAGTACGTGATGCGACAATTAGGACTCGATATGAGACAAGATTTCAGAGTAGGTCACTGAGAGACATGAGTTATGATGTGGAGACTCGAGAGTGAGTCGAGATCAGAGTGGCACAGCGAAAGCGCATCGGAGCCGAGAGTTACCAGTTGGTCACGATAGTTGTAGATGAGATTGGCTTACTACGAAGCCAATCTGGCATTTTGTGGTAATGTAATGGATTGGTATCTGACATATTCGGATTGGTGGGTAGTGATGGGACTCTGGTGAGAGTCAACATGAGTATGGAAATGAAGCAGTTGGCTGATATGAGTACCGAGGCAGATAAATGTCGCAGATTTGAGTATGGCTTGCGATGTGAGATTCGTACCATTGTGACGGCAAGATCTAAATGATGTTGTCTGATCGGACACTGGGCAGGATGCCAGCTTCGATTTTCGGATGAGAAGAACCATCAGGCTGAAAAGCCGATTTAATGGCAACTTAGTATAGCTGACCTGTCAGAGTGGGTGACAGGCAAGATACCGACATTCTATCTCAAGTGAGGCTTACGAGCCGATGTGTGGTTATGTCGGACGTGTACAGTTACACGAAGGTGCCCCTAATGGGGGACATGATTAGATTTCCACGTTTTAGTTGAGGAATTTGGGTCAGTTTGAATTTTGAGGACGAGATTCTTTAAGAAGGAAAGTTTGTAACGACCCGTCCCAAATTCATGGGGTTAACTAAGATTAAATTATGGATTATCATGACTAATCGTGGATTAGTCGAGGATTATCAGACGTTTAGGGTGAAATTACAATTTTGCCTTTAAACAAGGGTAAAAGGTTGACTTTTGACCCAAAAGGTCCAATGCACGAGGACCTTTACGTAGATCGAGCCGATACGAGTCTATAGACAGGTGGCATGTCGAAATCGGACATTCGACGGGAAAGTTACGGGTTACGGAAGTCCCGAGGTACTATTATAGGATTTATGAGAAGGATGGACTTTTGTCCTGAGTGGGCCCCAAATATTTGTTCAGGCCCAATGGATGAGTGACAAGTGTCACCCATCCATTGCCCACAATCACACATTCATGCATATCATCTCCATCTATTCCATTCAAACTAAACCCGAACACACATACCACCCACCCCAAAACTCAATGCACAATCCCCAATCCTCATCTACTGTGTTGAGTGTGTGAATGGAAAAGAGAGAGTGGAGTGAGACGATGATGGTAGTGCTAAGAGCATCGACCGTCATGGACGATGGCCGGGGAACCCGAAAACGGTAAGCTTACATTCGAATTTGTAATATGGGTTTTTAGGGGTTGTTGATCGATTCTAACTATGGGAAGGTGTTTCTAGTGGCCATACGAGGTGATTGGGCTTGGAATCAGGGCTGGAGGTAGTCGGAGATGGCTAGAAACAAAGGAGGAACCTGGGCGGCTGTTAGTTCGATTCAAGGGTAAGATTCTGGCCTTGTTTCACGATTTTGAACCCATTGATAGATAGGGTAAACTGAGACGAAGAGAATGTGAGAAAAACGAGGTTGAATGGTGGTCGGATGGGGGAGAACCAGCCTCAATGGTTTGTCGGTCCGGTCAAATCGGATTTATAGTGAATCGGGTCTAGATCGGTTCGATAGAGGTTGAAGATGACCCTGTGCCTAGCGTGTGGGCTTCACGCACATGGCCTTTGGGCGGCGCGTGAGGACACGTGGGCCTGATTTTCGAGGCACAGTCAACATGTGTTTTCATCCTTTCAATGTAACGAACATTTTAGTACAAGTTTTGAGTCGATCGGACACCGTTTCGGGGTAGTTTTAATGTCTGAAGGTTTAGGGTTTACTTTAAATACGTTTAAAAATCCCAAAAAATTTGGGGGATTCAATGTTAGCCTATTTGAAGTAGTTAGTGACCTTCGAGTATGATTTGGACAGGTCCGGAAGTTCCGGAGATGGTGATACAGCCTCGGAAGGCTTATGGCATGTGTATCGAGGCGGCATCTAGGACGGTTTGTGAGTGGACCTTTTCTTTCTAAATATGATGCATGCATAACTGTTTTATATGTTTTATATCGATGATTTGAGATGCCTTGAGTGCATTTGATTGTGGGATTGATGATTTACGTATTTATACGTATTTTGAGATTTATGGTTTTATACTGTGCTTATACATGCTGGTATTTCTATGATGGTTTAATGGAATGGCTTTGGATTTGGAAATATGGAATCGAGCATGAGATCCATTTGATTTGGAAACTATCAGACTTGAAGTTCATTTGATTTAATGAGATATCGGGCTGGAGGCCCATTTGGTTTACATGGTCTGGCTTAAGGCCCAGTTGGTTATGATATCGGACTTGAGGCCCAATTGGTTTATGAAATGAGATTTCGGGTTCGGAGACCCTAAAGGGAATTGGATTTGTGGATTTACGAAGGTTTTATGGAAATCCCGGGCATAGCCCTTTAAACGATTTGAGATGATTTATAAAATGGTTTTCCATATACCATCCTCATGAGTGGTTGCCCTCCAGACGTCCCGTAGTATCCTAGAGTGGTTGGTTGTCTCCTCCAGACGTCTCGGAGTATCCTGGAGTAGTCACGGAGCATTGCCTGCAAGGGGTCATTACACGGAGCGACCGGTCCGTATAATGGCACATGAGCAGAATTGCTAGAGGTTAAAACCTTCTCCCAGGGAGGGTCATTGATTTGTGGTTCGTTGACCTAGGTGGACCCTAGGGAGACTTGGGATTGAGACCCTGAGTAGCACGCGTAGCTTTGGAACCGTGACGGTATTGATTGTGACATTGTTGTTGATTAGGCATCAGGGATGCCGAGAATTGGTTGTTGGGCTGAGTTCCCACTTGATTGGTTTTGGACTGAGACCCGCGTGTATTGGATTTGGGCCGAGTTCCCATATGATTGGTTTTGGTCTGAGTTCTCATATACTTTGGTTTACGGTTTTGGGTTAAGGCCCTAATGATTTAATTAATGATAAATGGTTTGATTGCCAGTTTTCGAATGCATGCATGCTTTTTAGTGAAGGGCATAAATGTTTGATTTTCGTGAAATGTGTTTTATAAATTATTGGTTTCATCCACTCATAGTTTTCAATGGTTTTTAGTGCCCTTCAGGTTGATCACGGATGCGGGTTGTAGCAGAGAGCGAGATATCACACTCCTCCACTAATCCTGGTGCACTCTAGAAGCCCCGGTAGTGCTGAGGTTTTGGGTTGTAGCATAGCACATCTCGCGTTAATCCCGGGGGGATTGGGATGGGTCGTGTCACAATAATATAATAATAATAATCCACCATAATCATATTGCACCGTATATCTCAACTCTGACATCCCAGATGTCAGACGTCCCAGACGTCTAATAAGGCCACGGTCCTAAGGCTACGAGTGCCGCCCGAGGTCTCAATCCCGAGTCCTATCCCCGAACCCAGTCCGAGTATGACATCCCAGATGTCTCATCATAGCAATCCTGCTCCTGAGACACCCTACGGTCTGGTCGCTCTGTAGCATGACTCCTCGCAGGCAATGCGCCATGACCACCCAGGGTACCAATAACTGGAGGAGACAGTAATCCATATGGTCAATATATCTCGTGCAATAGTATGAACCTGTGACATCCCGTTATGATTTCACAACTCACATAATAACTAGACAGGTCACATGCCCACAAATAAGACTCAACATACTCATACACACAATCATATAATAGTATAATGAAAATAGTTATGCATATATTTGGTTGGAAATCAAAAGACCCACTCACAGTATTGTCATGCCGCTTAATCAACGTCTAAAACTTGTCCTGAAACTATATCACAGTCTCTGACCTGTCCAAACACATCTAAGGATCACTAATGGTCTCTACAAACTCATATCTAAAATTTAGGAACAGTGTCGACCCAGAAACGCGTCCCGAATACGCTTCCCGAGGCTATAAAATCTATTTTGACTCATCAAATGATCTCTCATCGACCCGAAACCACCACCATTTGATCCAAATCGTTGAAATCATTAAAATGACACTAGTCCCACCTTGAAAAATGTGCCCATGCACGGGTCATAGATGTGGTCAACGTTTACCAATAAGACAACGCTAACGCCACTACTGACGTCAGCCGCTGAATAAAAGGGATCGTTCTTAACCGGGGAAATTAGGGAACATTAATAATGTGTTAGTGAGAAAGAATAATGAATAAAATAAAAAATGAATTAATGAATTAAAAAATTAAAAAATTAAAAAATTAAAGAATTAATGAATTAATGAATAAATGAATTAAAGAATAAAGAATGAAATAGGGGGATTTGAACAAAGTGTAATCTAAACTACATTTTAACCAAACTAAGAATTAAAATGAAAATGTTCATGCTAATTAGAACTTACAAACCATAGAGTAGTTTCATAGACAAAACCGACACTTTTACTTAAGTAATTTCAAATTAACAATCGCATTATTTAAACTACTCCTAAAATAGACTTCCTTCAAATACAAATTTCACCAACACTCTAACATTTTGCACATAACAAACCAATCATGAAATGCTACCTTTATCATCTCAAATACTTGCATATATCTTTCAATATTATAAATGCATCAACCATTAATGTGCGTCAAACATTAATGTGTGTCAAACATCAATATGCTTCAAACATTTAAAATATGATTCACCTTAAGTTTATAATTAAATGCGCCGACAACGATCAACATTTAATCTCTTCAATCCTAGTCTAAATGCACCGAACAGCAGATAAAACATATAGCATCAAATTGAAGTTTAAGCACTAAGATATATGAAGTAAAATAAATTCAGAAAGTAAAACACATGGAGATTGCATTCATACTTACAAAAGTTTAGAAAGAAAATATCAACACATGTATTGAATTATAAGTAAACCGAAACAAGAACAAAAATTTATGTAAAGTGAATAAAGTTACACTTTCGGAACCCAAGAACAACTTGTGATTCCGAAATTGGATGGAAACAATGGAATATTATTCATAAAATTCTCTAAACAGCAGAAGGAATCTTATGGAGATGAAGGATAAAACATAAGAATTCGGACTTAAATTCTAGAATTATTTCGGAAATACTTGGCCTAGGATTTTTTAAGGAAAGTATAAATTCATATTTAAAAGAGAAGTCAAAGAAGTTAAAAAGAAAACTTTACAAAGAAAATTACAAGAACAAAGTAAAGAATAAATGAAATTAAGAAACAAAATATAAAAACATAAATTAAAAACAAGAATTAAAAGAAAACTAATTAAGAAGAAAAATTGAAGGAAGTTAAAATTGGTCCCAAAATAACTCTACAACATAGAGAGAAAACAACTAAAATAAAAGCTACAAAAGAGAGAAAAATAGATAAAAAGGGACCCTTTTACAAGTGAAATGGTCTCCTTATTTATAGAGGGAGTGCCACAAATATTCAAATAAAAATAAATAAAATAAAATATAAAAATGAAATGATGATTAATGATGAAATTGTGGATGGTTTGGGTTGAAAATGGGCTGAATTGTGCAGTAAATCTGCACAAAACTGGGCAGTTAGAGCAGGGCACGGCGTTGGCAGGTAGTGGCTAAAAAACAGATCATGATTTCGGCATGGGCCGCACTAACAGGAATAACGAAATTCAGCGCCTGACGCGCTGAGGAAGCATGGTGGCCCGGCATGCTACTGCTGACAAGGGGGAGTGAGCTTCGCGTGAATGGCGCTGACAGGACAAGTGAGTGATTGACGCACACGCGCCAAACTAGAAGACAAGGATTCGGCCCGCGCCTGCTAAAGGGCTGCTCTGGGCTGCGGCTGGATCTTGGGCCGGTACAAGTTGCTGGATTTCTTTAATTTTACTTGGGCTGCAAATGAATTTTTAATTTAAAAATTAATTAATATAATTCCACCGAATTTCCTCCATAATTGTTTCGTTATAATTTTGATTGGGATGATTATTTCGCCAAAATACTCCAAATTCGAAGCTTTTTTTAATTCTACAAAAATTCCACAAAATATATTATTTTCTCCAACTATCTATTATTTTAATATTAAAAGTCAAGTATAAAGGGTATAAAATAATATTTAATTAACGACTCATCAATTACTCAGCCTAGGTATTTCTTAAGAAAAACATAAAAATGTGTTTAAGAACTCTCAAAAAAAAATCAAAAGAACAAAGTAAAGATGAAGTGAAATTAAGAAACAAAATATAAAGACATAAATTAAAAACAAGAATTAAAAGAAAGCTAATTAATAAGAAAATCTACAAGAAGTTACAAATGGTCCCAAAAAGAAAAAACAAAATAGAAAGAAGATGAACTAAAAGAAGAGAGAGAAAGAACTAATAAATGAAACTAACATGAACAAAATGGGGACACCTAACAAATGAAATGGCCTCCCTATTTATAGAGGGAGTGCCAAAATTCAAATAAAAAAAATACAAAAATAAAATATAAAAATGTAATGATGAACAATGATGATTAATATTGAAATTGAAGATGGTTTAGGCTGAAAAATGGCTGAATTGTGAGGAAAAACTACAAAAGGTGGTGCAGTTGAATCAGTAGCAAGCTGTTGAGCTGCAGTGATGGGACTCGGCAGAAGCAGATGGAGAACTATTCATCATTTCCCTGGAAAGTGGTTGGGCGTGCAGGGGTCAGTCGGCGGGTAAGAGCTGACACGGAGTGGCGGACAACGTGGGATGCGATGGGACTGACTGGCAGGATTCGGCGCACGTGCGCCGAATGACGAAGGGACGCTTCGGATGGCGTGGACTGAAGCAATTTGCTGGGCTGATTGAATTGGGCTCGCGGGCTGGATACTTGGGTCGCGTGTGGGCTTGGGGCGTTGGGCTGCTGTGTGGGCCTGGGTTCATTCAAAATGGACTTGAGCTTGAGGATTTTGGGCCTGGGCTGATGGATTTTCAATTAACTTATAGAATTCAACTGAATTTCGTCCATAATTTCTTCTTTATAATTTCAATCGGGACGATTCTTTCGCCAAAACGCTCCAAATTTCAAGTTTTATTTATTTCTACAAAAATTCCACAAAATATATTATTTTCTCCAATTTTTTATTATTTTAATATTAAAATTCAAGTATAAAGGGTTTAAAATAATATAAAATAATGTTTAATTGAAAACCTATCACACATGTCGACATGTGCCGGTGACTGCCTCTGCGCGTGATGGTCACGCGCCTGTACAGAATCATCCACTACCTCAAACTGGGTTTGCAATTCGGATTTCGGACCCGACGGCATGACCAGACTAGAAATCCCTCATTTTACTAACATCGTATCTAGATCATTTTGATCATATAATGAGATTTATGGGCTTAAAATAAGAAAAAATGTCGAAATTTCTGTCAATATCCCCCCCCCCCCCCCCCCCCCCCTCTCTCCTCTTATGTGCCACCGGCCCAAATAAATTTTGATACGCAAAAATTAAGCATTAAAGTAAATACAAAGTCACACTCAACACTTAAGGAAACATATACAATTAAAAACCTTTTTTTTGTAGATTGTAGCATTGATAAATAGGGATCGTTCTGGACCGGGGATTGAGGGTACCTAAATATGATTGCGATTTGATTGATTAATTGAGGGGAAAGATTGATTTTAAATTCCTACGTAATTAAAATAAACCTAAACTAATCTAATCTAATCTATTATTTACACGTGGTCAACTCATTCATAAATTATATTAACTTTAAACCTACGAAGTTCTATAACCTTAGTTCTACGAGATGGTTGCATATTCATAAGTACGTGCAGGGAGACATTCATTCCGCACTTTCAGTGATCTATACTTGGAGACACTCCTCTATCTAGTCAAGCATTAAGTACCAACATACAAGCATAACAAAAATTAAAATATTAGAATACATGGAAGATTATTGAAATTAATACAAAGCATAAAACCAAGAATAATATTAGAAATCAGTCCATAAATCAAGATATTCAAGTATAAAAGATAACTACAAGGTAAAAAGTCGGTGTTACACTTTTTCTCTTCGGGACACCCTATGGATACAAAGTGATTGAACACTCTTCGGTTAGACACTTGGAGACACTACTCTATGCCACGGATGAAGCTGTAGAGGATGAAGTATGGTATAATTAACCTTGCACGAGAAATCTTGAATTTATTGAAAAGGAAAAATTGGTTAAGTAGAGTTTTGGTACAAAAATGGGCGACCTCCTACAAATAACCTAAGCCTCTCTATTTATAAGAGAAAATTAATCCTCAAATAAATAGGAGTTCAAAATTTAAATTCTAAAAGAAAAATGATTAAACTAATTAAATTAAAGTCCTAAAATAATAAGGTAATAAAAATCCTAATAAAAAAGGTTTCCTAAATAAAAAGGAAACAAATCCATGTTGCTGAAAATTGAACAGGAGACGGATCGGTGGAAGACCACGGAAATTGGGGCTGAAATTCGTTGGTCAACGCATGGTCAACGGCGCAAGGAAGAATGCAAATGGGTTCGGTGGACAGCGGTCGAAAGGAGAAAAGGAAATTTGGTTGACGTGCGTAGATACAGAGGCATAGAGCTTCGGTGCGCGCGCGGTGAGCAAGGGTTCATGAATTCAGACACGCGCTCCGAATCGGTTATGCACTGATCGGCAGGCGTTTGCCGAATTGGTTTTGGGCCTAATTACATGGGTTTGGTAGCCTCCTACCAAAATCCTGAGTGGGTTTTGGTGGCCTCATTTCATTCAATCATAATTTCTTCAATATAACTCCAATTGAGATGATTCTTTCGCCTAAGTTCTCGTATTTTCATGCTCTATCCAATTCTGCACATTTCTCACAAAATATATTATTTTCTACAATTGTTTGGTATTTAAACATTAAAAGATAGACATAAAAGGTATAAAATGATGCTTAATGCAAGGCCTATCAAATTTCGCCGAAATATACTGATATTTTCTTCCATGCTTGTCACCCACCCCATTAGTCCATATCTTGATTCCTGCACCATCCTCCTTTTTGTTTTATCACGCCCACAACCAAACCCCATCCCCACTTCCTTCTTCATTCCACCAACAGGTGCTAGGTGAGGGGACAGAGTGAGCGTATGTGAGGGAGAGGCGGACTTTGACGATGGATGTGGCGGAGCCACAGTGGTTGGCCGGGAAACCGAAAAAAAAAAGGTAAGACGTGTGTGTTTGCTTTCGGGTTTGGGTTTTGGATGGTTGTGAGGATGTTTTGAGGCCATGATTTTTTTCCTTGAACTTGTGCGAGGTTGTAGGGACCAAAATGGATTTGGACGCTGGGATGAGCTTGACTGGGAGATGAAAGTTTGGTTGTGAAGGTTCGAGCTCAGCTAGGTGGATTTCAAGTATGGTTTCTCTATTTATGCATCGTAGGATTGTTCGTGGGATTGAGACGAGTGTAGAGGAAAAAGAACGGTGGAACGACCCGGTCAAGCTCACAGGTCGAACGACCCATTACAGTCATTTAGGTCGACCAGGCTAGGGGTTAACGATGATGATGTGGTAGGCCACGTCATCTTTTCATGCCACGTGGCAGACCTGGGTTGGTACCACGTGGCTAGTTGTCAGAGACTGTCAGTGCTGACGTGGCAGATGCTAGCGTCACCAGTGACGTCAGTAGACATGTGGCACCTATCAGGTGGTGCCACGTGGTAGGTTGTCAAACGTTTTCGGATGTCAGGTTGTCAAGGTGACGTTAGCATTCACCAATCTTTGACCAGAGCGTGAGGGCGCATAGGCATGAATTTCGAGGTTAAACCGATCTTGTTCGAAAGGTTTCGACGTCTTAAATCCAATGATGGTGATTTCAAGTCGATCGAAGATTGTTTAATTTGATTTTTGGAGGTTTTTCTCATCGGACAGTATGTTCAGGATGCGTTTTTTATATCAAGGTTATTGAGGATTTATTATATGGACTTATATTGATTGTTAGTAACCCTCGTATATGACTTTAATGGACCCAGACATCTCTGAGGCTTTAGATTGACTTACGGCTCATGTTTTGAGTAAATAGCGGTATGTGTAAGTAGACTTTTATTTCCCAACTCTATGCATGCATTTTTATATGGTTTTTTTTATTGATTTATACAATTTTGAAGCACCAACACTCCAATTTTCGCCAGCAAACACAGAAGTCAAGTAGCACATAAAAATACTATATATGCATATTAATTGGAGCTAATAAATACCCTATATAAAGGGAAACTATAGTTTACTGAATATTTTTTGTTTTTATGCTCTAACAAACTGTACAAAATTCTAAACTCGGACCACCCTAAACTTCAGGCTGTGCAATTGAGTTATCACCAACTGTTTTCTCAGTTGATAAATTTGCATTATCAGCCTCCTGCAGTGCAGAAGATGACTGAATGTCCATGTTTTCCGGCAGATTTTCTGGCATTGTCCTGCAAACCTGAGAAGCATCACTAACGTTAGTTTCAGATTCTGACTCCTCGAGTGATTTGGAGCAGCCTACAGCCCCTGCGTCATCCGCTTTAGCTTCAGCTAAATCTGAATTTTCAGCACCCTGAGGCGTAGAAGATGGCCGAATGTCCATGTTGTCCGGCACATTTTCTGGCATTGTGCTGCAAACTGGAGAAGGATCACTGACTTTAGCTTCGTATTCTGACTCCTCACGTGACTTGGAGCTGCCTACAGGCCCTGCGTCATCAGCTTTAGCTAAATTCACATTTGCAGCCTCCTGCGGTGTAGAAGATGGCTGAATGTCCATGTTTTCTGGCACATTTTCTGGCATTGTACATAATACCTGAGCAGCATCACCCACTTTAGCTTCGGATTCTGATTCCTCTGGTGATTTGGAGCTACTTACAGGCCCTGCATCATCAACTTTAGCTTCAGCTAAATTCACATTTTCAGCCTCCTGCGATGTACAAGATGGCTGAATGTCCATGTTTTCTGGAAAATTCTCTGGTGTTGTCCTGCAAACCTGAGAAGAATCAATGACTTTAGCTTCGGATTCTGACTCCTCTAGTGATTTGGAGCTTACTAGAGTCTCTGCATCAACTATAGCTTCAGCTAAATTCGCACCCGCATCCTCCAGTGGTGTGGAAGAAAGCTGAATGTCCACATTTTCTGACATTGTCCTGCAAACCTGAGAAGCATCACCAACTTTAGCTTCAGAATCGGACTCCACTGGTGATTTGGAGCTGCCCACGGGCACTGCATCATCAACTTTCGCATCAGCTAAATTCACATTTGCAGCTTCCTGCTGTGTGCAAGATAGATGAATGTCTGACTCTTCCAGAACAGTATCAGGCGTTGTCCTGCAACACTGAGAAGCAACACCGACTTTGGCTTCAGATTCTGACTCCTCTGGTAATCTGGAGCTGCCTAGAGGCCCTGTGTCATCAACTTTAGATTCAGATTCCAACTCTGGTGACCTGTCTATAGTCCCTGCCACAGATAAGCTTCTCACACTATCCCCCATAGCCGATAAGCTTCTCACGCTATCAGCCCCCATAGCTGAGATCACTTGAGGCTGATCAAGTTTTTCAGATAAATTTTCCTCATGAAGTCCCATCACAATCTCAACCTGCTCGATGGGACATATCAATCAATAGAACCAAGTAAATACGACAAAGATAAAGATAAAAAAACTCAAATAGCATAATATAAAATCAAATTCACAGAAAGTGAGAAATCGAGAGTAACATAGTTGGGAATTACTGTCATATCCTAAGATCAATATAACTAGCGTATTTAAACAGCATAAATGTGTCCAAAGAGCAGAAGGTTAGAGAGAGATATTTTCATGACCGACCACTGAATCAAATATTATTGCAAACTAGGGTAAGCAACCAACTCTAGCTTCAGACTCTGACTCCACTGTAAGTAGGAACGGTCTATAGGCATTACCTGGGATAGGCCTTCAACACCATCACCCCTATTTGTCAAGGTAATTGGAGTCTGATCCATCTTTTCAGACTCATTCTCAGGAAATTTACCACAAACCTCAGGGGTATCAAATAATTTAGCTTTAGATTCTGACTCATCTGGTGATTTGCAGCTGCCTATAGGCACTGCCTCAGATGGACCTTCAACTTTATCACCCGCCATCATCAAGGTAACCGGAGGCTGATTCATGTTTTCAGATACAATATTTGGCATAGTCATTTCAGTAATATCAAGAGCAATACCTGAATGATCTGGACTTACCGAAAAAGAAGCATCTGCAGAATTAATGCCAAAATCATCAGGACTTTTCAGAATTAAGGGAGGGCACTCAATGTTGGTTGGATTACTAGGAAATGTTGGCGGCTCTGTAATACAAGGCTCTAATTTATTTTCAGAATCAACCATAGCAGGAAGGCCCACCACACCTGATTCGACTGGGATCACAGGAACAGGATGTCTAAGTCCAGTATTACTGGAAATTGTAGGACAGCTATTTCCACTTGGATCAACAGAGAAAGAATTAAGAGACTCTTCTAGAAAAGATTTAGTTTTGTTTCCAGAATTTCTCCCAATATCCTGAGGATGCTCCATAGTACTTGCAAATACCAAAGATGGACTTACCTCACTACCAGAGGCCCCTATACTAGAAGCAAGCACATCAACATCAACATCTTGAGACTCTGTCTCATAAACAGTCTCCACTTTACTCACGCTAGGCAAATCGTCAACAGAAACCTGTTTTAAATCTTCCATTTGTATGGTGCAGCCTAGAGTTTTCTTGCTTTCAGGTTGGTCCATATTTGTAATGGGAACACGGGAATTATTCAAAGAAAGTTTTTCAGACACATTGTCAGGCAATTCCCCGCAAACCTCAGGAGCATCAAATATTTTAGCTTCAGATTCTGACTCATCTGGTGATTTGCAGCTGTCCATGGGCAGTGCCTCAGATGAGCTTTCAACATTATCGGTTACCATAGACAAGGCAACCGGAGGCTGATCCATGGTTTCAGAAACAAATGATGGCACACTCATTTCAGTAATATCAGGAGCGACACCTGACTGATCTGGATTTGCAGAAATAGGAAAAGCGTCTTTAGAATGATTGCCAGCATCGTCAGAATTTTTTAAAATCAGGGGAGGGCACTCAATGCTGCTTGGATTACAAGGAGATGTTGGATGCCCTGTAACACAAGGCTCTAATTTTTTTTCAGAAGCAACCTTAACAGGAAGGCCTGCCATACCTGACTCGACTGCGACCGCAGGAACAGAAGGTGTCAGTTCAGTATTGCTGGAAATTGTAGGACAACTACTTTTACATTGATCACCAGAAAAGGAATTAGGAGACAGTTCTGGAAAAGATCTAGTTTTGTTTCCAGAATTTTTCCCAATCACCTGAGGATCCTCCATAGTACTTGAAGATACCAAAGGTGAGCTTATGTCGGTAGCCGAGGCCCCTATACTAGAAGCAGGCACATCAACACCTTGAGACGGTGTCGCAAAAACAGTCTCCACTTTACTCGCCCTAGTCAAGCCATCACCAGAAAGTTGTTTTGAATCTTCCAATTGTATGGTGCAACCTACAGTTGTCTTGCTATCAGGTTGGTTCATATTTGTAATCGGAACATGGGATTTATTCAAAGCAGGTTGTTTGACCCCCTCCACTTTAGCCTCAGCAAGAGTCTCTGTCCCAGATTGCTTTTCACACTTCTCTGGAAGCTCAAGTAAATGAACTGCTGCTCCCAAAGTCGGCCCAGTAGGACATGCTTTATCCTCCAAACATTGGTTTTTGGCCATCTCTACATGAGTCCTACTTGATGCAGGCACAAAGGGAGCAACCCTACCTTCTCTCCCAAAAGACTCGGAAATTTTAGCTTTGGGCAAAGATGTTCCAGAAAAGACCTCCTTCATCACACGAGCAACATCATTTACATCAGCAGTCTGGATACGTCCCAAAGCAGAACTCTTATCAGGGAATCCAGGAGCACTGTCAGGCGTTAAAGATGAGTTCATAGGCTGCTTATTGTGGGTAGAATAGCCAGACTGCTCTTTTCTTTTTGGATCATGACCCAATAAATTACTCCCCAATGTATCAGCAGATGTATTCTGTGGTGGAGAACTTAATTTTAGATCATGACTGGCTGGAGGATCAGAGACAGCAGGTAATACCGGAGCCTGCTTCTTTCCCCTACGACGGGGTGCTTCTGCTCTCTTCAAAGCTTTGCGACCTTGCCTTTTGACTTCTACTGCTTCCGGAGGGAAAGGAGTGATAGATTGAGAATCCAGAGGAGTAAAAGTGTAGGAAAGGGTTGACGGAAAGCTTGGAGCAATCTTAGCAACATGATCATTTGTTTCACTTGTGCTTTCCGGTGCATATGAACTGGCTAAAGAATCAGTTAATGGTGTAAAAGCTGGAGCTGCAGTTGTGGAAATTGGGATAGTTGTAAGAGCTATATCGTCCAAACTCTGGGCCTTACTCACCTCCGGAACGGACCTATTAGCCAAAGGAACAGCTGGTGCTGCAGCAACGTCATTCCCCGTAACTTTGTCATCCATAGGTTTAGATGAATAATTATCAGGCAAAGCCTCTTTTGTCGTAGCAGTACTGCATGCAGCAACATTTTGACTTTCTACTGAAACAGAGCCTGCACAATTTCACAAATTTAAATCAATTTATGTAAAGAAAACTAAATCATAATTTCAGTAGTAAAATTTTTCTCAGCCATGCACATGCAGCATATTTACCCGGGGATCTAAGCACAATACCATGCATCATTAACGAGCTTGTTTCCTGCTTGGCTTGGTCGCCTTCAGTTGAGTTAAGAACCTGAACCGCTAACCCCTCAGCCTCTTCCGTACTTCTAGCAAGGTCTCTGCTTCTAGGTATTACCCCAGGATTACACTGCGGTTGCATGATGAGGTTCAAATCCTGACCAACTAGCACATCAGTATCAGGCTGTTTCCTTCCCCTACGCCGGGATGCTACTACACCACTCTGGACCTTCCGGTTTTTCCCCCTCGTTTGAATGGGAACTGAAGGGGAAGGAGACAGTTGAGAGGACGGCGCAACAGATGGGGAAGGAAGAGCTGGCAGAGAACTCAAAGCTATCACACTTCCAACTTGGTCATTGATCCCTTTGTCACCTGGTAAAGGAGCAGAACCAGGACAAGAATCAGGAAGTTGGACTGTAGAAGTACTAGAAACAGTTCCACTTGTGCCAAGGGCTTGACTCTCCAAAGCATTAACAGATGTGATCTGTAATACTTCATTTTGTTTTGGATCAGGACCAGCTACTCCACCAGAGAGACCAGGTGAAGGAACCGGTCTCCTTCCCCTCCGCCTGGGTGCTTCTAGTCCACTTTGAGTTTTCCGACCTTGTCCTCTCACTTGTGTTGATGCAGAAGGGGTAACAGTGGTCATTTGAGAGGCAGGAGTAACAGAAGGTTTGGGTTCACTTGGCTGAGAGCTAGGTGAGGCCACAATACTAGTAGGTTGCAGAATTCCACCAATACCCTGTACATTAACCAAACAAGGTGATGATTCAGGAGCTGAGTTTGTTGCAGGGCTAGGCACCACTACTCTCTGTACCCCAGTTTCTACTCTGACAGTTCCAGAAGGTGCTGTAAAAGCAATCCCTGCTGGTGATTGACCCAATGTTGCTCTTTTTGGCCTTCCACGACCACGTTTAGCTGGTGGTGTAACCTCTTTACTTTGCTGTATCTGGGTCAACTCTACAGAAGGTGATGATAAAGGCAGTGGGAATGAAGCAGAAAGTTCCGTTTTACAAACAGCCACCACAGACCCTTCATCATCTTTTAGCAAGTTTGTCTCTGTAGCTTCTTCCTTTTGTTTTGTAGGAGAATCAGGTGAGTCAGCCTGACACAACTTTTCAAATTCCTCTTCTGTCCACTGCTCTTCATATGACCGCACCTACAATGCATTGAAAGAAAGGAATTCAGAGTCAATTACGCAGCCGTGGTACAAATAACACAGGAAGAAAGGATCCGTTACAACAATAAGAATCAAACATGAGAAACAAACCTCTCTTGCTCTTTTGCCCCTGCCATAGCGTTGAGTGTCTGGTCTCCCAAGAGACCCACTTTTCCTCTTTACCCCAATATCAGACATTTCAGCAGTCTTTGGCACCTCATATACATTCATAGCTTCACAGAACTCCCTCAAGTCATCGTCTGTAACAAGGCGAGAAGGTAATGGAGAAAGAGTTTCAGAACCATCCATGCCTTGTACACAGACTTTCCTCCATGCTGCCTGAAAAATTAATTTTTTACAAAGAATCAAGTAAGAACAAGTATATCAAGTAAGACATAAGAGGGATTATGCAATGTAAAACACAAAAAAAAAAAAAATAGAGAGATTGCGTATACCATCTCTTCTTCTCTTCTTATTTTGTCAACTGATTCAAAGACATCAATTTCAGACTCACTGCAAAAGAGGCAATCATTACAGTTGAACTTCAAAAAAAAAAATCAAGCCAAAGAAACAACTTCACAAAAATAAATACCTAATCATTTTCTTCATAGGTGAAGAGAGTATCAAGGGTCCTACGGATCCTATACAGGATCCCAGCCGATCACAAGAGATCACAGCCATCTCTAAGTGATCTGCTGTATCTAGGAATCATCTTTGATTCCTTCCTCTTGTAATTACTTCCTAGTTAATCTCTATTTACCTTTCCTAGTTAGGACTCTACTTCCACTTGTATAAATAGGCTTCTCTGTATACTCAGTAAATCAATTAAAAACCACAAGTATTATTCATACTTTACATGGTATCAGAGCTCTAAAGCTCTCACGAGTATCTCGACTCCCTTAGTTTTTTTTCTTCCCCTCTATTTCCACCATGGCTGCCCCAACCAACTCCTCTGTTATCATCGACCCCCCCTCGTCTGACCCTGCTCCCCCTCTTTCCGCACTCATCACCATCAATGCCTTGGCCCAGCTTCCCCTGAAGCTCACCTCCACCAACTACTTTCCATGGCGTGCTCAGTTCAACGCCATCCTTCTTGGCTATGACCTTATGGGGTTTGTTGACGGCACCTTCCCTTGCCCTCCAGCCTCGAACCCTGCCCTTCGCACCTTCTGGGTTCGCCAGGACCAGCTCCTCCTCAGTGCCATCCTGGCCTCTGTCTCCCCGCAGGTCATCACCTTGATTGCTGCCGCCAAAACCTCTGCCGCAGCCTGGGACCGCCTCACTCGCATGTTTGCCAGCACTGCTCGAGCCCGCGTTCTCAGCCTCAAAGAACGACTTACCCTGCTCCGCCGTGAGTCACGGCATGTGTCCGAGTACCTCCAGGAAGTCCGTATCCTCTCTGATGAAATCGCCGCAATTGATGCTCCTCTCAAGGACGATGACCTTCTCCTTCACGTCCTCAACGGCGTTGGCTCTGAGTTTCGTGAAATTGCTGCCGCTGTCCGCTCTCGTGACACTCCTGTCACGTTTAAGAATCTTCACGATATGCTGGTTCAGCATGAAGCTGCCACCCACCGTGAGCTTCCACCAGCTCCCTCCCCACCCATCACTGCCAACCCCGCTCACTCAAACCACAACTCCCCTGCCTTCCGCCACAATCGCGGTTCCTCTGGACATCGCTCTGCCTCTCAGCCTTCTGATGGCTCCCACTCCAATGGCTCTCGTTTCCACTCCTCCCCCTCTAATTACCACCGCAAGTCGCAGCAACCCGGCAGTGGCTATCGCGGTTTCTGTCAATGGTGTGGAACCCAGGGCCATAGCGCCAAACGGTGCCCGCAGCTCCAGCACTCCTCTGCCGCACCCCCAGTCGCCAATTCTGCCACTCAGGCAGGCTCCTCCAGCTGGCTTCTAGACTCTGGTGCCTCTCACCATGTTGCCTCCAGCCCTCAACACCTATCTGACGCCACTCAATATCACGGCCCTGATGAAATCATCATCGGGGAATGGTAAGGGACTCGGTATCACTCACACGGGCTCTTTCCGGTTACCCTCCCCTCCCTCCAACCCCCTTTCCCTTCACAATGTTCTCTGTGCTCCCTCTATGTCTCGCAATCTTATTTCCATATCTCAATTTACTCTGCAAATAACCTTTCTATTGAATTCTTTCCTCATTCTTTTCTTGTGAAGGATCTCAGCACGGGGGCGGTTCTCCTTCAAGGCCCGAGTAAGGACGGTGTGTACGAATGGTCCTCCTCCCTCCCTTCCCAACCTCATGCTTCGGTGGGCGTGGTTGTCTCCCCTAATCTTTGGCATCGTCGTCTAGGTCATCCCCATTTTAAAGTTCTTCAAACTGTTCTTCATCAATCCAATGTCTCTATTTCCCCCCATTTGTCTTCTACTCTATGTAATTCTTGCCTATGCAATAAAAGTCATAAACTTCCATTTGGTGCCTCTTCATTACATAGCTCTCGGCCCCTTCAGTTAATTTACACTGATGTCTGGGGGCCTGCTCCCTCTATTTCCATTGATGGCTTTTCCTATTATGTTTTGTTCATTGATCACTTCACTAAATACTCCTGGCTTTATCCCTACGCAAAAAATCTGATGTCTATTCCACTTTCAAAGTCCTTGTTGAAAAATTCTTTAACCAGCCCATTGCCTCTCTCTACACCGATGGCGGTGGGGAATTCATCAAACTCAAACCCTATCTTGCTACTCACGGCATAAACCATTACCTCACCCCCCCTGACACCCCTCAGCACAATGGTGTCGCTGAACGGCGACACTGTCACATTGTTGAAACCGGTCTCACCCTACTTCACACTGCCAATCTCCCTCAGTCCTACTGGTCTTATGCCTTCCGAGCTGCGGTTTATCTTATCAACAATGTTCAGTTTGATGAGTCCAGCTTTCCTGGTCACAATCCCAGCCCTTCCTCTCCCTCCATCACCCAGGCCACCTTTGATTCTTGGCTATCTACCCTTCCCCCGGTCTCCTCCCTATCCTCTGCTCCGTCCACCGCTGCTTCTCCCCCTACACTGGACTCCCACGACACACCGTCCTTGCACGCTCTTGAGGATGGACCTTCCCCAGCTCAGGTCCTGCCACTGCCTGCCTCGGCTCCACCTGCTTCCGGCTGCTCCCCTCCACCCGCCACAGCCCCTGCTGCCTTGCCTCTCCCCACTGAACTCCCTTCTCTCCGCACCTACTCCTGACGGCCTCCTAGAACCCCTGCCCCCCGTACCCCATCCCTCCCCCCCCCTCCCCCCTCCCCCCCCCCTCCCCCCCCCACTCATCCGATGCTCACCCGCACCCAAACAGGTACTGTTACCCCTGTTCCCTCCTATGCCCTCACAGCCACTACCCGATTCCCTCTCCCCCCCTTGGTCGAGCCAACGTGTGTCCCAAGCTGCCAAAGACCCTCAGTGGCGTCAGGCCATGTCCCATGAGCTTAATGCTCTTATTCAGAATGGCACTTGGGACTTGGTGCCTCCTCACCCTTCCCAGAATATTGTTGGTAATAAGTGGGTGTTCAGAATCAAGCGCACTCCTACGGGTGCTGTTGACCGTTACAAGGCGAGGCTCGTTGCTAAAGGCTACCACCAGCGTCCTGGCGTGGACTTCACTGCCACATTCAGCCCGGTGGTCAAACCCACCACCATTCGGACTGTCCTTCATATGGCTGTCACTCATGGCTGGCCCCTCCGCCAATTGGACGTCAACAATGCCTTCCTCCAAGGCACTCTCCATGACGATGTTCATATGGCTCAGCCCGCAGGCGTTGTTGATCCCCAACATCCCACCTATGTTTGTAAGATGCGCAAGGCCATCTATGGCCTCAAACAAGCCCCACGGGCCTGGTACCAGGAGCTCACCACCTTTCTCCACTCTCATGGCTTTGTTAACACTCAATCTGATGCCTCCCTTTTTATACTCCGCAAGGGTCCTAATGTGCTGTATTTTCTAGTTTATGTTGATGATCTAATTGTGACAGGAACCAGCCCTGTGCTCATCTCCACCTTCATTCACACTTTGGCTGCCCGGTTCTCTGTCAAGGACCTCGGATCTCTTCACTACTTTCTTGGTGTTGAGGTCCTCCCTACTGCCTCCGGTCTATTCCTGTCCCAGCACAAGTACATTCACGACCTTCTCACCCTGGCCCGTATGGATGGTGCCAAACCCGTGGCCACCCCTCTGGCTGTCTCCCCTACACTCCAGCTTCGAGATGGTTCCCCCCCAGCCGATGCTACTCTATTCCGCCGTCTTGTGGCAGCTTGCAGTACCTCAACCTCACTCGGCCTGATGTGTCCTATGCTGTGAACAAACTCTCTCAGTTCATGCATGCCCCCACTGACCAGCATTGGCAAGCACTCAAGCGGGTCCTACGGTACTTGAAGGGTACACTCACTTATGGACTCCATCTCCACCGCCACACCTCCAGCCACCTTCATGCGGTTGCTCATTCCTTCCACACTCTTCATGCCTTCTTCGATGCCGACTGGGCTGGTGATCCAGACGACCGTAAGTCCACCACGGCCTATCTCGTCTACTTAGGTGGCAATCTGATTTCTTGGAGCTCTCGCAAACAACGGGCAATTTCCCGATCCTCCACTGAGGCCGAGTATCGTGCTGTTGCTTCCACGACTGCTGAACTTCTCTGGGTGCAGTCTCTTCTTCGTGAGCTGGGCCTTTCCATCCCACGTCCGCCCAGCATCTCGTGTGATAACGTTGGTACCACCTTCTACTGCTCCAACCCCACACTTCATTCCCGCTAAAGCATGTTGCCATTGACTACAACTTTGTCCGGGACCAGGTCAGCCGTGGTCTCCTCCAAGTCTCTCACATCTCCACCGACGATCAGCTGGCTGACGCCCTCACCAAGGCCCTTCCCAGACCTCGCTTTCAGCTCCTACCGTCTTGCGGGGGCGTATCAAGGGTCCTACGGATCCTATACAGGATCCCAGCCGATCACAAGAGATCACAGCCATCTCTAAGTGATCTGCTGTATCTAGGAATCCTCTTTGATTCCTTCCTCTTGTAATTACTTCCTAGTTAATCTCTATTTACCTTTCCTAGTTAGGACTCTACTTCCACTTGTATAAATAGGCTTCTCTGTATACTCAGTAAATCAATTAAAAACCACAAGTATTATTCATACTTTATAGAGAGTAGCTTTTAAACCAAATGACAGTAATTGTGGCATTTAAACCAATGGAAAAAAAAAAAAAATCAGCCAAGAGAAAAATGGCTTTCCAATTTAATATGTAATCTAATCCTACACGCTAAAAAATATAACTATTTTTGTAATCAAGTTTATTAAAAACTATTTATGACATGGAGAAATTAGACAAAAAACCCATCAACATTTTATTTATTTGGAATGGGTAAGTGATTACTCATGAAAAAATGCAAATGTCACAAACACTAAAGCAAAACATTGAGGTAGCATAGTCTACAACAGTATCAACATAATTAAGAAACCTAGGGAATTTTTTTTCTCTATTATGATGATCATATTGAAACAGGAATGACCAACTCCAAGCAGCACACATAAAACGACAAAAATCATTAAAAAATTTCTACCTGCGAGCTAATAGATCATTTAAAGCATCATCATCTAATACAGGTGCAGCTTCCTCTTTCTTACACTCACGCAAAAGTGACTCCAAATATTCTCTTCGATCTTCAGCACTGTGGCAAAACAATTTTCAAGAACAATTAGCAACCAGTTGAGAATTGTATACAACAGCATTCTGCTCAGACAATATTCAGCTAACCTTGTGTTGTTGTCAAAGAAACCAGCAGTAATGCTCTGATTAGCGACTCCCAGTTTGTGCTCTGCTGCAGCTCTTACTTGTTCTTCAACAGTTTGAACCTTAATACAAAAGAGGGAATTGTGATAAGGATCCACCAGAATCAAAGGAGATTGAGGATCAATCTCCCTAATTCTCCGATATCCCAAGTCAAAGGAATCTCTCTGATTCCTTCCTAGAACTGCACATATATTTCTGTAGATTCTTTCCTAGTTTAGTCCTAAGATTTCCTTCCTAGTCTAAACATGTATTTCCTACTTAGTCTCTACTATAAACAGTATATATATGTCTTCTCAGCTGTAAAGATTGATTTATTCGAATATACAAGGAAATTCCTACCTCTTTAAATTGAAGGTATTAAGATACTCTTAAATTGGAGAAATTTAATTCCAAGAAATATGTATATATAAGAAGAGCGGTTATATATGTGCTTTGTCTTGAAAGATAAACAAGGGTAGATATTGCCTACCGTTTCAAATCGAAGAACGAGTACATCCCTCTTCTGGCCAATTCTGTGAGCCCTTGCTTGCGCTTGCAAATCAACCTGAAAATTTACAGATGAAAAACTAAATCAGCTATGGAATTAAAGCTAGTTTTGATTGAAAAAACATATTAACAGTAATCCGTAAATTGCCTGTGGATTCCAGTCTGTGTCAAATATTATCACTGTATCTGCAGCTTGAAGATTTACTCCTACACCACCAGCTCGAATGCTATCAAAAACATACAACTGTAATTAACATTTATACTCATGCTATTATCCACACATGCAGATAGGTCAACATAGGTGAACAGCCATCAAAGCTTTTACACTTTTTATTTTCTAACTTCTAGTAAAACCCTATATCAGTGCTAAGAATAACTCAAGCACGAGGCAGCCCTTTATGATCAAGTACTCTGAAAATAGAAATAAATAATATGTTCCCACGGAACCTTTTCTTCTAATGGAAATCAGCCATTGATACAGATCCAAACCGTGCATTTCTTTCCATTCATTATTTTATTATTTTTATTACTATCATTAAATGATGAAGCTGCTCTTAGGAATCATTAAATCCTAAAAATAATTGTTCTGATGTATTATGTAAATTCTTTGAGATACAAAAATCAAATAATTCTCTATGGTGGAACAAAACAAAATATCTCTCATTTCCCCCTCGAATAAATTCTTTTTTGGGGTTTCCGGGCAGGAAGTCTAATCCTAGTGCTCATGAAAAATTAATAAATTGATGTAGGATACTTAGAGCTTAATTGGGAGAGCTGCTGTATGAAGTGTATCTAAAGGAGCCATATAAGAAATTCTCATTTAAAAAAGAAATTTCCTTCAATATTCTAAACCCGTTATCTGAAATCAATCAACAGACAAACACAACAATAATGCTTTCATCTGAAAGCACATGCTTTTGAGACTTGTAGCAGTCACTGCATGTACTCCCTTCAACAAGATGCTCCAATAACCAATAGAGCCACCTAACCCAGTAAAAGCACATAAACAATTACTATACTCACAAAGCATCAAGGATCACCTGAGAAGAAATATAAAAAAAGGAGAATCTGATCTATTGAACATATCAATAAGGGAACCGCGATCACCCCCAGATGTATGTCCATCCAACCTAAGGTACCGATATTGTTTATAGTTGAGATATTCCTCCATAACATCAAGTAACCTAGTCATTGTGGAAAAGAAAAGAACCTGCACAGTGACAAGTTTTAAATTTTTAATCAGTAGCAGTATGATATCAAATGAAGAAAAAGAATATTCAGAGAAAAAATGAATACATGATAAAAAAAAGATAGCCAAACAAAAAATAATGCGGACAGAAACAGGTAACAAGCCTTCCATACCCTATGATCTGTCGCTTTCAGCTTGGGAAGTAACCGATCCAACATCTCAAGCTTCCCACAAAGCCTAATAATCGGTGGTAGATAATGCCTTGGTACTAAGTTATCAACCTACAAGATGCCATCCGACAAGAAAGTGTACTTTGAGACACAAGCTAATCAAAAACCAATTCCTTCTCCTTTTTAAGAATTTTTATAAGAGCAAATATCAACTGAAAATGAACAGATAAAGAACATGCCTCCTCTGCATGAAGCTGGCTAAGATATGGATGATTACATATATTTCGAAGCTCCATAACCGAGTTGTGCACGGACCGAGCCTGGGGAAAAAAATGCGTTTTCATGAGAAGATACACTTGAGAGTCTGCCTATTTTAATTGGAGCGAAAATTAAAAATACCTTGGAATTTCCAATTGTACCCAAATTATCTTCAACCCTCTTCATCAAGAGCTTCTGATAAGCAGAGGCCTCACACCTTACAAGTCTCTCAATCTTTTCGGGCAGTTGATTCTCAACCTTCCAAAAGGAAATAACATTAACATGGTGACTTCCAAAACTCAAAAGTTGTAGATTTGATGGCTCTTTAAAGATAAATAAGAAACTTAAAAAAGTATTACCAAGAGCCAAGAAGCAATATATTTTAAACACACTCCAAAACAACTCAAATACAAAATCATGGGCACTGAGCACCTAAAAAATATTCAGAAGTCACTTGTATGAGGATTTGAATATTTGTTTTATTGAATTAATTCTAACATACAGCAGTAGCTATCTTTATATAGGCTGTAGAGAGACCTAACTAGGTATGTACAATTTAGGAAAGAATCAAACAGTTGACTAGCTATACAAGGGAGGAATCAATGGTGATTCCGTTTGACATATCTCAGCAGATCAAGGAGATTTAGTCAATCTCCTGTGATCGGCTGGAGTGTAGGGGAATCCTTATTACACCCCCGCAAGACGGTGGAGCCATCGGCGACGCCAATCTTGGAACGGAGAAGCTGAAACCGTGGGCGAGGCAGCGGTTTGGTGAGGGCATCAGCCAGCTGATCGTCAGTGGAGACATGCGACACCTGGAGGTGGCCTTTGGTGACATGATCACGAACAAAGTGATAGTCAATATCCACATGTTTCATGCGTGTGTGAAAGACCGGGTTTGAGCAATAGAAGGTAGTCCCAATGTTGTCGCAGGAGATGGTGGGTGTGCCTGAAAGAGGAAGGCCGAGCTCACGGATTAGGGACTGTACCCAGAGCAGTTCAGCAGTGGTGGAAGCCACGGCTCTGTATTCAGCTTCAGTGGACGATCTGGAAACCGCACGCTGCTTGCGGGAACTCCAGGATATAAGATTGTGGCCAAGGTAGACCAGATAGGCGGTGGTTGATTTTCGATCATCCTGGTCCCCAGCCCAATCCGCATCCGAGTATGCATTTAGGGAATGAGTGACAGCATGGAGAGTGGAGGTAGTGTGGCGATGGAGATGGAGACCGTAGAACAAGGTGCCTTTCAAATAGCGAAGTAGACGCTTGAGGGCCTGCCAGTGCAGGTCAGTTGGAGCATGCATAAACTGGGAGAGTTTATTGACAGCAAAGGATACGTCGGGTCGGGTCAGGCTGAGGTACTGCAGACTCCCGACAAGGCGGCGGAAGCTAGTGGCATCTGCTGGTGGGGAGCCATCGTGCAGGTGTAAAGAGGGGGAAACAGCCAGAGGAGTGGCCACAGGCTTGGCACCATCCATGCGAGCTAAGGTGAGCAGGTCATGGATATATTTGTGCTGAGACAGGAAGATGCCAGTTGCGGTTGGAAGGACCTCCACACCAAGGAAGTAACTGAGGGAACCAAGGTCCTTAACCGAGAAGCGGGTGGCCAGAGTTTGTATGAAGCGGGAGATAACGGCTGGAGTATTCCCTGTCACAATCAAATCATCAACATAAACCAGAAAATACAGAGTAGTCGAACCTTGCCTTAGGAGGAACAGCGAGGCATCAGAATTGGCTTGGACAAAACCGTGGGATAGGAGGAAGGTCTGAAGTTCCGTGTACCAGGCCCGGGGGGCTTGTTTGAGTCCATAGATAGCCTTGCGGAGCTTGCAAACATAAGAAGGGTTCTGTGGATCCACAAAGCCAGCTGGCTGGGCCATGTACACGTCCTCATGAAGAGTGCCTTGAAGGAAGGCATTATTGACATCCAACTGGCGAATGGGCCAGCCATTAGTTACAGCCAGGTGAAGGACAACACGGATGGTGGTGGGCTTGATTACAGGACTGAATGTATCCGTGAAATCCACCCCGGGACGCTGATGGTACCCCTTGGCAACAAGGCGGGCCTTAAATCTGTCAACAGCTCCAGTAGGTGTCCGTTTGATACGGAACACCCACTTGTTCCCCACAACGTTCTAGCTTGGAAGAGGGGGGACCAACTCCCAAGTTCCATTCCGTATGAGAGCATTGATCTCACTTGACATGGCCGCACGCCATTGAGGGTCTTTCTTGGCTTGAGAGACACAGGTGGGCTCGGCTAAGGAAGGTAGTTGGTGTTTGGTGGCAGTGAGGGCATAGCTAGGTACGGCTTTGACAGTACCCGTTTGAGTTCGGGTGAGCATAGGGTGGGTTTTTGTGGGGTTTTGGGGAGGGGGACCTGAAGGGGGGAGAGGTGGTGGAGGTTGGCGCCTGGTGTAGGTACGGAGAGGTGGAGGTTGAGAGTCACCAGGAGGAGGATTAAGAGCTGTGGGAGCAGGAGCAGAGGCGGGAGCAGCAGGAAGGCTGCTGGAAACCTGGGGCAGGGGTGTTGGCTGCAGAATCTGAGCAGGGGGCGAGTCAGCTGCAAGGACCTGCAAGGACGTTGTGTCAAGGGAGTCCCCGGTGATGGTAGAGGACAGCACAGGCGCTGCTGGTGGCGTGACAGTAGGCGAAAAGGGGACTGTGGTGACTGGGGGAACGGTGGACAACCAGGTTGTGAAGGTGTCTGCAGAGACGGTGAGGGTGGGGAGGAGGGAGGGGACGGAAGGAAAGGTAGTTTCATCAAACTGAACATGGCGAGAGGTGTAGAGTTTGTTGGCAGTGGGATCAAAACAGAGGTAGGCACTTTGGCTAAGGGAGTAGCCAAGGAAGATGCAGGGCTGAGAACGAGGCTGCATTTTGTTGGTGGTATAGGGCCGTAGCCAAGGAAAGCAGAGACAGCCAAAGGTTCGCAGTTTGGCATAATGGGGAGTGGCTTGGAAGAGGGCAGTGTATGGACATTTGTTTTGTAGAAGAGATGTAGGAAGGCGGTTGATAAGATAGACAGCGGTCTTGAAAGCATAGGACCAGTAGGAGAGAGGGAGTTGGGCTTGGTGAAGTAAGGGAAGGCCGGTGTCAACAAGGTGGCGATGACGCCTTTCGGCTGTACCATTGTGTTGGGGAGTATGTGGAGGTGTGAGGAGGTGATTAATTCCATGCTCAGCAAGAAAAGGTTTCAGTTTAATGAATTCGCCACCTCCATCAGTGTAAAGAGAAATTATGGGAGTATTGAAGTATTTTTCAACCAAGGTTTTAAAATCTTTGAAGGTAGAATAGACATCTGATTTTTTCCGAAGAGGGTAAAGCCAAGTGTACTAGGTGTAATGATCAACAAAGATTACATAGTAGGAAAAACCATCAATAGAGAGATAAGGAGCCGGTCCCCAGACATCACTGTAGATTAATTCTAAGGGACGGTGGCTGGTTAAAGTTGAAATGCCAAAGGCTTGGCGATGACTTTTATTGCATGCGCAGGAATTACATAGTGGTTCTGGAATTTGAGAAGAGAAACGAACATTAAACAGGCTTAAGACATTCTTTAGGGTTTTGGATTGGGGGTGACCAAGGCGACGGTGCCAAAGGCTAGGGGAGACTGTCACGGCCACCATGGCCTGCGGTTTGTGGAGAAGGGCAAGGGTCCACTCGTACACATCGTCCTTACTCGAGCCTTGAAGGAGAACCACCCCCGTGCTGAGATCCTTCACATGAAAACAACCAGGAAATAATTCAATAGAGGTATTGTTTTGTTTATTAAACTGGGAAATTGAAATTAAATTTCTGGTCATGGAGGGGGCACATAAAACATTGTGGAGTTGGAAGGGAGGGGAGTTAGGAGAAGAGAGAAAGGAAGAGCCTGTATGGGTAATGGAAAGACCTGTACCGTTGCCAATGAGTATCTCATCAGGGCCGCTGTAATGGGTTGCATCAGAGAGGTGTTGGGAGCTGGTGGCCACGTGATGAGAGGCCCCAGAGTCTAGAAGCCAGCCAGGGGAGGGGGCCTGAGTTGTAGGATTGGCCACGGGTGGTGGTGGGGTGGACTACTGGAGATGAGGACAGCGTTTAGCGCTGTGACCCTGAGTACCGCACCATTGACAGTAGCCACGGTAACCAGTGGACTGAGAGGATTGACGACGAGAGACGTCGCTGGAGTGTTGATAGGACCGGTGACCAGAGGTGCGGTGGCTGTCTGGTGACTGAGTGGGGTGCCGCTGACCGGAGGAACTCTTGCTGGAGCGATGGGAGGTGGTGCCGCGAGGGGCCTGAGTGAAATTGACAATGACGGGTGAAGGTACAGCAGTGTGGGCTGTATGGCTGGAAGCAGCCTCATGTTGGACCAGAAGGTCATGTAGATTCTCAAAGGGAACAGCAGTATCCCTGGACCGTACAGCTGCGGCGATTTCCTTAAACTCAGGTCCGACTCCATTAAGGACATGGAGAAGGAGATCATCATCAGACAAAGGTTGGTCGATGGAAGCCAGCTCATCAGCAAGTATCCGAACTTCCTAAAGATATTCGGAGATGGGACGGGAATGCTGGCGAAGAAGAGTTAGGCGTTCCTTGAGACCAAGGACGCGCGCTCTGGCTTTGCTGGCATAGAGATGGGTGAGCCGGGCCCAAGCAGCGGCAGAAGTAGGGGCGGCAGCAATGAGTTGGATCACCTGAGGGGATACGGACGCCAGGATGGCATGAAGTAACAGTTGGTCCTGACGGACCCAGAAATCATGAAGAGCAGTCTCTGTTTGGGGGGGGCAGGGTCGAGAGCCGTCGACATAGCCCATGAGGTCATACCCTCGAAGAAGAGCATTGAACTGAGCTCGCCACGGAAAGAATGTCGTGGCAGTGAGCTTAACAGGGAGCTGGGCTGCGGTGTTTATGGTGATAAGGGTGGGAAGAGTAGGGTTTGGTTCAGCAAGTGGTGAAGGGATGGGGGAGGCAGGGACGGTGGTCTGGGCAGCCATAGAGCTTAGGGTTTACTCGGTGGAGCAGTTAAAGCTCTGATACCATATGAGGATTTGAATATTTGTTTTATTGAATTAATTCTAACATACAGCAGTAGCTATCTTTATATAGGATGTAGAGAGACCTAACTAGGTATGTACAATTTAGGAAAGAATCAAACAGTTGACTAGCTATACAAGGGAGGAATCAATGGTGATTCCGTTTGACATATCTCAGCAGATCAAGGAGATTTAGTCAATCTCCTGTGATCGGCTGGAGTGTAGGGGAATCCTTATTAACTTGGACATTAACCGTTTCAAATACAGAGACAGTTTTATTGCAAAAAAAAAAACACTAAAATTACAATCAAAAGAGAAAGTGGTCAAGATAACCACTGGGAAAAAAATAAAAGACAGGCTAGAAAACATGAAAACCCCAAAAACAGAAACTAATAATCAAAATCAAATTAATTTCCAAGTTATTTCAAATCAACCTCAGAACAATCATGCAGCACCCAAGAAAATATAACTACAAGTCTACACATTCCTTGTTCAGCATTCATCTTCACAATCCCAGTACAGAACTAAACAGTACCTGAAATGACTAAAATGTATGGCACTCACATGGAGTAGTCACAATTTAAACATTCTACGTCATTTCCAGAAGGCAATAAAAAATAATGGAAATGCAAGAAGGAATCTAGAGAAACATAGGCATGCATGCCTGTATGTGTAAATACTAATGCCTACAAGAAACAAGGTTCTAAAGCCAGATAAACAGAAATAAATCCAATATGTCAACAAATATGTACCCACCAAAAAGTAAACTACCAAAAAAAAAACCAGCTAAACTAATGATAAGTAAAAAAATAAAAGCTGGAACCTTATGCTTCAGCCTACGAAGGACAAATGGCCGAAGAACTTGATGAAGACGGTTTATGATCAATAGATTCTCCTCCTCAGAGAGTAAGGCCTAGGCAACATAAGCCAACTATAAATACATGACTGATATATGTCAAAGCAACTGGACTCATAAGATTTTTTAAAACGTCAACTTCTCAAACATAACATTCCAAAACCTACTTGTTCAGCTGAGCTATCACCACCACTTTCGAATGGTTTGTTGAACCACTGAGAAAAATCTTCTGATGAATTGAAAATATTGGGCAACAAGAAGTTTAGTAGAGCCCACAACTCCTCAAGATTATTCTAATCACATTAAAAGGATAGAAAGTGATCAGGATACAACAAAAATATACCAAGGAGACAATACTCATATATTAAATCAGAACAGAAGGAATCAGAACAATAAATAAAACAGTACTAGAAAAGCGATCCTGAAACCTGCAATGGAGTCCCAGTTAACAGCAATCTGTGAGAGCTCTGATAATGCTTCAATTCTGCATTTAACTTGCAGGAAGCATTCTTTATCCGGTGGCCTTCATCAATTATTATATAATGCCAGTGAATTTTGCTAAGCTTAGGTCTGTCATGCTTATTCATTAGATACTCGTATGTAGTAAGCAGGACATTAAATTTCTGTTGAACTATTCTTTCCCTGCAATATAAAGTAACTGCTGAACTTCTGTATAAGCATAAAACACATAGTGGATGTTGAGTTATTATGCGATTACTTGAATAGCCGCCGTCTCTCCTCAGGGGTTCCAGCATAGACAATCCTAAGAATACTGGGGGCCCAAAAGTTAATTTCTGATTCCCATCCAGGTAAAACTGAAGATGGCACAACCACTAGAAATGGCCCTCGATCATTTTTTGTTTCCATCAGGTAACAAATTAAAGAAATAACCTAGGATAAAAACATGTTAGAAAATGGACAGGTAAACAAGAGGCAATCTCCAAAAAGTTTACAGCAGATTCAGAATCAATCCCTACCTGAACTGTTTTACCTAGGCCCATTTCATCCGCAAGAATACCATTCAAATGATTGTTGTATAATGACACTAACCACCTTAAGCCATTCATCTGATACCTGAAGGTGAAAACTAATATAAGAACATACCTCCCACGCCCCCAAGAACATCACAATTAAAACTTGAGGAAAAGAAGGTCCATCCCCTTTTATCCTTCGCACACCACAATATACAGCACGGTCAGAAGGAATTAATTATGGGGACAGACAGACCGGTAAAACAGTAGTAGCCACAGATGGTATTCTCAATGAACAAGGACAACTTTGACCAAAAAAAATGAACAAGGACAACATATAATGTTGAGCTTATGTGGCTATTGGTCAAAAAGCATCTACTGTGTAGCAAAGAAAGCATATCAACTCACTCTCTCAACTTTCCACCATTAAGAATAGATGGCTGTTCAGCAATGTTCTCTTTTATGCTGCACGAAACAATGTAGCTTGTAAATACTTGGGTATATCATGTAGATCACGGAAAACTAATTTGTCAATTGATAGACTCAAGACAGTCACTTTTATAAATAAATAGACTTGAACTATTGACACAAGTAAAAAACAAAAATTTAAGCAAAAAATAAAAGGAACCAAAGGTTTGCTGAGTCCAACCACCACCAAATAATTTTTACAAAGGGAGTAATTATAAGTGGCAACAAAATGTGACATCATCAATATTTTCAAGATAAAAAAGCCAGATTAATACCTATGAGCCATCAAATAGTACTTCTCATTGCTTTCCATGTAATGCTGCAAATCAGAAATAAAACATCAAATAAGTGGGAACTTCATTAAAATTGAAGTGTATAAAGAACAAACTTGCCTTTGCCTGGTCACTTTCATCTTCATTTTCAAAACTAGGCTCACTCTTCTCAACAACACTTGCAGCTCCACTTTCATCTATATCATTCTCAAACCGACTAGCAATAGCCTTTGCATCTCGTAGCTTTGATCCGAGCTTTTGAAGATATTTTTCCGTCTCTTTGAGAAGTTGCTTAACACGGTCAGATTTGGCATCCTGTTTCGGGTTCAAAAGATGTTATACAAAATAAACAAACAGGATTAAGATACAGTCCTAAAGTCAAGAAGTTTAAACCATACCTGCACCATTCGCAGATATCCCTCCACGTCATTGATCTTCAATAAATTGATCTTTTCACGTTGGATCCGATCAATCTTCTCACGATGAATACGTTCCTTCCTTTTGTGAAATTCCTTCGCACATTTGTTGAAAACCTTCCAGCGCTCTCTCTTCATTTTAAACCCATCATCCAATCTTTCCCTTAAGTCCAGATAAGAAAGCAAGTCAAAAGAGCATGCACAACAAAAACATTAACTGGGAGAAATGAACATAATGATTACGGTAGCTCCTAAAAAAGATAGAAAGCTCAACATATCAAAACACACTGAAAAGATAGAGTACATACTTGTGAACCTCTATTTCATCAAAGAATTCCTTTTGCCTCTCCCGAACTCGCTTTTGTCGCTCTTCCTTCATCCTTTGCTCAAACTTTTCTAGTTGCTTAACCCTCCTACCATGCCTATACTTCTTAAAATTTCTCAAGTGTTCCATTTCATTATTGATTGGCTTGAAGAAATCATTCAAGAATTCACTAGACAAATAAAAGAAAGCAAGGTTTAAGTGTCTAGGAAATTAAACAAATTATACAGAAAAGAAACTACATCATTTTGACTGAAAACCGAGATATATATATATATATATGTACTCCCTCTGTCAGAATAAATGGTCCACACTTCCATTTCACGAAATTGTACCCATTTAAAAATTCAAACAATTTCTTTGCACTTTCTCCACAATAGCCTCAGTCATCTTGTAAATTACAATTGATATCACTTGGAATAAATTAAAAATAACAATGGGTAGAAGGGAAGGAGTTAATTAGCTACTTAAAATTTGATAGGAAAATAATTGGTAAATGGAAATTTTTAAGGTGGCCCTTAAATCTCATATTTCTTCAAAGCATACAAAAGGGGCACACAGAGAAATTGGGCTCCACTAGGAAGCCCATATAGGATGAACATTAACCTCCTCAGACGACGCTGAAGCTCCAAGAGTTGTAATTTTTTCAGCTCTATAACACTTCTGGTTTTTGCAGATATATCTTCAGATGAGCTCACATTTTCCTACAAGTAGCAAATTTCAGTACATGAGTCACATACAATATCAAATATAATACAAAAATCAACCTATCAAACCATGCAGCTACTTCAACTTATCTTTTTGCAAAGAAATAGGTATACACGAGAATACAAATTCATGCACACAGAATCATCAAGCCTAGTAAATAATGCTTACACATTGTAAAGGAGCCAGAGTTAGACAAGAATATTCAGGCCTTGCAGCCACTTCTTTGACAAACTTTTTTTTTTTTGGTTGGATAAATTTTTGACGACTTGTTTTACCAATCAGAAAATAAAAATGAAAGAAGCAGATAAGTAGACAACGACTATTGAGAAGCAAGACAGGACCACCTATCGGTCACTGATGCCCGTCTGTTAAATTTAAAAGAACATGAAACATAACAAACAAATCACATAAATATCGCTTCAGTGATGCAACCATTGTGATGTGCACAAATACTTGGCTTGTGAGACTCTGCGAGGCACAAGATTATTTAAACATAATTACAACAGAGAAAGAAATAAGCACAGCTCTAGCTATGTTAGCCCAGCTATAATAGCAGTGCATACCACAAAGCTAACACAGATGTGCATAGTCATATTAACGTTTACGTTCAGTTTATGATCCTCGCATCAATCTATGAGGTGACTATCCTTCCAGCAGGGATAAATTTTATGTCACATGCGCATCCATGATCAAGTAATTTTAGAGCAGCATTGCTTCAAACATTGCCTTCCAGCCCAAACCACCAATACCTTCGTAATGCCACTCTCACAACAAAACAAGCCCACCAATTTTATACATCCCTCAAGTTGAAAGATCACTAGTTGAGGGACAGTTATCAACTTTATAAAGCCCACCAATTATTTCACAGTAAACATACTTGACAGTAGTTGGGACAGTTATCATTCTGGAAAAATATCTCCATATCTTACCATTAGATACATATTTGGAGCTTCCAAGTTCTAAAACAATTGGATCAGCATTAAAGTACATATGGGCATGGTTACATTACAATATGTGCAGATGTTCCCTATTGGATTTAACAAAACTTGTGTTGAGTGGATTAAAGCAGTATTACTACTAAGCTGATTTCGGTTTTACAGCAACTTCCAGAACCCCATCCACACACCAACAAAAGAAAAACAGTAATCAGTATTCAGTAACATGAATAATGATCAAAACATTCACCAGGCAGCAATTTTAAAAAAGAAAAAAATTGATAATAAAAGCCTGTAACCAATATTTGAAGCCATAATATTTTTAAGACAGACCTTTAACTTGTGGAAACATGTGGCAATTTTATTCTTTGCTTTTTGCTGTTTTAAAATCCAATTTCGTTCATCCTGAAGCTTCTGTTTCTGCTTAACCATAACCCACTTCTCTGACATAGTGTACTTTGGTGAAGGTGGCAAATCAGTATGGTCGTCTTCCTTCACTTTTCCTACAATAAAACAATGTCATTTTGCAGTGCATAAATAAGACGAACTGTTGTATAACCAAAAAAAACCTATTTTCAAATGCAGGTCCTTATAATCATCTTTACCACATTTCCTAGAAGTACACCCGCCCCCCGTACATAGATTTGTTATAACGTTCTCACCCTGAGACAAGTGTTTTGGTATCATGTGAGGGTCCTTGGATGCTGCTGTGTGGTGATCATTGCCAATTCCAGAAATTGGTTTCCAACGATCTCTGAATGGAAAGGAAGCCAGGTGGTTATCAGTATGTTGATTGCCCAGAGCACTGCTGCTACCAAGATTTGAGAAGTGGCCAGATGTATTATCTTTTCTTTCAAACACCAGCTCAGCCTGACCAGCAGATGCTGGTAACAATCCCCTTGAAACTTCACTTTGACTGCCAACTCCAGTCCAGCGATTTATGTCAGAGCTCTGCTTATTCATACCCATTTGAGAAGGTGTTTGGTTAGCCCTTCCAATTTTCAAATGTCCATTTTCCATATCTTCCACAGGATTACAAGCAGTTAAACCACTCCTTGGACCTGAAGATTCAGGCTGCTGTGATGCTGTACTTAAATAAGCCGGTGGGGTTGAGGAATCCAGGGTATGTGCTTCAGATTCTGGTTTGCGGGAAATAGGATGGTTTCTTTCTTCTGCAACTACAAAATGATCCAATGAAGGGCAACTTTTTTCTTCCTTTTTTGGGTCCCCAGTTTCTTTTGACAAAGAGTCAGTCTCCGGTACTTTTCCAGAAGAGCTACCGGGTAGCATTTTATCAGTTTCCCTCTCATTGTTAAGTCTCCCATATGCTTTAGTAGCATCAGAAATGCTATTTGGATCATTTGGAAATTGTGTTTTTCCTTTATGGTCAACGAACTCTTTGCGAGGTCCATCCATACTGCCACCTGAAATTTATAAGTTAATGCATCAACGACGATAATACAATTTACTGCATTCTAGTAGTTTGATAATCGTAATAAACTTTAATAATTCTAGAAAATAGTTACCTTCTTTAGAGAAAATGTTTCCAAGTGCAATTTCAAGATGAGGTTTCTTAGGCATCAAAACATTTCTGCATGCAAAAACCCACAATATAACCCATCCAAGACAAACATTTGTACTGGATAATATCTTGACCAAAATATAAATCATCAGATCCATAACAAAACTAACTACCTGAAGGCGAGAAAGACAAGGCACTGAGCTCTGAGCTGTTTCAACTGCTGTTCCTTGAAAGGCATACCAGGAGAACCAGAAGCCTGGTGGACAGAAGATTTACCAGTATCTCTCACAGATGCACTTCTCAGCATACTCATCTCTAATGCACTATTTTGCCCAACAGCCTGTGTACAAATGTAGCACAAGCAAATCACCACATATACTAAAATTTTCAACCAATAGAATTGCAAAGGATTTCATGTGAAGATCAAAGTTAAAAACAATCTGCACGTAATCACCACAAAGGAAACACCAGTTATGCAGATGAGCAAAGTGCATAAACAATAAGATTAAATTAATATGCCACACATCCAGTACATGGATTCTTAGAAATGAATGTTCGCCCTAACATTAGAAAGAAGAAACACAAATATCAAGTATATTGTAGTGACTATGTTTACTTTAGTTCACATTTATCATCTGGAAACATTACAAATTGCTGATGTTCAGCATGATGGACACAATTGAGCACAGTATCCCTGTTTTCCTAAAAGTGGAGAACACAAATCGTGGAATTAAGTACCTGAGGTAATTTATTTGCATCAGCTAATAAATTAGTACTTCCTCCATCATGCTCAGAGAGCTTTCCAGTAGAGGGTGATGTGCCACTGTACTGCATTGGACTTGAGAATCCTGGTTCTGCTACTTGATATGAACTAGATGTAACTGTCACAGCTCCTTGAACCTTGCCAAAAGAACCTGCATTTCCATTCATACCATGTGAGCATTCATTGCTCCATGATCCAAGAAATATCAAAGGAGGTCGGGCCCCCTTAATAAGCTTAACCTTAAATTGAATAGTTTCATCATCTGCAAATAACTCAATAAAGAAGGAGAAGGAACTACCATTCCGAATTGTAGATAATTCATGCTACAATACAATTAAGCCAAAGTTGATATCAAACTCAAATAATCCCATGGTAAGGAGATTGTCCGAGGATATCATTCAAGGTCCAGATTATTCTTTATTAACTTTGACCTTGGTTAATTTTACACATCTTCAACTTGGCCAACTAGGTGAATTGCTTTACAACAAGTTTATTCCACAAGTTCAGTAAAGATTATTATTTTTTAATTCTTACTTGATCCAGGCGACGGAGATGTTGACGGCTGCATTGTAATTTCTGCTGTCATATTACTTGGGACAACATTAGAGGCGAACCTGGGAACTTGAGATTTATCAATTGGAAACCCAACCAAACTTTGATTCCACATACCCATATTGTCATGAATAGAATGTAGAGGCGCAGCTTGCTGCTGTGTTAAACCGGTATGATTAGAGGAAACTTCCACCTCTTCAGGGTATTTTGAATTCGTAGCTCGAGACATCGAATTGCTAGCGTTTGTCAAATCCAACTGCTTTTCTATTAAATGTTGACCTTCTAGCTTGGCTTTAAGCAGTGGTCTCATGCTTCCATAGACGGACGCAAGATGTTCCATTTGACCACTACCCGGAGCAATGGTAAAATTAGCATTTTCACTACCTTTCATTGAGAAACCAGGCGGTGGTTCAACCTTGTTCATCTTTCCCTTCCTGGTATTAACTGTAGCATTTTGAGTATCAACATGAGGGTTTTCAGGTGGTTCTGTGACTATGGGTGTGTCTCCCCTCTTCCTCTTCGAGGTGGTTTTTTTCCCATCCTTACGATTCACTTGTTTGTCCCAGTTTGCTGTATCACGCCTTTCTTGTGACTGTGAATTGGCAGACCTAGAGTCCAAACTAGAAGGGCTTTCATGATCAAGAGATTGACTACTTCGATGAGTAGTAGATCCTTGATAATAATCATGCCCTGTAGTGCTAGGGCCAACAGGCGGCCTGCTTGAAGAAAATGGGTCCGCATTAGACATCTCACTTTCAGCCAAAATCACTTTGGAATCTTGTACATGAGAAGACCCTGCAGGAAAATGGCTGCACAGTTACCTCAGCGACCAAGAAAGCATACTGAGCAGACTTGACATAAAAAAAAATTAAATTGACCTCAAAAGGCAACTCAAGAGTTACCTGCTTGAGCTCCAGCAGACAAAGAAAGGCGTGATGACTTCAAAGCTTCAATATCAAGACCATGTTGATTAATCACAGTCTCCATGGCTCTTCAAAAATCAAGGAACACCAGTTAGAGAAATTGATAAGAACAAAAACCTCCACCCCCACAAACAGAAAAAGTAAAACAAAAATTAATCAAGCATTAGGTTTACAAGTTGCATTTCTCCCTAGGAATAATTGATATACCCAAAAAAGGAAAAAAAGGAAGTAGTGGATGAGAGTTAAAACAATAGGTAGCAGTAAGAACAGCTTAACAAGCAAAAACAAAATAGTTTCACTTAAGGATTCTACCAAAGCAATTTAATCTTAGTTTCTAGTCTACCACAAATACGTAAAAATAAATAAAAAATTGTTCTAACCAATATTATGGGATCTAACTCAAATAGACCTCACCATGTGATGTGAATACAAGGATATGTAGCCTCATCGCCCAGATTAATCAAGTACATAAACTTCATGTCCTTGGACCTTGCAAACTTTATTTTTTGGTCTGACCTTGCAAGCTTTATTATATTAAATAACTAAGTTAACTGTCATGAGGAATTACTAAATTCACCAACGTGTGCAAAAAGATAAATATGGTCACTGTAATTAATACAAATTTCCAATATTTATGATTAACCTAAAGAAACCCCACTGTTAACAAAACCTTCAAATGAATGAATAATATTAATCTTCACCTTGATATCACTTGGTATGGCATGGAATGTTCCTTCCCACTTGTCTTCATATGTTGTAGTATCTGCATTTCTCGAGAATAATGAAAGTAAGTACAGTACATACTTTCATATCAAATATAAGTAAACCGAGGATCTAGGAGAGATAACAAAATTATTGATAGAAAACTACACGAACCACATAAAGCTTTGTGGCAAGTTTGGCAGGCTCATCTTTAGAATCTTGAATGAGTTTCTGGAGAAACTTCGCTGCTTCCAACTCGACATTATGCGAAGACGCCATCTCATCTGAAATAACCATGAAATTAGTGACATCAAAGAAAATTATAACTACCACACTCAATAAATGAATTTCCTGGGTTCAAAGTTCAGAATCAGAAATATCATTCACATATATGGCTGAGAATTACAATTTTGATGTAAATTAGTAACCAATAGCTTCAGCCACAAATGGCAGTAAAAGAACAATAGGCAATACACCTGCATGTGGAAATCTCATACACTCATGCTTGGATGTCTTGCAAGACATAACTCTTCTCCCCCATCAAATACGTGCATTTTATTCCAGATAAAGTAAAACATTCATCAAAACGTCAAGTGGCGGCTATATACACTTTCCATTTGAGAAATGGATGAACTAGATTTCAACTTCTACTTCCCATATATCTTTCTAATAAGTTTGTAAAACCGAATCAAGTAATAATGCTGTCAATTTAATCCCATTTTTAAATCAAAATTTAAAGAAAACCCCAAGTCAATTTAAACATACTAGCGCCCAAAGCACCCAAAAATTTAACCAAAAGACTACCATGGACCTTGCTGTACGGAATTTGGAGCTGGAAATGGATCAAACCCAGTTAAGACTTGCTACAAAGCCATCGAAAATTAGATAGTAAGTAAATTTCTGTCTTGGAAATCAAAAACTTATATCGACAGACCGTATCCAAATTCGATCGTCAGTGTTTCGACGTTTGAGTTTGGAAACAGTAAAATTGTGGACGGAAATTTAAGAATAAAACGAAAAGATGCAGCTTGGAAGGGAGAGGAGCTACCTAATCGGAGATCCGACCGGGAATTCGACGGCAGCGCTCGTTCGAGTTCGTCAGCTTCATAAAGAGCGTGAGAGAGGGAGAGGAAGAGAGCAATCTGTAAACCCTCGCTGAGAAATGTAATTTGCTTTTGGGTCGACAGAGGAGATATCAGAGCGTGAGAAACTTTTACTCTATTTAAATTACCAGTAAGCCCTTTCAAAAAATAACATTTTAAACATTTTCTTTGCCCAGAAAAAACCAAAATTAACACCATTTAATATTTTGGATAATTTTTTAGAAGATTGTGATTTTAGTCTTAACAGTGAGTTTTAATAAACAAAACTAGTGGGTTTTTTTCAGGTGAGAAAGAGGCGTGGTAGATTACTTGCCAAAAAAAACCTAGATTATGCAATCCCAAAGTTATAAGTTCATTCAAATGTAATGTCTCAAAAACTCATACTTTAATAATTTTATTATATCTTTGCCAATAATGAATTAACCCTAATGATTCGGATCAGTTCAATTTTTAAACTTGATTAACCAAAAAAAGTCAGATCAAATCGGATCAAGCTGGTTTTCGAGTTGATTAGGATTTTCGGATTCAGTTGTCCACCCCTATTAAGGGAGCTCAGGACCTCCTAGATTTTTTTTGTTACATTGTATGCATATATGTATATGCAATTATGTTATAATTTGAACTTATAGTTTTCATTTTGTTAATTCAGTTTGACTTTCTTTTTTATCAAATCAGTCTCATTTTCTTAAGGTATTCTGAATTATAAATCATTTCTTTATAAAATTCAAAAGCCCATTGTATTTAGTAATGCTATAAAAAAATCAATTAAAACGGTCAATACCTACTTTCTATTCTGATTAGTTGTTGTTGAATATGCATAAACAATTTTGGGAAACCGTTCATTATTTTTTTTTTTTAAACTACAAAAGGAATAAGGGCATGTTTATTTATTGGCACTTGAAGAAGTAGATGATTTTTATCGTTAGTAATTGACAACTCTTTTGAATGGGATCGATTACTAACTTAATTACTAAAAGGCCCTTCCACAAGAAAGACATGGATATTAATAAAGGATTTCTCCTATAAAAAACCAATTAATAAATACTCTGATATTACATATATCTTCTAGTGATTATTCACTAATGAATAATTTATTTTTATTTATTTTTATGCAATACACAATTCATTGTTAAATATTGTAAGCCATGATTTTAGTAGTTAATGTGGGCGACTTAGAAAATGAGAAAAATATTATTTGGAATTAGTGTAATTATTACTTACAACCCATCTTTTTTTTTTCTTTTCGGTTGGGTAAGTTGAGTGTATGTTTGGATGGCGAAGTTTAAGATTATTAAGAATTTATAAAATGAAAGAATTTAAACTCACGAAAATTAATTTTAGTGTCTTCATCCGAAAAAGAAAGTCGTGAGGGGATTTTCATACGTGTGAAATGTAACAACCCGGAAATTTGGGAAAGGTGGTTTTGGAAATGTTCAATGTAAATTGACGAGTTTACCCTTGTTTTTAAGGTCAAGTTAAATTTTGATTCGGAGAACTTTATGCATAGTTTTCAGGGACCGTTAAGTAGGTTTTGGAATTATGAGTTCGTAAACAAGTGGCACGTCGAAATCAGAGTTCGGGCAGGATAGTTACAAGTCTAAAACACTAAAGGCATTTTGGTAATTTGGAGGGCAAAGGTATTTTGGCCTTTTTGGCTGAAGTGCTGAGTCACCATGTGGGATGGCGACATATGTCACCATCTGAGACTCTATCATCCACTGCCTCACCTCTCATTATCTGTTGCTGGGTTGTTCAATGAAGGAGTTTTTCAAAAGCAAAAACATAGGAAAGGGAAGAAAGATAAAGAGGGAAAAACAAAGAAGAAAGAAAATGAAAAGAAATAAATTATAAAGAGTGAGACATGTAACGGCCCGAAATTTTAGAAAAAAATGATGATTTTACCCTTAAAGGTCAAATGTTAACTTTTTGATCTAGAAGTTTTCTAGACAATTCGAAATAACAGTTACGAAAGTCTCATACTCTTGAGTTAAGAGATAGGCAGTATGTCGGGAATGGAGTTCGAATAAGTTCGTTTTGCATCTACACAATGTAGGGGCATTTTAGTAATTTTGGAAAAAATGAATTTTAGTCATTTTGCAAGAAAACCCTAGGAGATTCTAGAATTATCCTCATAATTCCCTCCACTATACTCCCATTAACATACTACAACTATCTATATGTAGATGTGTGTGTATAATATGAGGTCGGTGGATGGTGACTGAAATGAAGAAAAAAAATGGAATAAAAAAGCCATGAGAAGGCCACCGAGAAGGAAACCAAGGAAATGGGAGCAGGGAAGAAGGAAGAAGAAGAAAGAGGAAGGGAGGGAAGAACCAGAAGTGGGCTACAGGAAGGAAAACACTCATACTCGATGGCCTAAACACAGACCCGAGAACCCAAACTTTGGCCATGGGGTGCTAAAGTGTTGTTTGGGCTACTCAACTCAAAGTTGAGGATTCTAACATGTTAGGTAAGTCCTTATGGTCATTTTTGTATTAGAAAGGAGATGTCTTTGGTGCGGGGAAGCCTAGAAACACGAGTTAGAAGTATGGTCGTGTATGATGGAATCGGTTATGGCTATTAAGGCAAGTTTTCTTGGATTAAAGGTCGTGGATCTTCTCTTGGGTTTCCATAGATAAAGATGAGGGTTAAAATGTAGAAAACAGACGTGAAATGAGTGTTTAAGAGTGGTTCAGGTCGCCGAGTCGGGCGACCCGAGGTAGACGGCAAGTACTGCTGCGATTGCGCTTGTGACGCGCATGAGGCCCACACGCAGAGAGCCCATCGGCGCGTGTCGGTGCTTGCGACGTTTTTTCACCGTTCGACCAACATGAAAATTTCTAGTTTCAACATTATGAGTTTAATGGTACAATTGTTGAGTTGATTGGACGACATTTGAATATAGTTATGAATTTCCAAAGTTATGTGTTCTAATTTTAATTTAAGATTAAATTTGGGAAAATTAAGCTATTAATTATGATAATGTTCTGGATAAAACAGGTTTTGTGATAAATAGTAATATTTATGATGAATTAAACATGCGAAGGAAGAACATTAAGGATATTATTGATGTATATAACTAAAACTTATAATAAAGACTTGTTTATGGTTATATTTGAATATTAATAGCATAATTATAAAGGATGGAAACTTCTATGAAAATATAATGATGAGTTAGGAGCAAGGATTGAAATATCGATATCGACGGATATATCGCTCGTCAAATTTATGGATATCTCACCCCAAATATCGGTATCGATCTCGATATCGATATCGTTTACGGTCAACAAAAATGACGGAAATTCGATCTAAAAGTTGGAAATTTAGAATGAAACTTTGGGAAAAAACTTAAATACCCAATAATGGTTATATATGACTAATAAAAACTATAAAATGACTTTGATATAATAAATATATGATGAATAATATGATGTAATATGATTCTGACGATGACTAATAATATAAAATCTTAAATATAAACATAAATTGAAGTGAGTTACTATAATTGAATGTTAATATATTAAAAACATAACAATAAACATACAAAAATTCAATATAAGAAAAATGATAAAATATGTTTAAATATATTTAAAATTGGAAAAAAAGAAGATGAAAAAATAGGATCAAACTTTGTTTAAAAAATGGAAGTAATTAATATATTTAAAATTGGACAAAAAATGAAAAAGAAAAAGAGCCAAACTTTGTTGAAAAATGAATTCAAATGGATAAAAAAGGAAAAAAAAAAAAAGAAGAACTCAAATGGATAAAAAAAGGAAAAAAAATGAATTCAAATGGATAAAAAAAAGAAAAAAAATGAATTCAAATGGATAAAAAAGGAAGGAAAAAAAAAGTAGATATAGGCTTGTGGGGGGTCGAACCCAAGACCCCCCAACTGAGAAACAAAAACCCAACCAACGCTGCTAGCTAGTAAGTTTGTAAACTAACCAACGTCAATTATATAAATATAAACAATAGAAGTCATCCCCTACCTCCAGCCGGGTCTGCAACCCGGGTTTTCTGACCCGACGGCAAGACCCGACTCAATCTTCTTCGTTTTACGTTCAATTTTCACGATTTAATAGTGCATCTTCATCGTTTTGATCCCAGGAAAGGATCTGTGGGCTCAAAACAAGAAATCATGTCGAAATTTTGACTAATTTCTTTCCCCCTTCTTATATGCCGCTGGCTGGAAAAATCGATATATCGGCGATAGTGACGATTTTTCAATCCATGGTTAGGAGGGGTAATTCGATAATGTGTGGAAAAGATGAACGTTTAAGGCAATGGTTAATAGGAATAATGTTTGTGATTATACTTTAAAATTCCTAAAGTTGTGGATAATGTGATGATATTATGATGATGATGATGTATAATGTGATGATATTTGTTATTTATGGTGTTAACGACGGTATGAAAAAGAACTTGGCTTTGGTCATATTGGAATATTACTAAAGCTATAATGATGGTTATTAATAAGTAAGAGCTAATACCTTACTTACTTTATGATTATGATTTACATTGTGCAATATAAATTTCTTAAGTTAGTGGTCATTTTAATAATTTGTTATATAATGAACACTGCAAAATGGGACACGTATAATAGTGAAAATAAGACCAAATATGGTTGAACTAATAAATTCCACCACTTGTTGGGGAAATGGGCTGGACGTGGCCAGTAACCCTGCAAGAGTGGATATTATTTAGGTAAATTAACATGACGTAAATACAATTAAAATTAGGAAAAATCTCTTGTCTGACAATAATTGTCAGACGAGAGCAGGACTGACACATTAAACAAAATTTGGAGACGGGTCCTATCAAGAGAGGATTGTGAATAAAATAGGAAGAGAAATAAATAAGGAAAAGAAAAACAGAAGCAAGCTTGAAACCGTAATCTCAATCCAACATATGAATTTCATTCTAGACATGGAAGCTTGAAAATAAGGACACTAGTGGACTTCTAGGACCCGTACGAGCCAACCCAGTTCAAATTGAGGTTATTAGACGTTAGAAACATACAGAACATGAAGCTCGACGTGGACCAAAGCTTAAAGTTTTGTATCTATAACTTACATGCCATTTTGATTGCTTTTGACAACATATAACAATTTATGGGCTTGACTAGATTCAATTTTATGTTTAAAGTGTGAGAAACGATGTGAAAATGGAGGAATTGGGATTGGGTTGGGTTGGGACCCAGTTATAAACTTGCATGTCAACCGGTGAGAGGTTGAAGGTGATGATAGCGTGGCATACTGATGTGGTGCCACTTGGTTCCACGTGTCACTACATGTCATGCCACATGGCAAGCTGTGTTAGCAACCTATCAGCTGTCAGCAGGCACATGAGAGCGCGCCTAGGGGCTTAGCGGCCCGATGGAAGGCTTTCCATTGACCCGTGGTACCATTTGGTACTATTCCACTGCCCACGACAGTGCCTGTACTCGTGTTTTTTATGTTCTGAATCCAATGGTACAGGTTTCAAGGCGATTGGACATCGTCTTGGGATAGTTTTGAAAGTCCGAAGTGGTCGTATTTATGTTTAAGACGTGTGGGTTATCCCGGGGTTTAGGGAATTTGAATACAAGCTATGTTTAACATTAGTAACCCTCGATTATTACATTGACAGGTCACAGTGCTCTCAGGATTTTGGGGGAGTGCATAACTCGGGATTAAACTGTTTGGACAGACTGTGAGTGGATATTTGTTTTATAAACTGTGATGCATTCATAATTAAGTGTTTTAGATGTTTCATTACATGATTTTAATTGTAATGATTTGAATAAATGATTCCAAATGTGTTTTGATGATTTTCCGGATTTAGAATATTTATTTAAGATTTGACTAGTTTATGGATACGAATTTTACAGTATTGTGGGTTTGGACTTAGGCCCGATTTAAACACGTTTTGACTTGGAATTTGAGTCAAAGATTTATTTTAAAAGCAAAGTTTTTGGATTTAATCCATGGATTGTTTTCCACTTTTATTGTAGGGAGTTCACAGACAGACGAAGCTTAGGGTGCCTCCTAGATAACCGAAACTCGGAGTTATTGTTTTCCAAGCAGCCTAAACTATGGGTTCTTCCGAGACGACGAATGATCGGGGTAGTTTCATAGACAGTCGAAGCTCGGAGTTTTTCCCAGACGGCTGAAGTTTAGGGTTTTTATTTTTCCCAGACAGCTGAAGCTCGAGATTTTTTTGAGACTGCTGATGTTTAGTGGAGTCGAGGATTTGTTTGATTGGTTATTGATATTTGTGTCCAAATTTTCTCACATGGTTTGATAAACAAATATTTCAAAGAAATCTGTGCCACGAGGATTTTGATACATTTTTTGACTTATGGGTCCCCGGTTCTTGATTTATTTTAATGCGAAATATGATGCTTATGATTTGTTTTGATAAAGATTTTATGTATGCATGCCTTATTTTATAACAGGAGGGTAAGTGATTATTTTCCTCGGAAATGTATCTTTCAAATGATTGTTTGTGTCCACTCACATTTTTACTGATTTGTTTTCCTTCAATGTTGTTGGATAGAGATCGAGGTTGATTTTGAGACGGAGGCATGAACGAGACAGTAATATCGTTATCCCTTGTCTGACATTTACTAGGAGCATTTTTTAAATTTCAATTTATTTGTCAGACAAGAATAAGACCTTGCACAGTAATCAAAGTATTTTCGGAAAGGGTCTTATCATGAAATTTCTTATTTGGGCAACATTAAAATAAAATGAAATTTAAACATGTAATTTCATGATCATAGGAAAATGATAGTTATATAGATGGAATTTTGTTATTCACAATAGGAGTATGCAATAGACGTTCTCTATTATGATATTCTTCTCACAAAAACATCTTAAAAAAAAAATAGAATTTTGAACATGACACCTTTTTATATGGATTTTTTTCCCATGACTTTTTATATGGAATTTGTGACATCCAAATTCTAAGTTTTCATTTTTTTTATAATTTTAAATTTATATACTTATGCATCCAAATAAGAGAACTTGTGCATAGGAAAGTTGAAATACTAATTTTGTAGCAAATCCCATAATTGTTTCCCTCACCCAAACACACCTTAATATCTACCCTAGTTAATCAAAATTACTTCAAAATACCTAATCTCATTAATCATTTTAGATGGGCCTCAAGCATTAAAATGAATAACTATTTGCAAGTAACGCACAAAAAGTAATTAACATTAGGTTTGATTGTCGCATAAAAAACCATTAGCTTTGAGCTAACTCAGTTATTGGTGTAACACCCCATCTCAAAAAATAGGGGGATTTCGTAAATTCAATTGTAAAATGACATATTTACCCTTATCCTTAGTAAAGGTCCAAAGTCAATTTTAATTTAGGGAACTTTTTGGAAGTTCCGATTGGACCGATGCATGCGTCTCGAACTCACGACTCATAGACAAATGGCAAGCGGAAAATGGAGATCGTATGAAAATGTTATGAGTCTAAATGTCCAAGAGAATTTTGGTAATTTGAACATAACTGGGGCATTTTAGTCTTTTCAGCCCATCGATTAGTAAGGAGTCAGTGACTTGCACCTAGCTCACTTAAGGGTGCCAATTGTCAGCGAGGGGGATAATGATGTTTGATTCATAGCCTTGGCCGTGTTTGAAATGGGAACCAAGGGAGAAAAAACTCACGGGGAAAAGGAGAAGGGAGGTGTAACACCCCGATCCTTTTAATTATATTTTTACAGAGATTTTTCAGGGCTTTTAGTGAGTTTGGACAATTTTACCCCTAGGGTTTTGGGCTAGTTACTAATTGAGGAAGGGGTAGTTTGGGTAGCTTAAAAAGTAGGATATTTTGGGAAATGGGTGACATGTGGCAGCTTTGGGGCCACTCTTTATACTCTTATTGGCTCAAACCCACACTAGAACCCACTCACCCTCACTGTCTTTCTTTACCGTGCAAAGCAAAAACTAACAGGACCCACCCCGATTATCACCTCTATAATCGGGAAGAACTCTGCTCCCGTGTAACAACTGAACGCAAACACCAAAATAACCACAAAACATACATTGTCAGACCAGGGAGAACTTACAATACAACTTAATGTACAATAAGTCGACAGTATCACAGAGCATAGATAACAGTACAAGATAAGAACAAAACCCTACTTTGTGAGCTAACTACACGCGCAATGGGAAAACTTTATGTCTCTGTCTCTGCCTCTGCCTCGGCATCAGCCCCAAAACTTGCATCACGACCTAGAGGGTGTTAAAAACATGAAAGGTGTGAGTGGACTAAAATAAATAAGAGTTATGAAAAAACAATTTTAAGGAAAATCGAGGTTCACCCCTCCTTTTCAAACACGCATGCATAACCAAGTATCTGAAAACAACGATATGGACGATGTGAAAATAGTTATGGAAAACAATCATGAAATCATGTAAAGCCGAATATAACATCAACGGATCAAACCTGCTGGATCTATCCGAGTCTTTAAACTCAATATCAATCTGAGTCTTTAAACTCAATCAGGCCTTATCAATAATCTGAGTCTTTAAACTCAATAGGCCTCCGGGGGAAATCACAATATCTGAGTTTTTAAACTCTCGAGTCTTTAAACTCAATCTCACATATCCGGGCCCGCTCCCGTCACATATCATATCCAGGTCTTTAAACCCAATACCAGATCCAACAAATCCAATTAAAAACCATTTTAAAAATCATTTCCTATTTCAAATCCAAATCCATAAATCCATGTCCAAATCCGAATCTGAAATCATCATTCTGAATCCCAATCCCAATCCGAAATCATCATTCTGAATCCAAATCCAGAAATCACTTTTATCGAAATCACTTTTCTAAATCCATTTATAAACCATTGAACATATATCCTCCTAAGCTAGATTATAATGATTTGGTCGAAACAGAACTGAAAAATGATGAAAAATAAGTGAGATATAGCCGGGTCGAGCGACCCCAAACTAGAGGAAACAAGTAGATAACATGATGAATAATGTCTAGCGCATGAGCTTCATGCACAACCTCTTCTAACAGCACACATGGGCGCATGCCAAGGAGTTTGAGGGTATGCCCAACATGTTTTTACATCCTTTCGATGTTAAGAACATGTTGGCGCAGGTTTCGAGTCAACCAGACACCGTCTCGAGGTAGTTTTGAGTGTTCGAAGTGCGTATTTAATATTTAAAAATTAACATAAAATCCTTGGGAGTTAGGTTTTGTACAAGGAGGTTACTTGAGGGTTCAGGAGACCTTAATAACCTCTTATTGTATTTTTGGACAGGAGACGAAACTCCCGAAGAAGGCGAGGAACGTCTGGAAAGCGAATAAGCGGTGAAATTACACTATGAGTGGACGTTTTATTTTAGTAGAATATCGTGCATGCATATTTATGTATTTTAAATGTTTTATTATGTGTTTGTGGTGGTTTTGAGTTATTGGGAATTTTATACAATTTTTGGTGATTTTATAATTAATTATTGTTTTATTGTGTGCTTTACGAGATCTTCTGTAAATTGAGTTTTTGAATCCTGTTTTGATTGTGATTTTGAGATTGAATGTGGTTTATGACATGGGATATTAATGTTAGATTATTGGTGATTTTATACCGTTTTTGGACGATTTTCGGAAGTATTTCGATGACACGCTTTACGAGGTTTATTGAATAGATGTTCTCGAGTTTTGTTGTGGATTTGAGTAAAGTGTGATTAAATAATGTTTTATCGATATTTGTGATGAAAATGTCTGTAATGTGGTATTGTTTTGGTTATCGAATGATTTCCATGGAAAAGGCTATTTCTACACGTTTTACGAGACACGATATATAGCTTGGTTTTGGGCTTAGGCCCGGGCTTCTGAAACAAAGTTTTGGATATGAACTTGATATGTGATATAAATATGTGATTCCTCGATATTAGTGCATTGTGATGTGAGTTGTGAATGTATATGAGTAACCCTCCTCGTGATGCGTGTTGCCTGGTTTGGTAGTCTTAGACATAGAGAGGGGCTCTAGTTCCTGTGACTGTGTTGTGATGACTCAGACGTCGAGTTGGGATCTGATTCCCGAGTGAGTATGCGGTATGCCTACCGGTAGTGCAGTTGATTGTATTGATTGCTATTGTGCATTGAGGATAAGGTGATTATGATATGTATGGATTTATGTGGTAGTGGATATGGTTCGGTTATGAGGCATCAATGTGATTGGCTATTGTGTCTGTGACGTATTAGTATTTCATGTTTAAGTTGGCTGGTGAGTAACGGTTATTTTCCAGTTAAATTTTTTACAGATGTTTTCATGTTTTTCGAGATGGTAATTATATTGTGTTCCATTGAGTTTTTATAACTTATATGCATGCATAGATTTCTAAAACGGAGAGTAAATCATATGTTTTCTTAAATATGTTTTCCAAAGTTTATTTTTCATCCACTCACATTTTTCATGGATTTTGTTGCCCTTCAGGTCAGGGAACGACGAAGGGGGCCCATTTAGGAGCGGAGGCATAAACGAGTTCTTGGTGTATCTAGGTTACAAGATGTTGTATTTTGAGTTGTGGTACAACTTGTGCTTTGTATATAAAAGTTGACTGTTTGTATAAACATCCCTAGTCTGGTAGTTAAACGGCTGTAGAGTCATTATACAATCTTTTGAGACTTGTCTAAATGTTTTAGAGTAGTAACTGTCAGACGGGAACATGATCCCACATGTTTGTCTAGTCGTATCGAGAGGGGTCCTATCATCAAATGTCAGGTCCACGTGGCAGTGACACGTTAGCTACAGCTGACACACGTGCGTGAGGAGCGCATGTAGTTGACCATCAAAATTTGATCGGCGCTTAAGGGCGAGTGGGCGTAAATATCGAGGTGAGGCCGAGCTTATTTGAAAAGTTTTGAAAAGTTGAATCTAATGGTGGTTGTTTCAGGCCAATTAGAGTTCGTTTAGGGGTAGAATTTGGCACTTTTCTCATCGGGAAATGTGTTCGAGACTTATTTACGGTTCTAGGGCTTAAAGGGTGTTTACATATGAACTTCAATGGATTGTTGGTTACCCCCATGTATTACTTTGACATGCGAGAATTCTCCAAGGACTTTTGAGGAGCGCCTGCTCAAGGTTGAACGATTGATTCGACTGTGAGTGGACATTTTCTTTCATAATTATGATGCATGCATATTTAAGTATTTGTACAATTTTTATGACATACTTTGGATTGATATGACTTGGTTAATGATTATAAATGATTTCTAGAATACTGCTGGTTTTGGTATATAGGTAACGCCCCGGAAATCCAAATTATGTAAAAATTATACAATAATATGTAAATGACGTTTTTACCCTTGAAAAGGGAGTGGCTAAAGTTGACTTTTTATGTGAGATACTTTTTCATACTTTTGTGAGGACCATTGCGTAGATCTTGAGACCCTGAGTCCGTAGAAAGGCGGCATGTCGAAAACGGAGCTCGGATGTGAAAGTTACGGATCTACGAAGTCCAGGGGCAAAATGGTAATTTTTCGAGCGAAGGGCAAAACAGTCTTTTTAACAAACGAGCAGTGGATGCTGACTCATGCTACCAGATAGTGACACCTGTCACTTTGTCTTCTTCCTTGCCCCAGATAACATGGAACGGATAACATGGAAACCTAATGATGATTAGGGACATTAATCCCTTAATTAGGGATTGTCATCATTTTTTGTCCATTCAACAACCTGATAAACAATTGATTCTGCTTTTATTGTGTGAATGAGAGACTGAGGAGACTGAGTTGAGAGAAAAGAACACGAGGGACTGAGAGGTAACTGATCTTACAGAATTCGAAAATTTAGAAATTTAAGGTGAGAATTCGAATTCGAAATTGTGAGCGTTGAGGATCACAATTGAGGCTTGATTAAACTTCCTGAGAGCATTTCGAACCAATCCATAACAAAAACGAAGGGAATTGGTGCTGTATTGAGCAAGAACAGAAGCTCCACTCCTTTTCCAAAATCGAGCTTGGGTTCGAATAGCTGGAGGTAAGAACTTATGCAATTGATTATGTAAAACTGTTTATTACACTCTCATGATGATTCTGGTGTCAATTAATTTGAAAAACTAGGATGAAATGAGTGAACCCGGAAACGAAACCCGTTCGAAGGTTGATCATGGGATGTGAGGATTAAGACCATAATTGAAGTAATTAGGGTTACAGAACTGGAATTAAGATAGATTAGAAGGGATCAGGTGAAAGAATGGAAAGAATTGAGGACGAATTGAGGGAGAACGAGTCAGGTTCTGTCACGGGTTTTCAACCCGTTTATCAGAGATTTGGATGAAGAAGACGCACTGTAGCAACACTGTGCTAGGCGCGTGGTGACATGACCCATCCCAATCCCCCCTGGGATTACCGTGGAATGTGCCCTGCTCCCGTCCAACAAGGGGTGTCAGACAAAGGATAACCAAGAGTCACTGCCCAAACGGGGCTTCCAGAGTGCGCAAGGATCGATGGAGGAGGCGTGCAATGTCCCAGTCTCTGCTGTAGTAGCATCCGTGATCAACCTGAAGGGCATTAAAACCAATAAAAGCTGTGAGTGGACGAAAATCATTAAGTTCATTAAACACAGTTATAAGACATTTATGCCCTCCAATAAAAACGTATGCATGCCACGAAAACCAGTAACCAAAACGTTTGTTCAACCAAGCCATTAGGGCCTTAGCCCAAAAACCGTAACTCAAAACCAAGTGTGGGAACTCAGCCCAAAACTGTGGAATACCACATTCATACAACCAAAACCATGTGGGCCACCGCCCAAATCTATAAATATAAATCCATAATTCCAAAACGATTTAGGGTCCCCGACCCGAAATACCATTTCATCAACCAATAATCCATTTTTACCACATAAACACAAATCCAACCGAAAAGCCATTTCATAGATTCATTAATCCATATTTACCACATTACCATCACCAGCATCCCAGATGCTTAGCGTCCCAGACGCTTGACGTCCCAGACGTCATATCTCACGGTATAATAAGCGACGCGTGCTGCCCGGGGTCTCTCCGGGTCAATATCTTTGACATCACAGATGTCTGACGTCCCAGACGTCAATTATAGCAATCCTGCTCCTGAGTCATTATACGGTCCGGTAACTCCGTACGATGACCCCTCACAGGCAATGCACCGTGACTTCCCCAGTGTCTCAGACATCTGGAGGAGACCATCATATATCTTTGTATCCAGATGGTATATGGAAAACAGTTTTATTAAATCATTTCACAACATTACAATGGGCCCTTGCCCGAAATCTCCATAAACATCACAATTCCATTTAGGGTCCCTGACCCGAAATCACATTTATTAAACATAGGGTCCCAGACCCGAAATCACATTTATAACCCAACTGGGCCTCATGCCCGATTTTGTAAACCATTGGGCCCACGACCCGATTTTATAAACCACTGGGCCCATGACCCTAATTCGTAAATCAACTGGGCCTCTGGCCCGATTTCATAAGCGACTGGGCCCCCGACCCGATTTCATTAACTCAAATGGACTCCAAGTCTGAGGTTTCCAAAATAATTGGGCCTCAAGCCCAAGTTCATCTTTCCAATTTCAGAACCATTTCATCATATTATATCCAAGACCTTAAACATGGAAAATCCGTGCAAGACCAGAAAAACCTCGATTTACGTGCAAGCGCGTAAATCGCCTCGAAATACGTGAAATCGTATAATTTACCAATATCCAAATCAACATCATACAATCACAATCATAATCCATATAAAACAGTTAAGCATGCATAGAATTTATAAAACCAAAGTCCACTCACAGACCTTTTTACGATACGCCTCGATACACGTGCCATAGGCCTTCCCGGGCCAAACCACTATCACCGGGACTCCCAATCCTGTCCAAATCACATTAGAGGGTCATTAACCTCTTCATTAACCTCCTATTAAAGTCCCGTAATTTTCCCGAATTTTTAACTATTTTTAAACTTGATTTAAAACCTTCGGACGTCCCGAACAATATCGAAACGGTGTCCGATCGACACGAAACCAATTCCAAAATGTTCGTTACATTAAATAGGACAAATGTCATGTTGACCTCACCTCGAGATTCGTGCCCACGCGCCGTCACGCGCCGCCGTGAGTGGCTGCGCGTGAAACCCACGCGCCTGCTACAGTGTCATCGTCCCAACCCGTTTAACTGATAAACGGATCCTGTTGGCCCGCGAGATGACCCGGTTGGTTTCCTATCAATTCAGCCTTAATTACTTCAATTGATCATTCAGTTAGCTTCGTTTTAAGTTCAATTTAAGGTCTGTAAACTCAATTACACGATCACTTACCTAAAATCCAACGATTCCACGATGAACAATGAAGAACACCCGTCACTGTTCCTTCTTCGAAATTCCTCAATGGCTGCTGATTTCTTCCAATTGATTCAGCCAGAAGTATCAATGGACAATGAGAAAGTGTTTCCCCACATTAATTTCGTCGTTTGATCACTCAATGATCAAAACTCAAGCTCTCTGTTACCAGGCCCGTTCAGAGTGAATTGGGCACCAATTTCCTTCATTCTTTCGACGAAACTGATCGTGGCAATCCCAGAAGACTCAAATTGAACTCAATTTTGATCCTCAGGGCCTATCTCTCAGTATTCGAATTTCCCCCCAATTTTTCTAAATTTTCGATTTTGATTTCCCAGCTCTCCCTTTGTCCCCGTAATTCCCTCGTTAATTCTGTCTCTCAAAGCTCTCAATTTTCCCCTCACAGCTGGTTGTGAAAGGGAGCTCAATTCTCCCAATTCTGATGCCCAATGCTCACGGTTTGAAGACAATTAGATGATTAATAGAGGATAAGGGTAATTAACAATATTAGGACATAATGATGGTGTTGGGAGGGAAACATGGAGCAGATTCTAGGGCTTAAATTAGGGGATGGGTGACACTTGTCACTCATCCAGGTGTGCACAGTCAACAGTCACTATTCATTATTTTATTATTATTTTAATTGAAGCCTCGGTTTGTTAATTCGTTCCCGTGACCATAACTTCGTCGTCGAAACTTCGATTTCGGCATGCCGCCTGTCATTGGATTCGTATCGACGAGACCTACGTAACTGTCCTTGGCCCTCGTCCATCGGACCTCCCGGTCAAAAAGTCAACATTTTGCCCCTATTACTCGAAATTACCAAAATGCCCCTAAACTTCCGAACGTTATAACTTCTTCCTCGAATGTCGGAATCGAACGTGCTGAACGTCATAACTTCTTCCCAACATTTTACCCCTATGAACTCATGACGTCCTGAACTACGTCACGGTCATCGGTCAAAGTCCATTTGACTGCCCGATCAAAAAGTCAACATTTTGCCCACGACCAGGGGCAAAACGGTTATTTTGCACATTTTGTCCGATTTCGCCCTACTAATCACCGATCAACCCCACTAATCGAGATTAGTCACTAATCTAATCCCGGAATTCGGGACGGGTCGTTACACGTGGATTTCAGGCGCAGCCGCTTGCGGTGGCGCATGAGGGCGCGTGGTTGGGTTTCTGAAGAAGGGTCCAACATACTTTTTGATGTTCTCGATGATACGAACCTATTAGTGTTAGTTTCGGGCCAATCAGATGTGGATTCGGAGTAGTTTCGAGTACCCAAAGCGTTTAGTTTATGTTTAAATAATATTATAAATATCCGACGATTGGGGAGTTCACATGTGGGACTATACGATAGTCTAGTAACCATAAATATTTTGTTTGACAGGCTGGAATATTCCCAGGACGTCGGAAGATAGCGAACAGCTTGAGACTGAACAATCTGGACGGTGTGTGTGAGTGGACTTTGTTTTCTAACCGTGATGCATGCATATATGTTTTAAATACTTTATTAAATGATTTGATATGCTTTGGCATGATTGATGTTTCGATCCGGTGATTTCTTGATTTTCTAGATTATTATATTATTTTGGCACAATTTTCGAGAAATTGTGAAATTGATATTTTGGGCGTAAGCCCATGATTGAAAATGATGTTTTGACTCGGGTTATGAGTCAGGGATTGAAAATGATATTTGGACTCGGATTATGAGTCAGGGATTGATTTCATGGATTTACGTGAAAATGGCAACTCGGGTTTACGGTTGCACCGATTTGCGTGAAAACGATCTTTTGGGCTTGAAACCCAATGGTATTGTGATTTTGATTGGATTTGTATTTCCATGTGATTACATGATGATATTGATGAATTTCGGATTTATAAAGTAAATCGGGACTCTGGTTTTACAGATTATGTTTTGGGCTGAGACCCTGTATTGAAAATGGTTTTGATTTCAAATGCAACTGTTTTCACTGGTTTTTATGATGATGAGATGTTGTGGATATTAGGGCTTTCGGGGTGGAATCTGTTTCCCCCGAAGTGCACCATGGATATTAGGGCTTCCGGTTGGGAATGTGTTTCCCCGGAATGAACCCTGGAGATAACGTTTGCCTTCGAGATGAAAGTGTTTACCCCGAAGAGGTCACGTAGCACGGTCTGTTGTCGTGTAGCCTAGGGAGGCTCGACTCGGATCAGATGAGCTGGATTATATGGAGATCGGTCGGTGATGTGTTCACGGCGATCTGGATTGTCGGCTGATGATGTGTTCAATGCGATCTGGATTGTCGGCTGATGATGTGTTCACAGCGACGGATTGCCAGCTGGTGATGTGTTCACATCGGCGGATGCTCGAAATTTGAGCGGTCCTTGAGCCTATTTGATTTGTACGCGTAGCAGGGATAACGTGACTATATGAGATGGGATATGAAAATAAGTCCCGTGGATTTATTGAGATTTGAATTGATTTTCTGAAAATGAGTTTCAAGGAAAATGTGGACGTGGGCTTAGAAACATGTTTGATTTTATCGGTCCTCTATTCATACTTGTTGATTTCATTCTATTACTCATGTTTATCGATATGCATGCATATTTGTGAAAATTGGAGGGTAGGAATGTGTTTTGGTAAACGTATTTATAAAGGTTTGTTTTGTCCACTCACACCTTTGATGTTTTATTTACCCTCTAGGCCAGTGCACCGGTACAGGGGCTTGAAACGAGGCAAAAGAATAAGCAGACCGTTGCGCACTCAGATACCCTACATAGTAGGATTTTGATCCCTATCAGTAATAGTACCTATGCTCTGTATTGTCGTTGACTAGTAGAACTTGTGATGTCAACGGTCCTGTAAAACTTAACTATCCCTTGTCTAACAATATTTGGCGTTTGTTGTGTGGCATATTTTTATATGTTTGGTTACATTTGGCACTTTAGAGTATTGTCAGACGGGAGCAGGATTCATCACGACTATCGAGGGATAATCGGGATGGGTCTTGTCAATATATATCTAGATTTTCGATTATGGATTATCAGATACAGATTTTGGTGAATATTTGGAAACAAACTAGATTTTGGGCTGGTGCCGAGGTTATGAATCTTTTAGGTTTTTATGGATATGGATATTCAAAGCACGATAAAATGTATTTTATTTGATAACTATTTTCTAGTTTGGTCATCCTCATGCGCTTGGATCGCTAATCCGGAGTTGGACTCAGAGGATTCCCAGGGACGGACTCAGACATGGTCGAAGTTGCACTATGCACGTGCCGACGGGGTTGCATTCTGCACGTGCCGACGGGGTTGAACTCCGCATGTAACGACCCGTCCCAAATATCGGGATTAAATACTAATTAATTATGATTTAGAATGATTAATCGGGGATTAGTTGAGAGAAATCAGGTGGAATATGCAAAATGACCGTTTTACCCCTAGACGTGGGTAAAATGTTGACATTTGACCAGGGAGGTCCGATGGTTGAGGGCCGATGACAGTTACGTAGATCGGGTCGATACAAATCCATAAACAGGTGGCACGCCGAAATCGGACGTCAGACGAAAAAGTTATGGTCACGGGTGCGAAATTGGGGATTTGCGTCTTGGGACCCGAATAAAATACTTATTCAATTCTGATTGGGTAGATATTTTTGGTGGGACCCTTGGATGAGTGACACTTGTCACTCATCCCATGGTTTGGAACCCCCAAAACGTGGATCTTGTCTATTGGTCTAAAAATTAATTAAATGGTTTAACATCACACATCTCTCATCCTTCAATCCAGCCATCCATCTCCTTCAACCCACTCATCTCCACCCTCCATTCCATCCCATCTGATCCTTCATCATCAAACTCAATCTCTCTCTCTCTCGACATCTCTCAAACCGTGAAGGACATAAACCATAACCACACCTCCATTCCTCTGCATATTGAGGTCGAATGAGGACAACTGAGTGAATGTGAGGCCAGTGGGACAAATACGACGTGACTGTGGTGAGCTGGGCACGATGGGAACGAAGGTGGAGGTGAGAACCTGTAACCCATTTCGAAACCAAAAATGGAAACCAAGTTTTGGACGCGTGTTAACCGTTGGGGTTGATTCTAAAGTGTTCTAGGAACCAAAACAAGTGCAATGGACGCGGTTTCGAGGAAGGTGACAGCGGGAATCGACGGCAGAACGCATTTGTAGGTGGTGGTCACTGTTCACTTTCGAACAGGTACGATCTCAATGTTGTTTCACGAGTTTGAGGTTATAGAATAGTATGGGAAGTTTAGACGAAGGCTTAGGGATTAATAGGATCGAAAATGGTTAAGGAACGGCTGAGAACTAGCCAAGTGAGTTCGTCAATTTGGTTTAACCGAACTGAACCGTTGAACCGGTTCAGACCGGGTTTACCCAAGGTTGACGATGAGCAGTGTTTGGCGCGTGGGTTTCACGCGTAGTCGCTTACGACGGCACGTGAGGGCGCGTGGAACACTTTTGGGTCATGATATCAACATGTGAAATAATCTTTTCGATGTAACGAACATTTTGGGACTGGTTTCGTGTCAATCGGACACCGTTTCAATATGTTTAGGGGTGTTTGAAGGTTTTGAATCGAGTTTAAAAATAGTTAAAAATTCAGGAAAATTACGGGACTTTAGTAGGAGGTTAATGAAGAGATTAGTAACCCTCTAGTGTGATTTGGACAGGTTTGGAAGTCCCGGTGATAGGGGTGCGGCCCGGGAAGGCTTATGACACGCATATCGAGGCGGCAACGTAGGACGGTCTGTGAGTGGACTTCGTTTTCTAAACTGTGATGCATGCATAAATATTTTATATGTTTTACATATGTGATTTCTATGATGATGAATATGGCACTGGTGGATTATACGATTGCACGTATTTCGAGGTAAATGTGTATTTACACGTCTTTCGTGGTTTACGAGTTTATGCTATGGCTATGTGATTGTGATTCTAATTATGGTTCTATGGCATGGTTTTGGTTTTGGAAAGATGAATTCGGGCATGAGACCCATTTGAATTATGTGATCGGGGCCTAGTTGGTTTACGAATCGAGCTGAGACCCTTTTGAGTCATGTGATCGGGCCGGGGGCCCAGTGGTTTACAAAATCGGGCATGAGGCCCAGTTGAGTTTTATAAACGTGATTTTAGGTCAGGGACCCTAAATGGATTGTGATGTTTTGTATGAATTTAGGACAGGGCCCATTGAGATGTTTTGAAATGACTTTGTAAAACTATTTTTCATATACCATCTTAATACGAGGATATGTGATGGTCTTCTCCAGGTGTCTGGGACACTGGGAAGTCACGGTGTATTGCCTGCGAGGGGTCATTATACGGAGCTACCGGACCGTATGGTGACTCAGAAGCAGGAATGCTATGATTAGACGTCTGGGACGTCAGACATCTGGGATGTCAGAGATATTGACCCAGAGAGACCCTGGGTAGCACGCGTTGCTTATCACCGTGAGATATGACGTCTGGGACGTCAAGAGTCTGGGACGTTAGGCATCTAAGATGCCGAGGATGGTTATATGGTAAATATGGATTATTGGATTAATGAAATGGTATTTCAGTATTTGTGGATTTGTGGTTGTGGATTTGGGCAGTGGCATACTTGATTTTGGATTTACGGATTTTGGTAGTTTACTGTTTTGGGCTGAGTTCCTACACTTGGTTTTGACTTAGTGTTTTTGGGCTAAGGCCCTAATGGTTTATTTGAGTAAATGTTTTGATTTCTGGTTTTCGATGCATGCATACTTTTTAGTGAAGGGCATAAATGTCAGGACCCACCCCTAATCCCCCGGGATTAAGGGTTAAATCCCGATCTCCAAAAGTATCCAACTAATTACCGATTTACGTCGCTAATCCGTCATTAACTACTAATCTAATCCTGGTTTCCAGGACGGGTCGTTATAATAAATATCTTTATGAAATGTGTTTTTATAAACTTATTGATTTTCGTCCACTCACAGTTCTTAATGGTTTTAATGCCCTTCAAGTTGATCACAGATGCGGGCTGTAGTAGAGACCGAGACATTGCACTCCTCCACCGATCATAGCGCGCTCTCGGAGCCCCGTATGGGCTGAGGAACGTATTATCCCTTCTCTGACACTTCGTGTCAGACAGGAGCATGACGCATCCCCCGTTAATCCAGGGGGGATTGGGATGGGTCGTGTCAAGTGGTATCAAAGTGAGGTGGTCGAGGCGTACCACATGAGCTACACGCAGGTCGAGGATGTAACGACCCGTGTCAAATTTCGTGATTAGATTAGTGACTAACCAAGGATTAGTGAGGTCAATCGGTGATTAGTGGAGCGAAATCGGACGGACGGTGCAAAATGACGATTTTGCCCCTAGAATGGGTAAAACGTTGACTTTTTGTTCTAGTGGTCAAATGGACCTTGGCCGATGACTGTGACGTAGTTCGGGACGTCACGGGTTCATAGACAGGTGGCACGTCTGATTCCGACGTTTGAGGAAGAAGTTATGGCGTTCGGAAGTTCATGGGTATTTTGGTAATTTGGTTAAAAGGGGCAAATAGTTGACTTTTGACCTGGGAGGTCCGATGGCAAAGGGTTGAGGACCGTTACATAGATTGGGTCGATACGAATCCGTAGACAGGCGACATGTCGAATTCGGACGTTCGGCAAAAAAGTTACGGTTCACAAAAATTCGAGGGAACTATTACACGTTTTCCGAGACGGGAGTTATTTGTCAGCAAGTGGAGCCCAGATATTTTGGGGCAGGCCCAATGGATGAATGACACTTGTCATCTATCTATTGCCCACCCAAATTGATTCATGCACTTCACCTTTGCTTGTTCGTGCATACCAAACCCAAACCAAAACCCGATCTCATCCATTCCCTCTCAAACCATCACCCAATCATTTCCCTCACCTGATTTAATCCAAGAAGGAGACAAAGGGTGGACTAATGAACTGAGGATGACGTGGAGGTGGCGGAGCCGCTGTGCACGGTGGAGAGAAGGTAAGGTGCTCGGTTTTGTGTTTTTGAATCCAATAATTCGATTAGGACATTATGGTTGATTTTGGGTGATTGGGGGATGATTAGTAGGTTGCTAGGAAGGTATTAAGGTGGTTTTGGTGGTGGTTCACGGCTGAGGAGGCCCTGGGGAAAATCTGGGCATGTGAACCGTGAGGGAAGAAATCAAACCATTGGGGTTTTCATGTTTTTCTTTGTTTTGATCATTTAAATAGGTTTCTAGGGATTATATAGGAATAATGGAATCAATTAGGAAGAGATTGGACGAAAAATGAAGAGTGGAGGGCCTTGGACTGGTCACGCCGATTCAGACAGACTAGGATTGCAGGATGAATCGGGCCGGCCGATTCAGACAGACTAGGATTGCAGGATGAATCGAGCCGGCCGATTCAGACAGACTAGGATTGCAGGATGAACAGTAGGCACGTGAGCCCACTCGCAGGGCCTTTTGGGTGGTGTGTGGGACCACTTTTGGGGATGTGTTCAACACTCGAAATCATCCTTTCGATGTAACGAACATTTTGGGACTGGTTTCGTGTCAATCGGACATCGTTTCGATAGGTTTCGGGGTGTCCGAAGGTTTAGGATCGGGATTAAAAATACTTAAAAATTCAGGAAAATTACGGGTCTTCAATGAGAGGTTAATAAGGTAGTTAGTAACCCTCTAGATTGATTTGAACAGGTTTGGGAGTCTTGGTGACGACGATTAGCCCGGTGAGGCCTATGGCACTCAAATCGAGGCGGCAGCTTAGGACGGTATGTGAGTGGACCTTGATTTCTAAACTGTGATGCATGCATAAATGTTTTATATGTTTTATGGATATGATTCTATGATGTTGATTTGGATGATTGTGATTTATATGGTTTCATTCATTTCGAGGCGATTTACATGTTTGTACGAAAAATCGAGGTTCACTATAACGACCCGGACTTTCGGAAAAGGGAAAATTTGGAAAATTTGAAGAAATGACGATTTTGCCCCTATGTATTGGGCGAACGGTTGAATTTTACTCGAGCAGTCAAACGGATTTTGACCGATGACTGTGACGTAGTTCGGGACGTCACGAGTTCATAGGCAGGTGGCACGTCCAATTCCGACGATCAGGGAAGAAGTTATGACGTTTGAAAGTTCAAGGACATTTTCGTAATTAGGACGAAAAGGGGAAAAATGTTTACCTTTTGATTTACCACTATTTTTCACACGATTAGAGGACCGTTAGGTAGGTCTCGATGCCCTGAGTCCGTAGACAGGCGACACGCTGAAAATGGACATTGGACGGATGAGTTACGGGTCTAGAAAGAGGATGGGGATTTCGGTAATTTTGTGCAGAAGGGTAAAACAGTATTTTCACAGGGGCACTGTTTGAAACCGTGGAAACAGGGACTGAACCCCCATGCTTGGATGGTCTGATCAACGAATTGTTAATTGTTAGTGGCCTTGGGACAACTTTGAGTTAGTGGGAACAATTTGGTGTGGCTGGTGACAGATCACAGTGCACCGGGGAGGGGGGGATTTAAAATTTGGTTTTGTGTCTGTTGGGGGAAACCATTTACACAGTGGGACTGAGATTCCCTTGGGTTTCCGTGAGGTCTGATTTGATTATAGGGAGTGAGAGTGAGTCGAGAGAGAGTCATTTGGAGCAGAGAAACATTGAGAATTCGAGAGAAACAGAAACGGGAAAAAAACTGGGAAAAATTGGAGGGAAATTCAAAAGTTAAATTGTGAGTCGAGAGGAACAAAACCAAGGTTAGAAACAGTCTTCTAGGATCATTTAGAGTTCAACCGTATCAATATCGAAGGGAATCGATCACGGTTTGGCTAGGAACCCAAGTTCCAGTTTTGGAGAAATTTCAGGCTTGAGGACGATCACCTACGGGTAAGTTTTCCTGATATTGATTATGGTTTAGTGTTCATTTAGGTCCTATGAAGCTTCTGTTTAAGTTAATTTGAAAACTGGGTTGATTCGGATGAGTTTCAGAGATTGACCTGTTTGTTTGATCACGGGTGGATTGATCGATTTAGATCTTGTTGAGGGTAATTAATGAATGATAACCTAAATTAAAATGTAAAGGAATGATTTATGTCAGGACCCACCCCGATTATCACCCCGATAACCGAGGTGAACCCTGCTCCCGTCTGACAACCCAACCCGAAAGACTGAAACAACCTCACGACTACCACAAATTACATTGTCAGACGAAAGAGAATTTAAAACATCCAAGAGTCAACCGTTATACAGAGCATAGTACAAAACAAAATAAACAGTACTACACGCACAACGGAAAACGTAACAGAAAACACTCCGAGGATAACTCTATGCCTCCGACACTGCCTCAACGTCTACCCCCGCGCTAGCTCCACGACCTGGAGGGCAATTAAAAACTAGAAGGTGTGAGTGGACCAAAAAGAATCAAAGCTTCAAAAATAATTTCATAACAAACCAGGGTTTGACCCTCCATTTTGAAAACATGCATGCATAACTCAGTGTCTGAAAACATTTATAAATCATATCATTTTCATCATGGAAACCATAGCAACATAAACACAGTATGATAAACATTATAAAACATTAGTAGTAAAACATAAAATACCAATATAATCATCCGATCAAACCTGCTGGATCTATTCGAGTCTTTAAACTCCCGAGTCTTTAAACTCAATTCAGGCCTCAAGATAATCCGAGTCTTTAAACTCCCGGGTCTTTAAACCCAATAACCAGATCCAGCAAATCCAATCCAAAAACCATTTCTAAATCCATATCCAAACCTGAATCCGAAATCACTAGTCTGAAGCCCTTCCGGCGTTCAGAACCGTCATCCTGAACCCAAATCCGGAAATCCACTTTTCAACTTTAAAATCAAATTCCGTTTCCCAAAATCTGATTATAAAACCGAAAACCTTGATCACCAAATCATGTCTCAAATCCCTTTATAATCATTGAAAAACCATTTATCGTTTGAAATCCCAATATCATGGCATCATAATCAGAAATCAAGCATTTCTCGTAAAACGTGCCAAATACGTAATTTCTCGAAAAACGTGCAATTATGTAAAACAGTTATAGCATATTCAATAAGCATGAAATCATAATGAAAACCATAAAACAAGTACTTAAAAACAGTTATGCATGCTCAGTTATAAGGAAGAAGTCCACTCACAGTTCCTGAGCACGTCACTCGTGTCCCGTACGTCTTGTACGTTCCTCGTCCGCCTCGGGTATTCCCGATCCTATCACAAGTCACCAAAACTTGTCACTAACACGTCAACGAAGTTTCTCCTAATTATCCCCAAAATTCCCTGACTGCTAAACGTAATTACACGAAACCCTAAACCTTCGATCCCGTAGAACTAACCTGAGACGTCGTCCGATTGTCCCGAAACTTGTCCCAACAACTTCGTCACAACGATTAGACCAAAAACCTAGTTGGACACTTCCCCAGAAACCTCCCCACGCGCCCTCACGCCTCGCCCAAAGGGGCTGCGCGTGGGCTTCACGCACCTGCACACAGGGTCATCTTCAACCTTTGGCCAGCCAGTTCAACTGAACCGAACCGGCGTGACCGGCTCTCCCTCAATTCCTACTCGATTTCAGTCCTTTCGATTCCTATAGCTTCGTTCTGGTCTATGTAATCTGTTCCCCTAAACAAAACACCACAACACGACCTCTACTGTAACACCCCGGAAATTCGAGGATTTCCATATTGTAATTTTTTTGTGTGAATTGACGATTTTACCCCTGTGAATGGTATGGTCAAATTGTTGACTTTTTGATTGAGGAACTAAATGGACTTTGACCTATGACCGTGACGTAGTTCGGGACGTCACGAGTTCATAGACAGGTGGCACGTCCATTTCGGACGATCAGGGAAAAAGTTATGGCTATCGGAAGTTCAGGGGCATTACCGTAATTTGGACTCTCGGGGGAAAATGTTGACTTTTCTTTTGACAACTAATTTTCAGTTGACTCAAGGACCGTTGGGTAGGCCTCGACGTCCTGAGTCCGTAGACAGGCGGCACGCCGAAATCGGACTTCGTACGAGGAAGTTATGGTCAGAAACGTGAATTCGGGAAGTTCGTGTCTCGGTTTTCGTGTCGAATATTATATTCAGAAATTCTGATTGAAGGACACCTGGGGAGTGACAAGTGTCACTCACCCATTGGCTAGATTGGATCAGATCCACTATTGGATTAATTAAACATTTGAACCAGCTTTAAATGTCAGCCTTTGGATTGAAAACCCCAGATCAGATCTCAGCCCTTGATCTAATCTGGAGATTCAATCTGAGCCATCCATTTCCTTCCCTCCATTTCTTTATAATTCATACCCGCAGAGCACATTCTGCCATTTCGATCCAACCTTTCCAGCAAACCATCCACTCTCTGTGTCTGTGTATTGGGGACTTGCCGGCGAGGCTGAACGGTGGCAGTGAGCACGGCGGAGGACGGCGGCGTGGGGGGAAAACCGGAAAACCCGAAACGGTTTCTAAAACTCAGATTTTGGTAACTCGAATTCCCACGTTTAGTTTTGTTTCCTATTAATCCTAATCGACTCTAGGGACTTATAGGAACCTTCTGGGCTTGAGTTCACGACCGGAAGTAGCCTGAACGGAGTGCAAACGGCGACGGGAACCCGGGTCTGTTCATCGAGGTAAGTCTTTGTTTCAGCCCTTGTTTATTGATTTTAATTAGCTAGAACTGTTCCTGGGTATAAGACGAACATCTAGGAACAAACCAGAGTGAAAATGGTTGGGTGTAGAAGAAATGGTGACCGGGTCGTGATCGCGGGTCTGTTCGACCCAAGTTGCAGAGATACGGGTCAACCCGTCTGAGGACAGAGGTGATGACGTGGCACCCTGTCAGACTGTCAGGTGACGTGGACCAACCGTGAGCCGACACGTGTCACATGTCAGTGCACAGTCAGCACTGACATGTCAGTGACGTGGACCAGTCAGGGACTGCCACGTGTCACTGACATGTCAGTGACGTGGACCAGTGCCGTGCTGACACGTGGCACATGTCAGATCTGACACGTGGTCTGACAGATCAGTGAGGTGGACCAATTGGATGTTGACACGTGGCACCTGTCAGAGTCTGACACGTCAGACCTGACAGCTGTCAGATGACGTCAGCATGACGTCATGCTGACGTCAGCAGTGACGTCAGCGATGACGTCAGCAGGAACTGTTCCTGCGTTGACCGCCACGTTGACCGGCGCGTGGGGGCGCGTGTGAACAGTGTTTCTGGTGGGACCACCACCATTCTTTAGGTTTCGACGATCCGGATCCAATGGCGGTGGTTTCGGGTCGATCGGAGATCATTAAGTTGGTCAAAATAAGGTTTATTGCCTTGGGAAGCGCGTTCGGGCGGCTTTCCCGGGTCGGTTTCGACCTAGGCTTTCATGGTTGAATGTTGGGGGTTTAATTTGACCTTTACGAATACTTGGATTTGACAGGGATTGTACATTTGTACCAGGACGAGGGTATACGTTCGGTTTCTAGCAGGATTGTACTGTGAGTGGGCCATTTTCTTAAACCCTTGTGTGCATAAATGTTTTCTGGTTTTATTATACTTATTCACATGCTAAAACAATGATGGTTTTGATGATATGAAAAATATGGTTATGGCACGTTTCACGGTATTTGGGCTTGAGACCCGTCCGATGAAACTGAATGATTGGTTCGGATTCTACCTATGTATATATATGTTTGCATGTGGATATCAATAAAATGTATTTGTTACTGCACTGTATAGATCCTTCCATATTATATTGTCTCCTCCGGATGAGGTACCCCGGAGAGGTCACGGACGTCTAGTACGTCCAGCGTCTATGACGCTAAGCATCGGGGATGCTGTACCCGAACGGGGTTCGGGGATTGAACTCGGAAATTGAGACCCGAGTGGCACGCGTAGCCTTGTGATTGTGACCTATTGGACGTCAGGGACGTCAGACATCAGGGATGTCGGGATTGGAGTGTATAGTGCAGCAACTAAAATTATGGTTATGGTTTTGCTATATGCCTTATGGTTCATATTCTATGGTTTATGATTTTGGAATTATGGTGCACGCATATTTGGAAAACGGAGGGGTAAATTATATGTTTTACTTATCAAACGATTTCATAAACTTGTGTTTCGGTCCACTCACCCTTACTGTTTGATAACCCCTCCAGGTCGGGAAACTGAGGTAGAGGAGGAGCCAGAGGCTGAGGCATAGATCTACTTCTGCGTACCTGAACCCCTGCTGGGCGGTGTACCCGCAGGATTACTTTAGAGTCGTGCTCGCAAATTTGTAATTTTGGATTATATCCCTTGTCTGACATTCGTTTAATTCGGATTTTATGTATGACTTTAATTTGGTTATTTATGCTTTTAAATGTTTTGAGGTTAAAATTGGTATGAATTATTGGGTGTCAGACGGGAGCAGGGCACGTCCCCTTGTGGTCCCTGTGGGATCGGGGCGGGTCCTGTCATCTACCCTGTCTCCCAAACTCGAAACAGAAACCACCCGAAAACCCCTGTTTCTAAATCCGGCCACCCGTGCAATCCCCCATCACGGCTTCACAACCAGCAGGTTCCTAGGGACCTACTGAGTCTAACAGCACTCACAGAACCCTTCGACTTAGCCCCAAAAGCCACGACTTTACATCTGAACCAAAACGGCAAAACAGAGGAAAGTGAGGCTTATCGTCGTTCCCGTCTCCGCCGTGCTCGCCGCCGCGTTCTGCTGGGTTCACAGAGCCGTCCTCAGCCGTCCTAGCCTCCCCTCGACTCTGATTGGACCAGTTGATCACTTATGGTTGCACCACACCTTGGACACCTCTCTGTTTTCCTGAGAACTCACACACCCAATCGTTTCTCACACACCCAATCATTTCTCGCACAATTTTTACTCAAACTAACTCACCAGCTCTCACTTAGTCTCTGCTCACCCTCACCAGTTCACAAAGCCTCACACACACACCCTGCCATGGATCGATTTCCCTCTCAATCCCAGTCTCTGTTTTCCCTCTCACAAAACACGGCTACACACTCGAACAATCCAATTTAATTGAACCCGTGCACAAACTAGAACCCACTAGACATAGGGCACGTGTCACAAGCCCATGGTCCCATTTCAAAATATCCAACAATTGCTGTACACTTGTCCCAATCTGGTTCGCACAATTCCCAATGTGCAAAAAGACCAAAATGCCCTTGTAAGTCAAAATTACCATTTTTCCCTTCGCCGTTCTAGACCCGTATCTCGCTCATCCTACGTCCGATGAAAACATACCGCGTGTCGTTGAACTCAGGACGACGAGATCTACTTAATGGTCCTCGGTCTACGTATGAAAACTTTGTCGTGCGAAAAGTCAATTTTTGCCCCTTCGTTAAACCAATTTACGGTAATGCCCTCAACCTTTCGAACATCATAACTTCCTCATCGGATGTCGGAATCAAGCGTGCCACCTGTCTACGGACTCGTGGCATCCCAAACTACGTCACAGTCATCGGTCAATGCCCAATTGACCGTCTGAACTAAAAGTCAATATTTTGCCCAAACCAGGGCCAAAATCGTCATTCTGCGCCCAAAGTCCAAAAGTAACCCACTAACCACCAGTTAACTCAGCTAAACCGTCACTAAACACTTCCCTAATCCCGACTTCCGGAACGGGTCCTTACAATTTAGGTGGAAGAAGGAAAGGAATTGAGTGAGTTTTGATAGGGATTTAACCGGGTTGTGTCGCGGGTTGAACAACCCGTTTGCAGGCTAGTCGGGTGAAGACGATGACTGTAGCTGTCACTGTAGCAGGCGCGTGAGTTTCACGTGCAGCCACTCAAGGCGGCGCGTGAGGGCGCGTGGGCCCGATTCTCGAGGTGAGTTCAACATGACTTTTATCCTATACAATGTAACAAACATTTTAACATTGGTTTCGAGTTAATCGGACACTGTTTCGATATTGTTTCGAGGGTCCGAAGGTTTATATTACATTTTTAATTAATATTTAATTCCCAAAAAATTATGGGAAATTAGTATGATGTTATTTGAGTCCTTAGTGACACTAAATGATGATTTCAGACAGGATTCGAGATTCTTGAAAAATGTCAGAAATTACGGAAACGCGTGCAGCGTGAAAATAAGTGTTATGGACGGTGTGTGAGTGAACTTTGCTTTCTAAAATTTAATGCATGCATAAATGTTTCTATGATTTCTATGATTATGATTATGACTTATGGTGATTTCGATTTCCGTATTTATACGTATTTTGATATGCAATACGAAATTGCACGTATTTCGAGAACATGATTTGTGCGTATGATGTTTTAAGGATGTTTTGATTGTGATTGTGAGTATGAATTACGGTTTTGACACGTATTTCGAAACTATCACGAATTTGCACGTTTTACGAGATTTCGAGTATTTTGTGATTTGATCATGGTTTTGATGCTTTGACCTTGAGATTTGAAATATGATTTAATTTCAAAGATTTAAAACGGATTTCGGAAAAGGTGATTTCGGGTGTGAAGCCCAGGGCATAAAAGGAATTTTGATGAACGAGATTTCGGTTTTCGGAAACTTGAAAGTGGATTTTTGGATTTAGGTTCGAAATGACGGTTCCGGATGCTAGCTTACAGAATCATTATTGCGAATTCGAATTCGGGAATGAATGACGGATATGATTGGGGATTTGAATGCGAAATTTGGACATAAGTCCTATTATGACAAAATGTGATTTCGGATTGGTTTTGGAATTTGGATCACGATGGATCCTGGATTGTTGTGATTTACAAATGGTTTTGGGTTTAAAGACCCGGTATGACAGGACACATCCCAATCCCCCCGGGATTAACGCGGGATGACCCTGCTCCCGTCTGACACGAAGTGTCAGACAAGGGATATTTCCGACCTTTGCCCTCCCGGACTATTAGAGTACGCCAGGATCCGGATGAGGTATGTGATATCTCGGTCTCTGCTACAGTCCACATCCGTTGTCAACCTGAAGGGCAGTCAAAACATTAAAAGCTGTGAGTGGACAAAACAAGAGTTTATAAAAACATTTCATAAGAATGACATTTGTACCCTTCACTAAAAACATGCATGCATTCGAAAACCGTTTAACCAAAGAAACCAGATGTGGGACTAAGCCCAAAACCATAACCATACTGAAGCTAAGTACGCGAGCCACTGCTCAAATCCTGTGCACACCTGTGCATACCACATATCACATATCATATATCATATATAATTCACACTACCAATCCTGTCACGGTTTCCAAAGCTACGCTCGAGCTACCGGGTCTCAATCCGAGTCTTCTCAAAGTCAAGGTCAATGTCTGCAGATCATTGACCCTACCCGAGGTTATAGTAACCATAGTCTTCCTGAGAGTAAGGAACCCAACTGAGGGGTGACTCCACTCAGTCGGTGCTCCGTGACTACTCCGGGGTTCACCCAGGCCAACGACCATCCCCGGAGGAGATAATAGAAGTAAAGGAAGGTATATGTACATATATATACATAACATAAACATTCATGCCCGGTTCCGCTGAACCGTCATGATCCATAATAGCCATTATATTCATATACATATAGACAACATCCTCCATGCCCGGTTCCCATAAATCGTCATGTACCACAATGACCTGACAAAGGTTCATGCCGGTTCCCATAAACCGTCATGAACCCGGAAATCCATGTAGGGTCCGTGACCCGAAATCACAACCGTAAAGTAACTGGGTCTCGTGCCCAAACATATGACATCATCTGGGCACCGTGCTCGATATCTAAGGGTCAGTCACAACTCCAATCATAGTGATGCGTGCAACCATCCGTCCAGGACCGCCCTCAATCCTAGTATGTCGCCGTGAACGAATCAACCGACGCAACCACTACAAAATCATGGTGCACTCATCACCGATAGATATCTTGAACCGCCCACACTCCGAAGTCGAGCCTCCCCAGGCTGCCCGACCACGAATCGTGCATTGCGACCTCTCCGGAAGGAACACATCCTAATTTGGAGGCGAGCGTCATATCATCGATCGCCGTGCACATAACACCCGTCGCAACCACGATTTAGACCCGAAGGCCATCAATAGGGTCATATGCCCGAGACAAAACCAAATGGGTCTCATACCCGAGTTTATCCTTTTGAAATTCAAATCCAATTCATTTAAACCATTAAAGAAATACAGACCCGTATAAGCACCGTATAAGGCCGAAACCTCGAAATACGTGCTTATACGTAACCACAACCAAATGCACCCATGTCATTACAAAACATGCATTAAAACATATAATAAACATTTATGCATGCACCAATTTAGAAAACCAAGGTCCACTCACAGACCGTCCGAGCTGCCGCCTCGATTTGCGTGCCATACGGCTCTCCCGAGCCAATCACCGTCACCGGGAGTCCCAAAACTGTCCAAATTGTAATAGAAGGTTACTAACTACTTAATTAACCTCCCACTAAAGCCCCGTAATTTTCCGATGCCTCGAACATTATCGAGACGGTGTCCGATCGACACGAAACCAGTCCCAAATGAGGGACCACGCGCCCTCACGCGGCCCTAGAAGCTCACGAGCTTGAAGTCCATGTGCGGGCACTGTAGCATCGTCTTCAACCTTGGACGGGTTCTGCAATCCGGGTCGACCCGGTTGGTTCTCCGCCGTCCGTCCACCAAAACTCTTCCCGTTTGTCCCATTTAATCCTCTCATCCTAACCTAAAGTTCTAGCCATTAAAATTGAAGAGAAAACATTGAAATCGTACCTTCAAAGGCCGGCCATGGCGGCCGTGATTTTCCTCCGCCGTTCACGGTCATTCCCGGCTGTTCTAACCTTCAAAAAACGATCCCATTCCCCTCCTAGGGTCCCCAGAAGCACAACCCAATCATTAGTTTCGATTAAAACCCAACAAAAATGAAACTTGGATTTTTAAATATTTTCACCTCACGGGTCGAGCTTCTCCGTCGTCTCCATCACCGTCCCCAGCCGTGGCTCGCCGTCGTCCTCATCATCCCTTTCTCACAGTCACACACGGCTCAGATTATGGATGGTGGTAAGGTGTGGTGGTGTGGTTTCGGGTTTTTGAAAGAAGAAGATGAAAATGAAATGAAAATGGTGATGGTGTCGTGGAAGAGAAGAGAGAAGAAGCTTATGAGATCATATGAGAGGAATGAGATGAGTGGTGAGGATTGAAAGATTAAAATAGAATGGAGGGCTAGGATTAAGTGTTGGGTGGGTTAGATTATAAAATATTAAATTAATATTATTTAATTAAGTTAAATCCACTTTTTAGGGGATTGACCAATGGGATGAGTGACACTTGTCACTCATCCATGGGTCCCACTTAAAATATCTGACCCAATCAGAATAAGCCAAGTGTTCTCGCCTCGTAATATGCGCATAGTGAAATCGACCTTCCGTGACCTATAACTTTTCCGTTCGAAGTCCGATTTCAGCATGCTGTCTGCCTATGGATTCGTATCATCCCGATCTACGTAATGGTCCTCGGACATCCCGGTCAAAAAGTCAACATTTGCCCATTTTTAACCAAAATTACAAAATGCCCCTAAACTTCCGAACGTCATAACTTCGTCCTCGAATGTTGGAATTGAACTTGCCACCTGTCTATGAACTCGTGACGTCACGAACTACATCACGATCATCGGTCAAAATCCATTTGACTGCCTGATCAAAAAGTCAACGTTTTGCCCACGACTAGGGGCAAAACGGTCATTTTGCATCGTTCGTCTGATTTCTCCTAACTAATCACAGATTAGCGTCACTAATCGTGATTAGTCACTAATCTAATCTAGGAATTTAGGACGGGTCGTTACAACCTTCCATCTTTAATTAATTTCGTCCTCGAAATTCCAACTGACCTAATTCCAACCGTTCTTCCCTCTTTAATTAGTTTCGTTCGCGAAACTCCAACTATCCTGATTCCACATCCACCTCGTGGAAATAATTCAAATCTCACACACGTGTATACTAGTACACCAACTAACCCAAACAATACTTGTCTGCAACCAAACGTATCGCTACACTCATGTTGCATTGACTACGTTCGACCACGTCGAATGACAGTAATCGTATGTTCCGAATTGACATCACTTGTAAAATCTACCATTTCATTGACACGAACAACTCGAAGGTTTCGTTCTCAATCTCAATCGATCCTGACATCTACTCCCACTGGGAGTCATCATACCTCACACAATGATCCACGCTGACACATCCGACAAACCGTCAACGCTTGACAGTCGTCACTCGAAAACTGACACTATACTCACTTGTGGTTACACTAACCACCAACACACTCAACTTGAGTATACATCTCACCAATATTTCACTTGACCTGTGTGTAACTGGACCCATCAGAAATACCATGATCCAATGCATCGTATCCAACGTCCAATTCACGTCCTCGACTAATCCAATGGTATCGAAACTAAGCCGACTATCAACACGCTCACCAACGTACCTCTGGTATAACCTATATACCGTCACCAGGTATCAGAAGTCTGTCCAGTATCGTACCTCGAACAACGTACAAAGTACGTACATCTACCCATCAATCACCTTACAACCATCTAGGTCGTAGCCAATCACGTTTCAATTATGGAGTTCACTTGTCCAATCCAGCATTAGAAAAATCGAAACTCCAACCCATCATCGATTTCCAAATCCGAATCCAAATCCACAATTTCGTAAGAACTCCCGATTTCAAACCCAAAAATCATATCCATAATCATGTCCAAATTCGAATCCGAAATCATCATTCCGTAGACTAGTATCAGGAATGACCATTCCGAACCCAAATCCATAAATCCACCTTCAAGTTCCAAAATCGAATCCTGAATCGTCATCCAGAAATCCGATTCCAAAACCCAAATCCAGAAATCCACTTTCAAGTTCCATATTCAAATCCTGAATCGTCATCTAGAAATCTTATTCCAAAACCTAAAATCTCGTTCTCGTCTACCGAGACGCACTATATCCGAACCTATCGGATACCTGTTCAAACGATTACCTCATTACGTTCGTTTGACTTCACGGGGAAGCCAATCCCAATATCAACACGTCTCTAAGACTGACAAAATCTGACCTCGTCAGACATTTACTCGCATGAGTAATATACCATATGGGATTCACTTCGAAAATAAGTTCAGTCCCGTCGTCCTCAACTCAAACATCCAATTAAGAGTGATAAACTCTCCACCTATCTGGATCATCAAGATCACAATCCAGATCCATCACTATGTCACCTGACCATAGACGTCACGACGTCCTAAGTCCTTAACATCAGAGTCTTGATCAAACTACCAGATTCCAAGCCGTAGAGTCTTACACCCTCAACGAATCTGCATGCTATCACGACACTCCTCAACCAATTTCGACATCTAAACAGATCAGCCAACGACGAGACACGCCGAGATTGTGGGTTCTCACTGATTACCTCGTATCGATCCTTGTCATTCCACCTAGGAAAAACCAAGAATGACCCAAGGCAATGACATCAAAACTCACCCTACATGAATGCAAACAAAACCCCGTTGCACTCACCACATCATGCAACTGACATCATTTGCCACCAAGCAGAAAATGAGAAATCTCAGTCACCTAACTTCGATATACTCAACTCCACTTGATGACCCAAGACAAAATCCGGGTGCACCAACTAATATACGACCAATGTACTAGTGACACAACCATTATCTACCGTGGTAGAACCTGAGAAGTCACCCAAAACGACTTTGAAATACCCATTACCAATGCGGAAAACCCGCATTCCTCTCGTCACCTCAATTACAACCTTTCGCAATTCTGAAGCTCAAACCATGTCGGAACCAACAAACTCGAACCTCATCCACGTGTCCCCATTTTTTACTATTTACGGACACATGCCCATTTACGACCGTATATGTACCTCTCGACTAGAGAGTCACAACAGACCCCTACTGTGATCTGCAGTCAAATCTATGCATACCACCGTACCTAACCAATTCTGACCAATCCTGGCCAACACTGCCCAACTGGTCGCTAAACCACACGACTGATCAATTCTTACGTCTTAACTACTGCCGGATCTTATCCAGTCCATCACTATCCGTGATCCAGTCCCGAACCACAGATACCGAACATAAGCCCAACTCGACGGAGTCACATCCCGACTCGTAACTCACCGTCATCACAATCACCAGCACCAGCACCAGCACTAGTACCCGTATCAACACCTGTCAGCATCAGCACAAAGTGTGCGAATCAGACACTCTGGATCTCCGCTCATACCGAGCGACGATCCCGTACCTCTGCTCAAATTGGAGAAACTCTGCCTCCCTCGTACCCAACACCTCTGGGTACACTCACCCTGACAACTCATACGAGAAAAGGAAACGTCCCCTGAACGTCCCCGTCTCATTCTGCGATCGCACTCAGCCGTAATCGAGTCAAATCCAGAATCACTGCTCGTACATATGTGTTACTCAGGCACCTCGTATCATCGTCACGACTGACAATCCCATCGTCACAATCGTCACGGCAACCTGAGTCTACTCGACCTGATAAGACTCGACTACGTCCATTGATAGTAGCGTCTCCCACAACCTCGTGCAGACCTAACTACCAAGCATGTCGATATCCAGACTCTGCACCCAACAGAATCAACCGCCTGTACCAACTACTCAGTATCCCCACTCCGGGATTTCATCGACAAGTACCAACCCTGGTAACTTGTCCAACAATCTCTAACCTGTAGTAACTCGACTAAACCAATGTCGTCTACCAGGTCATCAACGACCTTAGTTGTACCAACAATCCATCACAACTATGGTAGTACGACAGCCAACTAGGTCTAACCGATAAGTACAACCTCGACTGCGAAGTGCAGTCCCAACGATAAAACTGACATGACTAGACAGACTAACGAACCCAAATCTGAATAGTCTTCACAGTCAAACCACTCGCCAACTCACATTTTCGAACCATACAACCTAATGTAGGGTTCCACAATCACACTCTAGGGTTCCCCTGAACCCAACTGCTAACTGCTAACCGCAGTATAATCCACAATCTGACCAACCACGTGGTCTTGACATCGTAAAGAAGTCAATCCAAACCTACCGTTAATCCAACTAGGATTCCTCGAATTCGACTGCCCTCAACAGCAGAGCCATTTAACTCAAAAATATCCGACCAACCAATGGTCACAACTCCAAACCAGCCGTCGGAACCGATCCTACGACATCGTGAAAGACGATCCCAACTAACCATCTCACGATCAAAACGCTAACGTACTGTTACGTTCATCCCTTCCGTAGGGTCCCACACTGTCATCCTCGACAGAACTATGGCAACCTTGGCATCAAATGCCGAACCAAGACATATCATGATTCCATCCTACTAATTATCGTACCGGCACCCTAACTATCAGGTTGATAACAAACTGTAGCCCATTGAGATATCACATCCTCTACCTGTGCATTACTCCGAGAGCTCCATGGTTGCTCGAATAGAGACAACCTCGCTCTGATACCACGCTGACAGGACCCATCCCAATCCCCCAGGGATTAACGCAGGATAACCCTACTCCCGTCTGACACGAAGTGTCAGACAAGGGATATTTCTGACCTTTGCCCTCCCGGGCTATCAGAGTACGCCAGGATCCGAAGAAGGTATGTGATATCTCGGTCTCTGCTACAGTCCACATCCGTTGTCAACCTGAAGGGCAGTCAAAACATTAAAAGCTGTGAGTGGACAAAACAAGAGTTTATAAAAATATTTCATAAGAAAGACATTTGTACCCTTCACTAAAAAACATGCATGCATTCAAAAACCATTTAACCAAAGAAACCATATGTGGGACTAAGCCCAAAACCATAATGAAATAGACCATACGGGCCACTGCCCAAATCCATAAGAAACCAATAAGGGACTCAGCCCAAAACCATAACCATACTGAAACCAAGTACACGAGCCACTGCTCAAATCCTGTGCACACCTATGCATACCACATATCACATATCATATATCATATATAATTCACACTACCAATCCTGTCACGGTTTCCAAAGCTATGCGCGTGCTACCGGGTCTCAATCCGAGTCTTCTCATAGTCAAGGTCAATGTCCGCAGACCACTGACCCTACCCGAGGTTATAGTAACCATAGCCTTCCTGAGAGTAAGGAACCCAACTGGGGAGTGACTTCACTCAGTTGGTGCTCCGTGACTACTCTGGGATCCACCCAGGCCAACGACCCTTCCCGGAGGAGATAATAGAAGTAAAGGAAGGTATATGAACATATATATATATATACATAACATAAACATTCATGCTCGGTTCCCCTGAACCGTCATGATCCATAATAGCCATTATATTCATATACATATAGACAACATCCTCCATGCCCGGTTCCCATAAACCGTCATGTACCACAATGACCTGACAAAGGTTCATGCCGGTTCCCATAAACCGTCATGAACCCGAAAATCCATGTAGGGTCCGTGACCCGAAATCACAACCGTAAAAGTAACTGGGTCTCGTGCCCAAACATATGACATCATCTGGGCACCGTGCCCGATATCTAAGGGTCAGTCACAACTCCAATCATAGTGATGCGTGCAACCATCCGTCCAGGACCGCCCTCAATCCTAGTATGTCGCCGTGAACGAACAACCGACGCGACCACTACAAGATCATGGTTCACTCATCACCGATCGATATCCTGAACCGTTCACACTCTGAAGTCGAGCCTCCCCAAGCTGCCCGACCATGAATCGTGCATTGTGACCTCTCCGGAAGGAACACATCCTAATTCGGAGGCGAGCGTCATATCATCGATCGCCGTGCAGATAGCACCCGTCGCGACCACGATTTAGACCCGAAGGCCATCAATAGGGTCATATGCCCGAGACAAAACCAAATGGGTCTCATACCCAAGTTTATCCTTTTGAAATCCAAATCCAATTCATTTAAACCATTAAAGAAATACAGACCCGTATAAGCACCGTATAAGGCCGATGCCTCGAACATTATCAAGACGGTGTCTGATCGACACGAAACCAGTCCCAAAATGTTCGTTACATCGAATAGAAGATTTCACGTGTTGAAACTTTCCCCAAAGGAGGGACCACGCGCCCTCACGCGCCCCTAGAAGCTTAAGAGCGTGAAGCCCACTCGCAGGGCACTGCAGCACCGTCTTCAACCTTGGACGGGTTCTGCAATCAAGGTCGCCGTGACCCGCGGGTCGACCCGGTCGATTCTCCGCCATCCGTCCACCAAAACTCCTCTCGTTTGTCCCATTTTAATCCTCTCATCCTAACCTAAAGTTCTAGCCATTAAAATGGAAGAGAAAACATTGAAATCGTACCTTCAAAGGCCGGCCATGGCGGCCGTGATTTTCCTCCGCCGTTCACGGTCATTCCCCGCCATTCTAACCTTCAAAAACGATCCTATTCCCTTCCTAGGGTCCCCAGAAGCACAACCCAATCATTAGTTTCGATTAAAACCCAACAAAAATGAAACTTGGATTTTTAAATATTTTCACCTCATGGATCGAGCTCCTCCGTCGTCTCCACCACCGTCCCCAGCCGTGGCTCGCCGTCATCCTCATCATCCCTTTCTCACGGTCACACGGCTCAGATTGTGGATGGTGGTGAGGTGTGGTGGTGTGGTTTCAGGTTTTTGAAGGAAAAATAAGAAAATGAAATGAAAATGGTGATGGTGTCGTGGAAGAGAAGAGAGAAGAAGGTGATGAGATCAGATGAGAGGGATGAGATGAGTGGTGAGGATTGAAAGATTAAAATAGAATGGAGGGCTAGGATTAAGTGTTGGGTGGGTTAGATTATAAAATATTAAATTAATATTATTTAATTAAGTTAGATCCACTTTTTAGGGGATTGACCAATGGGATGAGTGACACTTGTCACTCATCCATGGGCCCCACTTAAAATATCTGACCCAATCAGAATAAGCCAAGTGTTCTCGCCTCGTAATGCACGCATAGTGAAATCGACCTTCCGTGATCTATAACTTTCCCGTTCGAAGTCCGATTTCAGCATGCCACCTGCCTATGGATTCGTATCATCTCGATCTACGTAACGGTCCTCGGCCCTCGGCCATCGGACATCCCGATCAAAAAGTCAACATTTGCCCCTTTTTAACCAAAATTACCAAAATGCCCCTAAACTTCCGAACGTCATAACTTCGTCCTCGAATGTCGGAATTGAACGTGTCACCTGTCTATAAACTCGTGATGTCACGAAATACGTCACGGTCATTGGTCAAAGTCCATTTGACCGCCCGATCAAAAATTCAACATTTTGCCCACGACTAGTGGCAAAACGATCATTTTGCATCGTTCGTCCGATTTTGCCTAACTAATCACGGATTAGCTTCACTAATCGTGATTAGTCACTAATCTAATCTAGGAATTTGGGACGGGTCGTTACACGGTACTAGTGCTGGATGATGTTTTGGGTTTAAAGACCTAGTTGATTGATGAAGGGGGTGGGCCCGAATTGGGTTTAAAGACCCGAATTGAGTTTAAAGACTCGGAGTTTAAAGACTCGGTTATTGTGATACCCCCCGAGGCCTATTGATTATGTTCCGAGTTTAAACACTCATTGATATCCCGGGAAGGCCTGATATATGTGAGTTTAAGGACTCGGTATTTGACATCCAGCAAACTGATTGGCTTATGGTTTACTGTTGATTTCTAATGTTTTCGGATGTGTTGGGCAATGGCCCGGTTTATATGGTTTGATGGATTTTGGATTATGTTGTGTACTTGGATTTGATTCATAGTTTTGGGCTGAGGCCCTGTGTTTATGTCTACGGGCTAAGACCCGAAGGTTAAGAAAAGGAAAATGATTTGATTTTAATACACGGTTTTCTTATGTTGGAAATGAAATGGATTGCGAAATGATTTTCAAATGCATGCATGGGTTTTACGTGGAAGGTAGAAATGTATTTCTATAACCTGTTTTATAAACTGATTCATTTTCGTCCACTCACACCTTTTGTGTTTTTATTGACCCTCCAGGTCGTGGCGCGTTGACCGAGCCTGATCGAGAGGCGGATGCATGAGTGAGTACGTGTGTGGCTATCCCTGGTTTGGTAAGTACTGAGGGTAATTTGGGAACTTCAGTCGACTTGCCAGACGGGAGCAGGACCAGGCACGGTCATCAATGTCCCTTCGAGGGCGGTCCTGTCATTTACGGTTTTACATTGATTTTCCGTGCTTATAGTTTTGGAAATGATTTCATGAAATGGTTTTGGATTTGAAAAGGTAAACGGTTTTGGATTTGAAAAGGTAAACTCGGGTTCGAGACCCATTTGTTTTGGAAACTCTCAGACTCGAAGTCCATTTAATTACGTTTTCGGGTCAGAGGCCCAGTTGGTTCTTAAATCGATTTTGGACTTGGAAATATGGAATCAGACACGAGACCTATTTGATTTACGAACTCTCAGACTTGAAGTCCATTTGATTTAACGAGGCATCGGGCCGAAGGCCCAGTTGATTTACGTATGGGGCTCGAGGCTCCGTTGGTTTACGAATTGGGCTTGAAGCCCAGTTGACTTACGTATCGGGCACGATGCCCATTTAGTTTACGAAATCGGGTACGAGGCCCAATTGGTTTACGATTCGGGCCGGAGGTCCAGTTTGTATGTGTATTCGGGCTTAGGGCCCAGTTATGCTTTAAGATTGTGATTTCGGGTCGGGGACCCATAAATGAATTTATGGTTCATAACGGTTTATGGGGACCGGCATGAACCCTTGAAAGGTTTTTATGGTTCATGACGGTTTATGGGGGCTGGGCATGAACCCTTAAAAGGTTTTGAGAATGATTTCAAAAGGTTTTTCATATATCATCCTTATATATATTAATTGTCTCCTCCAGGGGGGGTCGTTGGCCTGGGTGGACCACGGAGTAGTCACGGAGCACTAACTGAGTGGAGTCGCCCCCGTTGGGTTCCTTACTCTCAGAAAGGCTATGGATTATAACCCTCAGGGAGGGTCATTGATCTACGGACATTGACCTGGGTGGACCCTGACTTGGGCTTTGAGACCCCAGGTAGCATACGCGTAGCTCTAGATATCGTGACAGGATTGGTTATATGCAATATATGATAAAAATGATTTCTTGGTTTTGCGAAATTGTGTTTTATGGATAATAAATGGATTTGGGCTGAGATCCCACATATGTTTTGGCAGGATCCGTCCCCGAAGGACATAGATACCTGTGCCTGGTCTTGCTCCCGTCTAACAAGTCAATTGAAATTCCAAAATTACCCTCAGCACTTGCCAAACAAGGGATAACTGCACCTGTGCCCACTCATGCCTCTACCTCTAGATCAGCCTCGATCAACGCGCCATGACCTGGAGGGTCAATTAAATAGAAAAGGTGTGAGTGGACAAAACAAAGTTTTAGAAATACATTTATCAAAATACATTCTTACCTTCCAGTTTCACAAACATGCATGCATATCAGAAATCATGAGTAAATATGTCTGGGCACAAATGTTTATAAATCACAAATCTCAATAAAACAATGGGACTCATTTCCAACTCATTTCCATATCCAATCTCATATAGTAACGTTATCCCTGAAACGCGTGCAAATCAATAGGCTCAAGGACCGATCAAAATTCGAGCATCTGTCGCTGTGAACACATCACCAGCCGACAATCCAGATCATCGTGAACACATCATCGATCGATCTCCACATAATCCAGCACATCTGATCTGAGTCGAGCCTCCCTTGGCTATACGACAACAGACCGTGCTACGTGACCTCTACGGGCGAACACATCCCATCCCGGAGGCGAGCGTTATCTCCAGGGTTCATTCCGGGGAAACACATTCCCAATCGGAAGCCCTAATATCCAGGGTGCACTCCGAGAGAAAAATATTCCACCCCGAAAGCCCTATATATCCTGTAACGACCCGTCCTGGGAGTCGGGATTAGTGAAGTGATTAGTGACGGATTAGTGAGGTAAATCGGTGTTAGGTTGGGTACTTTTGGTGACACGACCCATCCCAATCCCCCCGGGATTACCATGGAATGTGACGTGCTCCCGTCTGACAAGAGGCGCCAGACAAGGGATAACCGATTGCCATTGCCCAAACGGGCTTCCAGAGTGCGTAAGGATCGATGGAGGAGGTGTGCGATGCTCAAGTCTCTGCTGCAGTCGTATCCGGAATCAACCTGAAGGGCATTGAAAACAAAAGCTGTGAGTGGACGAAAATAAACAAGTCTGTTGAAAACATTTATAAGACATTTATGCCCCTCAGTAAAATCATATGCACGCACCAAAAACCAATAATCCCATATATATTTAGAAATAACCATTAGGGCCTTAGCCCGGAAACCAAAGCATAGTTTCAAATTCCAAAAGTCAATCCAAGAGTTATTTCATAAATCCAGTAATATAAACCATAAGGCATATAATAATAACCATAACCATAATTTTAGTTGCTGCACTATACACTCCAATCCGACATCCCTGATGTCTGACGTCCCTGACGTCAATAAGGTCACAATCACAAGGCTACGCGTGCCACTCGGGTCTCAATTTTTCGAGTTAAATCCCCGAACCCCGTTCGGGTACAGCATCACCTGATGCTTAGCGTCATAGACGCTGGACGTACTAGACGCCCGTGACCTCTCCGGGGTACCTCGCCGGAGGAGACAATATAATATGGAAGGATTTATACAGTGCAGTACTAAATACATTTTATTGATATCCACATGCAAAACATATAGGTATGATAAAATCCGAACCGATCGTTACGTTTCATCAAACGGGTCTCATGCCCAAATACCGTGAAACGTGCCATAACCGAAATATCATCAAAACCATTTATTGATTCCAGCATGTGAACATATATAAAATGTAAACCAGAAAACATTTATTCAATTCCATTTTAGGGTCCCCGACCCGCAATCGTATGTAGAAATCAACTGGGCCCCTGGCCCGATTTCACAAGTTAACTGGGCCCCTGGCCCGATCCACATGTTAACTGGGCCCCTGGCCCGATTTCATAGTTCAACTGGGCCCCTGGCCCGATTTTACATTATTTAAGTTCGTAACCGTTTCATGAAATCATATCCAACCATATTTATGGAAATCGGTGCAAATCCAGAAAACCTCGGTTTACGTGCAAATACGTAATTCACCCCGAAATACGTGAAATCATTTTAAATTCACCGATATCCAAAGTAAATCATTTAATCATAATTATAACAATCATAAAACAGTTATGCATGCATCGAATTTATGAAACCAATGTCCACTCACAGACCGTTTAACCGAGCGCCTCGATACGCGTGCCATAGACCTTCCCGGGCCACCTCACTATCACCGGGACTCCCAATCCTGTTCAAATCATTTTAGAGGATCACTAACCTCATCATTAACATCCTATTCAAGTCCCGTAATTTTCTCGAATTTTTAAGTATTTTTAAATTGGATTTAAAACCTTCGGACATCCCGAACAATATCGAGACGGTGTCCGATCGACACGAAACCAATCCCAAAATGTTCGTTACAATGTATAGGATAAAAGTCATGTTGACCTCACCTCGAGATTCGTGCCCACGCGCCGTCACGTGCCGCCGTGAGTGGCTGCGCGTGAAAGCCACGCGCCTGCTACAGTGCTCCTTCCTCACCCGAATGACTGGTAAACGGGTTGAAAAACCCGCGATAAGACCCGGTTCAAATCCTAGCAATTCGACACCGATTCCATCAATTCAAAATTCCATTAGCATCGAATTAGATTCAATTAGGGATCTGTGGACTAAATTACACACAATCATACCTCAAACCTTAAGATCAAGGATGATCACACGAAGAACAATCCGATCGCTGTTCATCATCCGAAATCCTCCCAGGTCAATCGATTCTTTCAATTGATGCATCCATTAGCATCGTGAGGTCATAATGAACTCAATCCCCAGTCCAATTGCATCACTCCGAGCTTCAAATCCCACGACTCAAGCTCGAAATTTCTGAAGCTACAGTAGTTCCGTTCATCCTCAAACGACCCTCAATCCGCTTCGTTCCTTCGACGAAAATGATCGTGGCAATCCCAGAAGACTCAAACCAATCTCCAATTTGATCGTCAAGGCCCAAAACTTCCAATTCGATTTTCCCCCCGAATTTCAGAATTTTCGAAATTCCAGCCCCCAGCTCTCAATTCGTCCCTCGTGTTTTCCCAAATCATTCCAGTCTCAATTCTTGTCAATTTCGTTCACAAAAACAGTGGATAGAGAGGAGATTAAGGGTAGGAGAAAATTGAAGTTGGTTGTTCACGGTTGAAGAAGTTTGAAGGGATTAATGGAGGAATAATTCAATTAATTAATCAATAACACAATCATAATGTTCCCCCATGTTACAATTATACTAAACAATTCAGGGATAGATCGCACTAGCCATCCACCCAGCTCAATCATGGCTCCAACTCACGGCTGTTCCAAATCACAGTCCAAATTACCATTCTGCCCTTGTGCAGAAAATTACCAAAATGCCCCTCACGCATCCTGACCCGTAACTCGGTCATACGGACTCCGATTGATGCGTGCCGCCTGTCATTGAATTCGTATTGATGATACCTACGTAACGGTCCTTGGCCCCCGGCCATCGGACCTCCCGATCAAAAAGTCAACATTTACCCATACATCGTCCAAATTACGAAAATGCCCCTGGACTTCCGTACATCATAACTTCCACTACGAACGTCGAAATCGAACGTGCCTCCTGTCTATGAACTCGTGACGTCCCGAACTACGTCACGGTCATCGGTCAAAGTCCATTTGACCATCCGAATTAAAAGTCAACGTTTTGCCCACGCCTAGGGGCAAAACGGTCATTTTGCACAATTCGTCCGAAATCGCCCAACTAATCCCAGATTAGTAAATCACAATTAAATATTATTAGATCCCGATATTCAGGACGGGTCGTTACATTTGGACTTTGGTACAGAATGACGATTTTGCCCCTGGTTTGGGCAAAAATATTGACTTTTAGTTCGGGTGGTCAATTGGATATTGACCAATGACCGTGACGTAGTTCGGGACGTCACAAGTCCGTAGATAGGTGGCACGCCCGATTCTGACATCCGAGGAGGAAGATATGATGTTCGGAAGGTTGAGGGCATTACCGTAATTTGGTTAAAATAGGGGAAAATGTTGACTTTCCGCACGACATGGTTTTTACACGTAGACCGAGGACCGTTAGGTAGATCTCGACGTCTTGAGTTCAACGACAGGTGGCATGCGTTCATCGGACGTAGGACGAGTGAGATACGGGTCTAAAACGGTTAAGGGTAGAATCGTAATTTGGAGATTAGGGGCATTTTGGTCTTTTGTGCCTTGGGAATTGGGCCAATCTGATAAGGCCAAGTGTACAGGAGTAATTGGATATTTTGGAATTGGGACCACATGAGTTGGACATGTGGCAGAGGTCTAGTGGGTTTTAGGATTTTGCACGGTTCAATTAAAAGGGGTTGCTGTGTGTTTGAGTTGTGCTTGAGAGAGGAAAACAAAGACTGGGATTTAGAGGAACATTGATCGATTGTCGTGTGTGTTTGTGTGTTCTGGTGATCGAGTGAGTGAGGAGAGACTAAGTGGAAGTTAGAGAGTGAGTTGTGAGGAAGATTGTGGGAGGAAAACTTGTGGGTGTGAGGGGTGAGTTCTCAGGAAAACAGAGAGGTATCGAGGGAGTTTGGTGGTGGTGCTGCCGTGCTTTGTTTACTCGTGGCTGCTGGTGGTGCTCAGTGATCGTAGAGGAGCTTTAGGGACCCAGTGGACACGGCGGAGATCACGGTGGAGAGCAGGACGCAGGTAATTCCTTAGTTCCCTTCGTATGCTCTGTTTTGCCGTAAATTTCAAAGTTAAAGTCGTGAAGTTAGGGGTTGAGTCGACGTGTTCTGTAGGTTCTATTGAGTTCAGTAGGTCCCTAGGAACCTGTAGAAGTCGAAGCCGTGACGGGGGATTTCACGGGTGGCCGGGAACTGAAACAGGGGTCTTTGTTTGGTTACGGGTTCGAGTTTGGGACGACGGGTTAGAGGCGGTATTGTCGTGTTTAAGGTAGAAGGAAGCTAGGGGAATTGAAAGGAAGGAAAACGGTTGCAGGAAGGCGGAGAACCGGTCACGCCGGTTCAGACCGGTCTGATCATCGAGGAAGAAGATGAACAGTGACTGTGTGCAGGCGCGTGAGGCCCACGCGCAGCCACTTTGGACGGCGCGTGGGGCGTTTTCCGGGGAAGTGTCCAATTAGGTTTTTGGTCTAATCGTTATGACGAAACTTTTGGGACAAGTTTCGGGGCGATCGGACGTTGTTTCGGGTTAGTTCTACGAGGTCGAAGGTTTAGGGTCTCGGTTAGTTACGTTTGAAGTTCGGGAAAATTGGGGAAAATTGGGGAAAATGAGGAGGACCTTCGTTAACGTGTTAGTGACGAGTTTTGGTGACTTTGGACAGGTTGGGATTTACCGGAGATGGCCGAGGATCGCACGGGACGCGACTGACGCGCGAGGAAGTTGTGAGTGGACTGTTTGTTTTCTAACCGAGCATGCATAATTGTTTTACTTATTTAATTATGTTTCGATCATGCTTTTGTGCTTTCGATATATGATTTTATGAAGTATGTTTTCTATATTTTTCTTTACTTAATTATGCTTTATATAACTGTTTTACTTATCGAATTTGCACGTACTTCGAGAATAATGGTTTCTGTGATGCTTTTGAGTATGGTTTCGGATGAATGATTGGGGATTTGATTTGAGGTTGGAAATGAAAATCGGGAGGAAGTCCCCTTTTAAGCAAAAGAGTTTTTGAAGCTTTCTGGTTTGGTTTTGGTTTTCGGATTTTGATGGATTTTCTTATATGTAAAAAAAAAGGTTTTGAGTTTAAAGACTCGGAAAACCCACTGGATCTGGCTTTGAGTTTAAAGACTCGGATTGATTTACCGCGGGGGCCGGGGGGGGGGGGGGGGGCCTAGACTGATGTGGTTGAGTTTAAAGACTCGGTATATGTTTTGAGTTTAAAGACTCGGATGTGATACCCCCCGAGGCCTGTGATTGTGTTTTGAGTTTAAAGACTCGTTGATATCCCGGGAAGGCCTGGTTACTGTGCATTGTGTTTTGAGTTTAAAGACTCGGGCGCACTTGAGATCCAGTAAACTTGTATGACCGATGTTTTCACTGATTTTCATTGGTTTTTCAAATGTTTTGGACTGTGACTCGAATAACTTGGTTTCTATGGCTTTAAGGCCGAGGGCCTGAACTTTGGTTTTGATTTCTGATGATCGCTGCACGTTATTTCCTTTCGTACTACTGTTATTTTAAGTTACTTGGTTATGCATGCATGTTTTCAAAACGGAGGGTGTAACCCTATTTTCTTTATGAAACTGCTTTTATAACTCTTACTTATTTTTAGTCCACTCATATTTTTAATGTTTTTAACACCCTCCAGGTCGTGGTGCGAGCGTTGGGGCTACCGTTGAGGCAGAAGTCGAGGCATAAAGTCATCTGTTGCACGCTTAGCTTACAGTATGGCTTATTTTTGTTTTCGTATTGTTACTCTGCTCTGTAAACGATATAACTTTTCTCCCTTGTCTCGCAATGTAAATTCGTGGTTTTAGTGAGTTTGTTTTGGTCTTTCGGGTTTGGTTGTCAGACGGGAGCAGGGTTCACCTCGGTTATCGGGGTGGTTCCTGTCATATCCACAACATATTATCACCATGAAAACCAGTGAAAAACAGTTGCATTTGAAATCAAAACCATTTTCAATACCGAGTCTCGGCCCAAAACATAGTTTCCTCAAAATTCGTAAAACTAGAGTCCCGATTATTTCATAAATCCAAAAATCATCAATATCATCATGTAATCACATGGAACTACCAATCCAATTGAAATCACATTTCCATTTGGGTATCAAGCCCAAAACATCAATTTCACGCAAATCTGTGCAACCGCAACCTCAGTTGCCAATTTCACATAAATCCATCAAATCAATCTCTGCCTCATAATCCGAGTCAAAACCAATCTCAAATCCTCGGCCTTCGCCCAAAATAGCAGTTTCACAGTTTTCTCGAAAATCGTGCCCAAAATCAATATAAAACAATATAATATTCCCAAAATCCGGAAATCATCATATCGAAACATTAATTATGCCAAATCATTTCAAATCATATCATAAAGCATTTAAAACATATATGCATGCATTCTGGGTAGAAAACAAAATTCCACTCACACACCGTCCATATCGCTCGCTTTCCGAGCTGCACGTTTTTCCATAATTTCTGACACTTGCCAGGAATTCCAAGTCCTATCCAAAATCATTATTCAGGGTCACTAATGACTTAATTAACATCATATTAATTTCTCGGGAATTAATTACGAATTAAAAACGTAACATAAACCTTCGGACCCTCGAAACAATGTCGAAACGATGTCTGATTGACTCGAAACCAACGTCAAAATGTTCGTTACATTAAATGGGACAAAAGTCATGTTGACCTTACCTCGGGATAAGCCACCACGCGCCCACTACGGTGCAAGGCACTGTTCATCTTCTCGACCCGGTTGTCTGATAAACGAGTCCTGCAACCCGCGATGCAAACCATTCAGAACTCCATCAATTCTGCATAATTTTCACCAATTAAAACGTCAAATTTCATCGGTTTAATACTAATTAAAGTTCTGTGGAATCAATTACATCAATAGTTGGTTTAAATTACATCAAGAGGGTGTAAGACCCTACGATCAGATTCCAGGTGGATTGTTAGCTAAGTGAGCATGTGTGGATCCTAGGTGGATCAGGGTTTTGATGTGGTGGATATTGGGCATTGTGACGATCTAGGATCGTGATATTACCGGTCGGGTGACGTGGTGATGGATCGGGCTCGTGATCTTGTTGATCAGGTTAGATAGAGAGTTTATTGCCCTGTCGTGAATATTTGGATATGGGAATGGTTGGACTGAACTTCTTTTCGAAGTTGATCCTGTATGAGACGGTACTTGAGTGAGTTGAGATATTTACTATTTGGCTTGAGTATTTGACTTTGTGAACAAGTGGGTATCCAACGAGGTTGGATCTGGTTAGCCTTAGATGTGTGGATGGTAGGATTGACTTCCCTATGAAGCTAATCGAATGCAATGTGTTAATCGATTGAGCAGGTAACTGATAGGCTCAGAGTTGGTGCGCCTCGTTAGACGTGGGTGAGTTTGGATGATCATTGGGCATGAATGGGTACGCTTTGGTAGGCATGAGGCAGATTGGTACGTGTTAGATTACGTGTTTGGGAATAGACGTTGTGATGTTGGTCGGGTGACCATGGGACTCAGAATGGATGATGAGTTGGAATAATCGATTTTTCTAGTACGGGATTGAACAGATGAACCCTAGTATTAAATCGTGATTGACTACGAACCATGTAGTGGACTGGTTGGAGGATGGGTGTACGTACCCTGTACGTTATGTAAGGATCGATACTGGAGAGACCGAGTGGTGCCTGGTGACATTACATAGGATGTACCAGTGGTGTGTGGTCGAATGTGTTGGTAGTCGGCTTAGTTTCGATATCATTGGATTGGTTAAGGACGTGAACTGGACATTGAATACTATGCGATGGGCAGAGGGATGTTGGCGGATTTAGTGATTGTATGAACAGGTGCTCCGAGCCGTGGATGGCTAATGGAACCCTAGAGTTGGGATATGTATTACTGCTGGGCAGGTATTCGATGGGGTCCAGTTACATGCTGGTCGAGTGAGATGTTGGTATACGTATACTCAAGTGGGGTGAGTTGGTGGTTGGTGTAACCACGAGATTGTTTTGCATGGATCGGCTGCTATGTGACTCTCACTAATGACAGCATGGATTATGAGGAAATTTTGGTACAAGGTACCTTGGTGCGACTCTAGAGTGAGTCAGTGTGTGTCGGTGATCCGAATTGTGACTATGGAACCGTGAGTGATGGCTGAGCGCGACGTTATGGAACGTGTAATGTTGACATGGTAAAATTCAGGAAATACAGAGAAATTGTGAGATTTGATAACTCTCAATGTGGGAGAGATGTCGGATTGACTTACTGACAGGACCCGCCCCGATCCCCCTGGGACCACCCGGGACGTGCCCTGCTCCCGTCTGACACCCGTTATTAAGATACCAAAAATACCCTTATTGAAGATAAAATGCATAAAGAAAATCCATAGTTAAGTCATACATAGCACGCCACACAAATACTCAAATACAAATAGTGTCAGACAAGGGATAGTTCCCGAATACAGTTTATTGAGCACGACTCTAGACACACTACGTGCCAACCTACCCAGCAGTAGGGTTCAGGTACGCAACGTAAACCTATGCCTCTTCCTCCTCGGGATCCTCCTCCTCCTCCTCGGGATCCTCCTCCTCGATAGCACTACCTGGAGGGGTAGTAAAACAACAAAGGTGAGTGGGCCGAAACTCAAGGTTTACAAAGTAGTTTACCATTTCGAAAACATATAGCTTATCCCCTCCGTTTTCCGAAAAGACATGCATAGTATCAAAACCACAAAACCATATAGTCATAAGCAGAATAATATCAACATAATATAATCTTAGTCACTGCACTATACATCCCAACCCTGACATCCCAGATGCCTGACGTCCCAGACGCCCAATAAGGTCACAGTCTCAAGGCTACGCGTGCCACCCGGGGTCTCAATCCCGAGTCCAAATCCCGAACCTAGTCCGAGCATGGCATTCTAGATGCCTGATGTCCCAGACGCCCCATAGTAGCAATCCTGCTCCTGAGTCACTCTACGGTCCGGTCCCTCCGTAGAATGACTCCTCACAGGCAATGCGCCGTGACCACTCCGGTGTACCTACATCCGGAGGAGATAGAATCCTAGGGTAGATCCATACAGTGCAGTACCACAGATAATATCGAGATCCATTATATATATATATGACTCCAAACCATTCATAAACAACCAGACGGGTCTCATGCCCAAACATCGTAATACGTGCCATAAATCATACACAAGATAAACAGATACTTTTACTCAAATCACATATAGATATAGTAGAAAGTAAAACAGTTATGCATGACGAAGTTTAGTGAAATCAAAGGCCCACTCACAGTACAATCCCGCTGCAATCCCGAGCGTAAAGCCCCGTCCAAGGGTTAAAGTACAATTCCTGTCATGCCCAAAACATACGTAAAGGTCACTTTAAGTCCCTACTAAACAACTAAGAAACCCTAGACTGAAACCGGCCCTGGAAAGCCGTCCGAACACGCTTCCCAAGGCGTCAAACCCTAATTTGACCAACTTAACGATCTCCGATCGACACGAAACCACCGCCATTGGATCCGTATCGTCGAAACCTTGAAAATGGCACTGGTCCCACACAAAATACTGTTCACACGCGCCCCCCACGCGCCGGTCAACCCTCTGGTCAACAGTGCTACAGTGATGCTGACGTCAGCATGACGTCACTGCTGACGTCAGCATGACGTCATCACTGACAGTGTCAGAGGACACGTGTCAACAGCCCATTGGTCCCTGGTCTGACAATATTCTGACATGATAACGTCATCATGACGTCATTGCTGATGTCAGCATGATGACGTCATCAGCTACAGTAACCGGGTCTGCGAATCGGGTCACCGCAGACCCACGGTTCGACCCGATCACAGATCGTGATTCCGACCACCAAAATCGATGGGATTTGTTCCTATGAACTCGTCTGAACATGTTCTATGGCTCTGTGTAATCAAAACAGATTTTTAAGTTCGAGAAACCACCTGAAAAACGACGGGGAATTGGCTGCCGGTTCTGGTTCGTCTTCTCCGGCGAGCCGTCACGCTTCCAGCCACCAACTCTGGTCCAAAACGCTCGTCTAGTCCCCTAGGTTAAGTCTCAAAAACAACCAAACAAGTTTAACGTTAAAAACGGACAGTTCGAGGCAGGGAAGGAAAATCGGCCTTCTCGGGTTTGCAGGCTTACCGCCGCCGTGTCGCCGCCGTGGGCTGCCCAGTCCAGTCCTAAGCCGTCCAGAGGTCACAACGGTCCTAACCCTAGGTTGGTTCGAGCCCAGAAGTCGTGGTTTGGATGGTTGGATGGTTTTGGGCTGCACGGGTTCCTCTCGTGTTTGTGGGTTTTCCGGGTTGCTCCGCCGTCCGTGGTGGTGGTGATGGCCGTCTGGAGGTGGCTGAGAGGTAGGCTGGTGTGTGGGTTGAGGCTGAGGGGTGGTGTGATCGCTGGTGTGTTTGTGCAGAGAATGAGAGGTTGCACGGTTTGAAGGAATAGAAATGAGAGAATGAATTCTCTCATGGTTTTTAAAACAGAGTGATCAGATGGAATGGAGGGCTGAGATTCAACCTGAGTTAAGAGTGAAGGGTGAGGATTTAAGGAAATTAAACTAATTAATTAATCACATGGCAGACCAAGATCCAGATTGTTGGGGATGATGTGGATGAGGTAGATGAGTGACATGTGTCACTCATCAAGGGTCCAGATTGATTGGGTTAAAGTGAATCAGATTATAATATTTTATTATTATTTTAAGTTCCGAGTCTCGGTTAGTTCGGTTACGTTCTTGACCATAACTTTTTCGTCGTAAGTCCGATTTCAGCGTGCCGCCTGTCTACGGATTCGTATCAATGAGACCTACGTAACGGTCATTGGCCCTCGTCCGTTGGACTTCCCGGGTCAAAAGTCAACATTTGGCCCCCAAATGGCCAAATTACCAAAATGCCCCTCGACTTCCGAACGTCACAACTTCCTCCTCGAACGTCGGAATCGAACGTGCCACCTGCCTATGAACTCGTGACGTCCTAAACTACGTCACGGTCACGTGTCAAAGTCCTAAATACTTCCCGAGGTAAAAGTCAACTTTCCCCCCCCCCCCTCAGGGGCAAAACGGTCATTTTACAAGAAAATAATAATTACGAAAGTTCGGGTCGTTACACTTACGATTGGCCAAGTTATGACGGTTTGGCTGGATGTGTGAGCATGGATTGATGAGTAAGATTTTGTGACTCCCAGTGAGAGCAGATGTCAGAGTGTATTAGTGATTAAGAGAAACCATTAAGCTGAATGTGTCCGAGTAAGGGTAGAATTGTCAAGTGCTCGGATCGTGTTATCGATTTCACTCGAGGTGGTCGAGTGTAGTCGATACGAGATGAGTTCGTGATGGAACGTCTGGGTGCAAACAAATATTATGCTAGTTAGTGGGTGTACATGTGTACACATGATGTGAGATCGAATTGTTTTCCACGAGGTGGATGTGGAATCGATATAGTTGGAATTTCGAGAACGAAATTATTTAAGGGGGAAAGGTTGTAATGACCCGTCCCGAATATCGGGATTAAATACTAATTAATTATGATTTAGAATGACTAATCGAGGATTAGTTGAGAGAAATCGGGCGGAATGTGCAAAACGACCATTTTGCCCCTAGGTATAGGCAAAATGTTGACTTTTGACCCGGGAGGTCCGATGGTCGAGGGCCGAGGACCGTTACGTAGATCAGGTCGATACGAATCCATAGACAGGCGACACGCAGAAATTGGACGTCAGACGGAAAAATTATGGTCACGGGAGCAAAATTGGGAATTTGTGTCTCGGGATCCGAATAAAATACTTATTTAATTCTGATTGGGTAGATATTTTTGGTGGAACCCTTGGATGAGTTACACTTGTCACTCATTCCATGGCTTGGAACCCCCAAAACGTGGATCTTGTCTATTGGTCTAAAAATTAATTAAATGGTTTAACATCACACATTTCTCATCTCTCATCCTTCAATCCAGTCATCCATCTCCTTCAATCCAGTCGTCCATCTCCTTCAGCCCACTCATCTCCACCCTACATTCCATCCCATCTGATCCTTCATCTTCAAACTCAATCTCTCTCTCTCGACATCTCTCAAATCTTGAAGGACACAAACCATAACCACACCTCTATTCCTCCGCATCTTGAGGTCGAATGAGGACAACTGAGTGAATGTGAGGCGAGTGGGACAAAGACGACGTGACTGTGGTGAGCTGGGCACGGCGGGGACGATGGTGGAGGTGAGAACCCGTAACCCATTTCGAAACCAAAAATGGAAACCAAGTTTTGGACGCGTCTTAACCGTTGGGGTTGATTCTAAAGTGTTTTAGGAACCAAAACGAGTGCAATGGACGCGGTTTCGAGGAAGGTGACAGCGAGAATCGACTGCAGAACGCATTTGCAGGTGGTGGTCATTGTTCACTTTCGAACAAGTACGATCTCGATGTTGTTTCACGAGTTTGAGGTTATAGAATGGTAGGGGAGGTTTAGACGACAGCTTAGGGATCAATAGGATCGAAAATGGTTGAGGAACGACTGAGAACCAGCTGAGTCAGTCCGTCGGTTCGGTTGAACCGGACGGAACTGTTGAACCGGTGCAGACCGGGTTTACCCAAGGTTGATGATGAACAGTGTTTGAGGCGTGGGTTTCACACGCAGTCGCTTGCGACGGCGCTTGAGGGCTCGTGGGACACTTTAGGGTCATGATATCAACATGTGAAATAATCTATTCGATGTAACGAACATTTTGGGACTGGTTTCGTGTCGATCAGACACAGTTTCGATATGTTTAGGGGTGTCCAAAGGTTTTGAATCGAGTTTAAAAATAGTAAAAATTCGGAAAAATTACGGGGTTTTAGTAGGAGGTTAATGAAGAGGTTAGTAACCCTCTAGTGTGATTTAGACAGGTTTGGAAGTCCCGGTGATAGGGGGTGTGGCCCGGGAAGGCTTATGGCACGTGTATCGAGGCGGCAGCATAGGACGATCTGTGAGTGGACTTCGTTTTCTAAACTGTGATGCATGCATAACTATTTTATATGTTTTACATACGTGATTTCTATGATGATGAATGCGGCACTGGTGGATTATATGATTGCACGTATTTCGAGGTAAACACGTATTTACACGTCTTTCGAGGTTTACGAGTTTACGCTATGGCTATGTGATTGTGAGTCTAATTATGGTTTTATGGCATGGTTTTGATTTTGGAAAGATGAATCCAGGCATGAGAACCATTTGAATTATGTGATCGGGCCAGGGGTCCAGTTGGTTTACGAAATCGGGCATGAGGCCCAGTTGAGTTTTATAAATGTGATTTCGGGTCAGGGACCCTAAATGGATTGTGATGTTTTATATGAATTTAGGGCAGGGCCCATTGAGATGTTTTGAAATGACTTTGTAAAACTGTTTTCCATATACCATCTTGATACAAGGATATGTGATGGTCTCCTCCAAGTGTCTGGGACATTGGGGAAGTCATGGTGCATTACTTGCGAGGGGTAATTATACGGAGCTACCAGACTGTATGGTGACTCAGGAGTATGAATATTATGATTAGACGTCTCGGACGTCAGACATCTGGGATGTCAGAGATATTGACCCGGAGAGACCCCGGGTAGCACGCGTTGCTTATTACGGTGAGATATGACGTTTGGGATGTGACGACCCGTCCCAAATTAGCGGGATTAATTAAGGATTAATGACGGATTAGCGAGACTAATCAGAGATTAGCCGAGGATTAGCGAAAGTTCGGGCGAAATACCGATTTTACCCCTAGATTGGGTAAATCGTTGACTTTTTCTTTAGGTGGTCAAATGGACTTTTACCGATGACCATGACATAGTTCGTGACGTCACGAGTTCATAGGCAGGTGGCACGCTCGATTCCGACGTCCGAGGAGGAAATTATGACGTTCGGAAGCCCAAGGGCATTTTGGTAATTTTGGTGAATAGGAGGTCAAAAGTTGACTTTTTGACCGGGATGTCCGATGGCCGAGGGCCGAAGACCATTACGTAGATCACGATGATACGAATTCGTAGACAGGTGGCACGTCGAATTCGGACGTGCGACGGAGAAGTTACGGTTCACGGAAGTGCGAATATACTATTCATGATATCACTTTTTTCGAGGCAAATGGAGTTAGGTGGGACCCAGGGTTTTGTCAGTGGCCCAATGGATGAGTGACAAGTGTCACTCATCCACTCGACATTCATTTTCATTCATGCACCTTCTATTCCTCTTCATCGATCATTTTCTTCATTTTCCCTAAACCAAACCCGATCACCTTCACCCTAAAACCAAACCCTTCAACCCTTTGATCATCTGCAGAAACCAAGAGGATGAACTGGGGGCCAGATGGACGTGGTGGCCGGCCAAGGGAGTGCCGCTGTGGACGGTGGAGGAAGGACCGTGCAAGGTAATCGGTTTTAACCGATTTTTCCCATTTTTGAATTCTAGTTATTATGGATCGTTTTGGATAGTTCTAGTGAAGTAAATAGGTTTCTAGGATGTTTCTAAGATAGGTTTGAAGGTGGTTGGACGGCAGAGAAGCCGTGGGAGGAAACTGGGAGGTTGGGCCGTGAGGTTCAAAAATTGAACCATGGATTGTAGATGTTTTAGATCAGGTTTGATGATTGAAATTGGTAGGAAATGAGAAAATAGGAATTTAGGGATCAAAATGGAGGCAAACAGACAAGATTTGAGGGAGGAACCAGGCCAGACCGGTCATGCCGGTCCAGCTGGACCGGCTGTACAGAGTGAACCGGCCGGACCAGTTCGATCGAAGGAAGAAGATGAACTGTTCACTGGCGCGTGAAGCCCACGCGCAGCCACTTCAGGCGGCGCATGTGGGCGCGTGAGGGGGTTTTTGGGGATGGTTCCAACATACGTAATCATCTATTCGATGTAACGAACATTTTTGGGCTGGTTTCAAGTCAATCGGACATCGTTTCGATATAGTTCGGGACGTCCGAAGGTTTAGGTTCGCGTTTAAAAATAGTTAGAAATTCCGGAAAATTACGGGACTTTAGTGAGGGGTTATTTAGGTCGTTAGTAACCCTCTAAATTAATTTGGACAAGTTCGGGAATCCCGGAGGCGACGTTTGACCCGGGAGACGATTATGGCACGCGTATCGAGGCGCGACTTCGGACGGTCTGTGAGTGGACCTTTCTTTCAAAATTGATGCATGCATAAATGTTTTATAATTGTTTTAGAATATATTTTGTGTTGCCATGAGTGCAATTCTTTGTGGTAGCCTAGGATTTACGTATTTGCACGTATTTCGAGATTTTTGGTTTTATACGATTCATATACGTTCTAGGTTTTCAACGAGGGTTTGATAAATGCATTTCGGATTTAAAACATGAAATCGGGCACGAGACCCATTTGAATTACAACTCTCGGACTTGGTGTCCATTTGATTTGATAAGGAATCGGACCTAGGGTCCATTTGAGCCATACGATTGGACCGAGGGTCCATTTGGTTTACGATTCGGGTTTGAGGCCCAGTTAGTAGTACTATCGGGCTTGATGCCCCCTTGATTGATGATATCGGGCCTGAGACCCATTTAGTTGAGATATCGGGCTTAAGGCCCCGTTGGTTGTGAAATCGGACGTGAGGTCCTATTTGGGTATGGTTTAGGGCTTAGGGCCCTGTTGATTGTGAAATCGGGCTTGAGTCCCAGTTCGGTTTATGAAATGAGAATTCAAGCATGAGGCCCAGTTGAACTGAGGATTTAGGCCGAGGCCTGTGAAATAAATTTGAATCGGATTCGAGGAATCCCGTTGAGATGAATCGGGTTTGAGACCCAATTGAAATGAGTTTTGAGAAAGAAAGAACGTACTTGAAATGAATGAACCCTCCATTTGATTATATGGCCTCCTCCAGCGTCGACCTGGAGAGTCACGATCCATAGACCAGAATGGGTATCCCCATAGGGATTCCGTTCCAGGAGTGGAGGTTACTTATGATGTGGTCCCGGACCAGATTCCGGAGAGATGTGTGGACTAGATCCAGAGAAAGAGCTCGGACTAGATCCAGAGAAAGAGCTCGGACTAGATCCAGAGATTGAGCCTCCCAGATGGAGATTCCTGGGAGAAGACTCGGAGTGAGACCCCGGGTAGTGTGCACACTAGATAGAGATGATTGATATCGTGACTATATCGGGGATGTGTTCCCTAGGGGCTGTGTGCCCCGAGTTGGCATCTTCTCGGAAGAGTCGCGGATGGGTTATACGTATGACGATACGTATGAGATTTTATGGAAAAGTGATTTGAGGGCGGAGACCCTGTGTTTTATGACTTAGAAAGTTATTTGGGGCGGAGACCCCGTATTCGATGTTTAGAAATGATTTGGGGGTGGAGACCCCGTACTTGATGTGATTTTGGCTGAGTCCCTATTGATTTGACCAACGGGTTTTGAATTGTGATTTCGGGTCGGGGACCCAAATGGATTTATGGTTCATGACGGTTTATGGGAACCGGGCATGAACCCTTGAATGATTTTGAGATTATGTTTGATAAATGAAATGGTTTTATTAATGTTTTGATAAACGGTTTTTGAATGTATGCATATGCTTTTATTGAAGGGCATAAATGTCTTTGTATGTGTTGACGCCATATCTGACCAGACCCACTGGGTCGTATACCTAAAGCCCAGACCCCGCTCAAGGCCCAAGACTACCATACTTACAACAGCCCTAACACCGGGCCCAATGCGGGATGCCACGTGGCAGCGTATCCACCATCGATTTATGTAACACGTGTCAACACGTAAATCGAGAAGTATTTGTCCCACATCGAAACTTTGGGAATTGAACATCCCACCTACCCATACATAAAGGGTACACATTTCCCAATAAAGGTAACTAAGTTTTACTATTACAATTACTCTACCGAACTTACCATTTATTGCTTCCTCTTACGAACGAAAGTAACTGACTTGATCGTCGGAGAGCCTTAGGCTGGCACCACACCGGTGCCCGTACTAACGGAGACCCGCGATCCACTAAAGTTGACAGGTCACAAGAGGGACACACGTCATTTGGTGATTGGGCAACGAGTACTCGACAGTTGGAACATTTAACGCTTCAACAGTTTGGCGCCGTCTGTGGGAAATCTGACTAAGGTTGCCCACGCTCAACCAGACCGAGTTACGACTCATCCACCCGTTACACCGAGAGACAGCTCGTCGTCACTGAACATGCAGGGCGAACACGACCTCGGTGAGATCACACCCGGGCAAGGCCCTAGAACGAGGGGAGAACCCTCTCCTAACTTCTTGCAGATAATCGAGAAACTTCAGAGCGACATGGCCGAGGTAAAAGCTAAGTCAACCCAGGCCGAGTCGAGGTGTCAGGTGCTCGACGATCGATACACTGAGGTGGCCGAACAGCTACTGGTCGCACAGGCAGAACTCGTTTCCCACCAAGCACGCGTCGGCAGAGCTGAGGCCGACAAGGTAGTGGCCGAGTGTGAGGAGCGTGCCGAGAAGAAACGCCGACTAGAGGAAAAAGGAAAAGAACATGCGGTAGCCGAGCCGCGTAAGGGAAGGCATGGGGACGCCGAGCCGACCAAGAAACCGGCTCTGATGTTGATCATCCCCGGCAGTCAGCCCGGTGACACCAGGATCTACCGGGACGCCAGCGACGCCCTCAGCGAGGGAGGGCAGGACCGACCAGTCAACGAACAACCATCACGCCAACCTGACCCTCGGTCGGAGGTGGGAAAGGGAGACCACCACCGAGGAAACATAACCGCTCTGTCAGGACCCACCCCGGTTTCACCCCGAAACCCGAGGTAAATCCCGCTCCCGTCTGACTCCCCGACGCAAAACTCAAGTAAAACTCACTCACATACTATCCAGTCAAACGCAGGAGTAATTAGACACAATGTCCCGAAGGTAGCATTTACAGAACATAGTACGAACATACAAATAAAACCGATAACTACACGCACGCAGAAGCCTTTACTCTACTCTGGGAACCCTCACGTCACTTCTATGCCTCAGACTCTGCCTCGACGTCAAGACCCCGCGCTCGCTCCACAACCTGGAGGGCAATTTAAAACAGAAAATGTGAGTGGACCAGAAAGTACAGAAGTTCAAAAACCATTTTATAAGAAAACCGAGTTTTACCCTCCGTTTTGAAACCACATGCATAACTAGCAGTTATAAACACATTTATAAAATAATCATTATAAACATCATAAGAAACAGAAACACTATAAAATACCATAAGAAACCATAGCATGGGTATCAGAAACCGTATCAAGACCATAATCACCAAATCGTCATTTTCCCCGATCAAACCTGCTGGATCTATCCGAGTCTTTAAACTCCCGAGTCTTTAAACTCAATCCAGGCCTTAATCATATCCGAGTCTTTAAACTCCCGAGTCTTTAAACTCAAGGCCTACGGGGGAAAATCAATATATATATATATCCGAGTCTTTAAACTCCCGAGTCTTTAAACTCAATCCGGGTCTTTAAACCCAATCCGGCCGGTCCCCCGTCACATATATCCGGGTCTTTAAACCCAATATCCAGATCCAGAAAATCCAATCCCAAAATCATTTAAAAACCACTTACCAAATCCACATCCAAACCCGAATCCGAAATCACTGGTCCGATGCCCTTCCGGCATCCAGAACCGTCATTCCGAACCCAAATCCGGAGTCCACTTTCCAACTTTGCACCAAAGTCCAATGGTCAATTTCGATTTCAAAACCAAAACCTTGATTCTCAAAAGCATGTTCCAAAATCCCTTGAAATCCCAAAAACATTTCCAAATTTACCCTTTTCTCGAAAAGCGTGCCAAAACCGTCTTTTTCTCGAAAAACGTGTAATAATGCAAAACCAACCAAACATATTCGATAAACATAAAATCATGATTAAAACCATAAAACCATTATAGAAAGCAGTTATGCATGTTCAAGTTTAGAGAAGGGGTCCACTCACAGTACTGAGCCCTACTCGCGTCCCGAACGTCCAGCTCGTTCCTCGGCTTCCTCGGGAAATCCCGATCCTGTCAAACACCGTCAAATTACGTCACTAATACGTCTACCAACACTCTCCTAAATGCCCTCAAAAATCCCCGGACCGAAGACTTAAAACCCCGGAACCCTACACATTCACCCTCACGGAACTATACTCAAATGACTTCCGATTGACTCGAAACCAACTCCATCGAACTCACAACAACTCCTAGACCAAAAGTCATGTTGACCGTTTCTCCCAGAACCGCCGCACGCGCCCCCACGCGCCGCCCAAAGTGGCTGCGCGTGGCCCCACGCGCCAGCTACAGTGCCACCGTCAACCTCGCGTAAACCGGGCTCGACACAGTGCCTGCTGTTTGAACCGGCGAGAGCGGTTCACCGCCGTGCCTGCACCATTTTCCTCCCTCTCTTCACCATCCTCTTCGTCCAATCCTAAGCAATCCAGTTCCCTCACTCAAACACCTCAACACTGTCCCTAACCTGTCGACTCGAGCTCGAACAAAACCTGTACCAGTCCCCTGTTTCCTTCTCCGGCCACCCAGGTTTTCCCCCGTCACGGTGGCTACCCAAAACGCTTCCTAGGACTGTCCTAAACCTCACCCAACTCACCAAGACCGTCGACTCTCACCCAAAATCCACGACTTTCAAACTGAACAAAATGGATAAAACAGAGCACATAGGGTACTCTCCGTCGTCTGGGCTCCGCCGTTCATTCCTCCGTCACGGCAGCACAACCAGCAGCTACCTAGGACTCAACTGAGTCCCCTAGACTTCACTAGACTCCTCGATTCAACCCCTAACGCTACAACTCTCAACTTGAAACTCGACGGCAAAACAGAGCACGAAGAAAAAGTATGAAGTTTACCTGCTTCCAGGCGTCGTCGTGAGCTCAGCCGTGAGGCAATAGCTCCTCCCGTCCACCGCCAGCCTCTGGACACCTCCACGAGTCCAATTGCACCAACACACGGCCGCACCACCACCACAATCGTCCAAGTCCTCTCTGTTTTCTCTGAAAACCGACTGCCCCGTCCACCGTGTTCTTGCACGATTTCTCTCCCCCAAACATTCACCAGTTCACTCTTCCACCCTCTGATCACTCCTCACTTACCAAAACCAGTTCGTATAAAAAGTCAACGTTTCCCCCCTAATTTTCCAAATTACGGTTATGCCCTCAATCTTCCGAACATCACAACTTCCTCCTCGGATGTCGGAATCGGGCGTGCCACCTGCCTAAGGATTCATAACGTCCTCAACTACGTCCTGGTCACTGGTCAACTCCCATTTGACCACCCGAAATAAAAGTCAACATTTCTGCCCGACCCAGGGGCAAAATCGTCATTCTAAGTTCCCGGACCCCTCGGGACCACCTAACCCTTGATTAACCTTACTAATCACACCTTAATCACTCTACTTATCCCAATTCTCGGGACGGGTTGTTACAATCTACCCACCTAAAAAGAATTTCGTCCCCGAAATTCCACAGCTAGTTCCCGACACCTAGGGTCTCCTAAGAAACAACCCCTCCTAGGTTTCCTGTCTATCATCTCCACCTTGGGTATTTCACACCATCCCCAACTACTGCTACCATGGCCAACCCTCTCTTAGTAACAACTGTCTGGTGTACGCAAGGGAAACTCTATGAACAGAAAACAAAGGTATTTTACAATACCTCATATGGAGTACTCGATAGAATTCACAGAGCACATCCGCGCGTACAACCACCGCACCTCCCTCGGCTGCTACGTCGGCCACTAACGGAATAAATCCACAAAGTCCTAAAGGCAAACTCTAGCTTGTGGGTTCTCTCCTTCAATAACCTCATATTGTTCAGTTATAGTCACTCCTAGACTCTACCCCGAAATCCAACAACCAAACCAACAGAACAACCAAAAGTAAAACAAGTACCTGTCCCCACATCTGGTATCGCCTGATCCTCCTGCTGAGTCATCGAGAACACCCGGGCCTGAGATCCCGACGCTCTACCACGTCCCCTCGAACTACTCGTGGCTGTGCCACCACCTCCTCTCGTACCTGCGGTCCCTGACGCTGTACTCTGCCCAGGCTCCGCTGCTCCTCTGCCTATACCACCTTCATGTGGCAACTGTGGACACTCACGTCGAAAATGACCTCGCTCCCCACAGTAGAAACACACATTCCAGCCTGGTCCACTGCTCGGTCTCCCTGTGGACGCTACCGATGTCGCACTCGCTTGCGGAGTCGGCGGTACTCGATAACCCCAAAATCCTGAACTCTGGGCACTACCAGGCCTACCAAAACGATCATCGCCCGACGAGGACGATCCACCGAAGTTACCTCTTTTCGGTGTCCGCTGGCTCGAAGCTCCAGGAATAGATAGTTCCCGGCGTCGCACCGGCAAACTAGCCTCAACTCGCACCGCAGCATCCGACAAATCTCGGAGGGTATCAAAAGATCCAGCCGTCACTACGGCTCGAATCTCACCGCGCAAGCCCAACTCAAACCTACGGCATTTCTCGGCTTCAGTGGCCACAAAGGCAGGAGCAAACCGAGACAACATCTGAAACTTCGCCTCCTTGGCATCCCGGAAAGAACGAGGATAATACTGCTCCAGAAACCGTTCCCTAAACGTCTCCCAGGTCACACTGTGAACATCCCAACCGGACAACTCGAGGGTATACCACCACTCGTACGCCGCACCATCCAGTAGAAAGGTAGCCAACAACACTCGCTCCCCCGGCGGACAATGCATCACTGCAAAAATCCGCTCCAGTCTAGTAATCCACCTCTGGGCTTCCTCAGGATCAGCCCCACCACTAAAAGTAGTAGCCCCGAGCCGCTGGGCTCGCTCAATCGTGGCACTCTCCGTCTCTCTGGCTACTTCTTCAGGTTGTGGAGAGGGTCTACGTCTCGGAGGCATCGTCAACCGCACACTGAAAGAGGCATAGAAGTAGTCAAACAACAAAACCACAACCTCACAAACCAACAGACCCAACAAACTCGACAAACCTATGCTCTGATACCAATTGTCAGGACCCACCCCGGTTTCACCCCGAAACCCGAGGTAAATCCCGCTCCCGTCTGACTCCCCGACGCAAAACTCAAGTAAAACTCACTCACATACTATCCAGTCAAACGCAGGAGTAATTAGACACAATGTCCCGAAGGTAGCATTTACAGAACATAGTACGAACATACAAATAAAACCGATAACTACACGCACGCAGAAGCCTTTACTCTACTCTGGGAACCCTCACGTCACTTCTATGCCTCAGACTCTGCCTCGACGTCAAGACCCCGCGCTCGCTCCACAACCTGGAGGGCAATTTAAAACAGAAAATGTGAGTGGACCAGAAAGTACAGAAGTTCAAAAACCATTTTATAAGAAAACCGAGTTTTACCCTCCGTTTTGAAACCACATGCATAACTAGCAGTTATAAACACATTTATAAAATAATCATTATAAACATCATAAGAAACAGAAACACTATAAAATACCATAAGAAACCATAGCATGGGTATCAGAAACCGTATCAAGACCATAATCACCAAATCGTCATTTTCCCCGATCAAACCTGCTGGATCTATCCGAGTCTTTAAACTCCCGAGTCTTTAAACTCAATCCAGGCCTTAATCATATCCGAGTCTTTAAACTCCCGAGTCTTTAAACTCAAGGCCTACGGGGGAAAATCAATATATATATATCCGAGTCTTTAAACTCCCGAGTCTTTAAACTCAATCCGGGTCTTTAAACCCAATCCGGCCGGTCCCCCGTCACATATATCCGGGTCTTTAAACCCAATATCCAGATCCAGAAAATCCAATCCCAAAATCATTTAAAAACCACTTACCAAATCCACATCCAAACCCGAATCCGAAATCACTGGTCCGATGCCCTTCCGGCATCCAGAACCGTCATTCCGAACCCAAATCCGGAGTCCACTTTCCAACTTTGCACCAAAGTCCAATGGTCAATTTCGATTTCAAAACCAAAACCTTGATTCTCAAAAGCATGTTCCAAAATCCCTTGAAATCCCAAAAACATTTCCAAATTTACCCTTTTCTCGAAAAGCGTGCCAAAACCGTCTTTTTCTCGAAAAACGTGTAATAATGCAAAACCAACCAAACATATTCGATAAACATAAAATCATGATTAAAACCATAAAACCATTATAGAAAGCAGTTATGCATGTTCAAGTTTAGAGAAGGGGTCCACTCACAGTACTGAGCCCTACTCGCGTCCCGAACGTCCAGCCCGTTCCTCGGCTTCCTCGGGAAATCCCGATCCTGTCAAACACCGTCAAATTACGTCACTAATACGTCTACCAACACTCTCCTAAATGCCCTCAAAAATCCCCGGACCGAAGACTTAAAACCCCGGAACCCTACACATTCACCCTCACGGAACTATACTCAAATGACTTCCGATTGACTCGAAACCAACTCCATCGAACTCACAACAACTCCTAGACCAAAAGTCATGTTGACCGTTTCTCCCAGAACCGCCGCACGCGCCCCCACGCGCCGCCCAAAGTGGCTGCGCGTGGCCCCACGCGCCAGCTACAGTGCCACCGTCAACCTCGCGTAAACCGGGCTCGACACAGTGCCTGCTGTTTGAACCGGCGAGAGCGGTTCACCGCCGTGCCTGCACCATTTTCCTCCCTCTCTTCACCATCCTCTTCGTCCAATCCTAAGCAATCCAGTTCCCTCACTCAAACACCTCAACACTGTCCCTAACCTGTCGACTCGAGCTCGAACAAAACCTGTACCAGTCCCCTGTTTCCTTCTCCGGCCACCCAGGTTTTCCCCCGTCACGGTGGCTACCCAAAACGCTTCCTAGGACTGTCCTAAACCTCACCCAACTCACCAAGACCGTCGACTCTCACCCAAAATCCACGACTTTCAAACTGAACAAAATGGATAAAACAGAGCACATAGGGTACTCTCCGTCGTCTGGGCTCCGCCGTTCATTCCTCCGTCACGGCAGCACAACCAGCAGCTACCTAGGACTCAACTGAGTCCCCTAGACTTCACTAGACTCCTCGATTCAACCCCTAACGCTACAACTCTCAACTTGAAACTCGACGGCAAAACAGAGCACGAAGAAAAAGTATGAAGTTTACCTGCTTCCAGGCGTCGTCGTGAGCTCAGCCGTGAGGCAATAGCTCCTCCCGTCCACCGCCAGCCTCTGGACACCTCCACGAGTCCAATTGCACCAACACACGGCCGCACCACCACCACAATCGTCCAAGTCCTCTCTGTTTTCTCTGAAAACCGACTGCCCCGTCCACCGTGTTCTTGCACGATTTCTCTCCCCCAAACATTCACCAGTTCACTCTTCCACCCTCTGATCACTCCTCACTTACCAAAACCAGTTCGTATAAAAAGTCAACGTTTCCCCCCTAATTTTCCAAATTACGGTTATGCCCTCAATCTTCCGAACATCACAACTTCCTCCTCGGATGTCGGAATCGGGCGTGCCACCTGCCTAAGGATTCATAACGTCCTCAACTACGTCCTGGTCACTGGTCAACTCCCATTTGACCACCCGAAATAAAAGTCAACATTTCTGCCCGACCCAGGGGCAAAATCGTCATTCTAAGTTCCCGGACCCCTCGGGACCACCTAACCCTTGATTAACCTTACTAATCACACCTTAATCACTCTACTTATCCCAATTCTCGGGACGGGTTGTTACAATCTACCCACCTAAAAAGAATTTCGTCCCCGAAATTCCACAGCTAGTTCCCGACACCTAGGGTCTCCTAAGAAACAACCCCTCCTAGGTTTCCTGTCTATCATCTCCACCTTGGGTATTTCACACCATCCCCAACTACTGCTACCATGGCCAACCCTCTCTTAGTAACAACTGTCTGGTGTACGCAAGGGAAACTCTATGAACAGAAAACAAAGGTATTTTACAATACCTCATATGGAGTACTCGATAGAATTCACAGAGCACATCCGCGCGTACAACCACCGCACCTCCCTCGGCTGCTACGTCGGCCACTAACGGAATAAATCCACAAAGTCCTAAAGGCAAACTCTAGCTTGTGGGTTCTCTCCTTCAATAACCTCATATTGTTCAGTTATAGTCACTCCTAGACTCTACCCCGAAATCCAACAACCAAACCAACAGAACAACCAAAAGTAAAACAAGTACCTGTCCCCACATCTGGTATCGCCTGATCCTCCTGCTGAGTCATCGAGAACACCCGGGCCTGAGATCCCGACGCTCTACCACGTCCCCTCGAACTACTCGTGGCTGTGCCACCACCTCCTCTCGTACCTGCGGTCCCTGACGCTGTACTCTGCCCAGGCTCCGCTGCTCCTCTGCCTATACCACCTTCATGTGGCAACTGTGGACACTCACGTCGAAAATGACCTCGCTCCCCACAGTAGAAACACACATTCCAGCCTGGTCCACTGCTCGGTCTCCCTGTGGACGCTACCGATGTCGCACTCGCTTGCGGAGTCGGCGGTACTCGATAACCCCAAAATCCTGAACTCTGGGCACTACCAGGCCTACCAAAACGATCATCGCCCGACGAGGACGATCCACCGAAGTTACCTCTTTTCGGTGTCCGCTGGCTCGAAGCTCCAGGAATAGATAGTTCCCGGCGTCGCACCGGCAAACTAGCCTCAACTCGCACCGCAGCATCCGACAAATCTCGGAGGGTATCAAAAGATCCAGCCGTCACTACGGCTCGAATCTCACCGCGCAAGCCCAACTCAAACCTACGGCATTTCTCGGCTTCAGTGGCCACAAAGGCAGGAGCAAACCGAGACAACATCTGAAACTTCGCCTCCTTGGCATCCCGGAAAGAACGAGGATAATACTGCTCCAGAAACCGTTCCCTAAACGTCTCCCAGGTCACACTGTGAACATCCCAACCGGACAACTCGAGGGTATACCACCACTCGTACGCCGCACCATCCAGTAGAAAGGTAGCCAACAACACTCGCTCCCCCGGCGGACAATGCATCACTGCAAAAATCCGCTCCAGTCTAGTAATCCACCTCTGGGCTTCCTCAGGATCAGCCCCACCACTAAAAGTAGTAGCCCCGAGCCGCTGGGCTCGCTCAATCGTGGCACTCTCCGTCTCTCTGGCTACTTCTTCAGGTTGTGGAGAGGGTCTACGTCTCGGAGGCATCGTCAACCGCACACTGAAAGAGGCATAGAAGTAGTCAAACAACAAAACCACAACCTCACAAACCAACAGACCCAACAAACTCGACAAACCTATGCTCTGATACCAATTGTCAGGACCCACCCCGGTTTCACCCCGAAACCCGAGGTAAATCCCGCTCCCGTCTAACTCCCCGACGCAAAACTCAAGTAAAACTCACTCACATACTATCCAGTCAAACGCAGGAGTAATTAGACACAATGTCCCGAAGGTAGCATTTACAGAACATAGTACGAACATACAAATAAAACCGATAACTACACGCACGCAGAAGCCTTTACTCTACTCTGGGAACCCTCACGTCACTTCTATGCCTCAGACTCTGCCTCGACGTCAAGACCCCGCGCTCGCTCCACAACCTGGAGGGCAATTTAAAACAGAAAATGTGAGTGGACCAGAAAGTACAGAAGTTCAAAAACCATTTTATAAGAAAACCGAGTTTTACCCTCCGTTTTGAAACCACATGCATAACTAGCAGTTATAAACACATTTATAAAATAATCATTATAAACATCATAAGAAACAGAAACACTATAAAATACCATAAGAAACCATAGCATGGGTATCAGAAACCGTATCAAGACCATAATCACCAAATCGTCATTTTCCCCGATCAAACCTGCTGGATCTATCCGAGTCTTTAAACTCCCGAGTCTTTAAACTCAATCCAGGCCTTAATCATATCCGAGTCTTTAAACTCCCGAGTCTTTAAACTCAAGGCCTACGGGGGAAAATCAATATATATATATCCGAGTCTTTAAACTCCCGAGTCTTTAAACTCAATCCGGGTCTTTAAACCCAATCCGGCCGGTCCCCCGTCACATATATCCGGGTCTTTAAACCCAATATCCAGATCCAGAAAATCCAATCCCAAAATCATTTAAAAACCACTTACCAAATCCACATCCAAACCCGAATCCGAAATCACTGGTCCGATGCCCTTCCGGCATCCAGAACCGTCATTCCGAACCCAAATCCGGAGTCCACTTTCCAACTTTGCACCAAAGTCCAATGGTCAATTTCGATTTCAAAACCAAAACCTTGATTCTCAAAAGCATGTTCCAAAATCCCTTGAAATCCCAAAAACATTTCCAAATTTACCCTTTTCTCGAAAAGCGTGCCAAAACCGTCTTTTTCTCGAAAAACGTGTAATAATGCAAAACCAACCAAACATATTCGATAAACATAAAATCATGATTAAAACCATAAAACCATTATAGAAAGCAGTTATGCATGTTCAAGTTTAGAGAAGGGGTCCACTCACAGTACTGAGCCCTACTCGCGTCCCGAACGTCCAGCCCGTTCCTCGGCTTCCTCGGGAAATCCCGATCCTGTCAAACACCGTCAAATTACGTCACTAATACGTCTACCAACACTCTCCTAAATGCCCTCAAAAATCCCCGGACCGAAGACTTAAAACCCCGGAACCCTACACATTCACCCTCACGGAACTATACTCAAATGACTTCCGATTGACTCGAAACCAACTCCATCGAACTCACAACAACTCCTAGACCAAAAGTCATGTTGACCGTTTCTCCCAGAACCGCCGCACGCGCCCCCACGCGCCGCCCAAAGTGGCTGCGCGTGGCCCCACGCGCCAGCTACAGTGCCACCGTCAACCTCGCGTAAACCGGGCTCGACACAGTGCCTGCTGTTTGAACCGGCGAGAGCGGTTCACCGCCGTGCCTGCACCATTTTCCTCCCTCTCTTCACCATCCTCTTCGTCCAATCCTAAGCAATCCAGTTCCCTCACTCAAACACCTCAACACTGTCCCTAACCTGTCGACTCGAGCTCGAACAAAACCTGTACCAGTCCCCTGTTTCCTTCTCCGGCCACCCAGGTTTTCCCCCGTCACGGTGGCTACCCAAAACGCTTCCTAGGACTGTCCTAAACCTCACCCAACTCACCAAGACCGTCGACTCTCACCCAAAATCCACGACTTTCAAACTGAACAAAATGGATAAAACAGAGCACATAGGGTACTCTCCGTCGTCTGGGCTCCGCCGTTCATTCCTCCGTCACGGCAGCACAACCAGCAGCTACCTAGGACTCAACTGAGTCCCCTAGACTTCACTAGACTCCTCGATTCAACCCCTAACGCTACAACTCTCAACTTGAAACTCGACGGCAAAACAGAGCACGAAGAAAAAGTATGAAGTTTACCTGCTTCCAGGCGTCGTCGTGAGCTCAGCCGTGAGGCAATAGCTCCTCCCGTCCACCGCCAGCCTCTGGACACCTCCACGAGTCCAATTGCACCAACACACGGCCGCACCACCACCACAATCGTCCAAGTCCTCTCTGTTTTCTCTGAAAACCGACTGCCCCGTCCACCGTGTTCTTGCACGATTTCTCTCCCCCAAACATTCACCAGTTCACTCTTCCACCCTCTGATCACTCCTCACTTACCAAAACCAGTTCGTATAAAAAGTCAACGTTTCCCCCCTAATTTTCCAAATTACGGTTATGCCCTCAATCTTCCGAACATCACAACTTCCTCCTCGGATGTCGGAATCGGGCGTGCCACCTGCCTAAGGATTCATAACGTCCTCAACTACGTCCTGGTCACTGGTCAACTCCCATTTGACCACCCGAAATAAAAGTCAACATTTCTACCCGACCCAGGGGCAAAATCGTCATTCTAAGTTCCCGGACCCCTCGGGACCACCTAACCCTTGATTAACCTTACTAATCACACCTTAATCACTCTACTTATCCCAATTCTCGGGACGGGTTGTTACAGCTCGGTGGTCCCGCCCAAATGTCAGCCACGGGACTTTTTCAACGGGGGACCCTGTCCCCGTCACCGACTCGTCCATGGAGGCCGAGAGCACGGCCAAGTCCGCTCGGCATCTTGGCACCAGGACCGACCGCTCGGACAGGGGGAGGCAAACATCGAGGTCCTCTCGCAGTGACACCGAGCTGACAGGACCCATCCCAATCCCCCCGGGATTACCGTGGAATGTGCCCTGCTCCCGTCCAACAAGGGGTGTTAGACAAGGGATAACCAAGAGCCACAGCCCAACGGGGCATCCAGAGTGCGCAAGGATCGATGGAGGAGGTGTGCAATGTCCCAGTCCCTGCTGCAATCGCATCCGTAATCAACCTGAAGGGCATTAAAACCAAAAGCTGTGAGTGGACAAAAACCAATAAGTTTACCCAAATACATTTATAAGACATTTATGCCCTCCAATAAAAACGTATGCATGCCACGAAAAACCAGTAACCAAAACGTTTGCTCAACCGAGCCATTAGGGCCTTAGCCCAAAAACCGTTAACCAAAAACCAAGTGTGGGAACTCAGCCCAAAACTGTGGAATACCACCACCATACATATTAAAACCATGTGGGTCACCACCCACGACCATAAATGAACATCAATCCATAAATCCAAAACCATTTAGGGTCCCTGACCCGACATACCATTTCATAACCAATAATCCATTTTTACCACATAACACATATCCAACCAATAAGCCATTTTATTCATTAAACCATATTTTACCATTACCATCACCAGCATCCCAGATGCTTAGCGTCCCAGACGCTAGACGTCCCTGACGTCATATCTCACGGTTTCATAAGCTACGCGTGCTGCCCGGGGTCTCTCCGGGTCCATATATCTGACATCCCTGATGTCTGACGTCCCTGACGTCAATCATAGCAATCCTGCTCCTGAGTCATCATACGGTCCGGCTGCTCCGTATAATGACCCCTCGCAGGCAATGCACCGTGACTTCCCCAGTGTCCCTGACATCTGGAGGAGACCATCATATATCCTTGTGTCCAGATGGTATATGGAAAACAGTTTTATTAAATCCTTTTATCACATTATTACCATTGGGCCCTGCCCGAAATTTCCATAAAAACACACAGTTCCATTTAGGGTCCCTGACCCAAAATCACAATTATTAAATATAGGGTCCCTGACCCGAAATCATATTTATAATCCAACTGGGCCTCATGCCCGATTTTATGAACCACTGGGCCCACGGCCCGATTTGTAAACCAACTGGGCCCGCAGCCCGACTTATAAACCCACTGGGCCCACGGCCCGAATTCGTAAATCAACTGGACCCCTGGCCCGATAACATAACTCAAATGGGTCTCAGCCCGATTTCATACCAACTAGGCCCCTGGCCCGATTTCATTAACCAACTGGGCCCCCGGCCCGATTCTCAAATGGACTCCAAGTCCGAAATTTCCAAAACAAGTGGGCCTCAAGCCCGAGTTCATCTTTCCAATATAAAAACCATTTTATCATAATATTTATTTAACCACAAGCATGCAAAACCACAAATAAACCGTTAATCCCGATACACGTGAAATACGGAAAATACCTCGAAATACGTGCAACATACCCAAAATCAATACTCACAAATACCATCATAGAAATCATGTATATAAACCATATAACACATTTAAGCATGCATAGGATTTATAAAACCAAAGTCCACTCACAGACCGTTTTAACCGTGTGCCTCGATACGCGTGCCACCGGCCCTCCCGGGCCACACCACTATCACCGGGACTCCCAATCCTGTCCAAATCACATTACAGGGTTACTAACCTCATCATTAACATCCTATCAAAGTCCCGTAATTTTCCCGAATTTTTACTTATTTTTAAACTTAATTTAAAACCTTCGAACATCCCGAACACTATCGAGACGGTGTCCGATCGACACGAAACCAATTCCAAAATGTCTGTTACATCGAATAGATTAAAAGTCAACATTTGGCCCCTAATAAGCCAAATTACCAAAATACCCCTCAACTTCCGAACACCATAACTTTCTCTACGAATGTCGGAATCGAACGTGCCACCTGTCTATGAACTCGTGACGTCCCGAACTACGTCACGGTCATCGGTCAAAGTCCGTTTGACCGCCCGATCAAAAAGTCAACATTTTGCCCACGACTAGGGGTAAAATGGTCATTTTGCACAATTTGTCCGATTCCGCCCTACTAACCACCGTTCAACCTCACTAATCAAGATTAGTGACGAAACTAATCCTGGAATTCGGGACGGGTCGTTACAGAGCGGTCAACCCACCTCGGCCTCCCGCTCCCTCCTCGCCCTGAACCAACCCGCCGAAGGAGCACCGAGCGGTCAGGGCAGGCCGGGCGGCAGAATGATAAGCCTCAGGAATGATCCCGCATGCGGGACACCGAGCGGTCTAGGCCGGTCGGTCAAAAGGGAAGTATATCCAGGAGCATACCCAAACTGGGGTACACCGAGCGGTCAAGACAGGTCGGTCCGCGAAGGAGTGAATCCCAGAGCCCGCCGAGCGGAGGTGGCACCGACCGGTCATATAGGATCGACCGCGACCAAGCACCCAGAGATAAACACCAGTCCAAGACCGACTCGCTCGTCCAGCACCTCATGGACCGAGTCTGGACACTTGAGGCCAGGACAGCCTGGGAAACGAGACCAGCCTGGTCAAAAACCAGCCCGGGCCCCTTCACGGAAAGAATCAACCAGTTCAGGATCAACCACGAGATCAAACCCCTGAAAATTCCCCTTTACAACGGAAAGGACGACCCGTGGAATCATCTGAACAACTTCTACTCGGCCATCGCCCTCGAAAACCTCGCCGACGAGGAACAATGCCTCATCTTCAGTTCCACACTGACCGAGGCAGCGATCAATTGGTTCTACAAGTTGGAATCTAGGTCCATCGACTCTTTCGAGCAGCTCACCTCCACCTTCATGAACCAGTTCATGATACAGACCAACCGCCTGTCCTCGGCCGAGGACCTCTTCCAGCTTAAACAAGGTGAACACGAGTCGCTGCAGCGATATGCAACAAGATTCAGTCATGAGTACTCTCGGTGCTCGGAAACAGACGATCGAGCAGCTTTCACAGCCTTCAAGGGCGGCCTCCGAGACTCCCCATTCAGGTACGCAGCTCACACCCAAGGTTCGACAACTTATAACGAAATAATGAAACAGGCGGTGATCCACGCCAAAGCTGAGGCGCTGAGCCAAAAGTCCAACGCTGCCAATACCTACCAACCCCCCCGGGCCGACTCGGTGAAAACATACCCACCGAGCGTCCCGGAACAGCAGGGCTCGGCACAGCGTCCACAGGAGCAGGGGCAACAGAGCTATGGGGGAAAACGGAAAGACTACCCCCACAGCAACAATCTGTACAGCCCTGGGAAGAAGGGTAAGATCCCGAACCACCAGGAAAGACAACAGGGGGAACGGTCAAACAACGGGGAAAAACGGGTCCCTCGCTCCAAGTACGAGACCTATACCATCCTCAACATCCCCTACGAGAACGTTCTCTTGAACGTGGAGCATATGATCCCAAAGTCCACTTGGGCGCCAGCAAAGGGCAAGCTTGGCAAGGACACAGGAATTTACTGCCAATACCACAAGTACAATGGCCATAGCATTGACCAATGCGTTGCGTTCCGGGATTTGGTGGAGGCACCTGGCCCGAGATAGGAAGATCAACCAGTTTCTCCAACACGCTCCACCTCCGCCTCGCAACCCACAGATCAACACGATCTCCGGAGGACCATCAATTTCTTGCCCGCTCACTTCCAACCGGGCAAAGAAGAACTTTCTACGGGCCACCAAACAGAATTAGCAGCTCTTCAGTATCGAGGAGGGAAGAGCCAAGAAAACAAATCGACTCGGTTGGGAACCGATCACGTTTTCCGAGGAGGAGGAGCGCGGGATCATCTACCCTCACGACGACCCCATTATCGTTATGGCGGAGATATCTAACTTTGACGTACAACGGGTAATGGTCGACACTGGAAGCTCGGTCAACGTCCTTTTCATGCGAGCTTTCAAGCAATTGGGCATCCCAGAAGCAAGTCTGGACCGCTCACCTACGCCGCTCTTTGGTTTCACGGGAGACTCCATCGTCCCGCATGGAACGGTTACCCTCCCCCTCTCCCTCGGAACACATCCACGAAGGGCAATCATAGTGGCACCTTTCCTGGTGGTGGACTGCCCTGCGGCCTACAACGCCATTCTTGGGAGGGGAATACTCAACCAGATGAAGGCAGTCGTCCCCACCCACCTATTGTTGGTAAAATTCCCAACCCCTATGGGGATTGGTCAAGTCAGAGGAGACCAAATGGCTGCAAGAGCTTGCAATGCTGTCACCCCAATCCAGCCTCCGAAGGAAACCATGGCAGTGACAGAGTCCGCGTTCGAGGCTGACCCCGTGAGTGCTCAGGACGCACAAAAAATACGGGACGAACCAATCGAGGATCCTCGGGACCATTCAGCAACCTCCCATCCACAGCCCATTGAGGATGTTGAAGAGATAGTACTCTCCCATGACTTTGCGGACCGGAAGGTAAAGATTGGGACAACTCTTTCACCCGACCTGCGCTCACAACTGATCCATTTTTTAAGGGGCAACTCTGAGGTCTTTGCCTGGTCGTACGCCGACATGCCCGGCATCTCCACAGACGTGATATGCCACCGACTCAGTATCGATCCTACCTACAAGCCTGTCGAACAGAAACGTCGCCTCTACGATGCTGAGAGGACCGAGGCTATGAAGGCAGAGATCGTCAAGCTCAGCACCATCCACTTTGTCCGGAATGCCCTCTATGCTGCCTGGGTTGCCAATGTTGTACTCGTCAAAAAATCCTCTGGGGGCGTGGCGAATGTGCATTGATTTTACTGACCTTAACAAGGCCTGCCCCAAGGACAGTTTTCCTTTGCCCAAGATTGACCAACTGGTCGACGCCACGGCGGGACATGGGCTCCTGAGTTTTATGGATGCGTACTCGGGCTACAACCAAATCTTTATGCATCCGGCAGATCAGATCCACACAACTTTCCGGATGGATCAGGGGTTATACTGCTACAATGTCATGCCTTTCGGACTCAAAAATGCCGGGGCCACTTACCAGCGCCTGGTGAACTTCATGTTCGCCGACCAGATTAGGAAAACCATGGAGGTTTACGTCGATGACATGCTCGTCAAGAGTAAATCGGCTGACCTACACATCCGCAATCTCTCGCGAATGTTAGACGTCCTCAAACGGTATCGAATGAGGTTAAATCCGGCGAAGTGCGTGTTCGGAGTCAGCTCTGGAAAATTTCTGGGTTTCATGATTAGCCAAAGGGGCATCGAGGCCAACCCGGAAAAAATCAAGGCCCTGGTTGACATGGAGCCCCCACGAACCCAGAAAGAAGTGCAAAGCTTAACGGGCCGAGTCGCAGCCCTTACACGCTTCATCTCCAAAGCCACGGATAGGTGCGTGCCTTTCTTCAAAGCCCTAAAGGGCAGGTCCAAACACATCACCTGGACCGAGGAATGCACCAAGGCCTTCACTGAACTCAAGGAATACATGGGAAAAGCGCCGCTGCTAGCAAGACCAGACACCAGGGAAACCCTTTACATGTATCTATCTGTCTCTGCTTCTGCCACAAGTTCAGTTTTGGTCAAGCGTAGGGACGGCGCCGAACATCCTGTATATTACGTCAGCAAGGCTTTGCAGGACGCCGAGACAAGATACTCTGACTTAGAGAAGCTCGTTTTCACCCTCATCATGTCTGCCCGAAAGCTCAGGCCATACTTCCAGGCTCATTCTATCATCGTCTTAACCAAAAGAGCACTCCGGCAAGTGCTTCAGAAGCCCGAAACTTCGGGCCGCTTACTCAAATGGGCAATAGAACTCAGCGAATTCGACATCACTTTCATTCCCCGCACTGCCGAGAAAGGACAGGCCATGGCAGACTTTATCTCTGAGTTCTCCTACGTCCCAGCAACGGCCGCAGCTGAGGTCCCACCATCTTCCCCTTTGTCCATAACACATACTTTGGATGAAGAGAACCCCCAACTCTACCCCACCCGGCCAACTTGGCTCCTTTATGTCGACGGGTCGGCTTGCCACAACGGGTCCGGAGCCGGACTTGTCCTCACCACACCGGACAAGGTCCGGATGGAGTATGCCCTTCGTTTCCAATTCAAGGCCTCCAACAATGCCGCCGAGTATGAGGCCCTCCTTGCAGGGCTCCGCCTCGCTAAAACCATGGAGGCAGAACAGGTCAAGATCTTCAGCGATTCACAGCTCATCGCCAACCAGATCAACAACGCCTATGAGGCGAAAGACTCTTCCATGTCAGCGTACAGAGCACTGGCAAAGTCCCTTCTATGTAGTTTCCGCAGCTACGCTATCACTCGGATTCCACGCTCCGAAAACAGCCATGCCGACGCTCTGGCCCGGCTCGCATCCTCCCTCGATGAGAAGCAGAGTCGAAGTGTACTGATCGAAATTCTGGATCAACCCAGTACACAATGCTCGGCGGTCTACGCCATCAACGCTAACGGCACGTGGATGGCCCCGCTAATTAGATTCCTCGCCGACGGAACTATTCCTTCTAACAAGATCGAGGCTAAAAAGGTCCGGAGACGGGCAGCCCGCTATACACTCATCAACGACCAACTCTACAAACGGGGCTTCACTTTGCCCCTCCTGAAGTGTCTCGTCCCGGAGGCAGGTAGAGCCATTCTCGAGGAAATCCACGCTGGTATTTGCGGAAATCATTCTGGACCACGGTCATTGGCCCACAAGGCTTTCTGGCAAGGTTTCTATTGGCCAACCATGCACGGAGACGCGATCGAGCTGACAAAGCGGTGCGATAAATGTCAACGGTTCGCACCTCTCTTCCACCTACCTCCAGAAAACCTCACACCAATGGTCAGCCACTGGCCTTTCTCACAGTGGGGACTTGATTTGATTGGGAAAATGCCGGCAGGGAAGGGCAAGACAGAGTATGCAGTCGTAGCAGTGGATTACTTCACAAAATGGGTTGAGGCGAAAGCTTTGGCTTCTATCACCACGGCCCAGATCGAAACGTTCGTCTTCCAGAACATTATCTGCTGTTTCAGTCTCCCCCACACAATCGTCATGGACAATGGGAAGCAATTCGACAACACACGCTTCCGTGCCTTTTGTGACAGACACAACATCCGCCTCTACTTCGCCTCACCAGCTCACCCTCAGTCCAACGGCCAAGTTGAGGCCATAAACAAAATCATCAAGCATACACTGAAAACGCAGCTGGACGAGGACAAGGGCAAGTGGTCTGAAATTCTCCCCAACGCACTCTGGTCATATCGGACATCCTACCGTACATCTACAAATGAAACCCCCTTCTCGCTAACTTTCGAAACGGAAGCAGTCATCCCCGCTGAACTAAGCGAGACTTCTTACCGAGTGTCGTCCTATGAGCCTGAAAAAAACAACCATCAGATCGCACTCAGTCTAGACCTCATTGAGGAGCACAGGGAGCAGGCCAACCTCAGAAACATCGCCTGCAAGCAGTGGCTTTGCAACTACCATAATGCCAGAGTCAAACATCGGGGTTTTCAGGAAGGCGACTGGGTCCTCCGAAAAGTCAGCCTTGCCACCAAGGATAGCTCAGCCGGGACTCTCGGCCCCAATTGGGAGGGTCCATATCGGGTTACAAGAATCTGCCGGCCTGGAACTTATGAATTGGAAGACCCAGATGGGCGAAGGCTGGGCCACCCATGGAATGCAGACCATTTGAAGAAATACTACATTTAGGACTTTGTACTTTTTCCTCCTTATAAATTGTTGTACTTTACCCGTTCTTGCACCAGTTATTTATAAACTCTTCCATTTATCTAGCCTTTGTAACATACCATTACGACTCAAACAAACGAGTCGGGGTTCGGTCTTACTCGACCTACACCCCAACACTTGCTATTTTGACTCAAACTAAACGAGTCGGTGTACAGCCCTACTCGGCTTGCATCACCACTATGACTCAAACAAACGAGTCGGGGTTCGGTCTTACTCGGCCTACACCCCAACACTTGCTATTTTGACTCAAACTAAACGAGTCGGTGTACAACCCTACTCGGATTGCATCACCACTATGACTCAAACAAACGAGTCGGGGTTCGGTCTTACTCGGCCTACACCCCAACACTTGCTATTTTGACTCAAACTAAACGAGTCGGTGTACAGCCCTACTCGGCTTGCATCACCACTATGACTCAAACAAACGAGTCGGGGTTCGGTCTTACTCGGCCTACACCCCAACACTTGCTATTTTGACTCAAACTAAACGAGTCGGTGTACAGCCCTACTTGGCTTGCATCACCACTATGACTCAAACAAACGAGTCGGGGTTCGGTCTTACTCGGCCTACACCCCAACACTTGCTATTTTGACTCAAACTAAACGAGTCGGTGTACAGCCCTACTCGACTTGCATCACCACTATGACTCAAACAAACGAGTCGGGGTTCGGTCTTACTCGGCCTACACCCCAACACTTGCTATTTTGACTCAAACTAAACGAGTCGGTGTACAGCCCTACTCGGCTTGTATCACCACTATGACTCAAACAAACGAGTCGGGGTTCGGTCTTACTCGGCCTACACCCCAACACTTGCTATTTTGACTCAAACTAAACGAGTCGGTGTACAGCCCTACTCGGCTTGCACCACCATTACGCCTCAAACATACGATTCGGGGTTCGGTCTTACTCGGCCTACACCCCAACACTTGCTATTTTGACTCAAACTAAACGAGTCGGTGTACAGCCTTACTCGGCTTGCACCACCACTATGACTCAAACAAACGAGTTGGGGCTCGGTCTTACTCGGCCTACAGCCCAACTCGGTTTGCACCTATACTTAACTCAACCATATGATTCGGGGTTCGGTCTTACTCGATCTACAATTTTTAGTCAAGGAAAGTCAATTTTCATTCAAAATGTGCAAGACCTATTTTGTTCGGCCTGCAGGAGCTTTACAACATTTCCACAAAAGAAAAATAGGTAGGAAAATTACAAGGCACAGAGGCCCGTCCTACACTAACTCTTCCATTTCGTGCTCGGCGGCCTGCTCAACCCCAGCCGGTTGCTCTGGCTCTGTGGGAGTCTTTACGGGATCGGTGTCTGGCTGGCTGCTCGGCTTAGGAACCTCTTCTTCCTCCTCCCCCGACTCGTCTTCAAACATGTCGGCCGTAATGTCCTGGCCGAGCCAGGGGGTCTTCACGATCAGCCCAGGATTGTGCAGGAAGAGGTTGCGAAAGAACTCCTGCTCGCACTCGGCGACGTACTCGTTCTTCAGCTGGTCGAACTCCTCCGACGCCTTGAACTCGGCCACCGCGGCCTCCTTCGCTTTTTCCAAGTCGGCCTCCCTAGCAGACTTCACCCGACACAGCTCTTTCCAGTGTTTCAGGCGGTCTTTCTCCTTTGCCTCCAGGTCGGCCTTCACCTGGTCCCTGGAAGCAAGGGCCTTCTGAGTCTTCCACCTCTCGGCTTCCAACTTTCGAGTGAGGTCGGCCGCCTCTTTCATCGCCCTCTCTGCTTCCTAAAGTTTTGGAGTGAGCTCTTCCTGTTTCTTCTTCAGCCGGTCTTTCCCCCGCCGAGCAGCAGCCACCCTCCTCTGGCTGTTCCCAAACTGGAAGTACACCTCACCGAGAGCCTGCACATGACAACCGTTAGCAACTCACTCGGCCTAACATACCACACTTGGAAAATAGAAAGAACTTACATTGCTCAATAGCAGCAGGGCTTTCTCCATCCTCTGGTCAGACGACCGGCATTGCACCTCGGCCAGCTCGTCCAAGGGCGTCGAAGCCCCCTGACAGACCCCGTTCAGCAACGGCACCATTTGCCTCGGGCAGCAGAGAGTTGCCTCGGCACTTGATCCCTTGCCGATCGCCTCCCCGTCGGTGAACACGCCGAGATTCACATCCCTTCTCCTTTGGAGCATCTCCAGGATCCTCGCAACCAACCGAGGGGGAGACGGTGGAGGATTGAACTCGGGGACCGGCATCGTCCTCTTGCCGCCAATTGCTTCCTGTGCCAACAGGATCGTCTCGACCTCTTTTCTCACCTTCGTCCGCCTTGGGTCAGGGGAGAGCACTCGGTCTCCCTCGACTGTGCTCTGCTTCCGCTTGGGTGACCTGGGTGGCGGGCTGGGTGGTCTCGATTTTGAGGATTGGCCCTGCTGTGCTCGGCCGGAACTCTCAGGCTGCTTCTTCTCGGCTCGCTCTTTTTTCTTTTTGAGCAGCAGCTCCAAGCGCTCGGCCGCCTTGGATAGGGACGCGGATTCTCCAGAGCCTTTGTCTGCCTTCATTCTCCTTTGCTCACAATCCTTGTAAATCCGACTGCCGAGGTGATAGGGGACTGCAACACCGAGAAACAGGTCAGACACAAGAAAACAAAGAACAAAACAGCAACAAAAAACAAACTTACCCTTGTCGGTGTCGATGAGGCCGGCCTTGTACTGAAACCCAGGTAGCCGAAGTATCCGTCGATTTCGATTAAGCTCGTCCAAGATCTCCCTTACTCGGTGGATGACTACCTTCTCCTCTGGAGAGATTTCTTCGTCTGGGAACAAACCTGCACATCGAGAAACGGTCAGCCACAATACTCACACTTCAGCATACACACATATCAACTTTTACATGAACGGTCGGCCTATGCTACAACTATCCACCTTGGGTCTGGAATTTGGATGGTATTGGGGGTCCCTCGGTGTTCCCCTCCCAGTTCCCACCGACCAGGCAGAACTTCGTCTTGTACGATTTTTGGGAGGTCGGTATGTCCAGAATGAACTCCCCCCGTTTGCTCTTCTTGCGGTGACGGACGAAGACCCACCCGGTACTTTGCTGCTGGAACCCGAACTCGTACAGGTACATCAGTTGGGCATAGGTCGGCTCCGGTTGCTCGGCCCACCTGAAGGCCGTGTAGAGTGAGCAGAGCACAATCCACACGTTTGGATTGAGCTGACCGAGTGCCACCCCCATCTTCTTCACCATCCTCCGCAGCCAGGGGTGAAGGGGCAGCCTTACCCCGTGGTGCATAAGCTCGGTATAGAACAATGCCATACCGGCTGGGGGGTTGCTCAGTCTTTCCTCTCTTGTGGGTAACCTTGTCGTCACCGAGTCGGGAACAACAAACTCGATCCTCATCTTCATTAGGCCCTTCTCGGTCTCCTTGTTCACCATTTCGTCCACGGTGAAGGCCGCCCGCTCAATCGGAACGGCCTCCGGGACCGACTCATCCCCGGCCGTTTTCACCTTGTTAACCCGAACTCTGCCCTTATCTCAGCCGTGGGTTAACTTCAATGCTCGGTGCACCCCCACCTTCACAATCGTCTAGGCGTCTCCTAGCAGATTGCCACTACCCACCCTATTTGTCGCCCCAGCCCCAGAATCGGTGTCTGTGGTCCTACCGGACGACTCGGTCGTACTGTGCACCGACTCTACCCTTTTTTGTACCTCGGCCGAGGGGGCCTCGTCCTCACTCCCTGAGATGGGAATGAGCACCTGCACACTACTATCTGACTACTCACCGCCCTGTGAGTTGTAGCATTTACCCTCAGATACCGAGTTACTCTCGACCGACATCTACAAAATAAGAACAGAAAAACAGAACTCAGCCGACTGACTCGTTCCTATGAAGATCTGACCACAACCTTCACCACGTTCATGGCCAGTTCTTCACACCCTCCCACTTTAATCGACAAACTAAATTTGGACAAGTGCTTACTTTGTTTTTCACGGAGGACCGTAGGTCGGAAATCGCAAACACCGTACGCACCGCCATCAAAAGCTAGTAGGAAATCGCCTCTTCGGTTGGACAGAATTTCCCCAATTTTCTCAAAAAACACAAGCGAGGAAATCGGTGAAGAGCTCCCCATATTTATAGCAATTGATGCACAGACTACGAAGCGTCACTCCCCTCAGTGACAGACACGTGTTGCAACCAATCATTCTGACCGGACACGTGTCAACCATCTGTCCGAGGAAGCCCAACCGTCTTCCTACAGGTCAACACCGACTTCCGTACACCTTTCGGTACCCCTGGACCACCCATACAGATGCTGGTCCTCCCACCGACTTCCGTACACCGCTCGGTAACCCTGGACGGCCCGTACAGATGCTGGTCCTCCCACCGACTTCCGTACACCGCTCGGTACCCCTGGACGGCCCGTACAAACGCTGGTCCTCCCATCGACCCATGTACACCGCTCGGTGCTCTCATCCGTGGGTGGGTGTCGGCTCTATTCACCGACTCGTATACACCGCTCGGTGTTTTCACCCCCCGTACGGACGCTGGTCCTCCCCCATCGACCCATGTATACCGCTCGGTATCCGAAGTCCCAACCCAGGTTTTGTCCCCATCACCGACCAGGACACCACCACCGACTGCATATGGTGAAGGTTGACCGACTGCCACTTTTTCGCCGAGTCGCGGACCTCACCGACCGACTACTGGCCACTCACTCGCCATAACCGAGACTGTCTCGACGGACTCTCCCACCAGGGGACTTGGGGGACTACAGGTATACCTCCCACCAGGGTCTGGAAGAATGAAACAAGTCCCCGACCAAGAAATTCCACCTCAGTCAATGACTTGGGGGACTTCTGTTGACGCCATATCTGACCAGACCCACTGGGTCGTATACCTAAAGCCCAGACCCCGTTCAAGGCCCAAGACTACCATACTTACAATAGCCCTAACACCGGGCCCAATGCGGGATGCCACGTGGCAGCGTATCCACCATCGATTTACGTAACACGTGTTAGCACGTAAATCGAGAAGCATTTGTCCCACATCGGAACTTTGGGAATTGAACATCCCACCTACCCATACATAAAGGGTACACATTTCCCAATAAAGGTAACTAAGTTTTACTATTACAATTACTCTACCGAACTTACCATTTACTGCTTCCTCTTACGAACGAAAGTAACTGACTTGATTGTCGGAGAGCCTTAGGCCGACACCACACCGGTGCCCGTACTAACGGAGACCCGCGATCCACTTAAGTTGACAGGTCACAAGAGGGACACGCGTCATTTGGTGATTGGGCAACGAGTACTCGACAGTTGGAACATTTAACGCTTCAACAGTATGAAAAGGTTTTTAATAAGTTATTATTTTGTCCACTCACGAATTTTAATGTTTTAATGCCCTTCAGGTTGATCCCTGATGCGGGTTGTAGCAGAGACAAGACATCACTCCCCTCCTCCTATGATCCTGACGCACTCTGACAGCCCCGACGAGGGCTAGAGATGGAATTTTCCTTGGTCTGACACTTCGTGTCAGACGGGATCAGGCGGGTCCCACGTTAATCCCAGGGGATCCGGGGCCGGTCCTGACATGGGACGTCAAGCGTCTGGGACACTAGGCATCTGGGATGCCGATGATGGTTATATGGTAAATATGGATTATTGGATTCATGAAATGGTATTTGTGGATCTGTGGTTGTGGATTTGGGCAGTGGCCCACTTGATTTTGGATTTACAGATTTTGGTAGTCTACTGTTTTAGGCTGAGTTTCAAAACTTGGTTTTGACTTACGGTTTTCGGGCTAAGGCCCTAATGGTTCATTTGAGTAAATGTTTCAATTTCTAGTTTTCGATGCATGCATACTTTTTAGTGAAGGGTATAAATATCTTTATGAAATGTGTTTTTATAAACTTGTTGATTTTCGACCACTCACAGTTTTTAAAGGTTTTAATGCCCTTCAGGTTGATCACGGATGCGAGCTGTAGCAGAAACCGAGACATTGTACTCCTCCACCGATCCTAGCGAGCTTTGGGAGCCCCGTATGGGCTGAAGTACGTATTATCTCTTGTCTGACACTTCGTGTCAGACGGGAGCATGACACATCCCACGTTAATCCTGGAGGGATTGGGATGGGTCGTGTTACCGCATTATCCATATTTGTCTATGCGTAGCATAGAGGGAATACTGGCTGGATCAGCGTGATGAGGTTGACTGTTCTTGGTGGTCGCTAATCCCGTTTATGTTCCCTTATTTTATGTATGTATGTTTTCATAAAACGGAGGTAATATTGGTGATTTTGGAAAACGGTTTTCGAACGGCTTTATTTTTGTCCACTCACGGTTTTAATGGTTTTTCTTACTCTCCAGGCTGCTTTTATGACGAGAGTTGATATGAGGATGAGGCACTACTAAACCCTAAATTTTAAACATAAACCTATACCTAAACCCTAATCCAAAAATGAGACCCAACTTCATAATTCACTGGAAATCCATAACTCTACCTAAATTCTACATTCACATCCACAACCAACATCACAGCCCAAGGCAATATCACACAATCAACTCTAATCCAAAATATCCTACCCTATATCCTAATCTATATTCCAAACACAAACACAACACACAAACACAAACACCAACAAAAAACAATGATTTTTTTAACCAAATATGACAACTAACTTCCAAAACGATTTCGGATTTCAAAATTTCAAATTTTCATAACTCAATCTTATCAAATTGAGGTTGTTGTGCACCGGGTTTTGGGATTATCATCCTTAGTTCCTTTAGCGATTGAACTCACCATGCTATCTGATTCACACCCCAACAATAATTTACTTGATTGATTTAAGTTCATGCCTCTTCATTATTCTCTACAAATCCAAGAATTAGCCCTTCAATTTTCCCTAATTCGATTTCACGAAATGCTTAAAGTGAACAATTTCCATGTTGTTATAGTGGGCACCACGTGTGATCCGATTCCTTACCACATTGGTGCCACATAAGCACTCTAAACACTGTTAGTTATGAAGACTTTGGTGCAACAAACTTGACATAATGGGAGTTTAGGGAGAGTATTGTTACGATTTGGCATTTAAGGAATAAGTTGAGATTTGATGTTTGGTCCGAAGAGTATTTTGAGTGACAAGTCATAAAAATGTGGGCCTAAAAATGAAAAATATATCGAATATAATGAACTTTTCTTATTCTAGTTAGTCTGACAAATTTTAGGTAAAAGCAAGAAAAAAATAGGCCCAAATCACTAAAGATTAGGCGCAAATCACCAAAATCAAATCTCTATCTCTAACAATGAGTTGATATTTTCAAAAAAAAATTGTAAAAATTAAACTAAATGAAAATTAAAGGGCGAATTCAATATTTAATTTATAAAACCTTCTCTTTCCACAAAAAAAAATTAAAAGTAGAATAAAAATGATTTCAGTTTAATTTTGAGATAGGAAGATGACCATATTTCATTTTGCGAACTTAAACCTTCATGGAGAATTTCTCAAGTATTTCAAATGCTAGGAAATTAAGTAAGAGATTTTAGGCTAAGTTGATTCTACATGTTCAAGGAGGCTAATTTTGGTAGTGATTCGTTGACAGAAATGAGATATTCTAGATATTTGAATCAAAGGTGAAAGAGAGGGATCTATTCCTAAAGAACCACCAGAAGCTAGAAATAAGAGTGGCAATTTTTGACACGACTTGAAACCCGCACGAAATTTATCCGGGTCAACCCGCATGTCTAAAATTTCGGGTCATTTTCAGGTCAACCCGTTATGACCCGTTTATTAAACGGGTGGGTTTCGGGTCAATCTGTTAACCCGTATAATGATTTGTTAACCCATTTAATAAATGGGTAGATTTCGGGTTAACTGATTAACTCGTATATTGGCTTATATATTCACCCATGTAATAAACGTGTCATTCCTAACCCATATATCTACCTATTTACCTACTTAAATATCTATTAAATCTTATAATTTAAATATGTTAAACATGTTAAACGGGTCAAACGGGTCATAGGTTAATTGGATTTTAAATATGATCTGTTTATTAAATGGGCTAAACGGGTTATATGCGTTACACGAGTCATTAACAGGTCGAGTTCAGGTTGGATATTTTTGACAAGATTATTAAACGGATCGGATTCAAATTAAGTATAAATGGGTAAAACAGAAATCATGACACGAATCTAACACAACACGATCCATTGCCACTCGAGTCTAGGAATTACGACCTCCGTTGTAGTTGTCTAGAGTGCGCTTTGTTGTTCTAGTTTTATTATACTTTGTATAAAAAAGACATGCCATTTCGTAGGGCCCATGCCACGTGGCAGTCAGCTTCCTTCCACATCCCTTACTTTTCAAAATTTGAAATGAAACGGTCCGGTGTGATACATGTAAAAAACTAAAACCCGATCCGCTTTTTCTCCACGCCCTCGTTTAATTTTCGATAGACTTTCACATTCCCGCTCATTCTCTCCCCCCTCTCTAATTTGACATTTCGTCCCCAAAAGCCTAATTTCGGTCCAATCAAATCGAAACCTCTTATCTCTCTCCTCTGGTTTTAAATCTGTAACCCTAGCGAAGGTTAGAGATGAACCAGTACCACATCTATGAAGCCATTGGCCGTGGGAAATGCTCGGTAACTTCGCTTCTCAAGCTCTTTCGCCTTTTTCATTTCCGAGCTTTCCGAAGCACTAATTAAGTTACTTCACTAACCCGATTCATGTTGGATTTGCAGACTGTGTACAAAGGGAGGAAGAAGAAGACCATCGAGTACTTCGCGATCAAGAGCGTCGAGAAATCGCAGAAGAGCAAGCTTCTTCAAGAAGTAAGTTAATGAGTTCAGATGGTTAATTAAAAATCAGATTTAGAAATAACTGGGCATTATTTTTCTGTGGAGAATTCAAATTTAAAGATTCTTAGGATATAAATATTTTCACTATATGCAGGTTAAGATCCTTCACACTCTAGATCATCAGAATATTCTCAAATTTTTTTGGTGGTAAGTACTCTTTATCCAATAATTTGCGTATGGATTTTAATTTCCTGTGTATGTGTGTGTCTATATATGTATATATATGCTTGAAGCTAACAACTGGATCATGTGTTTGGGAATTTACTTTTCTTGTGTCACCTGTTAGGTATGAAACTTCGGCTCACTTGTGGTTAGTTTTGGAGTATTGTGTCGGAGGCAATTTGATGATACTATTAACCCAGGTAATTAATCACTTAGTCTGAACTTCGTTCGTGGATATGTTATTTTCTATGGCTAATCTGGTTGTTTTTAGAATGGTGCTAATGTTTTATTGAAGATTATCTTCATGTATCATGTTTAATTGTTTATGTCGTAAAAGTTCTCCATTTGTAATGCTCATATGAAACATCTACAGTGTTTTTAGAACTATGATTGTGTGATATTAATAATGCATGGAAGAGTTGCAGGATCAGCAGCTACCTGAAGAGTCAATTCATGACCTTGGGTGTGACCTTGCTAGAGCATTGCTGTAAGACATCTTCTGTTGCTTACTTTTCTTTCTTGTTATGAGTCTCTGCATGTTTAATTCATTAGTTTATATTCTTGACATGGTTACTTCCTTTTTAGGTTTTTACATTCTAAGGGAATCATATACTGTGATTTGAAACCATCAAATATTCTGTTGGACGAGAATGGCCGTACAAAGGTATCTGGCATTCTATTTTCCTTCGGTTGTCTCTTATCTTTTTTTCTCCTCCTCTGAACTAGCATCTTTTCTCAATGCAGCTCTGTGATTTTGGATTGGCTAGGAAATTGAGCGATATCTCACAGACCTCATCTTCCTCGGTAGGTTATACTTTCTGTGGGAGCTTGATATTATTTAGATAACTTCATATGAATTTTATTAGAAAGTTTCATTCATTTGTCCACATAATATGAAAGAACTAATGTGGTTTTCCCTTCTTGCATATGTTTAGTTGCCACAAGCAAAACGTGGAACACCTTGTTATATGGCTCCTGAGCTGTTTGAAGAGGGGGGCGTCCATTCGTTTGCATCTGATTTCTGGGCTCTTGGTTGTGTTCTATATGAGTGCTATGCTGGGAGGCCTCCCTTTGTGGGTAGGGAATTCACTCAGCTAGTAAAATCCATCCTCTCAGATCCACCGCCACCTCTACCTGGCACTCCTAGTCGTCCTTTTGTCAATCTAATAAATTCCTTACTCATAAAGGATCCAGCGGAGAGAATACAGTGGCCCGAACTTTGTGGCCATGCATTCTGGAGGACTAAGTTAAGTGTAGTACCTCTGCCTCCTCAGCCTGCTTTTGATAATATGCTAGAGCAATATGCGAAGCCATGTCTATCAGTACGTAATGGTGACAAGTCTTCCGAAAACAGAACTCCTAAATCTCGCCAAAAGGATGTTAAAGGAAATCATAAGCAGGATGAGAATTCCACTCTAGGGTCAAAAGACCATGAGACTCCAGTCAAGGGTACAGCAGGAGGCCGCAGAACCCAAGTAAAGGTTTCTGGCAGGGGAGTTGATGAAAAGCAAAAGGATGCTTCTGGTGCTACTAGGGGTATGAATCTTTTGAGACTCTCAAGAATAGCAAAACTGAACCTGCAAAGGGAAAATGAGAAGGAAAACTACCGGAGGCCCATATCTACTAATTCAGAGAATGATTCTGAAGTCAAAATTGAGAACACTGATATGGAACTTGACTTTAATGAGAACGTTGAAGATGACACACAAGATGAATCTGATGGGTCTGACAACCAAGCTTGTACACCCGATAACAAATTTTCAACCCAGAATCAGCACCAAGGTAAAGTGGAAGAGATGGAGAACAACTCAAACCAATCAGATACTCTGCCTGTATTTAATGCGCCTGCATCAGATGAGTCAAGAGTGCTTGGTCAGGAATCTTTTCCCCAGAATATTGAAATGGCTGCAATCCCATCCAGCGCCAGTCCTCAAATAAAAAACCAGAGATTTAAAGAAGGCTCAGGATCTGCAGTTGACTATGATTCTGCAAAGTCTTCAAATAGCCTTTCACAGGTTTTTTGGCATCCATCTGATCTCTCAGTGAGACCTGTGATGCCCAGCAGAAAATCTGAAAAAAATTCAGAGGTAATTTCTTCACTACCCTTTGAGGCACTGCAAGTCTCTGATTTTGTGAAGATCTCTAAAGAGCAGTTGGATGCATTCAACAATAAGATTATAGCCATTTTTAATAGCAACAGTAGCATTGGGGAGAAGCAGAATGTTATTAGATACCTGGAGATGTTAAGCAATAATGCTGATGCTGCCAACATCTTGATTAATGGACCTATCATGCTTATGCTTGTTAAGATGCTCAGGCTGTCCAAGGCTTCAGCTTTGCGTGTCCAACTTGCTTCACTGGTTGGTTTGTTGATTCGTCATTGTACTTTTATTCAAGATGATTTGGCAAATTCGGGAATTTTGGGTTCTCTTGCTGATGGCCTTAGAGACAAGCAGGAAAGAGTAAGGAGGTTTTCTATGGCTGCCTTAGGTGAGTTGTTATTCTATATATCCACTCAAAGTGAGCATGCTGGAGACAGCAATCCAACAGAATCTTCGTTGAAGGAAGCCCGGTCCACATCCGGATGGCAGGTTAGCTTTCTAAGTTATTGCAATAACTTGTTGCTTATGCACCTGTCATAAAACCATTGGTTGCTCTAGTATATATAGCATTTACTTTACTCCTTAACTGAGTGAAAAATGGAGTTGTATGTGTGTGCTATTGTAAAGACACTCCTTTGATTTGCCTCATCATTTGAAGTCTCGAATGTGTTTATCAAGAGAACTGTTGCTTAATAGACATTCTTGATTACTTGCTGTTGTATCCTACTCTTTTTACTTAATTTTGTGTCTTTGTTAACTTGTTCTTCCTTGGGCAGGTTTCGAATTCATTGTTTTCATTGGTGTCATCAATTTTACGGAAAGGAGAGGATGATCTAACTCAACTATATGCATTAAGGACGATAGAAAACATTTGCAGTCAAGCAGGACACTGGGCAGGTCGTTTGACTAGCCAGGACATGATTAATAACCTGTGCTATTTATATAGGGCTTCTGGGAAGCAGGAGAGCATGAGGCTCACAGCAGGATCATGTTTGGTCCGTCTGGTTCGTTTTAATCCACCTAGCATTCAAGCAGTAATAGAGAAGCTGTCATTGAAGGAAATAGCATCAACACTAGTGAAGGGCAGTCCACGTGAGCAGCAGATCAGCTTAAACCTTTTAAACATGACCATCCTTGGAAGTCATATGTTCACTAACATTGGCAGGTATCTCCTGCCATTGTTGGAAGATAAGAATCTTGTCACAAGCCTTGTGTCTCTTTTCGAGCAGGGAAGTGAGGTTTTGAAGGGTAAGGCACTTGTTTTTGTTGCTATTCTTTGTAAGAACAGTAGAAGGTGGCTGCCACATCTGTTCTGCAATGCCAAGTTGCTTTCTGCGGTAGACAGGCTGGCAAAGGAGAAGGACCAGTATGTGCAGCAGTGCTTAGATTGTTCTGTGTGTGTTTTGGCATCTACTGTACCCAGTTTACTGGATACTGTAACTGGAGAGATTCAACAAATGATGGGAGGAAGGCGCCATGGGCATCTATCTCCCCTGAACAGTAGAGTTACTCCAAAGACCAATGCTCACTTCTTTCCTGTAGTTCTACACCTTCTTCGGAGCTCGTCGTTTAAGCGCAAGGTGGTGGGTGATCAAGTCCTGCGGCAGTTGGTAAATTTAATCAAACTCGTGGAGACACCATTTCAGGTAGGTGGCTGCATCCAAACTGTTTTCTGTTGTTTATTCATTGCTATTCTTATCGTGATGATCGACTTGCTTATCTGGCTAATCCAAGGTTCAACTTTAATTGGAATTACGAAAAATTGTTAGTGCTAAATGGTTCTGGCTGGTTAGATCAGCTAGCTGTTAGTATTGGAATTTGAGATAATTGTGTAACTTGCTTCATGCTCAGGTGCTGTCTTAGCAAGTGACAGCCTTCCCCTATGGAGTCAGATATATCCTCAACGAATCATTAGTAAACTATGTTATTAGCTTTATAAGTGGGCACCTTTGATTAGTTTCATTGCATTTATGGGGTGGGAATGATGTGGATGGCTGCTGAATGAAAGCCCATTAGCCTAAAATTATAATGAATTACCACTATCTGGAATAAAAAATGCAGGTTTAGTTCAACTTATGATGAGAAAACAGAATACTTAGAAATAATGTACTATGTTAACATAGATACTAATAAGTTGTTTACTGTTGATTTTCAGGGCCGGGATGACTTTCAGATTACCCTTCTTCGGGTTCTTGAGTGTGTCTCAGAGGAATCACTTGTAATTCTTGAAAGCCCTGATATTTTTATTCGTGAGATTCTCCCTAGTTTGGCTGTTCTTTATAAGGGCAACAAGGATGGTGATGCTAGGTTCCTATGCTTAAAAATTTTGTTCGACGTCATGGTTATTTTTCTGAATGAACAATCTGAAGATAAGCAAAGGTCCAAAGAATTGGCATCCATATCCAATACAAACTTTCTTCCTCTATACCCTTCCTTGATTGAAGATGAAGATCCAATCCCCTTGTATGCACAGAAGCTTCTTGTGATGCTGATTGAGTTTAATTACATTAAAATTGCAGACATTCTAGATCTTAAGATAGTCTCTCAATGCTTTGAGTTTCTGCTTGGCGATCTCTCAAGTGCAAATGTGAACAATGTAATGCTATGTCTAGCTCTGACATCAGCACCTGAAATGGAGACCAAGTTACTTTCTCAACTGAAGGTAGTTAGGAAAATAGGAAACCTTTTAGAGTTTGTATATGCGAAAGATATGGAAGATTTTCTGGAGCCAACCCTTGGCCTATGTAGGGCTTTCCTTTTACGGTCAGTGAGTGGGAGAAAAGGGTACATCTATTCAAAAGAACCGGTTCTTTTAGGTGATGGATCTTCCGAGGCAAGTGGTGCTGATCAGCAGCAAGGCATTAGAGATATCATGGACTTTGGCAGCAATGTTGGTGTCTTACTAGAGTTGAGTAGATCCCATGGAGGAAATGTGGCTGATATAGCTTCAGAATGTGTTGTCTTGTTACTCAAGGCAGCTCCAAGGGAAGCCAGCGCTGGTCTACTGACTAATCTTTCAAAAGTTACCTCACTCCTTGAGTCCTGGCATAGGGGCACGCCACAGTTACTGGTGCAGAGGGCGCTGCAAGCACTTGGTTATTCTTGTCGACAATATTTGTCACACGCAATGATATTGTCAATATCTATACCTGAGATTTCAAGAATTGAAGGGATAGTTTCTGAGCTGAAGGGTTCAGGTGTACCTGCTTTAGCCAATGCTGCCTTCCATGTGGCTGTAGAGTTGCAACGGCTACCTCGTTGCTTGTGAAGCCCTGGGAGGTAAATATGGTGATTTCATTTCTCTTTAGTTCTGGTAAATATGGTAAATAGTCACAATCTCTCAAAATTTATTGGTTTCTTTTCTTTTTATGGTATGCAGTACTTTGCACGCAAACAGGCATGCCTCCTAAGTTCTTGATAAAGGGTCAACAACTACTTAAGGTGAGTTTAATTTTGTCTCCATAATATTGTCCAGCTGAGTAGCTGGTCTTTGTATAATCGTTGTATTTCCATTGGAATTCTAAATCAAGTTTTCTTTCTAATATATGTTTTTCCATATGGAATGCTGATGGGATGTACAATGAAATTGGATAGATTCCCATGAAAATTTGATGGATCCGTTCCAATTTATAAATGTCACTACAATCCTTTACAAAGAATCGTTTAAATCCTGTGTCCCCCCTCCCCTTCACGAACCTTATTCTCAAACCTGGCGGCTTGGTTGATTGACACTCCTGTAGGCTTTAACCCTCTTCCCGGTAAATTAGAGTGGTTTAGACCATGATTTGTAGGATGAAATTGTTTGAATTTTATTTATTAAAACTAAATGGATCTATTCAAATCTACATTGGATTGAAGTTGCTAAGATCTTGGGGTCATTAGACGTTAAAATCCTTTAGACAGAAGTGTTGAATTCCTAACCTTTGTCTTGCTTTGTTGGCAACCACTGTTTCTGCCCTAACAAAGAAGCAAGTAAAGGAGAACCAAATACTAAACATGGAGTTTTTACTATAAAAAAAGTAACTACAGATTTTCAATGTCTAAGGCATTGTGCCCGCCTCTTCTTTTATGCATTATAGTAGATGGTCACTTATATGATAAATCAGTCATATGATAGAGCAAATTTTGATTCCATCTACCCAAAATCAAATACTGTAAGAAAATGAAACTTTGGATCCACTGCACATGAATGTTTGTAATAGTTACAACCTATGAATTTTTGTTTCTTCCTCTGAAATTCCTTGGCTTAGGACGTTCTTTGTTGGTTTACGGTTCGATTTTCATAATATATATATATATATAATATGTTTTCAATCTAATTGGACCCGTGATTTTCGGGGGAGGCGTTGGGAGTGGGTATATATTGTCCTTGACTTGCCAGACTTTTTAAATCTCATATCGCTGCAAGTCTTTTCATTATGACTCAATAATTTCAAAATGTTGTATGATTTCTATTTTTCTTTCTCTTTTTTACATACAGAGCTATCGAATTGTGATGAAATCATAAGACAAATTATTGTATGATTGCAACTCAATGAGATACGGTGACTTTATGAGTTAGATTTTTCTTTATACATAGTAAAGCATCCCAAGTTAGATGGTTTACATGAATTATTGTATTTGAGTTTCCAATTTTCTTGATGATTTCAAATTGTGATGAAATCATGAGAAAAATTATTGCAACAGTCAACTCTTACCACGAAGTTTCCCTGAACTTTTTCCTTTTACCTTTCTTAGATGTTCATGCCTCTGGTATGGGTATGGTGTTAAGTTTTAACCAAGTCCATTATGAATTTATGATTGTGAGGTTTAAGTAAGTAGATTTGATATCCTTTTTCTTTATTTTTGTAAATAAAATACTCATATGTTCAATTCGATATTTAATTATAGATTGCAGCCTGAGTGATTTTTGGTCCTTACCATTTCCCCGCCATAGGTATGGTAAATAAGGGAACAGTAGAGGTCACGGACTAAAAGAAAATACCACCCTTGATCTTTGTCTCTTCCTTAATCATTCCAGCCTGTATCTTCTCAAATCCTTCCAAACCCCACTACCCACGTGGAAAATGGGACCCCACCCAATAGCATCTAGTCATTCTTTTAAAAATCCTAAATCATACCTTCCACCAAAAGCACTTTTGGTAAAAAACTTGAATCACACAAAATACATATAGGCACTCTCCACTCTCCACTCTCCAATTCATCTCATCATTAAGAATGGCCTCTTTTTGGTTCAATATGGTACTCGTCATCATGGCTTTGATGACCTTACTTTCAGAAGCCTCCTCTGCAAGTATCTCAGCCTCACCAGCATTCTTTCACACCAATTCTCCTTCATCATCTTCTTCTTTGCAAGGTTTGCCTCCAGAAATAGCTCCCCTTTTGCCATCTCCAGGCCCTGTGGTGCCTGCTACTCCAACTGACTCCTCCATACCCACCATTCCCTCCAACCCCAGCCCTCCCAACCCCGACAACTCGCTTTCACCGGGCCCTTACTCTGCATTTTCACCATTTGAGTCTTTGCCAGCTTCTTCAGCATCTACATACTCAATTTGGATGTCACAGTTGGCTGCTTCTGCATATTTTATTATTGTTTTGCTTTGTTGATAGGGCCTCTAGTGGGTTGGAGTACAATTCTCCAATTTCCATATGTGTACTACTATTATCGTAGGTTAGAAATTTATAATGGATTTCTTAGCAATTCCTTAAATTCAGTCGTACAACATGTCGGTCAATTTATTAGCAACCTTTTGTCATTTAATTATTTTATTTTTTTGTACAAGTCCCATGGCAGGCCACATGGAAAAAGTACACACCAATTCGTAATTTAGTAAATGCCACATGGTTTTTCACTTGGATCGAATTAATGGAAGAAATTCGGTTTCAAGGGTATGTGAGACTCCAAGATTTGCAATAAGTAACCACTCACGTATTGTCCGATCAAACCTAAAATAAAAATGGGCGGTGTTGTAGGTAATCTATTGTGTTAGTCTATATGCTGTCTTGATCAGGAATATTCACATATGATTTGTTGGTTCGTGGCTGACGGTACTCTTGCTTTTTTCGTCCCTACACTTTTGATCTCTTTCAAAGGAATGCTTGTATTGGAACTTCACTGGCATTCCAAATTTTTTTATTATTACTGTCGAGTATACTTTTATCAGTTAAATAGTAAGTGAATTGGAATTCGACTTCGACTTGATAAAGAACCTAGTGTATGCACTATTCATCTCTCCTTTAAATTAGTGTGTAATTTTAAATTCGACTCAATAAAAAATGAAGTACATATACTATTCCTCTCTCAACTATATAATGACTAAACTCAAATGACTTGATAAAGAACGAAGTACCATACCCTACTCCTCTCGGCTTCAATGGTACATTGTTTAGTGGCATTTAGTTGTATAAATGAAGGATCTCAAGTAACATCATAGTAAGTGAACTCGAATTTCAACGTGATAAAAAAAAGAGAAATTGATGGAAATAAAAAGTTTGCCAAAAATTTATTAAAAAACAGAACAATCAAATTTTTGTTTATAAAAATAGGCACTATATATATGTTATATGTGAAACCATAAATCACCGAAAAATTATGCAGCTGACACGTGGCTCGTAACTCACATAATGCCGATATTACCCCTACACGATGATGGCATTCCACGATCTTCGCATTAAATTAATATATTTATCGATTAAATATACTAATTAATCAGATCAATGCTAATAATAAATAATCTCTCAACGAGTTATTTATTATTATTTATATAGTTAATAATAGTGATTTATCTCGATAGGATCACTTATTAAACAATATCTTCTTCAACCAATCAGATGCTCCGGTGACCCTCAAGGCTTTACTATAAATACAAAGCCTCATTCACCTCTAAAGGTAATTCAAAAAATCATATCGAAACTCTGTCGGTTTATTTCTCTCGATTAAACTGACTTTGACATCAGAGTGTTCTTAGTTGAACCACATCCCGAGCTTCAACCTTAACTCCGATTCTGTCTTGTTATTGTGTGTAGGGATCAAGAAAGAATTCTACAAGTCTGAATGATTTCTGCATCAATAACTGGTGCTTTCATTGAAAGTCGATTTGAGAAATACTCAAAGCATGCTCCTTAGTTTTTCCTTGAAAAACTCCATTCTACTTTTGACACTTACCATTCCTCACATGGTTAGAACACGTCGATCTGCACGAGACTCCGAGCCTGCCACATCTGCTACTACGATCGATGTTGTGAGCGAACCGCTCCCTAAGATTCAAGAGGAACCACTTTCCCATCTCATGCATGGCCCGCACCATGCATCAATTCACCTACCATTCAGAATGCCGGATTGGACACCTACGTTCAGTTTTGGAACGTTCCCCATGGCTGCTGCTACTGTGAATCCCCGACCTGCGACTGGGACAGGCACGACGTTTTTTCAATAAACAGACGGGCTGCTGGCAGGAGAAACATCTCTAAGAGTCCCGAATCAGCTTCCTGCCGACTTGGACCTAAGGAGGCACTTGGACACCCTGCGCAACCCGCATGCCAACACCCAGACACCAGGGAGACATGGTTCATCGCATCTGTCTAAAGGCGAACGATGTGCGCCCCGACGTGCTGCTCGTCACGAGCAAGCACCTAGGGGGTCACCTCTGCGACTTGGACTGACAAAGCAGGTCGAGCAGCTGAGCAATCAAGTTCGGGCCCAATTGAAGCTCTTGCAACAACTGTTGGGGGAAATTGGGACATCCAGAACCTCTGAGAAGTGCAATAAACCTCGCGAGGCACCAAAGGACGTCCCGAGACGCGCCAACAAAGAGCATGTTCACTGCTAGACAATATTCCGAGATACATCGTTGAGCGACTCAGGGGAAGAAAGCTGCACCCCCAGAACAAGAGGCCAAGATCGACCAAGGCCTCCAGTTCGAGAGAAACTCGGAGGACGCCCTAGAGCACTTTCACGCATTGAGTACCCGCACAATAGCCGACTGCAGCAAGCATTCTCCCATGTGTCACACACCCACTCGAATGGATGAATTCACCATGACTTTAGAAGCACAGGCGATCGCAGTGAGGAGGAAGATACTTACTTGTCAGCACACTTGAGTGCCAAGCCAGCTGCAACTCGAGGGAGTCGACGCCATTTGACCCGGCGTAGAAATCCCCGTCACGAAGGTCCATTGCACGCTGAAGACGCTCGAAGGATGCTAAATCGAAGTCTCCAGGGAGTTCAGTGCGATGGAGACTTAGAGGATGACCTTTGGCGCCAGATTCAAACGTCATCATCGTCGCCATTCGTGAGGGACATTGAGGAGGAGCAGTTCCCGCAATGATTTTCAACTCCCAACTTCAATCAGTACAAAAGAACCTCCAACCGAGTAAGCACATCAATTACTATCGGGGGGTCATGGTACCTCACAGGCACAACGACGCGCTTATGTGCATAGTCTTCCAAGCCTCGCTGCAAGGTCAGGCGATGACATAGTTCAACCATTTCCCCCGAAAATCAGTCGCTTCTTTCGAAGAGTTGGCCCTTACCTTCGTGAAGGAGTACTCACAGCTTCGCACTGTCGAAATCAAGGATGACCACCTCTTCACCATCCGAAAGAAGTCAAAGGATACCTTGCGGTAATACATCCGGAGGTATTGCGAAGGGAACTCAGTCGGGAAAGTCAACAAGCGCAAAGGGAACCCGCCATTCAACACGTTTATTGGTGCAAAGCCAAACACGCAGTTTTCGGTACCTTTCCTCCAAATATACAATCAGATAAAAGATAAGCCGTGGTTCAAAATATCAGCTCCAGTAAAAGGCGACCAGGAAATGGCCGACAAGACAAAATGGTGTCCTTATCACAATTGTTATGGGCACGACATAAGCTCTTACCAGACCTTCGAAAGATACCTTCGAGACCTCTTGAAGGAAGGACACTGCACTGAGTACGTCAAGAAAAAGGCAACAGAACGTCTCGGAGACAAAGGCCCCCAGGAGCCAGGATAAAAGATAATCCGCGTGGACACCATCATTGCCAAGTAAGAATTTCGGGGAACATCTGAGTGAACTCTAAGCCTTTGCCATGTAAAGCACTCAAAGCATTCGCCACACGAAGCATACTAAGCCTTTGTCACGCAAAGCACCCGGGGCTTTGCCACGCGAAGCACTCAAAGCCTTCTCCATGGGAAGCATACTAATCCTTCGCCACGCAAAGCACTCAAAGTCTTTGCCACGCAAAGCACACTAAGTCTTTGCCACGCAAAGCACACTAAGTCTTTGCCATGCGGAGCACACCACATCTCCGCCACGCGAAGCGCTCAAGGCTCGTCCCAGCTAAGCACATGAAACCATCCAAGAGCTTGAATTGCTGGACTCAGAAAGCTACTAAAAAACGCTTCCAGCCCCACCAAGAGGGGCAACCACTAGGCCATGAAAAACATTGGACAAATTTTTTAACATGCGAAGTCCAATTCTGCATTTCAGTGCACGGGGTCGAGATTCATTTGATCGTAGATCGTTCAATTTTGATCACCCTGACATCAGCTTAATAGCCCTAGAAACGTAGGGAAGTCAGATTTCCAATACCATTGATCTTACTCAAATCTGAGTTGTGACTAGTTCCGAGCAAACATTTTTGTACACGAAGGGCAACTGCAAGTACCAGTGCACGAGTACAAGATTCGTCCGGTCCTGGAAAGCTCAATTTCGGTCGTCTCAGAACAAGATTGATGGAATTAGAAAGCTATGGAAGTAAAATTTCCAACTTCGCTGATCTCACTCAATTCCATGTTGTGACGAGCTCCCTAGGAATATGTTTGTACACGAAGGTCAATGGAACGTAACAGCGCACGAGCACAAGATTTGACCGATCCTACAAAGCTTAATTTCGATATTCTTGGAACAAGTTGATGGCTGTAGAAAGGTATGGAACTCAGCTTTCCAACCCCACCAACGACACTCAATTCGGAGCTAAAATGAAGTCAAAAGACCAAAATTACTACATGAAGGTCAAATCTGCCGAAAATCACAAACACTCAAAAAAAATTGGAAAGCTTATATTAATGAAAATTAAAGAAGTTGACAATTTACAAGTTGAATTCCCGAACAGATATTCAATGTTAAGATCAAGATACGAGCCAAGAAGAACCATGAAGCTCATCATTAGGGCCGAGACGACCTCAAAGTGTCTCCGTTAACCTGTGAGAAAACCTGGAAGGCCTTCGATCATTCCATCATGGACTTCAAGTGATGCATCGTCCATGGCCTTCTTCCTGCAATGGGGGCAAGCTTGACACGACTCACCTCCAATCCCTCGGGATTAAGGGCTAAGTCATGTTCCCGTCTAACTTACGCGTGACACGAAGGCTAAACCGACTTCCAACCTCCATGTAACACGTAAGCCGGACAAGGGATTCCCAAACAAACCGTCCAAAACTTTTGGACTTCCCAGAGCGCGCTTCCACGGCATCACCACCATAGTTCTCACTTCCTAACCTCTCTTTCTTGTTCACAACTTAGGGGTAACCGATCACCGTGGAGAGTGGTGGGATCAAGTGTTCCTCACGGTTCTCTGTTTTGGTCTTCGCGGATTCGAGGCCACCGTCCATGGCGGCCCTCGTGTCACCACCACCATCCTTCCACTGCCCTCCTTCTTAGCCACTCTTCACGGGGTCAGGGTTTGGGTTTGAGGGAACTAGGTTCACAGTCACACACACACAACCTAGTCCTCTGTTTCTCTGTTTTTCCATAATTGTGCAACCCTTAAAACCTGAGACATTTTGAGGCAGTGAGAGGGTTCTACAGGCCTCCACATTGGGCCAGGTGTTCACCTTTCTGTGGGAAAGACTCCCAAGAGCATCCATGTGTCCAGATCCAACTGGGCACAGATCCCAATGCCTCAAAAGGACCAAAATGCCCCTGCCTTCTCAAATTACCATTTTGCCCCTCATATTCCTAGACCCATAACTCCGTCGTCCGAACTCCAATTGTCTCATGCCGCCTGTCGTTGTATTCAGGAGATCAAGATCTACCTAACGGTCCTCGAAATGCGTGACAATTCCATGCCGTATGAAAAGTCGACAGTTTGCCTCTTTTCAGCCAATTTACCAAATTAACCTTGACCTTCCGAACATCATAACTTTTTCCCCGAATGTCGGAATCGGACGTGCCACCTGTCTATGAACTCGTGACGTCCTGAACTAAGTCACAGTCATCGGTCAAAGTCTATTTGACTGTCCGAACAAAAGTCAATCTTTTTGTCCATTCTAAGGGCAAAACCGTCATTTCGCACCGTCCGTCCGAAATCCCCCAACTAATCACTGATTACAGTCACTAATCCGTCATTAATTAATAATATAATCCCGATTCTCGGGTCGCGTCATTACAAACCTCCTCGGAATAAGTTCCCCCTATCTATTTAAAGCCGCACATTCCTTGCTTGCTTGTTTGGAATGCAGCATAGGCGCTTCGGTCTCAATTAGTGCGGTTGATGCTCTTTCATCCTTTAGAAAGACTTGCATCGCTTACTTGGCACTGTTGGCTTCGCGAAAGAAAGATCAAAGTAGCTTGACTCCATGAAAGCAACTCAGCCACTGGTTGACTATGCGGAAGCAACTTCAACTTTGGATGGAACGAAGCCATGGTGCGTTTTGTGCCTTCATGCAACTTGTCTCGAGATCGTTGGCCACTTTCACTAAGTGAAGCTTCAGAAGGATAACTCCAGCAGTATCCAAAATGACGATTGTAGCTCCAACAACCCATTTCAGCATCACTTGACTTCACAGAAGTAGTAGTGGTAGCGTCATCCATGCCTTGACAACCTTTACAGTACGTGTCTTCAGATCACTCTTCTTCAGTTACTTCATAGCACCACATGCACTCGCCTTGCATCATAGGAAACCTTGTTTTGAATATGAAGCACATCTTGCCTTGTTACTGCAACACACATTGCCTCACAGCTTTAACAAGCCTCATGTTGGGTTGTGACACGTCACACTCCAAGTGATGGGACCCTTTGTCTCCTTCATTGAAAGCCTCGATGCTAGCTTCGCATGCACCTGAAGATGACAAGTCTATCAATGCGCTGGGCTCTTCTATCCACCAAGCACCAAGAGCATGGTCACGGGAAAGAGAACCTCGTGTCATATGGCGCATCACCTCCAGTTCTAACCTTGCCTTACCTTGAGTTGTGGAAGACCGAGCCTACATGACAGGACCCGCCCCGATCCCCCTGGGACCACATGGGGACGTGCCCTGCTCCCGTCTAACACCCAAAATAACATACCAATTTTAACCTCGAACGTTCAAATTAATAAATAACCAAATAAAGTTGTACATCGAATCCAAATTTAACAGATGTCAGACAAGGGATGAAAACCAAATTACAAATTGCAAGCACGACTCTAAAATAATCATGCGGGTCAAACCACCCGACAGGGGTTCAGATACGGAGAAGTAGATCTATGCCTCAGCCTCAGGATCCTCATCTACCTCAGTAGCACAGCCTGGAGGGGTTACCAAAACATTAAGGGTGAGTGGGCCGAAACTCAAGTTTATAAAACCGTTTAATAAGTAAAACATATAATTTACCCCTCCGTTTTCCAAACATGCATGCATCAGAATTTAAAACCATAAATTCTATAATATGAATCATAAGGCATGTAATAAAACCATAAAAATAATTTTAACCACTGCACTATACACTCCAATCCTGACATCCCCGAAGTTTGACGTCCCTGACGTCCAATAAGGTCACAGTCCCAAGGCTACGCGTGCCACTCGGGGTCTCAATCCCGAATCCAATCCCCGAACCCTGTTTGGATACGGCATCTCAACTGCCTAGCGTCCTAGATGCTCGACGTCCCTGACGTCAAATTATAGCAATCCTGCTCCTGAGTCATTTTACGGTCCGGTTCCTCCGTAGAATGACCCCTCGCAGGCAATGCGCCGTGACCGCTCTGGGGTACCACATCCGGAGGAGACAGTATCACAAGAATGGATCTATACAGTGCAGTACCAAATACATTTTATCGATATCCACATGCAAAACATATATATATAGATGAAATCCAAAACCAATCTTTAAGTTTCATCAGACGGGTCTCAAACCCAAATACCGAGAAACGTGCCATAACCATAATTTCAATATCATCAAAACCGTTTCTTGATTCCAGCATGTGAATATATAAGTAAATCAGAAAACATTTAAGCATGCAAGGGTTTAATGAAATCGGGCCCACTCACAGTACAATCCTGCTGAAAACCGAACGTATACCCTCGACCTGGTACTATTGTACAATCCCTATCATGTCCAAAGTATACGTAAAAGCCACCTGGAAAAGCCACCCAAATGCGCTTCTCGAGGTACTAAACCTCATTTTGACCAACTTAATGATCTCCGATCGACCCGAAACCACCGTCATTGGATCCGGATCGTCGAAACCTAAAGAATGGTGGTGGTCCCACCAAAAATACTATTCACACACGCCCACACGCGCCGGTCAACGCAGGAACAGTCCCTGCTGACGTCATGCTAATAGCTGTCAGGTCTAACGTGTCAGACTCTGACAGGTGCCACGTGTCAACACCTGATTGGTCCACATCACTGATCTGTCAGGCCACGTGTCAAATCTGACATGTGCCATGTGTCATCACGGCACTGGTCCACGTCACTGACATGTCAGTGACACGTGGCAGTCCCTGATTGGGCCACGTCACTGATATGTCAGTGCTAACTGTGCACTGACATGTGACACGTGTCGGCTGAAGAGTGGTCCACGTCACCTGACAGGTCTGACAGGATGCCACGTCATCACCTGTAACGACCCGTCCCAAATTCCTAGATTAGATTAGTGACTAATCACGATTAGTGAGGCTAATCCGTGATTAGTAGAGCGAAATCGGACGAACGGTGCGAAATGACCGTTTTGCCCCTAATGGTGGCAAAACGTTGACTTTTCAATCGGGCAGTCAAATGGACTTTGACCGATGACCGTGACGTAGTTCGTGACGTCACGAGTTCATAGACAGGTGGCACGTTCAATTCCGACGTTCGAGGAGGAAGTTATGACGTTCGGAAGTTTAGGGGCATTTTGGTAATTTTGGATAAAAGGGGTCAAAAGTTGACTTTTTGACCGGGAGGTCCGATGGCCGAGGGCCGAAGACCGTTACGTAGGTACGGACGATACGAATCGGTAGACAGGCGGCACGTCGAATTTGGACGTTCGACGGCGAAGTTACGGTTCACGGAAGTTCGAACGTACTATTGCGCGAATTACGAAAACGAGTTAACTTTTGGACTTTTGTGGGGCTCAGATATTTAATGGAGGACCCAATGGATGAGTGACAAGTGTCACCCATCCAATGGACACCATTTTTCCCTTCATGCACCGTGCATTCCATTCTTCCTCATTTCAAACACACACACACAAAACTACCCGATCTCACATCCACCATCCTTCCATCTGTGCAACCCAAAACCCATCCATCCTTCATTCAAGCAACCAGGGATGGAAGAGGGGACTGAGGAGGTGGCTGGGCGGCCAGAACCGCCATCCACGGCGGCGAGAGGGACAAGAACCCGTGAGGTTCACGGTGAGGCCCTTTTGATCCATTTTTACATTTTTGATGTTATGGTTCATTTCTAATGATTTTAATGAGTCCATTGAGTTGCTAGGGACATGTTAGGAAGGTTTTAGGAAGCTAGGGACTGCTGTGAAGCCATGGCTGCATTTTGAGAATTTTGAACCGTTTGGTTCAAAATCAAACCTTAGGATTTAGGTGTTTTCGGTTGTGTTTAAGGATTGAAATGGATAGAAAACATCAAAATAGGAAGGAAGGAATCGAAAAGGAAGAACTAGGATGAAGATTGAGGTGTCTAGGGCTGTGAACCGGTCACGCCGGTCCAGTTGGACCGGCCAAACCAGGTGAACCGGTCCAGCACAGGAAAACCGTTCTGCTGGAGCTTGATGCCGATAAACAGTGTTTTCGACCTTCTAGGGGCTCGTGAGGACGCGTGGGCCATAATTTAGGAAAGTGTTCAACACGGGAAATCTTCTATTCGATTTAAAGAAGATTTTGGGACTGGTCTCGTGTCAATCGGACATCGTTTCGATAGTTTTCGGGGTATCGGAAGGTTTAGGGTCGGTTTAAAAATAGTTAAAAGTTCGGGAAAATTACGGGGCTTTGGTAGGAGGTTAATTAAGTAGTTAGTAACCTTCTATTACGATTTGGACAGGTTTGGGAGTCCCGGTGACGGTGATCGGCTCGGGGAGCCGTATGGCACGCAAATCGAGGCGGCAGCTCGGACGGTCTGTGAGTGGACCTTGTTTTCTAAATTGGTGCATGCATAAATGTTTATTATATGTTTTATTACTTGTTTGATGATGCCATGGGTGCATTTGTATGTGGTTATGTATAAGCACGTATTTCGAGGTTTCGGCCTTATACGGTGCTTATACGAGTCTGTATTTCTTTATTGATTTAAATGAACTGAATTTGGATTTCAAAATGATAAACTCGGGTATGAGACCCATTTGGTTTTGTCTCGGGCATATGACCTCAGATTCCGGGCACGGTGCCCAGTTGGTGTCCTATGTTCGGGTACGAGACCCAGTCACTTTACGGTTTTGATTTCAGGTCAGGGAACCTTAAATGGAGTCCCAGGTTCATGACGGTTTATGGGAACCGGCATGAACCCTTGTTAGGGTATTATGGTTCATGACGGTTTATGGGAACCGGCATGAACCCTTGTTGGTTATTACGGTACATGACGGTTTATGGGAACCGGCATGTTACCTGGTTATGTTATTACAGTACATGACGGTTTACGGGAACCGGCATGTTACCTAATTATGGATATTATGGATCATGATGGTTCAGGGGAACCGGTCATGAATGTTTATGTTATGTATATATATGTTCGTCTACCTTCCTTTACTTCTATTATCTCCTCCGGGGAGGGTCGTTGGCCTGGGTGGACCCCGGAGTAGTCACGGAGCACCGACTGAGTGGAGTCACCCCCCAGTTGGGTTCCTTACTCTCAGGAAGGCTATGATTACTATTACCTCGGGTAAGGTCAGTGGTCTACGGACATTGATCTTGACTTTGAGAAGACTCGGATTGAGACCTGGGTAGCACGCGCGTGGCTTTGGATACCGTGACGGGATTGGTTGTGTGACTTATATATATATGTATGTGATGTATATATGATATATGATATGTGGTGTGTACAGGTGTGCACAGGATTTGAGCAGTGGCTCGTATACTTGGTTTCTTTATGGTTTGGGGCCAAGTCCCTTATGGATTTGGGCTGTGGCCCGTATGGTCGTTTTCATTGTGGTCCTTTCGACCTTGGTTTATATCTGCTTTGGGCTTAGTCCCACATATGGGTTGTTTTGGATAAATGGTTTTCGAATGCATGCATGCTTTTTAGTGAAGGGTACAAATGTCTTCCTTACGAAATGTTTTATAAACTCTTGTTTTGTCCACTCACAGCTTTTAATGTTTTGACTGCCCTTCAGGTTGACATCGGATGTGGACTGTAGCAGAGACCGAGATATCACCTGCCTCCTCCGGATCCTGGCGTACTCTGATAGCCCGGGAGGGCAAAGGACGAAATATCCCTTGTTTGACACTTCGTGTCAGACGGGAGCAGGGTCATCCCGCACTAATCCCGGGGGGATTGGGATGGGTCCTGTCATCACCACTGTCCTCTTGACGGGTCAACCCGTTTCTCTGCAACTGGGTCGATCAGACCCGCGATCTGACCCGGTCACCAAACCTTCAATTCTCAACCATTTCAGTTCTAATTTCTTCCTAAGTGTTCGTCACAATCCCAGTAAGAGTTCTATCTAATTAAAATTATCAAACAGAGACTGGATCGAAGGCTTACCTCGATGAACAGAATCTGGGTTCCCGTCGCCGTTTAATCTTCGTTCAGGTCACCTCAGATCACGAAATCACGTCTTATAGGTTCCTAACAGTCCATAGAGGTGAATAGAATTAACAGGAATCAACAATGAACTTTGGAAGTCAAGCTTCCAAATTCTGAGTTTTCAAAACAGTTTCGGGTTTTAGGACCGCCTACCTCGCTGCCGTCTGCCGCCGTGACCACCCTCGTCTCTCAGCCCTCACCAGCCCAGTCCAGCCACACACGAACATAGAGAATGAGTGATGAGCTGGGGTGCTGTTCGAAATGGATCGTGTGTGCACTTTGGGTAGGAAATATAAAGCATGGAGGGAAACTGATCAAACGGAATGGACGGTCCAGATTCAATCTCAGGGATGAGATCAAGGGTTGGGAGGAAATCTGGGAACTTTTGATGAATGGCTGAGATTAAAAGGTGGATTTAATTCTATTTAATTACTTAGTGGAGCTTGATCCAATCTATCCAATGGATGAGTGACACTTGTCACTCATCCAGGTGTCCTCCAATCACAATATCAGAATAAAATATTCGACACGATTACCGAGACACAAACCTCCTGATTTCACGTTTCTGACCATAACTTCCTCGTACGGAGTCCGATTTCGGCGTGCCGCCTGTCTATGGAATCAGGGCATCGAGACCTACCTAACGGTCCTTGAGTCATGTGAAAATTAGTTGCCAAACAAAAAGTCAACATTTTCGCCCCAATCATCCAAATTACGGTAATGCCCCTGAACTTCCGATAGTCATAACTTTTTCCCTGATCGTCCGAATTGGACGTGCCACCTGTCTATGGACTCATGACGTCTTGAACTACGTCACGGTCATTAGTCAAAGTCCGTTCGACCCACCAATCAAAAAGTCAACAAATTGGGCAATACAATTCACAGGGGTAAAAACGTCAATTCATTCAATAATTTAAAAAATTAGAATCCTCGAATTTCCGGGGTGTTACACTCCACCTCGCTTTGCATTTGCAGCATGCCGCATCTTGTAGTTGCACCATACCTCGCCTCGCACATGCAGCATGCCTCGTCTTGTACTTGCACCATGCCTCGCCTTGCATTTGTAAAGTACCCCGACTTGCATTCTGCTGCACCTCACCTTGTATTCTACTGCAACTTGCCTTGCCTTCCCTCGCAGCTAGAGCACACCCCGCCTTAGGTTGAGATGCGCCTCACTTCAAGTCATGGGTTGCCTCAGCTCTTGCTGATAAAAGCCTTGACAGGTCATGGTGCGCTTGGCTTCTCATACACTGAGCTTTTCTATCCACCAAGTGCCACTTGTATGGTCATTGGAAAGAATTCCTCACGCCATTTGATGCATCACTTCACGCTCCGACCATGTCTTACCTTGCTGCGCCTCGCCTTGCACCATAGCATGGCCCTCACTGCAGTGTAGCGCACCTCGCCCCGAAGCTGGAGTACGCATCGCCTTGTGACTCGCCTCACTTTAAGTCAAGGAACTTCACACCTCCCTCGTTAAAGGCCTTGATGTTGGATCCACCACTTGAAGATAACGCGTCTGTCAATGCGCTAAGCTCTTCTATCCACAACGTACCATGGGCATGTCAACTAGAGGAATGTCTTGATGTCAAGTCCATCATTTCTTGAATTCGGAAGCTCCAACAAGTCCCAGACATGTCGCCAGATGGTCTTACGACGGTTGCTCCATAAAAATAAGTTCTTCGAGACCCCGCCAAAATTATGCCTTAATGCATCTTGAAATGATCGTCTCGGAGAGTAGAGCGCACTACTGCTTGAATCGTTGTAATCAGACATCCAGAACTCTCAGAATTTGAAAAAAATCGAAACTGAATAAAAGAAAAATAATATACAAAATATATATTAAAATAATATATATATATATATATATTATACATAAGCTTTTGTTGATAGGCTACGTACAAGGGGTAGATGATGGCGCCAACAAGAATGAAAAGAAAAAGTAAAATCTACCGCAAAAAGAAAATACAGCGGAAAAAAAAAGCCTGCATTACTGGAGACGACAAAAGAAAATAAGGAGCAAGTTGTCAGGCCCCCTAACCCTACAGTGCACCTCCAAGCTTTACCGTTAGCCATTGGAAAGGCAGAGGAGCAACAATTGAGCCAAGCTACCAGTCCAGCTTTGCACACATCTGACATGGACTGTCAAAATCAATTCGGCGCCTTGCCTCTCGTCTCCTTTCTTATTTTCTCCACAATTTGCAAGTATCAGCAAAAAAAGAAAAGAAAAATGAGTGCTCACAATATCTTACCACTACCGACGACGACGCCATTCATTCTCTACCACAACTTGATGACGTTAGTCCATCTACACCAGTAATAAACCACAATTAGGGTTAATTTTCTTTATTGAAAATAAAGGCCACATGCTCTCATATAAATAAAGAAAAAATAAACAAACCCTAATCACCCGGTGGGCTCTAAAAGATAAATTTGAAGCAAGGCCTCAAGCCCAAAACTTCCTTTTGGGAAATCAGGGCGACATCCAAAGCTAAGTAAATTTCAACTGTTCGAAGCAAACCGAGGTCCTGCTCTCCCAAAAAACAAAAAGGGTTCATCGGGACCACAATAAAAATTACATCCTTTAGAATTCTCTGAATTCCTAAGCGATGTGGGGGCATTTGTGGAACCATAAATCACCGAAAAATTATGCAGCCACCACGTGGCTCGTAACTCACATAATGCCGATATTACCCTTGGTAAATACGATGATGACATCACACGATCTTCGCATTAAATTAATATGTTTATCGATTAAATATATTAATTAATCAGATAAATGCCAATAATAAATAATCTCTTTACAAGTTATTTATTATTATTTATATAGTTAATAATAGTGTTTTCTCTCGGTAGAATTACCTTTTAAACACTATCTCCTTCAACCAATCAAATGCTCTGGTGACCTTCAAGGCTTCACTATAAATATAAAGCCTCATTCACCTTTAAAGGTAATTCCAAAACTCATACCGAAACTCTGCCGGTTTATTTCTCTCGATCAAACTGACTTTGGCATTGGAGTGTTCTTGGTTGAACTACCCCATCGGGTATCTACCATAACTCTGATTATTTCTTGTTATTATGTGTATAGATCAAGAAGAAATTCTACAAGTCTGGACGATTTATGCATCAACATTATAGTAACCCTACAGTCATTCAATCCAATATCCACACTCTCTTTTACCTATCTCTCATTTCTCTTCTTGAATTCATCTCTTTCTTCCTTCTCCTCGAATTCAACCCAATTTCCACAACCAACGTGCCACTTCTAACCAACGCAGCCCTCGCCAACGACATCAAACTTTTCCCCTTGTTGAGATGAAGCTATCCCAATCAGCCATCGACTTCAAGCTACATGTGGAGGGAGATTTGAGGTGGAGAAACCCAAAATCCTCATTTTGACCTAGGTTGCAAGACCACCTCCATTCGACTCTCTTGGGGAACCAAAAGTGTTGGGCTTTTGAAAAATTAAATCAAATAACGAATTGGGGAGTGAGAAAGATGAATTTGCAGGTGTGAGGTCAGGAAGATGATGCTAGGTTAAAGCTAATAGAAACCAGTTTTGAATTTTCAGATCTAGTCTGATTGTGACCAAATAGTCATGTAATCATGTAGTGACCCAATAGTCATGTACTCTTGTAGTGTTTTGTCTTCATAGTCAGGTAGTGTCCTCATAGTCAAGTCAATGAATTGGATGTTTTGTTTTGAAATTTTCATCAAAGTGTGCTAATTTTTTTGTCCTCATAGTTAGAGAATCTTTTCATAGTTAGATTAGTGAATTAGATGTTTTGTTCTTGAATTTTCATCAAAGTATGCTCTTTTCTATCCGCATAGTCAAATATGAGGCCGAAAAAGACCACTCTTTGGTGAAAATTCTAGAATAAAACATCCAAGTATTAAAAAATACAATTGCCACATATCAAACAATGCGATTATCACGAACCTTATCTTGTAATGATTTCACATACCAAAACATCATCAACTAATACATTGTTGCATGACAGGACCCCTCCTGATAACCGAGGAAAATCATGCTCCCGTCTGATAGTTAATACTAAAAATCCAATCCAAATCTCCACATAACACTCAGTACGAACAAAAGTTCATCAACTATCAGACAATGGATAATTTACACAATTGTTACAAAGTATAAGTATTAAATACAAATAAAGCAAAAAAACGTCTAGTCCTACCGTAATATGTTGAAGAGTACGCCGAGTATAGTTTATGCCTCCAATCTCTAGGTCGGTCCCCATTCTTGTGCCACGACCTAAAGGGTAAGTAAATCCAATAAACGTATGAGTGGAAAAAAACATATATTAAAAACATAGATTTAAAGAAGGTAAATCATTTTGCCCCCCGTTTTCTATAAAATTATGCATGCATAAGATAAATCATTATATTTCGATAAAACAAGTAATAAATAAAGCCCTCAAAACAAAGCAAGACAGTATCCAACCATATCAAAACACTGTAACCATATCCACACATAACCAACCCATCCTCGTTTCCTGAATGACAACCATCATATCATCTCTGTACTACCGGTAGGCCAATCACTCAGGAGCTTTACCTGACGTCCGAGTGAGAATCGACTAAGGAAAATGAGTTTTACCTTGACATCTAAGTCGTCACAACACTAGTCTCGGGAAAAAAGAGTTTTACCTCGAAGTCTGAGACCACTCATCATAATGCTAGTCTCATAAAAAAAAGTTTTATCTCAACATCTGAGACTGACCAACCAACTAGTATTTCGAGGAGGGTTGTCCACAAACACACATATAGTTCAAAATGGATAGTTGGACTAGTGTGATCAGGTTTGGCTTTTATTACTCGTGACATGTGCAAAGGTTTTCAAAATGGCTTAAATCCAGTGATTTCATTGAAGTATGGGCTAGAGGGCCTTTATATATTTATTATGATTCGGAGTTGAACCCATGATTTCTGTGTTATTGTTTTATTTGAAAGCAATGATTTATTTTGACTATGCATGCATATTTTTATAAAACGGAGGGTTAAATATTGATTTCGGAAAATGGTTTCTCAAAGACTTTATTTTTGTCCACTCACATGTTTGTTTGGTTTTAGAACCCTCTAGATTGATCGCAGACACGGGCTATAGGAAGGTTGAGGCATCACATGGATTTGCGTACTTTGGGTATCCTGACTAGGATGTAGTTTTATACCTTGTCTGGCACAAGGTAAGTACGTTTCTTTAATTTCAAGGGTAATTTGGTTATTCTACAGTGTTGTGTCAGACGGGAACAACGATCTGTGTAGGATTGTGGGGGTCTTCTCTCGTGTCTATCTGTGGACTATACTAAGACACTACTAGATTGAGTAGATGTGACGACCCGTCCCGAATTAGTGTGATTAATTAAGAATTAATGAGGGATCATTGAAGGCTAATCAGAGATTAGACGAGGATTAGCAGAAGTTCAGGCGAAATGACAATTTTGCCCCTAGAGTGGGCGAATCGTTGACTTTCTGTTCAGGCGGTCAAATGGACTTTGGCCAATGACTGTGACGTAGTTCGGGATGTCACGAGTTCATAGACAGGTGGCATGCTCGATTCCTACGTTCTTGGAAAAAGTTATGACGTTCGGAAGTCCAAGGGCATTTTGGTAATTTGGACCAAAAGTTGACTTTTGACCCGGAAGGTCCGATGGCCGAGGGCCGAAGGCTGTTACGTAGATCGGGACGATACGAATCCGTAGACAGGCTGCACGTCGAATTCGGACGTTCGACGACGAAGTTACGGTTCACGGAAGTTCTAGGGAACTATTTACGGTGACACATTTTACGAGACAAAAAGTGAAGTTTTATCTTTTGTGGGCCCTGTTACTTTTCAGTGGACCAATGGATGAGTGACAAGTGTCACCCATCCACTGGCCAACCTCACCCATTCATGCATCTCCCCTTCCATTTTTCATCGTTCATCCTCCACCCTTCCAACCCAAAACCTGATCCACCCTTCACCCCAAACACCAAACCCTTGACCCCAGATGGTACTGGAGAGACTGGTGAGTGATGAGAGGATGGTCGAGGAAGGTGTCCGGCCAGGTGACGCCACCGTGCACGGCGGAGGCCCAAAACCCGAAAGGTAATCGGTTAGACCCAAATCCCATTTTATTTTGATTTCAACGTTATGGTTAGGTTTGGTTGATTAGGACTTGATTAGGGAGTTGCTAGGGAGGTTTTATGAGGTTTTGGAGGATGGTTCACGGCGGAGGAGGCCGTGGGAACGGCTGGGAAAAAAGGGTCGTGAGGCCTTGGTTTAACCGTGGGGTTTTAGGCCGTTTTAATTAGTTTTAGGGATTGGTTTAGATAGGAAAATTGAAAAGAGGAAATTTAGGATTGAAATGGAAGAAAACGGACCGAAAACAAGGAGGGAAAACACCTGGACCGGTCACGCCGGTCTGGTTCGATTCGAACCAGGTGGACTGGCCGGTTCACCTGAGGAAAAAGAAAACTGTGCAGGGCGCGTGTGGCCCACGCACAGTCCCTTCTAGGGGAACGTACGAGCGCGTGAGGTGTCCTTTGAGGATGGTTCCAACATGTGAAATCATCTATTCGATGTAACGAACATTTTGGGACTGGTTTCGTGTCAATCAGACATCGTTTCGATAGGTTTTGGGGTGTCCGATGGTTTAGATTCAAGTTTAAAAATAGTTAGAAATTCCGGAAAATTACGGGGCTTTAGTGAGGGGTTATTTAAGTAGTTAGTAATCCACTAAATGAATTTGGACAAGTTTGGGAATCCCGGAGGTGACGTTTGGCCCGGGAAGACGTTATGGCACGCGTATCAAGGCGCGGCTTCGGACGGTCTGTGAGTGGACCTTTCTTTCGAAATTGATGCATACATAAATGTTTATAAATGATTTTAATACATATTTTATGTTGCCATGAGTGCAATTTGTTTGTGGCAGCTTAGGGTAGACATATTTACACATTTTTCGAGGTTTTCGGCTTTATGTCGTACCTTTGCGTACCATGTTTTCAACGAGGGTTTAATGAATGGATTTTGGATTGGAAAATATGAAATCGGGCATGAGAACCATTTGATTTACTAACTCTCGGACTTGTATTCCATTTGATTTGACGAGGAATGGGACCTAGGGTCCATTTGAGCTATACGATCGGACCGAGGGTCCAGTTAGTTTACGGTTCGGGTTTGAGGCCCAGTTAGTGGTACTATCGGGCTTGATGCCCCCATTGATTTATGATATCAGGCTGAGACCCATTTAGTTGAGAAATCGGGTTTGAGGCCCTATTAGTTGTGAAATCGGGCTTGAGGCCCCGTTGCTTGATGGTTCGGGCTTAGGGCCCAGTTATTCGGGATATCGGGCTTGAGGCCATGTTGATTGTAATATCGGGCTTGAGTTCCAGTTCAGTTTATGAAATGAGTATTCGGGCATGAGACCCTGTTGAACTGTGGATTTAGGCCGAGGCCTGTGAAAGTGATTTGAATCGGATTCGAGGAATCCTGTTGAAATGAATCGGGTATGAGACCCAGTTGAGAAATGAGTTTTGAGAAAGAAAGTATTTGAGAAGGAAAGAAAAGAATTGAAATGAATGAACCCTCCATATTGATTATATGGTCTCCTCCAAACGTCGACCTAAAGAGTCACGATCCACAGACCAGAGTGGGTATCCCCATAGGGATCCCATTCCAGAAGTGGTGGTTACTTATTATGATGTGGTCCCGGACCAGATTTCGGAGAGATTAATGGACTAGATCCAGAGAGAGAGCTCGGACTAGATCCAGAGATTGAGCCTCCCAGATGGAGATTCCTGGGAGAAGACTCGGAGTGAGACCCCGAGTAGTGTGCACACTAGTATAGATTTGCCATCGTGACTATATCAGGGATGTGTTCCCTAGGGCCTGTGTTCCCCGAGTTGGCATCTTCTCGGAAGTGCTGCGGATGGGTTATACGTATTTTGATACTATGTGGATTATGGAAAGTGATTTGGGGGCAGAGACCCCGTGTTTTATGAGTTGAAAAGTGATTTGGGGGCAGAGACCCCGTGTTTTATGAGTTAGAAAGTGATTTGGGGCGGCGACCTCGTAGAGGATGTTTTGGAAATGGTTTGGGGTGGAGACCCCGTATGGTATGTTTTAGTATTTCACTGAGTACGGATTTGGGATGAGTTCCTACACGTTATGGTTGTAAGTTTGTGATTTCGTGTCGAGGACCCAAATGGATTTATGGGTCATGACGGTTTATGGGGCCGTGCATGAACCTTGGAAAGGTTTTGATATGTTTGACAAATGGTTTTATGAACGTTTTTAATAAACGGTTTTTGAATGCATGCATATGATTTTAATGAAGGGCATAAATAGTCTTTATGCGAAAAGGTTTCTAAATGAAAATGTTTAAATTGTCCACTCATAGTTTTCGTGTTTTAATGCCCTTCAGGTTGATCGCGGATGCGGGTTGTAGTAGAGACGAGACATCACTTCCCTCCTCCTACGATCCTGACGAACTCTGATAGCCCCGGTGAGGGCTAGAGATGGGATTTTCCCTGGTCTGACACTTCGTGTCAGACGGGATCAGGCGGGTCCCACTTTAATCCCAAGGGATTTGGGACCGGTCCTGACAAGTTGATATCAGAGCGAGGAAGGCTCATTTGATACTCATGGTACTCTGATACTAGTTGGTATCAGAGCGTGGAGTGCGAGCAGGTCGAGGATGTGATGTCTCTGAAGTCGTAATAGCTAGTCATCAACCTGATAATTTGGGTATTAATACGAGGTTTTTGTAAAATCGAACCTTAGTTAGATGGTGTTTGGCACGTGATACGATAGTTTGAGATTCGATTGGCAGTGAATGCCACGTGTTTCGATGTTTGATCCCGATGAGGATCAGTGTTCGTGTAAATCTTACGGCTTAGAGCCGCGGTGTCACTGGTGAGTAGAACGCAGTGGATCCGTAGATACAGTATGACCACTTGAGTGTCGTGATCTCTCCACGGTAGTGTCGTGTCAGTTAGAGGATGTACGGAGTCATACCAGTGTGGTCAGAGGCCAGGGTCGCCCAGTTTACGATGACCATGTACGACTACACTTATAACGGTTGGAAATAGGAACGCATGCTTATTTTTGGCATAGTGATGCCATGTTCAGTGTGTCGAATCCCTCCAGGATGTCATCTGGCAAGAGATTCCGGAGGAGTTGGGATGACAACTGGCAGAGGATATCGATTGGAAAGAGATGCCAGAAGAATTGTGGTGTGATACGACAGGATGTCGACTGGCAATGGATGCCAGAGTAGATGTGGTGTAACGCGATAGGATGCGATTGCGCACGTAACGCGTGTGCAATATTGGACCCGGAGTACGGCCAATTCTTGTAAAGGCCAGCGGCTGAGAGCCGTAGAGTTACGAGAGGACGAGATCCTCATAATGTTGTTATTGGCTCGTTTGGTACCAGTATGGGAGTATGACGACTCTTCGGAGTTGAGATCGAGGGATCAGTCAGGATGGTTGCGCTGCAGCGGGCAGCCGGGTTTGTGGTAACCCTAGTAGGTGATTGGTTGAACAAGTTACCAGGAGTGTGGTACTTGTCGATCGGATCCTGAGGTGGACCGATCGGTGGATGTTGGGTGTTGAGCATTTGGTACTGGCGGTGAGACTACCGCATGGATTGGGAGTTTCGGTAGCAGAGTGTTTGTGAGTTTGGTCTGCACGAGGTTGTGACAGACGCTGCTATCGATGGATGTGATCGAGTCTTATCAAGTTGGATGGACACAGGTTTCCATGACGATTGTGACGATAGGATTCGTCAGTCGTGACGATGATACGAGGTGCGTGAGTGACACACAGTATGAACAGTGATTTTGGATTCGATTCGCTGACGGCTGAGTCCGATCACAGAATGAGATGTTGACGTTGGGTGTTGGCACACTTGCCATGCTCTAGTGAAGGTGATGGTTATAAGCGGACAGAGAGGATCCCGAGTGGCTCAGTGCGAGGTACGGGAGTACTTGGTATGGAGACCAGTTTCCCCAGTGTTGGAGATCAGTTTCCTCAGTGATGGAGACCCGTTTCCCGGGGATGGAGACCAGTTTCCTCGGTGATGGAGACCAGTTTCCCCTGTGTTGGAGATCAATTTCCCCAGTAATAGAGACTAGTTCCCCCAGTGCTGCGAGATTGAGTCGCAAGGGTGTACTCATAAGTTGTAACTTTTGAAACGTGAGATACAGGTGATTAGATGACGTATGGTTCGGCATATCAGATTTGGTAGTATGCAGAGTTTTGGTTGCAGATCACAGCAGAAGTCTGTTGTGACTCTTCAGCTGAGCGGTACATTGGATTAGGATGACTTGACATCCTTTTGGATGTGCATATACGATAGTAAACGGATAGGCGAGTTGGAGGTCACGGACGCGTGGATGATGTCCGGTTGAGCCGAGGACTTGATAGTCCATTACAGATGGTTTTGGTTGACTACGGTTGACCATACCTCCGGAGTTGAGGACATGGCACTTGTTTGCCTATAGGATACATGAAATGCTCGTATTTTGAGTGAGCCCAGTAATTGGAAGAGAAACATGTTTCCTACGTGATTGGAACGTCGGAATCAAGAGAAGTTGTAATTGAGATGACGACATCAAGTTCGTCCGACGATGACATCAAATCTCACCATCTTGGATTCGTCCCTAGGAAGGACGACAATGAGTGTTATGACAGCTAAGAGTTCAAGAGGGTGTAAGAACCGAACACCTAGGCTGTGGGTCAATTTGATTGACTTGACGAGTAGATGGTGTTTAGCGGCACAGGATGCGACGAGTGAGTGTTTGAGGTGATGGACTGGCGTTTGCCTGGTGATGGACGGTTGGGGTCTGGACCATGGTTGGAGTACGGACGGTAGTTTGTGGTTGGACGTTGCCAGAGATCAGTCCTTGTGTAGGTCGGGGGCAACCCGATGTTGTTATGGTATAGGTGCATCGGAGTGTTGTGCACGTTCGATAATGGGTTTAACCACGATCAATCGGTATGTGGGGTCGAGAGTACCCGAGAGTGTAAATAGGTTGTAATTTGGATAGAGTCCTAGATGGACGTGAGTGGCGATCGGAATGGATCCGATAAGTGACATTTTGGAGACTCGAAGTGAGTCTAGATGACAAGTGGTATCGCTGAGTGATGCGAGATACGATATGAGGACTCGAGAGCGAGTCAAGATCAGAGTAGCGCAGCGAAGCGCAGTGGAGCCGGGAGTTTTCGGCTGGTCACGACGGATGAGTGACAAATCAAGGGAGGATTAAATTAATTAAAGGATAATTAAACAAATAATAAAACACAATGATCATGTTTTCCCTAAAACATGGATCAGATTTCTAGCCTTAAATCAAGGGATGAGTGACACTTGTCACTCATCCAGGTGTGTTCAATCCTCGGGTACTGTTCACAATAAAATAATATTTTAATCCGGGTTCGTTTGGTTAATCGAGTTCGTTTCCGAGACCATAACTTTGTCGTCGAATCTCCGATTTCGGCATGCCGCCTGTCGTTGGATTCGTATCGACAAGACCTACGTAACGGACTTTGGCCCTCGTCTATTGGACTTCCTGGGTCAAAAGTCAACATTTGGCCCATTTTTAGCCAAATTACCAAAATACCCCTGAACTTCCGAACGCCATAACTTTTTCCTCGAATGTCCGAATCGAACGTGCCACCTGTCTGTGAACTCGTGACGTCCCGTACTACATCACAGTCATCGGTCAAAGTCTGTTTGGCCGTCCGAACTAAAATTCAACATTTTGCCCACGCTAAGGGCAAAATGGTCATTTTGCACATTTCGTCCGATTTCACTCAACTAATCCTCGATTAGTCATTCTAAATCATAATTAATTAATATTTAACTCCGATATTCGGAACGGGTCATTACAACCTTCCCCCGTTAAAGAATTTCGTCCCCGAAATTCCAACTATCCGTATACCACATCCACCTCGTGGAAAACAAATGGTTTCACAATACGTGTACACCCGTACACCCACTAACCAGTACAGAACTCGTCTACGCTCAGACGTCACATCATGGACTCACGTCGTACTGACTACACTTGACCACCTCGAGTGAAATTGATCACCTGAAATTGACAATGTCATCATTAAGCTGACTCCTTCAGCTTGACGATTCCTCTTAATCACTAATGTATCCTGACCTCCGCTCCCCTTGGGAGTCACCAAATCTCACTTGCCAGTCCAAGCTGACACTACTAGCCAAACTGTCAACACCAAGCTTTACCACCCTATTAAAGCTCCAAACATCAACCAATCAGTGACATCACATCGTACTACGACGTCCTCAATGTAGTGTAAGATCAACAACATGATCTCCCCTCGCAGGGCAAGCTCAATCCTGCGACAAATACCAACCTCAGTATCCATAACTGTCACCCCCTCAGCGATCCAAGATGCTAGTAAGGTCACAACATGATAACATCTCGCAAAGCAACTCGTGGTCAAACTAACCACCAACTCACTCAATCAGACGGTGTAACTGGAACACGTTGAACACCAGCCTAGCAGTGATCACACAACTCAACACTAGAGTTACACTAGCCAACCATGGCTAAGAGCACCTGCTCAAACAATCACTGAAATCATCAGAATCACTTTGCCCAGTGCATCGTGTTCAATGTCTAGTTCACGTTCACAACCAAAGACCAATGGTATCGGAACTAAGCCAAATACCAACACGTTCATCGACACATCACTAGTACAACCCATGTACCGTCACTAGGTATCAAGTACCATCATCCATACGATACAGTAAATCGTACACTAAGCATGATCCTACAGCTGGACCCCAATAGTGACAGGACCCGCCCCGATCCCCCTGGGACCACAAGGGGACGTGCCCTGCTCCCGTCTGACACCCAAAATAACATTCCAATTTTAACCTCAAACGTTCAAATGCATAAATAACCAAATTAAAGTTATACATCAAATCCAAATTTAACAGATGTTAGACAAGGAATGAAATCCAAAAGTACAAGTTGCGAGCACGACTCTAAAATAATCCTGCGGGTAAACCACCCAACAAGGGTTCAGGTACGCAGAAGTAGATCTATGCCTCAGCCTCAGGATCCTCCTCTACCTCGGTTGCACAACCTGGAGGGGTTACCAAAACATTAAGGGTGAGTGGGCCGAAACTCAAAGTTTATAAAACCGTTTAATAAGTAAAACATATAATTTATCCCTCCGTTTTCCAAACATGGATGCATCAGAATTTGAAACCATAAATCATAGATATGATAACCATAAGGCATATAGTAAAACCATAACATAATTATAACCACTGCACAAAAAATACTCCAATCCTGACATCCCAGATGTCCGACGTCCCTGACGTCCAATATGGTCACAGTCCCAAGGCTACGCGTGCCACTTGGGGTCTCAATCCCAAGTCCAATTCCCGAACCCAGTCCAGGTATAGCATCCCAGATGCGTAGCGTCTAGACGCTCGACGTCCCAGATGCCCAATCATAGCAATCTCGTTCCTGAGTCATTCTACGGTCCGATTTCTCCGTAGAATGGCCCGTCGCAAGCATTGCTCCGTGACTACTCCGGTTTACCTCATCCGGAGGAGACAGTATAATACGAGTATATTATTACAGTGCAGTACCAAAATAAAATCATTGATATCCACATGCACATATATATAGATAACCATACTCAAGTTTTACCAGACGGGTCTCAAGCCCAAACATCGTAAAATGTGCCATAATCATAATTTCAAGATCATCAAAACCATTTCTTGTTTCCATCATGTGAATATATAAGTAAATCAGAAAACATTTATGCATGCAAGGGTTTAGTGAAATCGGGCCCACTCATAGTACAATCCTGCTGCGAATCTGCGCGTACGGACCTGTACCGGGATTATCGTACAATTCCTGTCAGTCCAAATCGCACGTAAGGGTCACTACAAGTCTTTAACATTTATCCAAAAAGTCCAAAACAGAAACCGGCTAGGGGAAACCGTCCAAACACGCATCCCGAGACCACCGGCCCTAAACTGACCCACCTAACTATCTCATATCAACATGGTTAATTCACCAAACATGTTTAGAATGATGAGAGGAATAAAAGTCATGTTGATCGTGATCGGAGATAAGCCTTAACGCGCCCTCATGCGCCGCCCAAAGTGGCTACGCGTGGAAGTTACGCGACTGACACTGTAGTTGCTACAGTGTCACCTTCTTCACCCGATAACCCTGCTATTCGGACCTTCAACCCGCGATATGACCCGGATAATTAACCCTTAATTTCAACTCGATTTCAATCCATTTTGATCCTAACATGTTTATTAATCATCCAATTTAAGTTCTGTGACATTAATTAACCAAAACAATCCCTTAACTGGACCTTCGACCCGTGATCAACCAAACGGGTCGATCACCACAACTCTCTGGTTTCCAAAACATTGTCCAATTAACTTAACAGGAAGCATCCTAGGGCTAATACGAACAAGAATGAATGATCAATTATACGAAACATTACCTGGAAGTAGCCGTCCAAACCTCTGAAATTCCTCCGAACACGGCAGTCACCGTCCCAGCTCACCCGTAGCTGGTTGCCTTCGATTTCGATATGGATGTGTTCTAAACACTCCTAGAAAGCTCACATTGTGTTTAGATTGGTCCAATAGACCACAGAAATTAAATCTCGATTTCCCTCCAATTTTCCAGATTTTCAGTTTTCTCAGATTTCCTCTCAATCACTCGACCTCAGTCCCGCAGAGTGAAGACCACACAATTTGTACTCAGTTTAAACAAACCTTGCCACCCAACAGCTCTTGGAAGCCTCACTGTCCACTGAGAAATGTTTCCCGCAAAGTTCGAATCTTGAATTATAAACGGTGCCTTTGCATAAAGGATGAATCAACCCACGTTCAACCGCCCATAAGGCTTAAACAATTCCTTCCTTTACAGCTCACAACCTGATTAATCAATTGGGGTACTCAGAACCACCGCACACGGTGGTGCAGCACTTTGTTCCCCGCGGTTGCTACAGTGACCAGGGGTAAAATGACCAAAATGCCCCTAGTTCAGAAATTACCAAAATGCCCTTCACTTTCCAGACCCGTAACTCCGCCATCCGACGTCTGATTTCAGCGTGCCGCCTGTCAACGAACTCAGGGCATCGAGATCTACCTAACGGTCCTCGAGTCGTGTGAAAATTAGTTGTCAAACGAAAAGTCAACATTTTCGCCCCTATCGTCCAAATTACGGTAATGCCCCCGAACTTCCGATAGTCATAACTTTTTCCCTGATCGTCCGAAATGGACGTGCCACCTGTCTATGAACTCGTGACGTCCCGAACTACGTCACGGTCATTGGTCAAAGTCCGTTTGACCCACCAATCAAAAAGTCAACAATTTGGGCAATACAACTCACAGGGGTAAAAACGTCAATTCACACATTAAATTACAATATTAAAATCCTAGAATTTCCGGGGTGTTACAAATAGTCCACATGATCAAATGTCAAGTATTACTCCAATCCCATGGAGTTCCTTTAATAACAGGATTCCACTGATCCTCACGTTATCAAAAAGTTTAACTCTTTCAGCTTAGTATATCGGCTACCTCGCTAGCCGTACCAAAATAATACCCGACCTGACTCTAATGTCGTAATCTCAAAGTCTCCTGACTATCACCGTCACACACAATAGGCCTTTCTGTTTACCATCCATTACTATTCCTGTTAGTCGCCCTTTCTAGAAGTATGACCTCAGCATACTCGACCCATTGACCAATATGGTCGATCCCAAACCACGTAGGGAAAAAGTAAAACTCCTGAGGGTTTAGTTAGCATCAATAATCCTTGCCCTATGCTACCCAAAAACACCTCGCCAAAACACAACTCTCAAAATGACACATCCACGTGCCCACAGGAAAGAACGTCTAGTTCTCCTGGGATTCACACTAACCCCGGCCACTACTAACACTTATGTCACAAATCTACTCTGGTCGACCAATCCCAACACTACAAAGTTTTCTCTTAGGATAGTCAACACATCCATCAAGCACATCACATGCCCATCCGTAGATGAAGGCACACCAACACGTTATCATAACCGAACCAACTGTGGTCAGAATACCTGCCTCATCAACTCACAGTCATAACCGGCTTATCCGGAGCCCTCATATCACATCAGGACTCATCCCGAATCCTAAACCAACTCCTGACTCCTACTGAATCCAAGTTCAATCTTGACTGACGTCAATGCCACCACTAGCATATCCTGTCACCTAGCAAATACCCCTAGGTAAACCACATCCTTTCTAAAATCTCTCAGCACTTATTAGACCATTTTCGGACTCCCTCTGAGTCCAATTCAATATCCAAACCCATCCTCGGGTCAAGTTTATTCTGGGCCCAACATGCCCATCCACATACCAAACCGTTAACAAAAACAACTATCTGGACCAACACTAGTCCGACACAACTAAAACACATGATATAATATTACAACACAAGTGTACAATACAAACTATTTACAAAGTATCGCGAAAACAAGTGTCAATGCAATTACTTTGAACTACTGTCAAGTCGATAGGGGCAGTTCCTTCGCAAATGCCCAAGTTTCCTACAAAAGTGACAGGGGGCAGTGCTAAGGCGACTAGCTCCACCACGCCGCTTACCTGTCGATTGAGTCGAAGTTCCACTCGAAGGAACACCCACCGGGGGTCGCGACACAAGGGAGTGAAGACTAACTCGCTTCAATGTTTCCTGACTTATCTGTTCAGTATCCTGACGCTCTCGGCGTCGTCCAGAGCTCAAAGATTGTTCTGGCACAGGTAAAATAGTAGCCTCCACTCGGATAGCAGCATCCGATAATTCCCTTAGGGTAGAATACGAGCCCACAGTTACAGCACCTCGTATCGCATTCCTCAATCCCTGCTCAAACCTTCGACACTTATCCTCCTCAGTAGCCACATACAGAGGAGCGAAACTAGATAAGTGCAAAAATTGTTGTTCATAATCGACCACTATCAGATTCCCTTGCTGCAATTGGAGGAACTCAACCTCTTTAGCGTTCCGAAATGAGCGAGGGTAAAACTGATCTAAAAATCGCTCTCGGAATGCATCCCATGCCAAGGTACGAGCATCCCCACCAGTCAACTGTACACTATGCCACCACCTGTATGCATAGCCATCCAAAAGGAAAGTGGCTAAGGCCACCATGTCCTCCGGGGGACATATCATGACCTCAAAAATCCTTTCCAATCGAGTAATCCAATCATCGGCACCATCCGGGCCCGAATCACCACGAAACACAGTGGCTCCTAACCGTCGAGCTCTCTCAATATCTGGACCTTCTCTAACACTATTCTCGTCCCTCCCATATTCAGACCGTGTATGGGACGTACGACTCGGAGGCATCACGTAACAACATAAATCAATAACCAAATGCTCTGAAACCACTTGATAGGACCCCGTCCTAACTGGACGTCAAAAACCGTGCCCGGTCCTGCTCCCCTCTGACAAGTCAACCAAAGGCCCGAAAACTACCCTTCAGTGCTTGCCAGACAATGGATGTTTGCGCTGATTTCTGCTGCTACCTCTGCCTCACGATCAGTCCCGAACGTCGTACCACGGCCTGGAGGGTCACAAAACAGAAAAGGTGTGAATGGACAAAAATGACCTCTTATAAAAACATTTGCCAAAATACATTATTATCCTCCAGTTTTCACAAACATGCATGCATATCATAAAACATGAGTAATAGTATGAAATCATTCAAGTATGAACAATGGACCGATAAAATCAAAACATATTTTCCCATGGTCCATAAAACTCATGTTCACCAAATCAGTTCATGTTATAAAACATCAAATCCCGGCTCTCAGGCCAAAACATGTGAAACATAATCACCTTGCCACAAAGACCAAAAACTCGTACTCAATACCAGTACGTCATCACAAACAACATCAATCAGCACTATTCCCAAGTGCACAGTCAATCAATCAATCCAATCAATCCGCACTACTCACAAGTGCACAAACTATCACAATCACATCTGCACTACTCACAAGTGCACAATCAAACCATCAACTGCACTACTCACTAGTGTTGCACTACGCATAAGCCAATATCCAGCCACACTCTCGAGATCGAACACCTCTGGGCTCAACCCTCGGGCTCAGTCACATCTGGGCGAACACATCCCCAGGCTCAGACACATCCGAGTGGTACATCCAGACTCAGTCACATCCGAGAAGCAGGCTTACCATAGGATCAACTCATGATCCTACAATCACATCCCCCAAGTTCCGGTTGTCTTGGTAATCCCCCCAAGCTCCGACCGTCTGGGCATTTCACAATCACAATGAAAACCATCTCAGGAATTACATCCCAAAACATTTCAATCAAATCTTGACTTCATACAAAGTCAAGATCATTCCCGACTGGGTCTCAAGCCCAAAATACCATTTACACATAATTCTTTAAAATAACATTTTAAAATAATAAAATAATCCAGAAATCATCATTGACTCACCAACAAAGTCAAAATATCCTTTTAGAAATCATTTAGACTCCGAGCCTAGCCTAAAACATCATTTGCATGTTCCTCGTAAAACATGCCGAAAGACTGATTAAAATAATCATAAAATCACAATAAATCAAACCAAATAATCATAACCACATGTGACTCCAAATCCGAGTCAAAATCACTATCCAGTTGGGTCTCACGCCCAAAATAACATTTTCACGCAAATCCATGCGTTTGCAATCTCAGTTGCCATTTTCACGTAAATCCAAGAAATCGACCCTTGACTCATTCCCGAGTCAACACATCATTTTCAATCAATTTCAATCCCTGACTCAAAAACCAAGTCCAAACATCATTTTCAACCAATTTCATAGTTTCTCGAAAATCGTGCCAAAATATAATAATATAATAATCCATAAAATCGAGAAATCACTGGATTGAAATATCAACCATGCCAAATCATATAAAATCATATAATAAAGCATTTAAAACATATATGCACGCATCACGATTAGAAAACAAAGTCCACTCACACACACCGTCCAAAATGGTCCGTTTCTGAGCTGCACGTTTTTCCCTAAATTCTGGAAATCACAACTCCTGTCCAAAATCATTATAGAGGGTTACTAACATCTCAAAATACTTCATATAATTTTCCCCAATTTTTCCGGAATTTAAATACTTATTTTAATCGTAAAACAAAACTTCGGATACGCAGAACATTAACGAAACGATATCTGATTTCCTCGAAACCAGTGTCAAAATGTTCGTTACACTGAGAGGATTCAAAGTCATGTTGACCTCACCTTGAAACAAGGCTGTACGCACCCTCATGCGTCGCCGTGAGTGGCTGCGCGTGACCACCACGCGCCTGCTACAGTAGTCGTCGTCCTCGCCCGTTTGTCTGTAAAACGGGTCCTGCAACCCGCGTGACAACCCGGTTAATTTCCTATCAATTCGACATTGTTTTCATCAATTCAAACGTCCATTAGCATCGAATTAGTTTCAATTAGGGATCTGTGAACTTAATTACAGTCAATCTTACCTCGAACTTCAAGATCAAAGATGATCATTCGAAGAACATTCGAACACTGTTCATCATTCGAAATCCTTCAATGTCACTCGATTTCTTTCAATTGATCCATCCAGAAGCTTAAATGGACCAAGAGAAACAGTTTCCCCAACTTAATTGCTTCAATCCAAGGCTCAAACCCCACGACTCAAGCTCGAGATTTCAGCAACCACAATCCTTCTGTTCTACCTCGAATGGACCTCAATTCCCTTCGTTCTTGATCTGAATCAACTCGCCGCAACCTCAGGAAGCTAATTCCAAGCTCAATTTCGATCCCCGTAGTTCATGGTTTAAAATCCGAATTTCCTCCCCAATTTTCTGAAATTCGAATTCCAGATTCCAGCTCTCTCACAATCTCTCGTGTTTCCGTGTCAATTCAGTCCCACAAATCTCTCAGTTTCTCACTCAAAACCGGTTGTGGAAGGAAACCAATTCTCTCAATTCTGATTCCCAATTTTGTGCACAGTTTGAAGACCAAGAGGATTAATGGAGGATTAAATTAATTAAAGGATAATTAAACAAATAATAAAACACAATGATCATGTTTTCCCTAAAACATGGATCAGATTTCTAGCCTTAAATCAAGGGATGGGTGACACTTGTCACTCATCTAGGTGTGTTCCATCCTCGGGGACTGTTCACAATAAAATAATATTTTAATCCTGGTTCGTTCGGTTAATCGAGTTCGTTTCCGAGACCATAACTTCGTCGTCGAATCTCCGATTTCGGCATGCCGCCTGTCGTTGGATTCGTATCGACAAGACCTACGTAACAGTCTTTGGCCCTCGTCCATTGGACCTCCCGGGTCAAAAGTCAACATTTGGCCCCTTTTAGCCAAATTTCCACAATACCCCTCAACTTCCGAACGCCATAACATTTTCCTCGAATGTCGAAATCGAACGTGCCACCTGTCTATGAACTCGTGACGTCCCGAACTACGTCACAGTCATCAATCAAAGTCCGTTTGACCGCCCGAACTAAAAGTTAACATTTTGCCCACGCTAGGGGCAAAACGGTCATTTTGCACATTTCGTCCGATTTCACTCAACTAATCCCCGATTAGTCATTCTAAATCATAATTAATTAATATTTAACTCTGATATTCGGAACGGGTCGTTACACTCAGAAGAGTCTGTCAGGACCCGACCCTCTTCTGTCAGGTCCCGATTCATCTAGCACAATATTGTCCGCTTTGGGCCTCCTTGCCCTTGCCCTCACGGTTTTGTTTTCGGGAGCTCACGGTGCAACTTCCCAGGGGGTCACCCATCATGGAATTGCACCAGCCTCAACTCGCTTAACTTTGGGGTTCCAATCCCCCCCAAAGACACTGAGCTCCCAAAAGGCCTTGTGCTAGATAGGTGTGTGCCTACACCTTTAAGGCACACCACCATTCCTTTCCAGACCATTCCCCCCTCGCAAGAATGTGGGATTGTTCACCGTTCCCTCCAGGACACGGGTCTTACAATCCACCCCCCCTTAGGGCTCAACGTCCTCGCTGGCACACTTCCCGGTCGAGGTCTGGCTCTGATACCAAATTGTCAGGACCCGACCCTCTTCTGTCAGGTCCCGATTCATCTAGCACAATATTGTCCGCTTTGGGCCTCCTTGCCCTTGCCCTCACGGTTTTGTTTTCGGGAGCTCACGGTGCAACTTCCCAGGGGGTCACCCATCATGGAATTGCACCAGCCTCAACTCGCTTAACTTTGGGGTTCCAATCCCCCCCAAAGCCATTGAGCTCCCAAAAGGCCATGTGCTAGATAGGTGTGTGCCTACACCTTTAAGGCACACCACCATTCCTTTCCCAGACCATTCCCCCCTCGCAGGAATGTGGGATTGTTCACCGTTCCCTCCAGGACACGGGTCTTACAGAGTCAGTTTGGGCATAAGAATTTGGGAGAGTTGATTCGTACGAGTAGTTAGAGTCAGTTTGGGCATAGGTATGAGGATGACCTGTGAGATGGGATTCGTGCCATTGTGATGGCAGAATTTGTAGGGTGTTGTCAGATCGGATGCTGAGTAGGATGCCAGCTTGGCTGTGATAACCCTTAGTGGAGATGCATTTTCAGCCTGACGACTGCAGGATGGAACGTGTCAGAGTGTCAGACTGAAAAGTAATTTGGATGGCAGTCTGGTATTGTTGACCTGTCAAAGTGAGAGGAAAGCGAGATCGACAAGTATCGCCATGTTGTCTAGAGTGAAACACACGAGCAGACGTGTAGTTCTCGAGAGTGAGTTGAAGCTTTGGAAGCTCCGATGACGATACGTACCTATGAGTACGGTATGTATATTGGACGTGTACTGCTGCACGTGTATTCTCGTGTGGGTGCATCGATCCGAATAGAGGGACATGGTTGGATTCCACAGTTTGGTTGTGGAATCGGGTCGATTTGAATTTTGAGGACGAAATTCCTTAAGGGGGGAAGTTTGTGACGACCCGTCCCGAATTAGTGTGATTAATTAAGAATTAATGACGGATTATCGAAGGCTAATCAGAGATTAGACGAGGATTAGCGGAAGTTCAGGCGAAATGACGATTTTGCCCATGGGCGAATCTTTGACTTTTTGTTCAGGCAGTCAAATGGACTTTGACCGATGACTGTGACGTAGTTCGGGATGTCACGAGTTCATAGACAGGTGGCATGCTCGATTCCTACACTCGTGGAAAAAGTTATGTCGTTCGGAAGTCCAAGGGGATTTTTGTAATTTGGGCCAAAAGTTGACTTTTGACCCGGAAGGTCCAATGGCCGAGAGCCGACGACCGTTACGTAGATCGGGACGATACGAATCCGTAGACAGGCGGCACATCGAATTCGGACGTTCGACGACGAATTTACGGTTCACGGAAGTTCTAGGGAACTATTTACGGTGACACGTTTTACGAGACAAAAAGTGAAGTTTTGCCTTTTGCGGGCCCAGTTACTTTTCAGTGGACCAATGGATGAGTGACAAATGTCACCCATCCACTGGCCAACCTCACCCATTCATGCATCTCCCCTTCCATATTTCATCGTTCATCCTCCACCTTTCCAACCCAAAACCCAATCCACCCTTCACCCCAAACACCAAACCCTTGACCTCAGATGGTACTGGAGAGACTGGTGAGTGATGAGAGGACGGTCGAGGAAGGTGCCAGGCGAGGTGACGCCACCGTGCACGACGGAGGCCCAAAACCCGAAAGGTAATCGGTTAGACCCAAATCCCATTTTATTTTGATTTCAACGTTATGGTTAGTTTTGGTTGATTAGGACTTGATTAGGGAGTTTCTAGGGAGGTTTTAGGAGGTTTTGGAGGATGGTTCACGTCGGAGGAGGCCGTGGGAACGGCTGGGAAAAACAGGGTCGTGAGGCCTTGGTTTAACCGTGGGGTTTTAGGCCGTTTTAATTAGTTTTAGGGATTGGTTTAGATAGGAAAATGAAAAGAGAAATTTTAGGATTGAAATGGAAGAAAACAGACCGAAAACAAGGAGGGAAAACACCTGGACCGGCCGGTCCGGTTCGATTCGAACCTGGTGGACCAGCGGGTTCACCTGAGGAAGAAGAAAACTGTGCAGGGCGCGTGAGGCCCACGCGCAGTCCCTTCTAGGGGCACGTGTAGGCACGTAAGGTGTCCTTTGAGGGTGGTTCCAACATGTGAAATCATCTATTCGATGTAACAAACATTTTGGGCTTGGTTTCGTGTCAATCGGACATCGTTTCGATAGGTTTCGGGGTGTCCGAAGGTTTAGATTCAAGTTTAAAAATAGTTAGAAATTCCGGAAAATTACGGGGCTTTAGTGAGGGGTTATTTAAGTAGTTAGTAACCCTCTAAATGAATTTGGACAAGTTTGGGAATCCCGGAGGTGACGTTTGGCCCGGGAAGACGTTATGGCACGCGTATCGAGGCGCGGCTTCGAACGGTCTGTGAGTGGACCTTTCTTTCGAAATTGATGCATGAATAAATGTTTATAAATGCTTTTAATACATATTTTGTGTTTCCATGAGTGCAATTTGTTTGTGGCAGCTTAGGGTTGACATATTTGCACGTTTTTTGAGGTTTTTGGCTTTATGTCGTACCTTTGCGTACCATGTTTTCAACGAGGGTTTAATGAATGGATTTTGGATTGGAAAATATGAAATCGGGCATGAGACCCATTTGATTTACTAACTCTCAGACTTGTAGTCCATTTGATTTGACGAGGAATCGGACCTAGGGTCCATTTGAGCTATACGATCGGACCGAGGGTCCAGTTAGTTTACGGTTCGGGTTTGAGGCCCAGTTAGTGGTACTATCGGGCTTGATGCCCCGTTGAATTATGATATCAGGCATGAGACCCATTTAGTTGAGAAATCGGGCTTAAGGCCCCGTTGCTTGATGGTTCGGGCTTAGGGCCCAGTTATTCGGGATATCGGGCTTGAGGCCATGTTGATTGTAACATCGGGCTTGAGTCCTAGTTCAGTTTATGAAATGAGTATTCGGGCATGAGACCCTGTTGAACTGTGGATTTAGGTCGAGGCTTGTGAAAGTGATTTGAATCGGATTCGAGGAATCCTGTTGAAATGAATCGGGTATGAGACCCAGTTGAGAAATGAGTTTTGAGAAAGAAAGTATTTGAGAAAGAAAGAAAAGAATTGAAATGAATGAACCCTCCATATTGATTATATGGTCTCCACTAGACGTCGACCTGGAGAGTCACGATCCACAGACCAGAGTGGGTATCCCCATAGGGATCCCGTTCTAGGAGTGGTGGTTACTTATTATGATGTTGTCCCGGACCAGATTCCGGAGAGATTAGTGGACTAGATCCAGAGAGAGAGCTCGGACTAGATCCAGAGATTGAGCCTCCCAGATGGAGATTCCTGGGAGAAGACTCGGAGTGAGACCCCGAGTAGTGTGCACACTAGTATAGATTTGGCATCGTGACTATATCAGGGATGTGTTCCCTAGGGGCTGTGTTCCCCGAGTTGGCATCTTCTCGGAAGTGTCGCGGATGGGTTATACGTATTTCGATACGTATGTGGATTATGGAAAGTGATTTGGGGGCAGAGACCCCGTGTTTTATGAGTTGGAAAGTGATTTGGGGGCAGAGACCCCGTGTTTTATGAGTTAGAAAGTGATTTGGGGCGGCGACCCCGTAGACGATGTTTTGGAAATGGTTTGGGGCGGAGACCCCGTATGATATGTTTTAGTATTTCACTGAGAACGGATTTGGGTTGAGTTCCCACATGTTCTGGTTGTAAGTTTGTGATTTCGGGTCGAGGACCCAAATGGATTTATGGGTCATGAAGGTTTATGGGGACGGGCATGAACCCTGGAAAGGTTTTGATATGTTTGACAAATGATTTTATGAACGTTTTTAATAAACGGTTTTTGAATGCATGCATATGATTTTAATGAAGGGCATAAATAGTCTTTATGCGAAAAGGTTTCTAAATGAAAATGTTTAAATTGTCCACTCATAGTTTTTAATGCCTTTCAGGTTGATCGCGGATGTGGGCTGTAGTAGAGACGAGACATCACTCCCCTCCTCCTACGATCATGACGAACTCTGATAGCCCCTGTGAGGGCTAGAGATGGGATTTTCCATGATCTGACACTTTGTGTCAGACGGGATCATACGGGTCCCACGTTAATCCCAAGGGATTTGGGACCTGTCTTGACAGTAGACATCTGGGATCTCGACCCAAAAATCCGAGCACCCCTCGATCTGGTGCTTCTGTTGCGTAGACCTAAACAATAACTGCTAGAGAATCTAGAACTCATGCTGCCCCTTTTTGGGGCTCTTTAACCAAAAGTACCAGTATATGAGCGCTCACGTTTCTGACCTGCACCTACACCTTGTTGTTGTATTGACAAACTCGACTCCACTCGAATAGCAGCATTAGATAACTCTCTCAAAGTAGCAAAAGTGCCTACTGTTACAGCAGCTCGAACCTCATCTTGTAAACCCATCTCAAATTGACGGCACTTGTCTGCCAATGTTGCCACATTTGCTGGAGCAAATTAGAATAGACTTAGGAACTTCTTTTCATATTAGGCCATCGTCATGCTACCTTGCTATAACCGTATAAACTCTTCCTCTCTAGCATCTCGAAAATATCGGGGGTAGAACTTATGCAAAAATCTGTCTTTAAACTTTTCCTATATCACCTCCTGGGCATCCCAGCCCATCAGCTGTAGCCCCCCACCACCACTGATAAGCATAATCACACAACTGTAAAGTAGATATCAACACCACGTCCCCCAGTGGTCCCCGCATAACCTCAAAAATCCTTTCCATATGTGTGATCCATTCATCTACCTATTTTGGGGTCGTCTCGCCTAAGAATGTAGTAGCCCCTAAGCATTGGGCTCTCTCTATGTCCTGTGTAAGACCCGTGTCTTGAGAAAAACGATGAACAATCCCACACCATTCAAGGAGGGAAAGGTGAAGTGTCTTATATGTGTGGGCATGTATCTATCTAGCATGCAGACTTTTGGGAGCTCACTGGCTTTGGATTTCTTGGAAAATCCAAAGTTAAGCTAGTTTGGGCTGGTGCAATCCCAGGATGGATGACATACTAGGAAATTGCACGTGAGTTCCCAGAAACAAAACAGTGAGGGCTGGGTCCAAAACGGACAATATCGTGCTAGATGGGTCGGGTTGTGACAAAATGTTATCAAAGCTGGACCCTGACCGCAAAGTGTGCCAGCGAGGACTCTAGGCTCCGAGGGGGATGGATTGTAAGACCCGAGTCTTGAGAAGAACGGTGAACAATGCCACACAGCTTGAGGAAGGAAAGGTGAAGTGTATTATATGTGTGTGTGGGCACGTATATATCTAATATGAGGCCTTTTGGAAGCTCACTCGCTTTGGATTCCTTAGGAACTCCAAAGTTAAACGAGTTTGTGCTGGTGCAATCTCAAGATGGGTGACCTACTAGGAAGTTGCACGTGAGTTAGCAGAAACAAAATCGTGAAGGCTGGGCCAAAAGCGGACAATATCATGCTAGATGGGTTGGGTTGTGACAGAATGGTATCAGAGCTGGACTCCAGTTGAAAAGTGTGCTATCGAGGACTCTGGGCCCCGAGGGGGGTGGATTGTAAGACCCGAGTCTTGAGAAGAACGGCGAACAATCCCACACCGCTTAAGGAGGGAAAGATGAAGTGCACTCTATATGTGTGTGGGCACGTATCTATCTAACATGAGGCCTTTTGGGAGCTCACTGGCTTTAGATTCCTTGGGAACTCTAAAGTTAAACGAGTTTGGACTGGTGCAATCCTAAGATGAGTGACCTACTGGGAAGTTGCACGTGAGTTCGCAGAAACAAAACCGTGAGGGCTGGGCCCAAAGCGGACAATATTGTGCTAAATGGGTCGGGTTATGATAGAATGGTATCAGAGCTGGACCCCGACTGAAAAGTGTGCCAGAGATGACTCTGGGCCCCGAGGGGGGTGGATTGTAAGACCCAAGTCTTGAGAAGAACGGTGAACAATCACACACCGCTCGAAGAGGGAAAAGTGAAGTGTCTTACATGTGTGTGTGGGCACGTATCTATCTAGCATGAGGCATTTTGGGAGCTCACTGGCTTTGGATTCCTTGTGAACTCCAAAGTTAAGCGAGTTTAGGCTGGTGTAATCCCAAGATGGGTGACCTATTGGGAAGTTGCACGTGAGTTCTCAGAAACAAAAAACTGTGAGGGTTGGGCCCAAAACGGACAATATCGTGCTAGATGGGTCGGGTCGTGTTCGAGCCCTCTCTAACTCGTTCTACCTCATCTTCCGGCCATGCACGGGGATCTCTTTGTGGAGGCATAGTCGTTACCTGAACCCTGAAACAATCACATTTTATTCACATTTTGCACCTGCAAGTGCAGTCAATAAGAAACCTATGCTTTGATATCAAGTTGACAGGATCTCGCCTTATAATCGAGGAAGATCATGATCCTGTCTGGCAATTAATACTAGAAACCAAAACTAAATCTCCACTTAACACTCAGTATGAACAAAAGTTCATCAACTGTCCGACAAGGAATAATTTACACAACTGTTACAGAGCATAAGTATTAAATACAAATACAACTCAAAACATCTAGTCCTATCATGCAAAAAATTGTAACCATATCCACATATAAGATAAATCATTAAATTTTGATAAAACAGGTAATAAACAAAGCCCTCGAAATACGGGAAGTTATTACGAGAATCAACAATAACAGAAAGTAAGTCAATATCCAACCATCTCAAAACATTGTAACCATATCCACACATAACCAACCCATCCTCATTGCCTGAATGGCAATCATCATATCATCTATGTACTATCGGTAAGCCAATCATTCGAGAAAATGAGTTTTACCTCGACTTCTGAGTGAGAACCGACTCAAGAAAAGGAACTTTACCTCGATGTCTGAGTCGGCACAACACTAGTCACATGAAAATGAGCTTTACCTCGGCATTTGAGACTACTCATCACAATGCCAATCTCAGGAAAATAAGTTTTACCTCTACGTCTGAGACTGACCAACCAACCAGTATCTCGAGGAGGGTTGTCCATAAACGCACATACAGTTCACATCACAGATATCGGGAAAAATATATATTTATAACTCGTATCAATCTCTAAAACCAAATCCATATTTCAAAATATGGCGTAAGCCCAAAACACAAATTATGCAAAGTCTCGTAAAACATATAATAAACAATTTCTGTAAAATCACAAAAAATCACATAGAAATCATAGTTAATCAAATAACACCAAAATCACATAAAAAATCACTTAAAATAGTTGAATATGCATGCATAATAATTTAAAAAACAAAATGCCACTCACAATCGTTATTGCGCAGTTTATTCCTGATTTGTGAGTCCCTCACTAGCTCCGGAGGTTGCGTCACACTTTAGCCCTCAAAATTACCCCGAGACGATGTTCTATCGCCTCGAAACCACTATCATTAAATTCAAAACGTCAAAAACTATCAGACACGAGCCACCCTATCTCGGGATTCGTGCCCATGCGTTGTCACGCATCCGTGGACGGTCGGCGACCTTCCCACGCGCTCACATGTGCCCCCACGCGCTTGCATGCACAGCCCAGTCAGCGCTAACACGTCCTGCCACATAGTACCATGTGGCTTGACTAATGCTGACATGGTCGGCATATGATTGACACGTGGCTGCCATGTGGCATCCACGTGGCTATCGCGTCACCACCACATCATCTTACTGTCAGATCTCTCTCTACCACGTCATCAAAGCTACATCAGCATCATCCTCCACCTCGAGACGGGTCGATCCGAATATCTGGTTTCAGGTTTTTCGATCTAGCCAGTTGACCTGTTCCTAACTTCTTCATTTCTCACCCTTTTCCTATGCTTCCAAAACCGAATTTCTTCTATTTCTACCCAGAAACTAACCCTGAACAATAAACTAGCCAAATCAAAGAAAAAGTCCGACTTCTTACATTCGAAATTCTACCAAACTTCCTTTTTGCTTTTTAGACTCCCCAATGTACCGAACTCGTTCCCTTTTGATGCTTTCGCACTCTGGGAACTTCAATAACTTGATAGGATCCTTGTTTCACAGTGTCCGCCAAGGACGGAGATGCTCACGAGTGGATTTTGTGAAGGTTTCGGGTCTCAGCCCTTCGTTATTTCTCCCCTTTCTCTATCTCTCTCTCTCCCCCATTTCTTCCTTCCTCTTCTCCCCTTCGGTTTTTGTTCCTCTTCTATGTGTGTAGTGGCACGGGTGTGTGTGGTATCCAAAACAACTCCATAAACACACACAAACACATACAAACACCAAATATATAAATACATACAACCTACCTATATTCCCATGTCGTTGCAACAATCCTAAAGTGATAAAATAGATGACAAGTCTGACTTTCTCCAAAAAAATCTCAGTCACAAATTACCAAAATGCCCTTTAGAAAAAAGACTAAAATACCCTTACTAAGCCTAGGCACATAAGATGACCAACATATCTCCAATTCTCGCGTGCTACCTGTCTACGATTCAAAATTTCGAAACTTACACAATGGTACTCATGAACAATCCAAACAATATTCCAATTGAAAAGACAACCAAATAGTAATAGGGGTAAAACAGTCAATTTCCATTAAATATTTCCATAGTACATTCTTCGATGTTACAGACTGTTAAATTAAATGATGTGTAATGACATTAACTTCAAAACACACGTACAAAACCATCATCAACTATCAATGATCTTCAACCTAAATGAAGGAACTTGCTCATGAGCACAAGTATCTACATTTCTTCTCAAGATATTCAGCAATACCTTCTCTTTCACACATACGGCATAATGCAATGCGGGCTGGCCCTCATTGTCCTTCTAACACCAATAAACACAATTTTAAAATGCCATAATATGGCAATGGAATGGGAAATCTCTTCAATTTGTTACCTAATGTATCTTCATGTTTAAATATGAGGAAAAAAAGAGAGCATATTTTGATGAAAATTTCATAACAAAACATCAAATTCACTCATCTGATTATGAAGACACTACCTGACTATGAGGATAAAACACTAAAGGCTACATGCCTATCGGGTCACTATAAGACTGCATGACTATTAGATCACTATCAGACTAAATCTGTATATTCAACATTAGTTTCTATTTGTTTCAACCCAGCATCATCTTCTCGACCTCACACCAGTAAATTCACCTTTATCACTTCCTAATTCGTTATTTGCTTTAATTTTTTGAATGTTGACACTTGTGATTCCTCATGAAAGTCGATTGGAAGTGGTCTCACAGTCTACGCCAAAATGAGGAGCTTGAAGTTTTCTGGGGTTCTCCACCTCAAATTTCCCTCTACGACAAGCTTGAAGCCGATGGCTAATTGGGATGACTTCGTCTCAACGAGAGGAAGGGTTTGGTGTCGGTTGTAAGGGTTGGATTGGTTGGAAATGGGCACGACAGTTGTGGAAGTTGGGTTGAATTCAAGGAGAAGGAAGAATTCAGGGAGAGGGATTAGATAGGTAAGAGAGAGTAGTCACCATAACTTATATATAGTGCCTATTTTTGTAAACAAAAATGTAAGTGTTCTATTTTTCAATAAATTTTTGGCAAGCCTTCAATTTTCATCAATTTCCCAAAAAGAAGTGTATATAATAGAGTAGATTACTAATTAATCTGTGACAATATTGTACTTTACTTAAAAATTGGAAATGACAATTCTTTATTCTAAGGGCCTACATCTATTTTTAAGTCATGCATGTTTATTGTCATCTTCTTATACAATATATGATTAGAAATCAAACTCATATTTTATAATCAAACTTAAAACACTTTTATAATTAAAATTATATATTATAATTGACTCTTTTTTGTTTCGAAACCAATAATGAAATTGGCATTATTTGGAGTTTAATAGTAAGGTATAGAAAATTTTAGGAGAGTGAGCGGGTGTTTGGTGTGGGTGTTTAGGTAGAAGTGGTGGTGCATATGATTAATTCAAGAACTAAATTCTAAACCATAAGTTATTAAATTAATATTTAAATATTGAATAAAAAAGTTTCAAATTTGAAATTTAAAAGTATTTTTGAAAAATAGTACTCTTAATTATCTTATTTTAAATTGGATTGTTCTTATATTATTCTTTCAAATGAATAAGTAAAAAAAAAATTTATAAGTGAGGGTAATGTTTTCATGAAATAGAAAGAAAATAAAAAATTACTAAATAAAGATTAAAAATTTAAACTTTAAAAAGTCTTTAAATAATTATAATAATAGTTAGGAATTGAAAATTTAAAAAAAATATAGTTCATAACAATATAAATAATTATTAATATTATCAATCACTAATAAATAAATTGTCCTATGTCCTATAAATCATTACTCTCGTTTTGTCAAAGTGTATATATTAGTACTCTCGGCTTCAGTAGTACATTGTTTAGTGATATAAGCGATCTCAATACTAATATGCCATTATCTAGGGACTAGGGCTCATCTCGTAATTAACATAATACTTCCTACCATTTACCTCGACAATATTTTAATTACATTTTTTGTCTTTCAAAAAAGAGGATGCGTAGGTAGGCAATTCATTGAATGGAAAGTAAAAAGATGACAAACAATGCTACTGCAATCATTTTTCATTATTTTTCCCCGAACTCTAAAATATCCATTGGTAAAAGATAATTAACGTACCCAGAAAAACAAAATACAGAGAAGACTAGAATCGCCAAATTAAGAGCGCTAGAATATCCATACGAAAAGAAAATTAAAGTACCAAAACCATAATATAAAACTCATAAATAGTAAAAACAAAGACGAAATGGGGGGAAAAACTAAAGAAAAAAGTTCACAGATTTGGGTCCTCTCTAAACTACTAAGCACCCTTCACGTTCTTCTCAACAAGCTTGTCAATGAGATCAGCTGCATCTTGAACAGTGACGATGGTCTGGGCACTTTCTTCCTCCACACTAATGCCAAACTCCTCCTCAAGTCCCATCACAATCTCAACCTGTACAGCAAATGGGATAATATTATATCAATCAATATAACCAAGTAAATATGACAAAAACGAACATCAATCAATTCAAGTTGCGAGAAACTGAAAGTAACAAATGAACTTACTGTGTCAAGAGAATCGGCTCCAAGATCAGTGAACTTTGAGCCGGCAGTCACAGCTGTACCATCGGGCAACGCCAGCTGCTTCTTCACTATGCCGCACACCTTGGTGAGAGTCTCTGGTTTCGCCTGGAAACAAGTATCAACATAAGAGAAACATATCCTATTTTCAGGAAAATAGACAGATACTGGATTAAATATTATCTAAACCTAGTTCATAGAATTGGTACTTGTAAAGAACACAAATGTATACATGACAACAACAAAAGGCTAAGCAACCTATCATATGATTTTGATATACAAATAATAAAAATTAAGGAAGAATGTAGGATCATAGCGAGGTAAGCAACCTATCACATGGGTTTGATATACAAATAATAAAAACAAAGGAAGAATGTAGGAATCATAGCAAGCCAAGAGCAGATTGATGGAACAAAGCACCAGCTTTCTGAGATGCCGTAATTTCTTATCAGGTCCTCTCTTAGCCCAATATGAGGAGACAGTATGAGGTCAGCATTAGAGGAAACAGCACCCGGTGTCTAAAGAGGACCTCAAAGGATAAAGTTTTTCTCACTACATTGAACCTCCCAAAAAGTAGAATGAAAATATTACGGGATCAACGGTTGTCAAATGGTTTTGATATACAAAATATAATTTTTTTCATAGAAGGAATACTGAAGGACGTATGCATCATAGCGAGCCAAGAGGAGATTAAAGGTACAAAACACTGGCTTTCTGAGATACTGTTGCTTGTTATCAGGTCCTCTCTTTGCCAAAAAAAGGAGACAAAATGAGAGCTGCATTGGAGAAAACAGCACTCCTTGTCTTAAGAAGACTGGCAATGAATTTTTTTTTCTTTCACTACAGTGAACCTCTCTAGAAGTGAAATGATGATGTAAGGGGATCAGAAGATATCATACGGTTTTTACATGCAAAAGATAATTTCTTTCATAGATAAAAAGGAAACTATGGAAGAATGTCAGCATCATAGCGAGCCAAAAGCAGATTGAAAATACAAAGCACTGGCTTTCTGAGATGTTGTTATTTTTTTATCAGGTCCTCTCTTAATAAAGGAGACAACATGAGGTCTGCATTAGAGGAAACAGCTCTCCATGTCTTAAGAGGACCTCAAAAAATATTCTTTTTTTCTCTAAAAGTGGAATGAAGATGTTAAAGAATCAAACTTGATTTTCCTAACACGCATGTCTAACTCCGTAACCATATTTTAACAAGTTCAAAAAATAAAAACAGCGAGGCAAATGAAACAACAAAAAAGCGTTACAGTAGTATTATGACCAAGTAAGCGTACCGAACAGGAAACTTGAAAGCGCCCGGGTCGGGAGCTAAGAGATGGGAAGCGCTTTCCAGTGATAAAAAAAGAAACTGACTTCAGACCAGAGCTCCTGCTGCTGGGTACCTGCTTCAACATTTAACCATAAAAATGTCATGATTAAAAATATACCTTACAGACATAAAGAAAGCACACCATCTGACAAACATAAACTAGTCAATATTGTTCTCTTAGGTAGAAAGAGATACGCTTAATAAGCCTTCGAAATAGCCAATATTTCTACATATCAAATAACTGGAAACTCCTACTTCATAGATTAGATATACGAATTAAAGGAAAATGGAAGTTGGCTAAAAAGAAGGCTGAAACTAATGAGGAGAATAAACCTAATCTCCTCAGATCTAGTGTAATGTATCCCAAACTCACTACCGTGCTCCCGATCTCGTCAAACTTTTTAAAAACATAAAACGGCCACTAACACACTGTATTTGTCTACTTTAGTAGAACTTTTTCTTTAGTCAAACTTTAGTTCAACACAAATAAGTGTTCTGCAACCATCATCCCGTACCAATCTATTGCTGATCTCTGGATAACTGGAGTTGATTGTATTAATCAAATTTGATCCTTCAGTTGATTTAGTTATCAGTTGAAAAAGAAGGAATATCGAGAAGACTAAGGCGTCCATGATCAGAGAACAGATGAATCATCAATCTGAGTTCCATGCATGAATTGTAACCAACCCAAGCTACTTAATGTTATGTCCCATTAATCTAGAACGATTTTCTTCCGCCATAAGCTTGAATGAAGCAAAATTACAAAGCTCAAAAGCTACACCATAAAATCAAACACAGATGAAAGAGACCCAAAGCACTAAACTATTGACATGCAAACATGGTCCAGATTCCAAACTTGAAATAGCAAGATCAAATCATTCTAAAAACTCAATTTGAACAAGAATGTCATACTCAAGCTTAATCTCAGTTCATTAAAAACTAAAACTTCATGGTTAGCAAATGAAACTCAGACTTCACCTAATAATATTCAAAGCAATCAGACATATGACAAATAGATTTACAGAAACCCATAAAGAATCAATCTCAGGCTACAAAAATCAAACCAGATTCACAAATTATACAAAATGAAGATCCAAATCTATAATCAAAAGCCCAAATCCGAAAAACAAAACAAACCAAAACAAAATGAACAAGGAGATGAAAGATGAAATCTTTTGGAATTTACCAGAGTGGGTTTGAAGGAGGTTGAAAGGGCAGTAGAAGCTCTTGTGAGAGAAGCCATTGGCGTTGACAGAGGAGAGATCTGATATGGAAAAAAGAGAAATGAAAGAGAGAGAGAGGCGGAGAACACGAAGAGTGTGCGTGAGTGTGTAGGGGTTTTGAGAGAGTTCGATATGAGAGGAAAGGGAGAGTCGTCAACCAACGTTTTATAAATGCTGTTGTATGTTGTTTCTTGGTGTTTGTTGGGATTTGTTGGGCCTCTGTTTTTATCGAAATTGGGGATGTTTGGGCCTTCGCTTTCTATTTCTTTTCTTGCTGTTTGGCTACTCGATCAGGTTACACCTGAACCTGAAGAACAGTTGTCTTGTGTTTCCTAATCAAAATAGATTTCTTAAGAACAGTGAAAGAAAATATTACACGATAAATTTTGTTTATTTAAGGAAATTGGTGGAATTTTATTAACTAACTGCCATGATGGTACTCATTTTCATTAAATAGGAGCAATTAGTAGTACAATATAATGGTATTCTATTCAGTAGTAGATTATTATAAAGAATATGATCGGCACAAAAGTTAATCTTCTTCTCCAATATCTTCGTATAAAAAATTTATCTTTAAAGGAATATCCTCTCACAAAATAATATAAGTGATTCTCATAATTTTACTAAACTAGTTGTGCTTCTAAAGTTTACTTTATAAGCTCAAATGAGCAATATTAAGTATACTCTAAACATTATGCAATAATTATGATTGGGACATGTGATATAATTCTTCAAATGATCATATTCAGATAATAGGATGAATATTAACTTAAAATCATAATCATCAATGACTAGTTGAAAGTGCTTGCACCCATTATTTGGGGTATCTCCTCATATTTTCTCACTCATTAAAACATTCTCTTTACTCACATGTAATAATTACGCATAATTTTTCATTATTATATGAGTTATTTACATAAACATCTTCTGAATTTTTTTTTATTTTCGCAAACGATCCTTCAAATTTGGACCTTAAAATCCTCCGAGGTTCCAAAAACATTATACATAATCCATAAAAGATGAAAAATATTTAATTAAATATAATATAATTTATGTAAATGCTAAAATACCCTTATAATTATTTGCACAACTTATCATTCTAATTTTGAAAATATTACCATATAATGTCAATTTTGTCAATTTTTAGATTGATACTAGCTTTTAATTGATAATCACTTAACACATGAGTTTATATGTATTTTTAACATAAATGGATGTTTTTGTAAGGTCTAAAACCTAAGAGAATGTTTGTGAAAACACAAAAAATCTTAGGGATGTTTATACCTTTTTTTTCATATATGAATGAGTAACTTTCAACATTTAAATATTAATATTTAATTTTTTTTTTAAATTATCTGATAAGATTATTCTAACAAAATTTCATATTTCCATATTTGTTTTTGGAATGAAAATCATTTTAATACACCAAATTTCTCATATATTGCCTGATACTTTTGAATAACTACAGACTTACATGTACTTTATCTATTTTATAAAAAAAAAAATTGGTTTTATTCCTTCGTACGTATATTATTAATTATTTGCATTTTTTTCTTTCGTAAATAAATTAATAATTATCTATATATGCCTTATTTTTCTATTATATTTAGAGAGGTATATTGTGTATAATATATCTTTATTATACAATTAAAATTCTCATACATAAATTACATTTTTATGTACAATTAAATTTTTTTATAGGTTAAATGCTCGTTTAGAATTACATCCTTCACTCAGATTTGACTACCTTATCTAAAAGAGAAATTGCCAACTATGAATAACAATCGTAATGCATAACCAAAAATTCCAAATGGTCGAATGACACCAAGAAATTCAACAAAATGATTTTTTATTTTTCGTAACAAAATAAAATCAAATGACACTTTTATTGCAAAGGGGACCAAGACAAATGATCAATAATGTTAAATAAAATAAAATTATATGATATGTAATGGCACGCTTGTAATTCTTTAAAAATAAAGAGTTAAACTAATGTTGCATTTTGACAAACAGTAAAAAAATCAGGTTATTTCTTATTTATAATTTTTATTTATTATAGTGGACGAACTTATAGTTCGAACTCTAAAAAAAAACCTATGTATAATTACCCCTTAAAAAATATCAAAAAAAAAATGATGATTGATAATAATCTCTATGTCAATCATAAGATGATTTTAAATTTAAACATCATCAGGAAGTTTACACTTTGTTATATACGCCATGGTAGCCTTGAGCCCTATAAGTAACTTGTTTAATATATATATTCAAAAACAACAATGTTAAGGTAATGAATATGATCTTTAAATATTAGTTATTCACATTTGTCCAATTTGAAATTTAAACTTTTTGCTCTACAGTAGTTAAGGTATTTACACTGTATTGTATTGATTATTTCAACCGGATATACTAATATGTCTATTATATAGACTGACTATTTAGTCAGATGTTTGGTGTGCTACCGAATTAAAATGATGAATATATTATACTCACTAAATTATGATATACTAATAGACAAAAATATCTGCAACATTATTATTATTATTGGTAAGAAAAAAATTAAATAGAAGAGCACCGCCCAAGGGGAAGCAAACATGCTCAGAACGAGCAAACACAGGTAGGGGTGGGCATATTGTCCCGAAATACCGAAACCATCCAGTCTCATATCATACCAAACAGGAAAAAAATTGAATAGTAAAATTGAAAGGATGATCGATACCGTTCTGATACAGTACTGGTTTAAATCGGTACGGGATCGGTTTTGATGTTACAGAATACTGTCCCATACCAAAACCGAACCGGTTTTAATTTTTTTTTAATTAATTAAAAATTAAATTAAATTCAACAATAAAAAACCTCTAATAATCTAATAGCTAATGATGGATTTAATTGTGTATTAATTTAGTTGATAGATTTAATTGTATACTAATTTAGTTGATATATTTAATTGTATTTAAAGAGTTTTTTAGGTGATGAATTTAATAATTTGTTAGGGTTTTTTAGTTAATGTTGTTAATTTTAGTTGATGTATTGAGATTGATTAGGCTATGAATTTTCTATACATTTTGAGCAATATTTGTTACCCAACAAGAGTCATAATTTATCAATTTTATCAAAATGTTGCTTTTAGAGATTGAATCAAGTAATAAATAAATGAAATTATGAATTTGGCTTCAAAATCGAAACCGTACCGAACCTAATTGGTACGGTATCAATTTCATATTTAGAAATATCATACCGTATCGAACCGGTTAAAATTATTTGGTACGGTTCTAGTATCACCTCAATACCGAATCATATCGAACCATACTCAGGGCTAAACACAGAAGAGGCCACAAATTTATACATGAGATATTATTATTATTATTTAATTATTAATTTATTATTATTATTATTATTATTGCTACTTTTCGACATTATGCAATAAACATGATTGGAAAGGCGATATAATTCTTCAAATGATCACATGAAATATTATTATTATTATTATTTAATCGTTAATTTATTATTATTATTTATTACAATAATAATAATTATTATTATTATATTATTACTACTATTAATTCTTTCAAGATTGTTACTCCGATTATTAAATACGGATAATTTTAACGATATTATTTTAATAGATGTGAATTATATAAATGTATACAACCGTATTAATTTATACAAGTAATATTAAGCATTCATTTTATATTATATTAATATATCTGATCATACTAAACGGCTTATAAAATTTCACTAAAACAGTACTAATCACGTTAAATTAGCCGCCCTAAAAAATCTCCAGACAGTGACACTAGAGTCCATATAGTTCCCAGTCAAGGGAAGGTGGTCCCCGAAATGGTTAGATATGACATAAGGTTGGATGAGGTTAATGAAGGCCCTCTATTCTAGATAGACATAGACATGCACTGCTTGAACAGTGTTGCATATTGATATTCCCATTCACATTCTCTGTTGAGGAAGAAAAGGCGATTTGGAAGGCGGAATTCCCCGGCCCGAATCTACTTGAGTATCACTCGATAGATTTTCTTTAAATTATCTGAATGATTAACTGATTATCAAAAACTATACGTATGATAAAATTTCCCCGTCCAAAAACCCAACTTCATATGCACTCATCATACGTAGCGTGCTACAATTGTGAATGTCATTTATTGTCAAAGTGTGGGCAGTGCAATTAGGTAAACTGTAGTATGGTTCCTTAGTCCTTGCTTTGGTTCATTCTTAGCCATCAAATTCTAACCAACTTTTCCATTTTCCAAACATAATCCCTCACTATTTCATAATTTAATTAAATAAAAGCACGGCTTAGATGCAAAAAAAGATTGTTTAAGGCTATATTTGATATTCCGTATAAGAGATTGAATAAAATAATATAATATGAAACTAGCGTTAGTATTACTCGTATTAATTAGTCACCGTATAAGTTAATATAGTTGAGTGCCTTTATACGGTCCAGACACGCTAAAATAATGTTCTCGAAAATTTTTGTATTAAATAATCAGATAACTAGCAATCTTGAAAAATAGTAATAATAATAATAATAATAATAATAATAATCATCATCATCATTTAATAAATAGTGTTGATGCATAAAATGGACTAACATAGAATAGGGTGAGTGCAATCTCCCTATTCTAAGCATGTACATGACTTAGAATAGGGAGATCGCACTCACCAAAAAACCCAAGTATGTACATGGTTCACCCATAATAGACTATATCCACGGTGGTATACTCCATTTTGAGAAAGAGAAGTGTAGAGAGAAATGAGAGCTCTCAAAATTAGAGAGAATAATTTCTTTAGTGAGAAAAGGAGCCCCTCAAATGAGGGAGGAATTCCCTATTTATAGGCAAGAACTAGGGTTTAGGTCATGTGCCTAGTGATAGACTTTTTAGGCATGAACATTGATGGTGAGCTTTGGGTGATCTTTGAAGCCTTCTGGATGGGCTTACTTCGTAGTCCAATGTAGTGTTTTGGCAAGCTCATTACTTAATCAGATATAGTGTCGACAAATAGCAATAATAATATATCAATAATCAATTAAAATAAATAATAAATAATTATTATAATATAAATATTTCTTATCAACTATTATAATATAATCCGATCGATATAATATAATTGACATTTCAATTCAATAGAGTATTAAACGTTCAAATTAAATAGTTAGTCTATCAAGTAAACAAATTAGTCTCTCCGACTCAGAACAATACGACATACCAAACGAGATCTTGTGACAGGACCCGTCCTAACTGGACCTCGATAACCGTGCCCAGTCCTGCTCCCGTCTGACAAGTCGACTGAAATCCCGAAAGTACCCTTCAGCACCTGTCAGACCAGGAATAACTGCACTGATTTCTGCTCATGCCTCCGCCTCGAGATCAGCCCCGAACGTTGTGCCACGGCCTGGAGGGTCATCAAAAAAAAAGTGTGAGTGGACAAAAATATATTCGTTAAAACACATTTGAAACACATCTGTTACCCTCCAGTTTTACAAATCATGCATGCATAGGGAAAAACACATAAATTATTTAAATCATTTTATAAAATCAGTTCACCATAATAATAAAGCATATAACTCGGGAATTACACATCCGAGGATCCTCTGGGAATTACACATCCAGAGTCGTCATCCATTGCTGGGAATTACACATCCAGCCTCACCGGGAATTACACATCCGGTCTCTCCAGGAATTACGCATCTAGAGTCCCTCCAGGAATTACACGTCTGGAGTCATCAAACATCGATACACAATCAAAACATTATTCCAAATCAAGTATCAAAACCATTATCACGGGGCCACATGCCCAAATCTCATCTCTTAAATAATTCAATACACGCAAATCTGTAAAATCATATCCGAAAATATCACAAATCCATTAAATCAATTTCCCAACTCATCATCCAAGCCAAAACCAATCACAAATTCCGTGTCTGCGCACAAAACAATCATTTCACATTTTCTCGAAAAACGTGCCCGCAGCACCGATTAAAATAATCATTAAATCTCAAAATAATCATATCAAATCATTGCAATTCAAATCACGCCATAAATCATATAAAACATTTAACTATGCATGCATATCAATTTATAAAGCAAACGTCCACTCACACATCGTCCAACCAGCTCGCTTTTCGAGCTACACGCGTTTCCGTAATTTCCGATACGTGCCAGGAATCCCGAATCCTGTCCAAAATCATTACTCAGGGTCACTAAGGACCTAATTATCATCATATTAATTTATAATAATTTTTTGGGAATTTAATATTAATTAAATACGTAACTTAAACCTTCGGACCCTCGAAACATTATCGAGACGGCGTCCGAGCGACTCGCAACCAACACAAAAAATGTTCGTTACATTAAATAGGACAAGTTTCATGTTGAACTCACATCGGGATTCCCCCTCACGCGCCCCCACGCGCCGCCGTGAGTGGCTGCGCGTGGTTGCCACGCGCCTGCTACAGTTCAGTGAACAGTGATCGTTCCAACCCGTTTCTCTGATAAACAGAGCCTACGACCCGCGAGGTGACCCGGTTCCATTTCCATGAATTCGCCATCATTTCCTTCAATTCAATCATTCATTAGCATCGTTATAGACCCAATGGAAGTTCTGTACAATCAATTAGGTGTTAACTTACCTTAATCTCCTCGATTCAAACTCGATTTGCGAAAGAACACCGAAGCACTGTTCATCAGCCAATCGTCCCAAATTCTCACCTGTTTCATTCAATTGATGCATCAAGAAGCATCGTTGGGCCCTTATAAACATATTCCCCTGATCAATTTCATGGTTCCATGGCTTTAATTCCACAACTCAAGCTCACAAATCCGAAGCTTTCCCCCTCTCTGTTTGAAGCCAAAACAACCTTAATTTCCTTCGTTCTTGATCCAGTTCGACTCGTCTCACTCCCAGAAGGTTAAATACAACCTCAATTTCACTCAAAAACACGCACAACATCAAATTCGATCCAAACTTTCTTAAAGCTATTTTCGGGTTTGTTCTCGGGTTTACAGTTCGATTTCCTTCAATTATCCCTTCAATTCTACTCGTTTTTCTCTCTGATTTCCTCTTCCCATCTCAGGTACCATCTATTTGTCCCCCTTACCGATCAATTTGATCAAAACAATTTCAAAGGGGAATGGGCGGTTTTGTTTGTTCGTATTAGGCATTTAGCCACTAATTCATTCTAACAATTGACAAATGTCAATTGAGAATTAATCTTTATCCCCATTTGGCTGAATCAGCCCTTTAGCCCATTTAATATCAACTAATTTCACCGCCTAGGACTTTGACGGCCCAAATTACCATTTTACCCTTGTTCTCACAAATTACCAAAATACCCCTAATCGTTCTAGACCCATAACGTTTTCGTTTGGACTCCGATTGACGCATGCCGCCTGTCTACGGATTCAGCGTCCCGAGACCTATCCAACGGTACTCCCGGAAAGTCCAAACATGGTCCCGATCAAAAAGTTAACTTTCGGCCCCTTTTAACCAATTTACCACATTGCCCTTAAACTTCCGAACGACATAACTTTCTCCTCGAATGTCGGAATTGGGCGTGCCACCTGTCTATGAACTCATGACGTCCCGAACTACGTCATAGTCATCGGTCAAAGTCCGTTTGACCTCTCAAATTAAAAGTCAACTTTTTGCCCAATTCCAGGGGCAAAATCGTCATTTTCCCCAAAGTTTCCAACTTTTCCCTTTTTGAATGTCCGGGTCGTCACAACCTTCCCCCCTTAAGGAATTTCGTCCCCGAAATTCAAACAACCTCTCCAACAACAACCATGGAGACTCAAATCACATCCAGTTCAATATCTCGGGTTCCCACCTGAACCCTCACTCGTTATGCTTTCCTGGCTCATCCGGAGCCCTCATAGTACATCATGACTCATTCCGAGTCCTAATCCAACTTTTGACTCCTGTTGAGTCCAAATTCAATATCGCGACTCCTCTCGAGTCCAAAAGTAACATGTACGAACATCAATGCCACCACTGCATGTAACGATCCGTCCCGAATATCGGGATTTAATAATATTTAATTGTGATTTACTAATCTGGGATTAGTTGGGCGATTTCGGACGAATTGTGCAAAATGACCGTTTTGCCCTTGGGCGTGGGCAAAACGTTGACTTTTAATTCGGATGGTCAAATGGACTTTGACCGATGACCGTGACGTAGTTCGGGACGTCACGAGTTCATAGACAAGTGGCACGTTCGATTTCGATGGCCCGTGGTGAAAGTTATGATGTACGGAAGTTTAAGGGCGTTTTCGTAATTTGAACGTAATAGGGGGGAATGTTGACTTTTTGATCGGGAGGTCCGATGGCCGAGGACCGAGGACCGTTAGGAAGGTCTCGATGCTCTGAGTCCGTAGACAGGCGGCACGCATCAATCGGAGTCCGTATGACCGAGTTACGGGTCGGGATACGTGAGGGGGCATTTTGGTAATTTTCTGCACAAGGGCAGAATTGTAATTTCACACGGGGGCACTGTTTCATTGATATGGCCGTGAAGTGGGAGGTTTGTGCGATCGATCCCATGGTTGTTTATCAATTTTGATGAATGATTTGGGACAGCTTTGAGGTAGTGGAGGCATGTGTTCTGGGTTGGCAACTGACTTGAAGAACATGGACACCATTTATTAATGGTTTCGGGTCAGTGCAGGAACCTTTACACAGTGGACCTGCGTGGTGCTTTGAGGCACTTTTAACGACTCAATTGGATTAAAAACATTGTGAGTGAGTTGTGAGGATCATTCTGAGCTTGTGTGGTTGTCGAATTGGGGAGGAACCCGTGAGAAACCATTTTCGGGTTCTTGGAGGGAAAATTCAGAATTTAATTTCTGAGCCTTGTTGGACCAAACCAAGGACGGGTTTAGCTTTCTGGGAGTGTCTGGAGCTCAGCCGTATCATTTTCGAAGGGAACCAGCCACGGTTGAGCTGGGACGGTGGCCACTGTTTTCAGGGAAAACGCAGTGCTGTGGACGATGACTTCCAGGTGAGCTCTTGTTCAATTGGTTGTGCTTTTGGGTTCGTTTGGGTCCTTGAACACTTCCTGTGAAGTTAATTTGATAATGGTTGGGAAATGACTGAGTTTGGGTGATCGACCCGTTTGGGTGATCACGTGGTCAATAGCTTGATTTAAGGTTGCTCAGAGTAAATTAAGGACCTAGAACTCTAATTGGATAATTAATGATTGTTTTAGGATCAAGAACGGAAGGAATCGAGCTTGAATTGACTGGTTTCTGGCCGGGTCAGGTCGCGGGTAATCAGACCTGTTTACCAATCATACAGGTGAAGATGGTGACTGTAGCAGTCACTGTAGCAGGCGCATGGCTTTCACGCGCAGCCACTCACGGCGGCGCGTGACGGCACGTGGGCACGAATCTCAAGGTGAGGTCAACATGACTTTTAATCTATGCAATGTAACGAATATTTTGGCGTTGGTTTCGTGTCGATCGGATCCCGTTTAGATATTGTTCGGGATGTCCGAAGGTTTTTAATCCAGTTTAAAAATACTTAAAAATTCGGGAAAATTACGGGACTTGAATAGGATGTTAATGATGAGGTTAGTAATCCTCTAATGTGATTTGGACAGGATTGGGAGTCCCGGTGATAGTGGTGTGGCCCGGGAAGGCCTATGGCGCGCGTATCGAGGCATCGAGGCGCTCGGTTAAACGGTCTGTGAGTGGACATTGGTTTTGTAAATTCGATGCATGCATAACTGTTTCATGATTGTTATAATTGTGATTAAATGATTTATTTTGGATATCGGTGAATTTATATGATTTCACGCATTTCGAGGCGATTTACGTGTTTGCACGTAAATCGAAGTTTTCTAGATTTACACTGATTTCCATAATTGTGGTTGGATATGATTTCATGAAACGGTTGCGGATTTGATAAAGTGAATTCGGGCCAGGGGCCAAGTTGATTTATGAAATCGGGCCAGGGGCCCAGTTGACTTATGAAATCGGGCCAGGGGCCCAGTTAATTTATATATGTGATTTCAGGTCGGGGACCCTAAAATGGAATTGAATAAATGATTTCGGATTTAATTCAACTATTTGGACTTATGACGGTTTTATGGAAATTGGGGGCAGGGCCCTTGTGATATTTTGGAAATGAATAATGAAATGTGTTCCATAAAACCATCTCGATATGAGGATATATATATCCTGGTCTCCTCCAAGTGTCGGGGACACTGGAGAAGTCACGGTGCATTGCCTGCGAGGGCTCATTGTACGGAGCTACCGGACCGTATAGTGATCCAGGAGCAGGATTGCTAGACGTCAGAGACGTCAGACATCAGGGATGTCAGAGATATGGACCCGGTGAGACCCCGGGCAGCACGTGTTGCTTAATACCGTGAGATATGACGTCTGGAACGTCAAGCGTCTAGGACGCTAGGCATCGGGGATGCCGGAGATGGAAAAATAATAAATGAGCATTACTGGATTTATGAGATAACTCTTGGATTGACTTTTGGGATTTGAAACTATGCTTTGGTTTCCGGGCTAAGACCCTAATGGTTATTTCTAAATAAATATGGGATCATTGGTTTTGGCGCATGCATATGTTTTTACTGAGGGGCATAAATGTCTTATAAAGGTTTTTAAACAGACTCGTTTATTTTCGTCCACTCACAGCTTTTGTTTTTAATGCCCTTCAGGTTGATTCCGGATGCGACTGCAGCAGAGACTGGGACATCATACACCTCCTCCATCGATCCTTACGCACTCTGGAAGCCCAGTTGGGCAATGGCAACAGGTTATCCCTTGTCTGACACCTAATGTCAGACGGGAGCATGACACATTCCATGGAAATCCCGGGGGGGGAGGGGGGGGGGGGGGGGATGGGGATGGGTCGTGTCACTGCATATCTGGTCACCTAGCACACATCCCTAGGCGAACCACATCCTATTTCGAATCTCTCAATACATATGAAACCAATTCCGGACTCCCTGAGTCCCATTACCCGCTATCCTCGGGTCGAGGTTATCCTGGGCCTAACATGCCCACCATAGACGATATCGTTATCGTAACCAACTATTCGGACCACGATAAGTCCGACACAATCACAACACGTGATACAATACTCTACCCCCCCCCCCCCCCCCCCCCCCCCCCATCCAGGGCCCAAATCACGTCAGGGATTTCCGACACCCTCACATCTCGTCTGATCACCAGGCCGAGCACAGGGCTCGCATCTCGGAGGCATGGCAGATCCGTAACCAAATGCTCTGATACCAATTTGACAGGACCCGTCCCAACTAGACCTCGATAACCGTGCCCGGTCCTGCTCCCGTCTGACAAGTCGACTGAAATCCCGAAAGTACCCTTCAGCACCTGTCAGACCAGGGATAACTGCACTGATTTCTGCTCATGCCTCTGCCTCGAGATCAGCCCCGAACGTTGTGCCACGGCCTGGAGGGTCATAAAAAAAAAGTGTGAGTGGACAAAAATATATTCGTTAAAACACATTTGAAACACATCTGTTACCCTCCAGTTTTACAAATCATGCATGCATAGGGAAAAGCACATAAATTATTTAAATCATTTTATAAAATCAGTTCACCATAATAATAAAGCATATAACTCGGGAATTACACATCCGAGGATCCTCTGGGAATTACACATCCAGAGTCGTCATCCATTGCTGGGAATTACACATCCAGCCTCACCGGGAATTACACATCCGTCTCTCCAGGAATTACGCATCTAGAGTCCCTCCAGGAATTACACGTCTGGAGTCATCAAACATCGATACACAATCAAAACATTATTCAAATCAAGTATCAAAACCATTATCACGGGGCCACATGCCCAAATCTCATTTCTTAAATAATTCAATACACGCAAATCCGTAAAATCATATCGAAAACATCACAAATCCATTAAATCAATTTCCCAACTCATCATCCAAGCCAAAATCAATCACAAATTCCGGGTCTGCGCCCAAAACAATCATTTCACATTTTCTCGAAAAACGTGCCCGCATCACCGATTAAAATAATCATTAAATCTCAAAATAATCATATCAAAACATTGCAATTCAAATCACGCCATAAATCATATAAAACATTTAACTATGCATGCATATCAATTTATAAAGCAAACGTCCACTCACACACCATCCAACCCGCTCGCTTTCCGAGCTGCACGCGTTTCCGTAATTTCCGATACGTGCCAGGAATCCCGAATCCTATCCAAAATCATTACTCAGGGTCACTAAGGACCTAATTATCATCATATTAACTTATCATAATTTTCCGGGAATTTAATATTAATTAAATACGTAACTTAAACCTTCGGACCCTCGAAACATTATCGAGACGGCGTCCGAGCGACTCGCAACCAACACCAAAAATGTTCATTACATTAAATAGGACAAGTTTCATGTTGAACTCACCTCGGGATTCCCCCTCACGCACCCTCACGCGCCGCCGTGAGTGGCTGCGCGTGGTTGCCACGCGCCTGCTACAGTTCAGTGAACAGTGATCGTTCCAACCGTTTCTCTGATAAACGGAGCCTACGACCCGCAAGGTGACCCGGTTCCATTTCCATGAATTCGCCATCATTTCCTTCAATTCAATCATTCATTAGCATCGTTATAGACCCAATGGAAGTTCTGTACAATCAATTAGGTGTTAACTTACCTTAATCTCCTCGATTTGCGAAGAACACCGAAGCACTGTTCATCAGCCAATCGTCCCAAATTCTCACCTGTTTCATTCAATTGATGCATCAAGAAGCATCGTTGGGTCCTTATAAACATATTCCCCTGATCAATTTCATGGTTCCATGGCTTTAATTCCACAACTCAAGCTCACAAATCCGAAGCTTTCCCCCTCTCTGTTCGAAGCCAAAACAACCTTAATTTCCTTCGTTCTTGATCCAGTTCGACTCGTCTCACACCCAGAAGGTTAAATACAACCTCAATTCACTCAAAAACACGCACAACATCAAATTCGATCCAAGCTTTCTTAAAGCTATTTTCGGGTTTGTTCTCGGGTTTACAGTTCGATTTCCTTCAATTATCCCTTCAATTCTACTCGTTTTTCTCTCTGATTTCCTCTTCCCATATCAGGTACCATCTATTTGTCCCCCTTGATCAATTTGATCAAAACAATTTCAAAGGGGAATGGGCGGTTTTGTTTGTTCGTATTAGGCATTTAGCCACTAATTGTAACAACCCGTACCTTCGAGAAGGGTATAAATGTAATTTTTGTAACTATTTGTATGAAATGACGCTTTTGCCCTTGTGAATAGTGCGTTAAAAAGTTGACTTTTTGATTTACTAGTTGGATGAGTGTTAACCCTTGACCGTGACGTAGTTTAGGACGTCACGAGTCCGTAGACAGGCGGCAGGTTCGTTTCGGACAATCGGAGGAAAAGTTATGACGTTCGGAAGGTTGAGGGCGTTACCGTAAATTTGACTAAATGGGAAAATGTTGACTTTTGGTGGACTTGTGATTTTCACGTAGACCGAGGACCGTTAGATAGGTCTCGATGTCCTGAGTACAAGGACAGGCGGCACGCTGTCATCGGACGTCGGACGGAATAGTTACGGGTCTAAGAAGTGTGAGGGTAAAATGGTAATTTGTACTTGAGGGGTATTTTAGTCTTTTTCCTCAGCCCAATCAGATAAGGGCAAGTGGCATGGATATTTTGTGCTTAACCAAGGAATGGTGGACACATGGGGGACACTAGATGGTTCCAGGGATTACTAAAGTGTGCACGGCCACACTTTGCACGATTTCAAACCGTGCACTTGGCTTTGAACACACAGAAAAACAGAGAGAAGAAATTGGAGAGAGTTCGATCGATTCAGTGCAAGGGTGAGTGAAGAGTGAATTGAGAGAGTGACAGAGAGACACGGCTGAGCTTGTGATCGTGTTTTGGTGGAGGAATCGTGCACGGGGACACGATGGTGGTGCGACGGAGTTCTGAGGAAAACAGGGAGGGTGTGAGACAGGGGTGGTAGTTGTGCCGTGTGGTGGCTCAAACCAAGATCGTGGGAGGTTCAGGTGGCTGCAAGGAGTCCAACGAACACCGTGGCACGCGGCGGTGCACACGGCGGAGACGGAATCGAAAGGTAAGTTTGATTCCTCTGTTTTTTCCCGTGAATTTCAATTCGAAAGTCGTGGAGTTGGGCTTAGAGTCGAGGGATTTGGAGGCCAGGGTGAGACTCCTGGAGGTCCCAGGAGTCGTTTGGGTGTGGTGCCGTGCTGGGGGAGGACCTGGGGGCCGGCGGCCAAAACAGGGGCCACGGGCTCAGTTTTTCGAGGGAGAGTAGTGAGGTTTTGGGCCGTGATTCTTCGATCTTAGGACAGGGTTAGCTTGCTTAGGATGGGACGAAGCTCCTGGGATTGGTTTGGACTGAAACGGTGGAGGAACGGAGGAGAGCCGGTCACGCCGGTTCAACTGTGTTGAACCGGGTGACTCAAGGAAGGAGAAACACTGTAGCAGGCGCGTGAGGCCCACGCGCAGCCACTTTGGGCGGTGCGTGGGGAGGATTCCGGCTAAGCTTTCAACATGGTTTTGGTTCTAAACGTCCTAAGGAAGTCATTGTGTGAGTTTCGGATTAATCGGACGATGTTAGGAGATGGTTCGGGAATCCGGACGGTTTAGGGTCTAGGATTAAAATATTAATAAATTCCCAAAAATTGGGAAAATTAGGGTTAGTATCCTTGATGTATTTGTGACCCTATTTGGTGCATATTGACAGGACGGGAGACGCCTGAGACGGTCGAGGAGCGCACGGAGCGCGATGTACTCGTTCTGATTTGTGAGTGGACTCCTTCTTTTCTTTCGAGCATGCCTAACTGTTTTTATTAATGCTTTATGATATTAAATGTGTTTTATGATTCTTGTTGATAATTACATGTGGTTGATATGTTGCACGTTTTTCGAGACATTTCTGGGATTTTACACGTTTTTCGAGAAAAGCTGGTTTTCGGATTTTGATGCCATATTTGAGGATTTCAACCTATAATTGTTTTCTAATGATGATAAATGGGTTATGAAATATGCTTTGTGATTACATGTGGTTTTTGGTATAATAGTGGATTTCCGGATTTGGGTTCGGAATGTCGGTTCTGAACGCCGGAAGGGCTTCGGACCGGGGATTTTGAATTCGAGTTTGGCGATGGATTTCGAATTGGTTTTTACTTTGAATTTGGATTGGATTTGCTGGATCTGGATATTGGGTTTAAAGACCCGGATTCTGATTGACGGGGGACGGGCCCGGATTGAGTTTAAAGACTCGGGAGTTTAAAGACTCAGATATTTACGATATTACCCCCATATGCCTATTGAGTTTAAAGACTCGGGAGTTTAAAGACTCGGAAATATATTTGAGGCCTGGTTGAGTTTAAAGACTCGGATAGGTCCAACAGGTTTGATCGGAAAATGGTGGTTTGACGTTCATAGTTATGATATGGTTTTATGATGCACATACTATGATTTCTATATCCGTTTTATAGTGTTTCTGTTTCTTATGATGTTTCATGTTATGATTTTCTAATACTTAATTGGGCATGCCTGTTTTTAAAACGGAGGTAACAATTATTATTATTTTTCCTTAACTTTGATTTGGTGATAAACTGATTTTAAAACTTTATTTATTCTAGTCCACTCACACTTTTGGTTTAAATTTTCCCTCCAGGTCGTGGTGATAGCGCTGGGGTGAACGTTGAGGCAGATATCGAGGCATAGAGCTTACGACGTTCTTCCGTTGCGAGACTAGCATAGTAGGATTTTGTAGAACTATGCTCTGACTTACAGTTGTATATATATTTACTCCTTCGTCTGATAGTTATGCTTATTGTGGTATTGAGGTCATTTTGGTACTTTAGGTGTGATTGTCAGACGGGAGCAGGGTTCGTCCCGGGTATCGAGGTGATATTTGGGACGGGTCCTGACAATTGGTATCAGAGCCAGGTTTGTCGGTTTGTGTCGGTATGAGGTCGTATCTAGGTTGTTTTACTAACTCTATGCCTCTTTCAGCGTACGTTCGACCATGCCTCCGAGACGTGAACCCCCTCCACGACCTGAAGACGAAGTAATTCATTCTAACAATTGACAAATGTCAATTGAGAATTAATCTTTATCCCCATTTGGCTGAATCAGCCCTTTAGCCCATTTAATATCAACTAATTTCACCGCCTAGGACTTTGACGGCCCAAATTACCATTTTACCCTTGTTCTCACAAATTACCAAAATACCCCTAATCGTTCTAGACCCATAACGTTTTCGTTCGGACTCCGATTGACGCATGCCGCCTGTCTACGGATTCAACGTCCCGAGACCTATCCAACGGTACTCCCGGAAAGTCCAAACATGGTCCCCGATCAAAAAGTCAACTTTCGGCCCCTTTTAACCAATTTACCACATTCCCTTAAACTTCCGAACGACATAACTTTCTCCTCGAATGTCGGAATTGGGCGTGCCACCTGTCTATGAACTCATGACGTCCCGAACTACATCACAGTCATCGGTCAAAGTCCGTTTGACCTCTCAAATTAAAAGTCAACTTTTTGCCCAATTCCAGGGGCAAAATCGTCATTTTCCCCAAAGTTTCCAACTTTTCCCTTTTGAATGTCCGGGTCGTCACATCTTGTTTTGTGTTTTTTTTTGTCAAGGGATTATCTAGCTTAGCCCTGTTAATTGGTTCGGAAAAACCGACTGAAAACTGAACCGAACCGAAAAATACCAAACCAAAGGAAAACCGAGACCATTTGGAGAAAACCGAGACCGGACCGAACCGAATAGACCTAAAAACCGAACCGAATCGAAATGCTTTAGGTTACTTTATAATGGACATTGATTAGTTGTAATTTTCAGGACCCGACCCTCTTCTGTCGGGTCCCGATTCATCTAGCACGATATTGTCCGCTTTGGGCCTCGCCCTCACGGTTTTGTTTTCGGGAGCTCACGGTGCAACTTCCCAGGGGGTCACCCATCTGGAATTGCACCAGCCTCAACTCGCTTAACTTTGGGGTTCCAATCCCCCCCCCAAAGCCATTGAGCTCCCAAAAGGCCTCATGCTAGATAGGTGTGTGCCTACACCTTTAAGGCACACCACCATTCCCTTCCCAGACCATTCCCCCTCGCTGGAATGTGGGATTGTTCACCGTTCCCTCAAGGACACGGGTCTTACAATCCACCCCCTTAGGGCCCAGCGTCCTCGCTGGCACACTTCCCGGTCGAGGTTTGGCTCTGATACCAAATTTTCAGGACCCGACCCTCTTCTGTCAGGTCCCGATTCATCTAGCATGATATTGTCCGCTTTGGGCCTCGCCCTCACGGTTTTGTTTTCGGGAGCTCACGGTGCAACTTCCCAGGGGGTCACCCATCTGGAATTGCACCAGCCTCAACTCGCTTAACTTTGGGGTTCCAATCCCCCCCAAAGCCACTGAGCTCCCAAAAGGCCTCATGCTAGATAGGTGTGTGCCTACACCTTTAAGGCACACCACCATTCCCTTCCCAGACCATTCCCCCTCGCTGGAATGTGGGATTGTTCACCGTTCCCTTAAGGACACGGGTTTTACAGTAATAAACATTAATTAGGTTGTAATGGATATTAATTAGATAATAAATATTGATTATTGTATAAAAGTACAAAAAAAAACCAGTTTTTAGAGAAAATTGAATCGGTTCAACCTAACCGATTCACCATAATTTGAAGAAAAAAAAACACCGATTTTAACCGAAATTAAACCGAATAGGAGGAAAAATCGAACCGAACCGCATTGGAGGAAGAACTGAACCGAACCGAGCCGATTCCCCAACTGGTTTCGGTAAAAAAACGGAACCGAAAAACCGATTAACACACCTAATCTAGCTAATTGTTAGGAACGCCTAACTTTTCCTACATTGCCAACATTAATTGCGAACCTTAGGATAGTGATATTAATTAATTAGATTAAATTATAAAGTATAAGGTAAAATGGAATAATAAATAGTAAGTTTAGGTAAATGAATGAATAAATTTTTGACCGAAATTTAAATTTTGAAATAAAAATTCTACTATTTTCTTGTGTTGTTCTTGAATGAAATTGCTTTTAAATGCTTTGAACAATTTAGTAATCTATACAAAGAAATCATTTTATGTGTTATGAATTTCATATGGAATTCCTATTATGTATTTCATCAATTAGTAATTAGTAATATATATATATATTCATTGCGTTTTAAAGCATTATAAGAAAAATTATTAATATTATTATTTTGTTATCCAGCCCTTAAGTTTTCTTTTGTATTCATTTCTGACTTCCTGCCTTTCCCCCCTTGGGTTAAAAGAGATAAGAAAAAGCATTCCTACTTTTTTGCTTCTCTTTTTTTAGACTTTTACCTTTTTAATTTTTTTTGGGTCAAACTTTTACTTTCGGTGTGGTAAAAATTAAAAAGTGAGAGAGAGATAGAGATGTGCATGTGAGCAGAGTGCGCAACCACAAGCACCCACTAGTCCACTACCCAGAATCAGCCACCTTGCGTATTTTACAGTTCAATCTCACAACAATCCATTTCCATCTTCATTCTGAATCATTCTGGGCATTTCGGTCAATTTGCTTTGCTTTGCTTGGGTATTTACTTTTTTTTTTTTTTATCAGTGCTTGGGTGTTTCCTAAGTAAAATTGGCAGAGAAAGCGGGTGCACCCTCTAAGAATTGAGAGAGAAGGAGAGACGTCACTCACAGACCCAAAATGCTTTCTTTGCTTTCACTGCTCTGCTTCACCTTCACCTTCACCTTCATATAGTCCTTCACATCACTGACTCACCAACCCTTCTGCCACTCCCTCACTCTCTCTCTCTCTCTCTCTCTCTCTCTCTCTCTCTCTCTCTTCAGCTTTAGCCCTTTTCTTCATTTGGGTTCTTCATCTCCCCCAACATTCTCTCCAGAATTTGTGTTGTGGATTTCTGGAGAAAAACGATGACGGCCACTGATCTTTTGGATATTCAACCCCACGAACTCAAATTCACATGTATGCTTCTCACATTTGTTCAGATTTTGTTTATTAGTATTATTTCATCAAACCCAAGAACAAAGATCATCATCACACTCTCTTGTTTAATATATATTTTTAATTGGGTCTTGATTTGGTTTCCCTATTTTTGTAGTTGAGGTGAAGAAGCAAAGTGCGTGTACAATTCAACTTGGCAATAAGTCCGATCACTACGTTGCTTTCAAGGTCTTGCTTCATTTTTCACAGCTTATATTCTGTTTTTTTCCTTGATTTTTTTTTCATTGCTTTGTATTCTTTGTGTTGTGTGCATGAAAACATATCTTCACTCGCTATTCATTGTGTTAAAATTGAGGAAGTTTGGGTTTGATTAGGCTTTAGGAGAGGTATGAATGGGTGCTGAACTTAATGCTTTGCAACTTTGCAATATCTGTTCGCAGGTGAAAACCACGTCTCCAAAGAAATACTGTGTGCGGCCTAATGCAGGCATCATAAAGCCCAAGACAACATGTGATTTCACAGGTTTTAAGCTCTTCATTGTTTCTTCTCAGTTCTTACTAGTCCCAATCTTATGTTTTTTTGGATTTTCTCTAACCCGCTTTTCCTGGCTTTGATTTAGTACTCTTGCCTCATTTTTCTCACTATAACCATGCATATATGATATTAGGCTAAATGGTTGAAACTGTCTGTGAACTTTAGCATAGTTTTAGCAACCGTCCCTATACATCAATATTAGTGTGCCCCGTCTTTGTACTTTACCCTAATGTTTTTGTTAGTCCCTCCGTCTATTTTTCAAACAAATTCCATTAAAAAAGGGGCGAAATTGTCAAAGGCTAATGGAAACATTAAGTTAAAGTTCAGGGACAAAGGATACTAATATTGAAGTATAGGGACAGTTGCTAAAATTATGGTGAAGTTAGGGGCAGTTGCAACTATTTGGCCTATGTTTTGTTGTCAACCATTATACGTTATGTGGTTAGATTATCAATGTCGATTCTCAACCAAATATTCAAAGAAGATTGCACTTGATTCCCCGTGCATACATGTATACAATGAGTTTCTTAGGATGATTAAAGTAGCCGATGAAGAGCTGGACTGAATGAGTGGAATATAAGATTGAACATAAACTCGCATAGACATTGTTACCATGTTGCTAGAGAAGTGATAGTAGCTTATTGTGGCTGACAAAATAATCTAGTGCCAAAACTAAATGGATTTTCATTCACCCTTTTGGTTAATGCAGTTACTATGCAAGCTCCGCGTGTAGCGCCACCTGATTTGCAGTGCAAAGACAAGTTCCTAATCCAGGGCACAGTTATTCCATTTGGGACAACTGAAGAGGACCTTACATCTGGGATGGTAATAAATAAGATTTAGTGATTGTCTCTTGGCCTAAATTGTTCAAAAAATTCATTTTAATGTCTCCTCTTTTGGCAGTTTTCAAAAGATGGTGGCAAATACATTGAAGAGAGGAAGCTAAGAGTGGTACTAATTAGCCCACCCCCTTCCCCAGTATTTGTGGCAAAAAATGGAGAGTCAAAGCAAGATCCATGCTTTGAAACTTCTGTGAAAAAGGATAGAGTTCTGAGTGGATTTGAAAACATACCTCCACCTCATGGAGTAAGAGCAACAATCTTATCTGTTTAAACTGAATTATTGACTGATTAGCTATTATCTCTTCTTTGGTTTTTCTTTTTCCCTTTTTTTCTCTCACCGATTTTTTGTTGTGTGTGTATGTACCCAAATATTCATTTTTCTGGATAATGCGAATCTGTTTGTGAGTGCATAGGATATCTGCATTAATATTTTGACATGGTTGGCAGCGTTGTTTGTCATATGTATGTTATTAAGAGTGATTTCATTTCAAAACCAGTTATCTGGAAGCTGTGTTTGTCTGAACCCTGCTTTGCAGCACATGTTATATTTGACCATAATCAAGTCCGAAACCAGGTTTGTCAAAAAGACCTATTGACGTGTTTCCTTGTGCCAGGTTTCTGAGGGGTTTGAAACTTATAAGGACATGGATGAGTCAAGTGCAGTTAAGGATGTGGCGGAATTGAAACCAGCCAAGGATGTGGAGGAATTGAACCCAGCCAAGGATCTGGGGGAACTGAGACTAGCTAACGATGTAGAGGAAATGAAACCAGCTAAGGATGCTGTTGTGTCAAATTTGGCAAAGGATTTTGAGGAGTTGAAATCAAAGCTAAATGCAGTGGAATCAAAGCTAAAAGAGGTCAGTTTTTTCATATAGATCTGTTTTTATAGTGTGGTAGCCATGAAATCCTCCTTTTTCATACTAGGTTTAATAATTCTGTTTGGGAGGATTGTTGGAAAAACATTTGAATTCAATAACTTGACAGGGGAGTAGTATGGGCAGTTTAAGCTTGTTGAAGTATGCTGTAAATTGCTTTTTCAAGGAATGTTCCGAATACCAAATTTAGTTGTTCAGTGCTAAGCTTTCTCACCACTTTCCCCTTTTGATAATCCATATCCCGCTGAGCTGGGCTAGGGTTTTTTTACCACTTGTTCTTGTTCCTTGGATAGGATGATCACATCCCATCCATGGTCCAGTAACTGCAGTTTCTGGTGTTTGCTCCCCAAAATTTTGCAATTGGTGTACATGCCTACTTTCTACTTTTTAGTATTCTTTGTAATGTTAACATTTTTGCATTGCGTCCTTAAAACTGTAAAGAGAAGTGATTTAAAATGTGTCACATATGCTTTGCAGGCTGAAATTACCATCACGAAGCTAACGGAAGAGAAAAGCACAACCACTCAAGAGAAGAATATGCTAAAACTGGAATTGGTGAGTAATTTATTTCCTGAATCTTCTTTCTGTTATCTTCATTAGGAGATATGCATAAGCCGTAAATGTAGTATACGTTCTCTACCATTAACTCCCTTTGAATCGGATACTATGAAGAATGGGAAGAGAAATGGATGAGTAAACTGGCAGGAATTGCATAGAAAGAAAAACACCCTTAGTTGAATAATCTAAAATATGGATTGTAAATGGTTGACTTTTCACCATTCTTAGTATATCATAGTTTTGAATTTCCCTGTGTGAGTTATTTATTTTTTGTAAACAATTGATTTTGGTTTCTCCCTGTTTTGGACCACTCCAATTTCTGTCTTATGAATTTGTTGTTTTGCTCAAGGCTAGAGGGTTGATGTCTGCCTTTGTTATGTGTAGGAGCTGCTGAGGAGGAAGAACAATGTAAAAAGGATTATGGTTGGCTTCCCTTTCTTCTATGTTTGTACAGTTGCTGCCATCAGTCTAGCAATCGGGTACTATATCCGTCCATAGACAATTTTCCGGTGCAGATATTAGACGGTAAAAACTAAAAACTAGTTTATTCTTCATGACTGATTTACAAGGTTCTGCTTTGTATGTTGTGTGGTATAAGGACCCATCCCAGTTCTGCATGTAAGAGCTCATCTTTCAAGTAAGGTTTTAAGTCAGTTTGTTGATACCTGAGTTCAGTTTGAAGCTTGTTCCTTGAATTTCAGTCATCAGTTGTACTGTACTTAGTTTCGAATGTTAATCAAAGGTTTTTTTTTTTTTTTTTCATCAAGTTCAGTAAGGTTACTGTCCTTCGAGATTTGGAGTGCCTTTGGATCAGTATGACATGCATCAATCTGAAACTCGTCGTTTTATGTCAATGACCTCTTGTTGGTTGTTTTACATGATTCAAATGAGAAACGATGAGACAACCCTTTTTTTTTTTAAAGATATCTTTTGTTTTATATAGTAACATGAATTTGTAACTAAACACGATAACGCCACAAGTCACATGCTATCTGTTAAAACGTGTAGCCTTACGTAAATCAAATCATTATAGTTTTCTTCAAATGTTTCTGCTCAAATATACAAAACCTATTAAAAATAAGTGTACAGGGTTATGTAACCAAGGACGTATTTTTGTACCAGTAAAAAGATAAAATTTCATTTTTTGTTTTGTTTTCAATATACAAAGATGTTCACTTTAAAAACGAGGGGGTAAATATATCGAAACCAAAATTTGGAATCAATACAACACGAATCGCACAAAACTTGCATGGGATTAATCCTGAATCTAATCAGAAACATATTTAAACGCGAAAATTTTCGAACCACCACACGAACATGCAGCTCAAACCTATGTACATAAACAAGTGCACGCACTGAAGTCGCCAATCTCTCAACCCCAACAGATATAGCTTCGATAAATTAGTGCTCATGTAAAATTAAAATTAAAAGTGTTTTATCTCTGGCTGTCAGTTCCTTCTCAATGCCATTGATGAGCATTCTGTTCAATAGGTGATCCCGGAAAGAAAGGCACAAAACCCCGCCCGCCAAAAACTGGCCTCATGAAAGCATTATCAAACTTTCGCCAGTAATGGTGGACGGTGTGAGAAGGGCTGCTTAAGAGCATCCGTAAACTAGTTGGTCGTGGTATGTGCACAGACCCGGGGTTGGCTTCCGAATCTTGCACCTCAAGGTTTGCCTCTGAATCTTGGCCGTTGGTGAGCAGTGGCACAATGATTGATTTGGGACTAGATGGTTCAGCAGATACCATACTGATGGTGTTTTTAGATGCAGGATGCAAGATCCTCACTAGTGGTTTAGTCATCAAACCAAAAACCTGCATAAACAAAAAGGTTGGAGTGTTGAAATGAAATATGTGTCTTAAATGAATGAACTGCAGTTTTGTGTCATTGGTTTCTTACCACTGTACTGAAAAGAACAACCGTGATAGTACTGGTGATCATGATTGCATTCGCCCGTAAATCAGTATGGCCAGACCTAGTAAACTGCATACACAAACGAATTAAGATCTTGTTATCTAATTTTCCGAAAGGACAAGATTCGATATTCACCTGATTATATGCAAGTGCCATAGAAACCGACCCACGCATAAGACCAGCCCACCAAATTGTAACCTGAAAACCAGACAACATGGAGATGGGAAAATGTCTCTTGATTCCAGGAAGCTACATAAAAAATATTTAAATAAATAAAGTCTTACTTGGTGCTTTAAACTGATCTTGTCATACGGTGATTTCTTAGTCAAGTTGCATAAGAAAGATAAGGGGAAAATGGAGGCTGCTCTTCCAACCAGAACCAGTGCCAACAGTATTGAACTCACCCCTATGGATTTTCCAGGGCTGAACAAAGAAATAAAGGAAAACGAATTATAAATTATTGATTCATCTAGTGTATAAATCTATGATTCATTTACAAGTTTACTAGATTGAAAATTAACCAAATAATCAAGAACAAGACCAGTCTATGGATTTTCCATGCCAGTCTCCATTATATTATCAGGCTTACCTGTCACTCACAAATTGCCACTTCTCAATGTCCAAGGCATCCATGCCGACATAGAGAAAGATAAAAATCTCAGCAACAAATGACAGAGTGGCAAAAGTATGCCTGCATTAGTTGGTAAAGAAAATTGAAACATCAGAAACATGGTAGCCACCAATGATTTTGAGAGGTAGACTGAAGTATACGAATGTCTTTTAATTGACCAGGAAAATGTTGACGGAGATTTAATTAACATACTTGGTAGTCACTCTTGAACTTTCAGTCACATTATGCCATGTGTAGTGAGACATAACAATTCCGCAAAAGAAGACAGTGAGAATGGCACTCAAATAAAATAGCTGCAAGATATGAGCTCCTTTTAGATACGAAACAAGAACAAAAGAGATTGTGGTATAAGTTTCCAGAAATCTTACTTCAGATAGAATGTATGAAAGGTAGGCCATGAGTATCATAAGAGCAACTTCACGATCAGTTGAGTGTCTGCTTATTGTACATTGAAAACATAAGTATAAGAGCACTACTCAATAGCACATTGAAATTTCCTGTGTTTCAATGTACAATACAAAATGAGGCTGTTACAAGATACAATACAGCTCAAACAACTTTTTCATTTTCTAATTCTGGAAAGCAACCCTTTCTTCCTTTAACTGTTACAAGATACCATATTTCTTTTCTTGGCTTTAAAATTAATTGGTTGCTTTCTTATTACCTTTCACTCAATGAGATTCATGGTATTACAAGAAAAATACCAGAAAAATACTAATTTTACAAACCTGCCAAAGTAGAGCTTCTTAATGACATATGCACTAAGTAGTCCAGCCTGCAAGAATAAGACATAGAATACAAAAAAATGTCAAAAAATAACGAGGATGCACAAATAAGTTTGCATTTGCAGGAAGGGGGATGAAAGAGAGAGACTTACAACAATTCCTAGAATTGTGCTTGCAGCAAACAAATATAAAAAATTGCCAGAAAATTGCAAAGCAGTGCTTGTATTGATGTGAGAGAGGTCAAAGCTCTGGATTGCATTGAAAAGCACGACTGATGTGGCATCATTAACCACCCCTTCCCCAAAAACCAGACTGTATAACAACGGTGTCTCATCCTGATTAAGCACCTGCATTCATAGATTCGATTAATTCAGGCGTCCTTCGTTCTTGGAGCTGCAACAAGAGCACAGTTTCAAAAGATTCAAGATCATGCATACCTGCAAGGTGCAAACAGAATCGGTTGCAGAAAATATTGCTCCAAGTGCTGCAACCAAGGAACTGATACAATTAAGCAATGAAGTAAAAACAAAAATAATTTGAAATCATTCAGTATGTACCAAGATAATCTCCAATCTTGAGGGAACCAATGTTGAACTTGCGGAAAAAGTGCATAGCACCTGGTCAATTGAAATGAAAGAATGCCAACAGAAAAACATGTGAGAAAGAGAAGCTAAAATACATTTTCACCCTATAACAATAGAAATGCAAGGAAACTCTTTTCTTTTTCAACTATAGCATCTAAAGCCTATAAGACACACTGGAAGTGTCTCACATTACGAAGTTAAATCTTTAGATTGTAGAGTTACCTAAGGATATGATGGTAAAGGAGATGAGAGTGCCAACAGCACCAAACATCATGATAGTCATGAAGTTCCGAAAGAATTGCTTCTTCTTTACTTGGAACCTGATGTGATATTGGAAAGAAAAGATCAATCACAAATCATAATCTAATTGCAACATAGTGAATAAAACTTCGTAAATAACTTTCCATTACTTTAACACTCTTAAATAGTTTTACTTGCACCAACTCATTTTGCGGTAACAATCAATAATTACTTCCCACTTGGACAAAATTGGATCGCCTTTTTTCAGAGGCAAGAGGGCGATCTTCACATGTTCACATGTACTCATGCAAATCAATGTCATCTCATACCATGATCAGGAAAAACTTCATAACTTTATGACAACTCAGTGAATGGATGTTTGATACAAGCAGACAGTTAAAACTCAATCCATTGATAACCCAAATCACGGTTCTCAAAGCAGAGGAGGAAGGGTGGGCAGCAGGTACCACGAGCCTATGAACTCACCCGGCATTAAAGATGATCGGCGGAAGCAGGTATATAAAGAAGAGATCTTCACTGAACACTAAAAGATGTGAGCTTTTTCCTCCTGTGGTTAGCAATATAACAAATCCAGTGGACAGTCCCTGCCCACCAAAACCCGAAAATTTACACAAAGTCATCTCCAATTCCCCTATCAAAATAAACACACATAAAAATAATGAAAAGAGAAAATTAGGCCTAACTCACAATGGCAAGGGCTGTGATGGACTCATTCATCCACCGATTTTCTTCCAGCAAATGACCAAGTAAAATACAAGCGCAAAGCAATGCCACGAAAAGGCTCATCGACACCACCGACTTGTGGTCGGAAGTCCTCAGCATTTCCACCGATCCCGACGCAATTGAGCTCACACCGATCGTCATTGCGGCAACACAAGTGTGCTCAGTTGAAGTCAAGCTTCCTGACTTTACAGTTAGAGCAAGCTCTGCCAAATGAAACAAATCTCAGAGCAATAAGTCCGAGAAGCCCTAGATTTTGTTCGAAGCTGAAAGAAATTAAAAAAACTGAGATCTTTCATTTGATTTTTTAATTTGCAAACAAAAAAGAAAACTATCTGAAATCAGATATTTTAACAGAAAAAGAAAAATATCTGAAGCTATGACGCGTGAGTGACAATTGAAGTCACATTTCCTACATTTTCTCGGCAGCCAAACAGAAAATAACTTTGTAAGTTTAAATTCAAAGAAGAATGAAGCACAGAAGCTGAGTGATTTTACGGGCCAGCGGCCAGCCACCACAAAAGCTTGAGTTTTTGTTACACAAAAGCTTGAGTTTTTGTTACTCAAAATTTGAGTTTTTGTTACTCAAAATTTGATTTTGAACAAATTATAAAAATGAAAAGATCCAATTTGGATCTGGGTTCAAATAAAAAAACAAAAAAATCGTATTGAAAAGTACCTTAATTCTCAGAACTTTTGAGTTTCAGGAGAACTGAGGATGACTGATGAAGAGGAAGAGACCGCCAAGCGGAGAGAATATATATGGCCCTTTGTGTGAAGAAGGCGTTTGAAGTTGGTAAGAAAGTGACCGTTGATGGAGGGTGGAGATTGATTTGTTGGTTTAGACTTTTAGTGGCGGGTTACTGAGAATCAAACAGAAAATGTATGTGGTGTGACGAATATGATTATGTCTCGACTCTCGCCTTGAATGAAGGACCTTTTTTATATTATTTTTATTCTTTATTCTCTATTCTCATTCGCAGTGGAAGCTCTTTGTTTTGCTATGTTTTTTTTTTTTTTTTTTTTTTTTTTTGCATGAGCTGATGGTGTACAAGTCAACTATGAAGTTACGTATGTACAGGCGTACCCACCTCTTCATGTATAACCTGTCTTTTGTTGGATATAAAATGAAATTACTCTGAAAAATGTGATCTATTCTAGATATTTGCTAAGTCGTGCTTATGAGAATTGGTTATTTAGAAGCGTGAACAGTGTTCGGAGGTTCTTTATGATATTGTCTTTCTTGACTTCTCTGATTTCGATTGGCTTATATCGTCATTTTCTCGACAGTTCATGATCTCGGTTGCTTTACATTTACAAGGTCATCTTCTCGATAAGTTCTAACGAGGCACCTAGTGAGTTTGTAATTTTAGCGGCTTTTTAGTGGGTTAGTTTTACTCCATTATCCTGATTCCTCAATTATGTAGTTAAGGGCAATTAAGTCCTTATAAATATATAAGTTTAATTAAAAACTTGCATATGAAAAAATTAAACTCATAGGTCATTTGATTAGTCAAAGAATTGTACAATTTAAAATATATTATAATTTTTATATAAATTACAACTAATGTCATATAATTGTAAACTAATCCAACAACAATTTAAAAAGTACTTACCAAAACCTATCACGATTTCAACATTATTTTTTTTTTATTATAAGATTGTATTGATGATTATAAAAACATTACTCTTATATATATATATATTTTACTTGCTCATTTTAAAAGTAATATGAGTATCTAATATAACTTAAAGAAACATATTTAAAAGCAATAATTCTTCAAAAATACTTTTAAATTTAATAATTCTTTATCTTCCGATATTAAATTATTTGGTTAATTTCAAGAATTAAACCATACGTCGTAAGATTTTCTATCACCATCTTAACAACCCCCAACCCCCTCCCAAAAAAAAAAATTTATTACCCTACCGTTGAACTCCAGACAATGCAGACTTTATTTTTTATTTTATAACAAAAATTAATTGTAATTATATATAAAATATATATATATATACACAATATACATATATAATATTTATTATATGCATAATATAATAAAGAGCACAAGAGGCCAAAAAAATCAAACACTAAGGGGCACATGAGGCAAATAGGACAAAAAAAGACAATGTTATTTTTAATTATTCAAAGGAATTCTCAATAACTCACTTATCCTCTTTATTGAGATATAAAATGACAGATACGAAATTTATTACTTACAAATTCTGTTTAGAAACTTTATAATTAAAAAAAAAATTGAGAGAATGTCTTATTTTGTTTAATATATAAGCATTACAGGTTTTAAATAAAAGTAAAAGTTGTTAAGAATGTAATAATGATTTACTCCTTAGTTAATTCATGTTAATTATCATTGTTTACACTCGAGATTGGAAAATATGATTATATCTACATATTAATTATTGAAATTACTCTTTATGAAAATTAAACTTAAAATAACCCAACACACGTGGAAGAAATACCACATAGTGGAAATATGGTAGCAGTTTTTTTCCCCCTCTAAAAAACCATCCTATGGAATGGAAAATCTGAAATCAAAGGAAATTTCAAACAATATGTAATTTTATATCTATTATAGATAAAGGCCTATTAATACACGAAATATCTACTTAACTAAGAAATTGATTACCAAATTTGGTGCTGAGTTGGATCCGAATACAGCATTCAAAATCAAATGTAGGGTTTTCCCCAAAGAAATTGAGTGAGCAATATATGCACACTATTTCTTTACCATAAATACCTAATTAAGATACTCTCTCCCCAAGGACCCCAAGCAAGGCTTATATATGAATACTTGCTTCTTCTTCCTTTTTTTCTTTCTAATTCCAACAAATTTTAAGCATATATTTGAATTATCATTTAGTATTATAATGTGATATTTTTTTTTTACATTTGCTAGCACCATATTTGACTAGACGCATTGGACCGTATACTTAAAGCTCAAGTATCAAACACGGCACAAACCCACAATGCTTACATAGCCCAACAATGGGTTCGGGATGAAATGACACATGAAAATCTCTCCACCCTCGATCTGGGTAACACGTGTCAACCAAACTTACCATTTACCGTTTTTTTCTTACGAACAAAGTTACTAACTTGATCGTCGGAGAATTTTAGGTCGACACCACATCGGTGCCCGTACTAACGGAAGACCCACTACTCTCCTAATTGACAGGTTACGAAGGAGATACACGTCAATTAGTAATTGGACGACGAGTAATCGACCGTTGAAATATTTTTTCTTCAACAACACGTTATAGAAATCTCGAATTTGAATAAATTTAAAGAATATCATTACATTATAGTGTCACTTATATATAAAAAATTAAATTAGGGCGTATGGATGGGTCAAGCTTGCTTCCCGCATAAGGCAGCACCGAAACGGTTCCCCACGTGCGCAGGGCACAAACGTTGGTGGAGGGTTCCTACGGTCAGGTCAGCATCAGATATAGATCATAATTAATCATCCCACATCCACCAATATCCTCAACATATTTCTGACTTATATATTGCCATGTAATTAAACATTCTAATTTGTAAAGGGATAAAGTTGAGAGGGTGTGTACGGATTGTATGACGTGGTTTTATTTGGTGATGCCTATTGTGGCTGCATAGCTATGATGACTGTTTTAACTTGGTGCCGACACTTTGGATACATATCAACCGTGGAGCCGTGGTGGGGATACATATGGTGTCATACAAGGTAACAGCTAAAACAATCCACGACATTAAAAAAATATTGCAAACTATACTCAAGCCTAAAACAACCAAAATCATAATATTATCTATAACCCCAAAGGACTACATGTCTACCCACTAAAAGAAACAGCGAAATAGCATCTCTTTCAAACACATTACGGTGAATAACTTATAAAGCATAAACGAATTTGAGAAAGACATAATTCGATTGAGCATAAAAATGAATAAGTGACTCAATATTTTAATCAGATTACTGCTCTTACAAAAATCAATTAAAGATATTATGAACTTTCCTCCGATAATAATTGTTGAATCAAAGATTGAACCCGTCGCGAAAAGTCCTCACAATTCCTGCAAACAGCAAACAATTAGCTATCGTTGCCTTGATCGATTTACCCGGGGGGTTGTTCGACCAAGAACACTCCGATGCCTAAGTTAGCTTCGAGAGAGGAAAGGGATATACTTCGAAACGAAGAATCAACGTACCTTGGAAATGAAATGTGCCTTCCTATTTATAGGAAAATCTTGGGAGCCTTGGAGCGTTCTGATTGGTCGGTTGAATATTTAATTAGTAAATAATATATTATTATAAAATATATTATTTAATAATTGTAATGATGGCTCATTATGATAGTAATGATATTTGTTGTATTTTAATATCAATATTACAGAGGTTTTAACCCGATCAAATAACGTATTTAACTGGTAAATAGATTATTTAATGTGCGGGTGTTTTTCAAATGATCAGCGTTATTTGCCAAGGGCAATTTGGTCATTTTTGGGAATTACGGGACGCGTGGCGGCTCCATAATTTTCGGATGATTTTGGGTTCCACAAATGCCCCCACATCGATTCGGTATTCAGGGAATCCGGGGGGATGTATATTGTTTGGAATCTTATATCACCGGTTTAGCTTTTACTGTTAGGTATAAGAAACGAGCCTGTGCTTATTTGACGATCATGCCCCTGGTTATAAGGGTTAGAAGTCCATTTTTATTTTTAGAAAGACTAATCTAGGTTTAGGGGTGTGAATCGGTCATAATGTGCAAAAATGACCATTTTGCCCCCAAGCATGGGCAAAATGTTGACTTTTGACCCGGGAGGTCCAAAGGACGAGGGCCAAGGACCGTTACGTAGGTCGAGTCGATACGAATTCATAGACAGGCGGCATGTCGAAATCGGAGATTCGTTGACAAAGTTATGGTCTCGGGGACGAAAACGATTAACCGAACAAACCGAGATTTCGATTAAAATAATATTAAATTGTGAATAGTGACCGTTGAGTGTGGACACTTGGATGAGTGACAAGTGTCACCCATCCCATGACTTAGGGACCCCTAAACACAGCTCCATGTTTTATGGATTTTAACATCATTATGTTTTAATTATTGTTTAATTTATCCCTAATTTCTATTTAAACTCCATTAATTCTCTTCATCTTGCATCTTCAATCCGTGAGAACACTTGGATGAAATTGTTCTTGATAGTGAGTAATTGAGCGTTTGAGGAGTCGGATTTAACTGAGGGAAAACACGGGGATAGTGAGTGTGAGGAGAAATTAGAATCGAAAATTTTGGTGTTTTGGGGGGAAATTCGAAATCGAAGTTACGAGCTTTGAAGATCCAAATTGAGCTTACCTTAAGCTTCCTGAGATTGCTACGACCAGAATCATTGAAAGAACGAAGCCAATTGAGGCCCAATTGGCTCTGAACGGTCAAGTCGACAGTAAGCAAATTTCGACGTTGAGTCGTGATCGTAGATGGATTAATCGACGCAATTGAAGTGGGGAAAGAGTTTAACATAGTCCATTTGAGCTTCTGGATTGATCAATTGAAGGAAATATGTTGCGATTAAGGAAATTCGAAGCTTGAACAGAGTTCGGGTGTTCTTCAAAGTTCATCTTCGAATCGTGTGGTTTAAGGTAATAAATTGTCTAATTAAGTATATAGAACTTTAATTAGACTTATACCTAAGCTTTTTGAATGTTCAATTACAGGATTGGGTGTCAAATTGGCGTGAAACTCGTCGGGTTACGACGCGGGTTGCACGACCCGTTTATCAGAGAAATGGGTTGCAGGGACGACACTGTAGCAATCACTGTTCACCGCGCGTTGGTTTCACGCGCAGCCGCTCACGGCGGCGCGTGAGGGCGCGTGGTAGACTTTCTGGGGAAGTGTTCAACAGGTGTTTTGCTATACTTAATGTTTTGAACATTTTTGGTGTTGGATACGAGTTAATCGGACATCGTATCGATACTGTTTCGAGGGTCCGAAGGTTTTAGGTTATGTTTTAAATTAATATTAAATTCCCGAAAAATTGTGGAAAAGTGATATGATGTTTTTAGAGTCATTAATGACCTTTCATGTTGTTTTTTCGACAGGATTCGAGATTCCTGGAAAGCGTGGGAAATTACGGAAGTACGTCCGGCTTGGAAAATGAGCGGTTTGGATGGTGCGTGCGAGCATTGGTAGGCTGGCTCACATTTAACGTGACCCTTGCTAGTACCGCAAATATGCTTGCTACGCATCAAGAGTCCGTCGAAGGTGTTTAGAAATTTTGTTGGAGCGGGTGTACTACCGGTGCCACGTGGTGGACGGAGTTTGGCTGAACAGTCGACGGGGACTTGGCGGTGACCGAGTGCACTTGCGGACGTGACTAGTGAGCATCGGTAGGCAGGATCACACTTACTGTGACTCTTGCTAGTACCACATACATGCTTGCCATGCGTCAAGGTGCTGAGAGACCCGGCAAACTTGCCCTGTGGGAGCGTGGCGGTTTTCGTGGCCTAAGTCCATTCCGAGGGGAAGATATGGAATCTGAGAAATCCGAAGATTTCATGGAGTGGAAGGCTCTCAATCAAATTTCCTTTTCAAGCGACGTTCTCGTGGAGCTTGGCGACAGATGTTCTTCTAGAGTTTCGGGACATGAGCCGACTACTCTCTCCATGAATGGCGAGAAGCTTTCAGACATCCCAAACAAGGAGTGGTTGTGCGTTCCACTGTGCTTGAAGGAGACCGTTGTTCAGAAGAAGGACAATAAACAAGGACTTACTGGTTCTTGGGAGAAAAAACCATGCCGAGCAACTTCTTTCCTAACCCATAAGCATACCGAGCAACTTCTTTCCTAACCTTTCCGTTCTGGCCCTACGAATGTGCCATCTTGATGCGAAGGGCAGGCAGAAATGGAAAGTTATGTTGTTGATGTGAGATTGCGATAACTAAGATAACTTGAGGTCTCAATTTCACATCGGAAGCCAAAATGGGCGAGTTGGAGATGAGCCGTGCAGAGAGGATGCTGATAGAAAATGAGCGAGATACCACTCGAGATGAGCTCACCCTGCTGCACAGAAATTTGCAGGACTCAGAAGGCTTTGATGCTTCGATGACGAAGGCTTGAATGCTTCGCAGGGCGAAGGCTTGGATGCTTCGATAACGAAGGCTTAGGTGCTTCGCATGGCGAAGGCTTAGATGCTTCGCAGGGCGAAGGCTTGAATGCTTCGATGACGAAGGCTTGGATACTTCGCATGACGAAGGCTTAGATGCTTCGCAAGGCGAAAACTCAGATGCTTCGATGACGAAGGCTTGGATGCTTCGATCATGAAGGCTTTTTACACTAGAGAGAATAAGCTTTGAAAATTGTACATGGTGAACAAATCAATTTGTTAATCTCATTTCATTGATACTTGAATTCAGAAGGCAACTTGAAAAGCAAAATTGAAAAGCTCCATAGAGTTTTATGTCTTTCTAATGTTGACTTGCGTCTAGTTGATGCGGATCACCTTTGACGCTGGCTCGTTTGACTCTTTGTTCTCCATGTGATTTACAGTCTTGTTTTTGATGTAGTCTGTACAATGCCCCTCCCTCAGGAGATTTCGGAGATATCTTTCGAAAGATATACATGTGTTGATATTGTGCCCATAACATTCATGATAGGCGCACCATTTGGTTTTATCAGCACTCTCTTGATTGCCTTTGACTGGCTCTGGCTTCTTAAACCATGGCTTGTTCTTAATTTCATTATGGATCTGATGGGCTGGTAAAGATAGCTGCAAGTTAGGCTTCCCCATAACTGGCGTTTGGGAGTGTTGCCCTGCCTTTCGCTTGTTGAGCTTTCCAGTTGCAGACTTTCCATGGGGTTCATCCTCATCGGAGGCCTTTTCGCTAGTCCCAGCATGGCCATGAGTATGAGCGGCGCGCTTCTCGTCCTCCCAACTTGCATGTCGCTCTGCTAGCGAAAGTATTTCGGAAAGACTTCGCGCATTGCTCATGACGATGTCCCCGTAAAGCTGGCTGTCTCGAGGGAGTCCTTGCTTGAATGCCATTGCCGCAACAAAGTCATTACAGCCGATAATGCGAGATTTCTCCTCACAAAATCTCCGTATGTATTGTCGCAGAGTGTCTTTTGCTCTCTTTCGGACAGAGAAAAGATGGTCGTCTTTCACCTCGATTGTCCGAAGTTGTGCGTATTCCTTCACAAATGTCAAAGCTAACTCTTCGAAGGACTCAATCGACCTCGGGGGGAGATGATTGAACCAAGTCATGGCTTGGCCTTGAAGGGAAGCTTGAAAAACTTTGCACATGAGCGCATCGTTAGACCTGTGGGGGATCATGACTCCTCGAAAATGATCTATGTGTTTTACCGGGTCGGAGGCTCCTTTGAATGAAGTGAAGTTTGGTGTTGCGAACCTCTGGGGGAATGGCTCCTCCTCAATATCCCTTATAAAGGGCGTAGAGAGCCGTATCTGGCGACGTAGATCGTCCTCTAGATCGCCACCTTGTTGAGCACGAAGGTGCATGTCCAGCATTTTTTGCACATCATTAGCCTGCAACGCTCCTTGCTGAGGCGATGAGTTCCTTTTTGCTAATCGTTGAGAACCTCTTTGAGCTTCTCCCCCTGTTCTCTGGGATCGTGCAGGGGAGTAGGCTTCATTTTCCCTTTTACTACCGTGGGCAGATCGTTTTGGGTTTTTGTATAGAGCTCGAAGTTGCCCCCTGCTCCTATGTGAGTGTTGTGAGTGCTCTGCCCGTGAAGTTGCCCCAGTCCTACCTCCTAGCCGTTCACGTACTAACGGCTTTAGGCGTTGTGGGCTTTTCGCTCGATGAGCGTGACTTTCTTCTCCAGAGTCGCCTAGCGAAGTATCTCGTGACATTGTTTGGCAGCGAACCTGCTCTTTCCTAGGACGTCTTTGGGCATTCTCTTGTCTTCCACGTGACGTGGATCGTCTGTCCTGCTCCTGGATTGGTCTCTTTGCTAGGAGTTGCTGCAGGAGCTTTGACTGGAGTTGAACTTGTTTGCTTAACCCTTCAACTTGCTGCGCCAAGTTGTCCTGGGGAGGTTGGTGATGACTTCTCCCTGAGATGTCATGACACCCGTCCAGAAACTCCCGTAGGACCATGCTTGTTGTGAGTTGATCATGTCGTAATGCATTTCCTATCAAACTCTCGTTTGCCTGTTGTAAAGTTGAAGTTCCATCCCCTAGCGCGGGTACTTGGTTAGCTGGAGAGGGGAATGCTTCAAAACTGAAGGTTGGCCTCCCTTCAAGTGTCTTAAAGGGCGCTTCTATGGACACACGCCCGAGTCGAGCTGGGCGCTTCTCCGGAGTTTCTATGTGAGCTTCATTCCTCGTCTGGGCCGTTGAGGCAGAAACACCTTCCCCGGCTGACTGAACGGATCGACGAACTTTAGCCATGCCGATTCGAAGAATGTTGAGTTGGAAAGCTGTTTGATGGATAATTTGAACAACGTTCAGAATCTTCGAACAATGTCGATGAACGACGAACGAAGGGAGATCAACGATGAACAAACGTTCAAAATCTTCGAGCAATGTCGATGAACGACGAACGAAGAAAGATGAACGATGAAAGAATTCCTGATGAGTGATGAAACAACGTTCAAAATCTTCGAACAATGTCGATGAACGACGAACGAAGAAAGATGAACGATGAACAAATTCTTGATGAGTGATGAACAACTTTCAAAATCTTCGAACAATGTCGATGAACGACGAACGAAGAAAGATGAATGATGAACAAATTCTTGATGAGTGATGAACAACTTTCAAAATCTTCGAACAATGTCGATGAACGACGAACGAAGAAAGATGAACCATGAACAAATGAGAGAGCTTCTTCTGAGTATAACTCAATAGCTCTCAATGAAAGCACCAATTGTTGAATCAAAGATTAAACCCGTCGCGAAAAGTCCTCACAATTCCTGCAAACAGCAAACAATTAGCTATCGTTGCCTTGATCGATTTACCCGGGGGGTTGTTCGACCAAGAACACTCTGATGCCTAAGTTAGCTTCGAGAGAGGAAAGGGATATACTTCGAAACGAAGAATCAACGTACCTTGGAAATGAAATGTGCCTTCCTATTTATAGGAAAATCTTGGGAGCCTTGGAGCGTTCTGATTGGTCGGTTGAATATTTAATTAGTAAATAATATATTATTATAAAATATATTATTTAATAATTGTAATGATGGCTCATTATGATAGTAATGATATTTGTTGTATTTTAATATTAATATTAATTATTCATTATTAAGAATAACGATAATTAACTCTCGGGGAGAATATCAATATTACAGAGGTTTTAACCCGATCAAATAACGTATTTAACTGGTAAATAGATTATTTAATGTGCGGGTGTTTTTCAAATGATCAGCGTTATTTGCCAAGGGCAATTTGGTCATTTTTGGGAATTACGGGACGCGTGGCGGCTCCATAATTTTCGGATGATTTTGGGTTCCACAATAATCTAGAAGAAGCCTTAAGATGTTATGAACTGTATAGGGAAGGAGGGAAAATATGTTCTCTTTCTCCTCCTCCTAGGGCGTTGTCAAACATCACGGTCTAGCCTCCTTTCTGATAGAAGGGAGTGAGAAATATTTGTGTTGGATCATCTAATTCAATGGCTCAAAAATAGGTGGAGTTTGCCCTTTTTTGATATTATTATTATTATCTATTAATATACCGTCGGAAATTTATATAATCTTATATTAAGTATAGTAAATTCTAATGTGAACGTTCGAAAACATCCTAAGTGGCGCGTATGTTTTGGAGGCCTAGGAATTGCTTTGATTACAAGTAAAACGAGAGAGCAAATCGGGAGAGGATTGTTCAGCTGCCTAAGGGGTTCTAGTTAAGTGACTGGTGGTGGGTTTTGATTTCTTTTTTCTTCAGGCTAGAGACAACTATTCTCTTATTGATCGAGCAAATTTTTACGATCGAACACTGTTCAGTAAAAAGTCCAATTCCATTGTCTTTCTTCTGGATCAAACTCCCAAAGAAAATTCTTGCTCGTACTTTTAACATTATAGGGGGCCTAATCTTTTTTTTTTTCCTTCTGTAAATTGTAATTTTAATTGATATTTATTGGTTATTGCAAATTTTCAAACATTTTTATTCAAAATTTCACATTTTAATACATTTTCAAGGACCATGTTTTGGTGGTTTCTAATTTTTTTTTTTTAACTTATGAGTTTATTTTGGTTTTATTTATTGATATAAACATTATGATTCATATATTTATACTTTTATATCTAATACAATACTTCAGAAAGTTACTTCATTGTTAACATTGATAAATGAAAAAAATAAGTGCTATCCATTGGTTAGTCATTAATAATATCAATGTTTATCCAAAACCCATTAACTATATTTTTTAAACTTTCTAGTCCCTAACCATCATAATAATTAGTCAAACAATAAAATTGACCATTTTTCTTCAAAAATACTTTTAAATTTTAAATTTAAATTTTTTATTATAAGATTATATTGAGGATTATGATAATATTACTCATATTTATAATTTTTTTTTCACTTGTTCATTTTAAGAGTAATACGAGTATCTAATCCAACTTAAAATAAGATAATTAAAAACAACAATTCTTCAAAAATTATTTATCATTCGATATGAAATAATTTGGTTAATTGTCTATGATTTAGGGTTTAATTCTTTTATTTTTAGCCCAAAATCCAAGAATCCTACGTCACAAATATGTTGTAAATCTGAACGTACTATGAAAAAACCTTTTTAGACTCGTAAGTCCACAATACAAAATCTAAATCTGACGTACCCCCTGTTCACGTAACCAAAATCCCGAGATCTACGTAAGATCTTAGTTAGATGTGTGTTGAATCAAAAATTGAACCCGTCGCGAAAAGTCCTCACAATTCCTGCAAACATCAAACAAATAGCTATCGTTGCTTCGATCGATTTACCCGGGGGGTTGTTCGACCAAGAACACTCCGATGCTTAAGTTAGCTTTGAGAGAGGAAATGGATGTACTTCGAAACGAAAAATCAACGTACCTTGGAAATGAAATGTGCCTTGCTATTTATAGGAAAATCTTGGGAGCCTTGGAGAGTTCTGATTGGTCGGTTTGAATATTTAATTAGTAAATAATATATTATTATTAAATATATTATTTAATAATTGTAATGATGGCTCATCATGATAGTAATGATATTTATTGTATTTTAATATTAATATTAATTATCAATTATTAAGAATAACGATAATTAACTCTTGGGGAGAATATCAATATTACGGAGACTTTAACCCGATCAAATAACGTATTTAACTGGTAAATAGATTATTTAATGTGCGGGTGTTTTTCAAATGATCAACGTTATTTGCCAAGGGCAATTTGGTCATTTTTGGGAATTACGGGACACATGACAGCTCCATAATTTTCGGATGATTTTGGGTTCCACAAATGCCCCCACATCGATTCGGTATTCAGGGAATCCGGAGGGATGTATATTGTTTGAAATCTTATATTACCGGGTTACCGGTTACTGTTGGGTTCAAGAAACGAGTCAGTGTTTATTTGACGATTATGCCCCTGATTATAAGAGTTAAAAGTCCATTTTTAGTTTTAGAATGACTAATCTGGGTTTAGTGGTGTGAATCGGACATAATGTGCAAAATGACCATTTTGCCCCCAAGCATGGGCAAAATGTTGACTTTTGAACCGGGGGTCCAAAGGACAAGGGCCAGAGACCGTTACGTAGGTCGAGTTGATACGAATCCATAGACAGGCGGCATGCCGAAATCGGAGATCGAATGCGAAAGTTATAGATCTACGAAGGCGAGGGGCATTTTCGTAATTTTGGAAGGTAGGGGCAAAACAGTAATTTTCTGAGCGAAGGGCAAAACAGTCTTTTTGACAAGCGAACGGTGGACGCTGACTCATGCTACCTGCCAATGATATTTGTTACTTTGTCCAGACAACATGGAGGAAATCAAGGATTTAGGGACCCTAATCCCTTAATTAGGGAAAACTCACTCATTTTGTCCAACTTTTGACATTGTTAAATAACAGAGCAATTCAGTTGTGAGAAGGAGAGATTGGAGAGTCTGAATTGGATCAAAACAAACACGAAGGACAGAGGGGTCGCTGGTTTTGCAGATTTTCGAAAATTTGAAAATTTGTGGTGAAAATTCGAATTCGAATTCGTGAGTCTTGAGGATCAAAATTGAGACTGGATTAAGTCTCTGATAACGCCCAAGCTACGCATTAAATTAAATACGTAATTCGGGTGTTATGCAATTTAAACCCTTTTTGTGTAATTGTAGTATTGGTAAATAGGGATCGTTCTTAACCGGGGAAATTAGGGAACATTAATAATATGTTAGTTAAAAAGAATAATGAATAATCAAAGAATAAAGAATTAAATAATTAAATAATTAAACAATTGAATAATAAAGAATTAAAGAATAAATGAATTAAAGAATTAATGAATTAATGAAATAAAAGAATAAAAGAATAAAAAATTAAATAATAAAAGAATAAAGAATTAGATGGGGGGTTTGAAAGATTATAATCATATAATAAAGAAAGCAAGTAAAAATAATTGAGAACTTAATTCTACTTCTACTTTAACTTTTATGCAAGTGAACTTTCTTCAAACACATATTTTTACTAACACTCTAACATCATGCTCATATTGAACCAATCACGAAATCATACCTTAATCATCTCAAATACATGCATACGTTTTTCAATATTATAAATGCACCGAACAACGGTCATAAACACTTATAGTACGATTCACCTTACGTTATTGATTTCAATGTGTGTCAAACATCTAAATCTCTTCAATCCTATTCTAAGTGCACCGAACAGTGGTCATAAACACTTAGTGTTAAATTGAAGGTTAAGCACTAAAACATATGAAGTAGATGAAATTCAAAAAGTAAAACACATGGAGATTGTATTCACATTTACAAATGTTAGAAAGAAAATACCAACACATATCTTGAATTATAAGTAAAACCAAAACAATAATAAGAATTTAAGTAAATGGAGAAAAGTTACACTTTTGGAATCCAAGAACAGCTTGTGATTCCGAAAGTGGATGGAAACAATGGAATGTTATTCATAAGGAACACCGAACAGTGGCAAGAACCTTATGAAGATGGAGGATAAAACATAAGAATACGGACTTAAATTCTAGAATTATTTTGGAAATACTTGGCCTAGGTATTTCTTAAGGAAAACATAAAAATGTATTTAAGAGATCTCAAAAAGAAATCACAAGAACAAAGTAAAGAAGAAATGAAATTAAGAATTAATATAAATTAAGAACAAGAATTAAAGAAAGTTAATTAAATAAATAATCTAAAAGAAGCTAAAATAGTCCCCAAAATTAAAGAAAGAATGAACTAATAGAAGAGAAACTAGAAAATAATAAAACCTAAACTAAAGAGAGAAACAAAATGGAAAAATGGGGACCCTTTTACAAGTGAAATGCCTCCCTATTTATAGAGGGAGGCCTAAAATAGCTAAAAATAAAATACAAAATAAAATATAAAAATAGTGCAAAAATAAATGATGAAAAATGATGATGAATGATGAAATTAGGTTTGATTTTGGGGATTGATTTGTTTTGGAAAATCAGCAAGCACAGCAGAAATAATGAGGTAGTTGGGCTGGAGTGAAATGACATTTCGGATGAACAGTGTACGGCCTGGTGCAGTTGGGCTGAAGAGTAGGTGCTCTGCAGCTGGGCTCAGGTTGGCAAGTGGGCTGGTGGGAGTGAAGGACAGGCTGTGCAGTGGAGCAGGTCGCACGCGTGGGCTGGCAGCGCGGGTAGGTGGGCTACAGCGGGATGCAGGCCGAGCAGGTGGTAGGTGGCTGGCCCATCAGCTGGGCTGACGGGTTAGTGGCCTGGTGCACAGCTGGAGTGATGGACTGATCCAAGCTGCAGGTGGGCTGGCTGCTGGCGTACGGAGGTTGGTGAAGGCGCATGCGTACGGTGGGCTGGACGGAAGTGTTGGGCTGGGCGAGCAATTGAGCGGGCTATTGCTTCTGATTCGCGCGGGCTAGCAGGCGGATTGGATCTGCGACGCGGGCCGAGCTGGAGACTGACGTGGGCTAAAGTTGCGGGCCGAGCAGGAGACTGACGTGGTCTAAAGTTGTAGCAGGCTGTGCGTGATGGACTGGCGTACGGACTGGGCTGCTAGCTGGCTGGGCCGAAACATGTGGTAGGTAGATGTGCAGGCGGGCTGGAGAAGAAATGGGCTGCAACAGTGACAAGAAATTGGGTTGAGTTAATTTGGGCTTTGCAAAATCAAAATTAATTAATTAATTTAATTCAACCGAATTTCGTTCATAATTTATTCGTTATAATTCCGATCGGGACGATTCTTTTGCTAAAATGCTCCAAATTACAAATTTTATTTATTTAAACAAAAAAATATCACAAAATAAATTATTTTATCTAATTATTTATTATTTTAATATTAAAAGTCAAGTATAAAGGGTATAAAATAATATAAAATAATGCTTATTTGAGGACCTATCAGTCTCCTGGGACTAATTCGAACCGATCCAAATAAAAAACGGAGAGGATTGGCCGTATCGAGCAAGAACAGAAGCTTCAAAATCCTCGAAAAATCGAGCTTGAAGTCGAATGGTTAGAGGTAAATATTAGTGCAATTGACCTGGTATTAATGTTTATTATGGTCTTAGGTTGCTTTCTGTGTGATTAATTTGAAGAAATGGCCTAAAATTGGGTGGTTCCCGATTAAGGATCCATCGGGTTTTCATTTTGAGTCGAGTGAATTGAGGTCTAATCTTATGAAATTGAGCATAAAGATCCCTAAATATGATTGGATACATGAAAACTAGTAGAAGAAACGAAGGAATTGGGGTCGATTTGGCTGATATTGCTTCGGGTCTAGTCGCGGGTACGCGACCCGTTTATCAGAGAAACGGGCAGAGAAGGGCACTGTAGCAGAACACTGTTCATCACGAACTGTAGCAAAACATTGTTCACCGCGTACTGTAGCAAAACACTGTTCACCGAAGGTTTAGGTTATGTTTTAAATTAATATTTAATTTCCGGAAAATTGTGGGAAATTGATATGATATTCATAGTGTCATTATTGACCTTTCATGATGTTTTGGGGCAGGATCTGAGATTCCTGGAAAGCGTCGGAAATTACAGGAATGCGTGCATCTTAGAGAGCGAGTGGTTTGGATGGTGCGTGCGAGCATTGGTAGGATGGTTCATATTCAATGTGACCCTTTCTAGTACCGCAAATATGCTTGCTATGCGTCAAGAGTCCGTCGAAGGTGTTTAGAAATTTTGTTGGAGCGGGTGTACTACCGGTGCCACGTGGTGGATGGAGTTTGGCTGAACAGTCGACGGGGACTTGGCGGTGACTGAGTGCACTTGCGGACGTGACTAGTGAGCATCGGTAGGCAGGATCACACTCACTGTGACTCTTGCTAGTACCACATACATGCTCGCCATGTGTCAAGGTGCCGAGAGACCCAGCAAACTTGCCCTGTGGGAGCGTGGCGGTTTTCGTGGCCTAAGTCCATTCCGAGGGAAAGATATGGATTCTGAGAAGCCCGAAGACTTCATGGAGTGGAAGGCTCGCAATCAAATTGCCTTTTCAAGCGACGTTTTCGTGGAGCTTGGCGACAGATGTTCTTCCAGAGTTTCGGGACATGAGCCAGCTACTCTCTCCATGAATGGCGGGAAGCTTTCAGACATCCCGATCAAGGAGTGGTTGTGCGTTCCACTGTGCTTGAAGGAGACCAGAAGAAGGACAATAAACAAGGACCTATTGGTTCTTTGGAGAAAAAAGCATGCCGATCAACTTCTTCCTAACTAAAAAGCATACCGAGCAACTTCTTTCCTAACCTATCTGCTCTGGTCCCGCGAATGTGCCATCTTGACGCGAAGGGCCTGCAGAAACGGAAAGTTATGTTGTTGATGTGAGATTACGATAACTTAAGAAAACTTGAGGTCCTAATTTCACATCGGAAGCCAAAATGGGCGAGTTGGAGATGAGCCGTGCAGAGAGGATGCTGATAGAAAATGAGCGAGATACCGCTCGAGATGAGCTCTCCCTGCTGCGCAGAAATTTGTAGGACTCAGAAGGCTTAGATGCTTCGATGACGAAGGCTTGAATGCTTCGCAGGGCGAAGGCTTGAATGCTTCGCAGGGCTAAGGCTTGGATGCTTCGATGACGAAGGCTTAGGTGCTTCGCATGGCGAAGGCTTAGATGCTTCGCATGGCGAAGGCTTGAATGCTTCGATGACGAAGGCTTGGATGCTTCGATGACGAAGGCTTGGATGCTTCGATGACGAAGGCTTAGGTGCTTCGCGTGGCGAAGGCTTAGATGCTTTGCAAGGCGAAAACTCGGATGCATCGATGACGAAGGCTTGGATGCTTCGATGACGAAGGCTTTTTACACTAGAGAGAATAAGCTTTGAAAATTGTACATGGTGAACAAATCAATTTGTCAATCTCATTTCATTGATACTTGAATTTAGAAGACAACTTGAAAAGCAAAATTGAAAAGCTCTATAGAATTTTATGTCTTTCTAATGTTGACTTGCGTCTAGTTGATGCGGATCACCTTTGACGCTGGCTCGTTTGGCTCTTTGTTCTCCATGTGATTTACAGTCTTCTTTTTGATGTAGTCTGTACAATGCCCCTCCCTCAGGAGATTTCGGAGATATCTTTCGACAGATATACATGTGTTGATATTGTGCCCATAACATTCATGATAGGCGCACCATTTGGTTTTATCAGCATTCTCTTGATTGCCTTTGACTGGCTCCGGCTTCTTAAACCATGGCTTGTTCTTAATTTCATTGTGGATATGATGGGCTGGTAAAGATAGATGCAAGTTAGGCTTCCCCATAACTGGCGTTTGGGAGTGTTGCCCCGCCTTTCGCTTGTTGAGCTTTCCAGTCGCAGACTTTCCATGGGGTTCATCCTCATTGGAGGCCTTTTCACTAGTCCCGGCATGGTCATGAGTATGAGCGGCGCTCTTCTCGTCCTCCCAACTTGCATGTCGCTCTGCTAGCGAAAGTATTTTGGAAAGACTTCGCGCATTGCTCATGACGATGTCCTCGTAAAGTTGGCTGTCTCGAGGGAGTCCTTTCTTGAATGCCATTGCCGCAACAAGGTCATTACAGCCGATAATGCAAGATTTCTCCTCAAAAAATCTCCGTATGTATTGTCGCAGAGTGTCTTTTGCTCTCTTTCGGACAGAGAAAAGATGGTCATCTTTCACCTCGATTATCCGAAGTTGTGTGTATTCCTTCACAAATGCCAAAGCCAACTCTTCGAAGGACTCAATCGACCTCGGGGGGAGATGATTGAACCAAGTCATGGCTTGGCCTTGAAGGGAAGCTTGAAAAACTTTGCACATGAGTGCATCGTTAGAGCTGTGGGGGATCATGACTCCTCGATAATAATCTATGTGTTTTACCGGGTCGGAGGCTCCTTTGAATGGAGTGAAGTTTGGCGTTGCGAACCTCTGGGGGAATGGCTCCTCCTCAATATCCTTTATAAAGGGCGTAAAGAGCCGTATCTGGCGACGTAGATCGTCCTCTAGATCGCCACTTTGTTGAGCACGAAGGTGCATGTCCAGCATTTTTTGAACATTATTAGCCTGCAACGGTCCTTGCTGAGGCGATGAGTCCCTTTTTGCTAATCGTTGAGAACCTCTTTGAGCTTCTCCCCCTGATCTCTGGGATCGTGCAGGGGAGTAGGCTTCATCTTCCCCTTTACTGCAGTGGGCAGATCATTTTGGGTTTTTGTATAGAGCTCGAAGTTGCCCCCTGCTCCCATGTGAGTGTTGTGAGCGCTCTGCCCGTGAAGTTACCCCAGTCCTACCTCCTAGCTGTTCACGTACTAACGACTTTAGGCGTTGTGGGCTTTTCGCTCGATGAGCGTGACTTTCTTATCCAGAGTCGCCTAGCGAAGTATCTTGACAGGACCCGTCCCAATCCCACTGGGACCACCCGGGGACGTGACCCGCTCCCGTCTGACAATGACTCTAAACATACCAAAATTACCCTTAAAGAAAAACCGAATACTTAAATAGATAGATAACGTACAAACACAGTGTTTAAAGTGATACTGTCAGACAAGGGAAAGTAAAATACAACATGTGAGCACACTAGTCAGAGTACATTTATTCGGTGCTCAACCTACCCACAAGTGGGTGTACAGGTGCACAGCTAGGCAAACTAAACCTCTGCCTCCTCCTCCGGGTCCTCCTCCCCTACTTCCGTGTCAGGGTCTGGAGGGGTCAGTAAAACAAGGGTGAGTGGGCCAAAAATAACAGTTTAGAAATCAATTTAATAATAAAATAATCATAAGATTTTACCCCTCCGTTTTCCAAATCTTGCATGCAGTGAAAACATAATATTATAATGAAATCATAACAAATGAACCACAATAATAATCGTAAGGTGAAACTAACATATCAGTGCACTGTAAAACCCAACCCAAATGATGTCACGGTTCTAAGGCTACGCGTTGCCACTCAGGGTCTCACACCCGAGACTCTCTAGGTACATCAGCTCCCGGTATCCCGGTCACTGCCCGAGGTATATAACATGCCTTCCTGAGAGTAAGCAGCCCAACGGGGGTCAACTCCACTCAGTCAGAGCCCCGTGACTACTCCAGGGTCCACCCAGGCCAACGACCCTCCCTGGAGGAGACAATATACACAGGTAGGAAAGTACAGTACAATAACAGTATAGTTTACCCTATGTCCCCCGGACATCCCAAACAAAATCCACATATAATCCAGACGGGTCTCATGCCCAAAACATTGTAATAACATATATAAACAGTTCATAAGACTCATCAGTGGAAATAGTAAAACAGTTTATGCATGCAAGCCTTTTATAAATCAAACAGCCCACTCACACTCGGTCCTTGCTGCTCAACGATCTCTATAAACCTGTATTATTATTCCTGAGGGTTACTTAAGGACCCTATAATATCAATACCAAGACCCTAGAACAGATCCGCCTCAAAATCGCATACCGGGCACTATTCCTGGTGCTTCAAACCCCATTTTGACTAACATAACGATCTCCGATCGACACGAAACCACCTCCATTGGATCCGTATCGTCGAAACCTTGAAAATGGTACCGGCCCCACCAAAATCACTGTTCACACGCGCCCCCACGCGCCTGGTCAACGCGTGGGTCAACGCTGCTACAGTACTGCTGACGTCAGCAGTGACGTCATGCTGACGTCAGCATGACGTCATCACTGACACTTGTCAGGTGACACGTGGCATGTTCTGATTGGTCCCTGGTCTGACAATATCTGACAGGATGACATCATCATGACATCAGAAGTGACGTCAGCATGATGACATCATCATGCTACAGTACCGGGTCAGAACCGTTTGACTGGAACCGGGTCGCCGTCGACCCGCGGCTTGACCCGATTCAACCGTTCAATTCCGGCCACCATTTTCGACGGGGTTCATCCCTACAGGGTCGTCTAGGTCTGTTCTATGGTTCTACAACCTCAAAATGGAAAGAAAACGGGAGAAAACTCACCAGTTCGTCGTTGAAACTCACGGCCAAGGTCCGATCGTCTTCTCCGGTGATCCACGCCGTGTCCGTCGTCCAAACCGGTCCTGATCAACTCGTCTCTCACCCTAGAACATTCCTAACATCACACAATCAATTTCCTAGCACTAAAACACGCTGGTTCGAAACAGGGGATCAAAACGGGTTTTCGGGTTTTCGACCTTACCGCCGCCGTGTCGCCGCCGCAGGCCGTGCCGTCGTCCAGTTAAGCTCCTGGGGTCCTCACGGTGCAGACTGGAGCTTCCTCCGCGTCGAGGTGGTGTGGTTGTCATGGTTTGCCTCTTGGACTCGTTTCCGTCGTGTTTCGGGTCGTGCTTTTTGGACGGGATTTCGGACGGGAAAAACGGGCTGGTAGTTGCCGGTGTTGCACAGGTTGTGAAGACCAGATAATGGTGGTGCTGTGGGTGGTCGTTTGGTGTGATAAGGATGGCTGGTTTGATCGCCTTGGTCGAGAGAAAATGGAAGAAATGCACGGGTTGTGGGGGGGCTGTATGTGTGTTTGTGTGTGTTTGTAAGAAAAGGCAGAGACAGAGATCGTGCATGAATAAGGGAACAGATGAGAATGAAGGGCCAGGATTCAATCTGGCCAGAAATCCAATGGCTGAAATCAAATGGAGGGAAAAATAATTAATATAAAAATGGATTAAATAGTGTAAGTTGCTTTATGGGAATAGTGTAGGCTTGGATGGGTGACACTTGTCACCAATCCACCGGTTTGATTTAAATATTAGGTTGGCACGGATTCCCGTAATAAATTAATATTTTATTCCGTTGTTCTCGGTTCGTAAATTCCGCTAAAACGCTTCCTTGACCATAACTTCTTCATACGAACTCCGATTTCGGCGTGCCGCCTGTCTACGGATTCGTGACGTCCCGACCTACGTCATAGTCATGGGTCAAAGTCCAAATTGTTGCCCGGGTCAAAAGTCAAAGTTTCCCCCCTTCAGGGGTAAAATAGTCTTTTTACATTAAAATATTATTATTCTCGGTTCGGGTCGTTACAACCTACCCACCTTACAAAAATTTCGTCCTCGAAATTTACTCAAACAAGTATGGGTACTGCCCTCTCATCAATTCCTCGGGTTCCCATGTCGCTTCCTCCACCTCGTGGTTCCGCCATAGTACTTTAACCAAAGAAATCGTCTTGTTCCTTAAAACCTTTTCCTTCCTATCCAGAATCTGCACTGGCCGTTCCTCGAAACTCAAATCTGTCATCAGTTCCAGTGGTTGCTCTGGCAGTGCATGAGAGTCATCCCGAAGATACTTCCGTAGCATCGACACATGAAATACGTCATGTACTCGGGAAAGCTCCGAAGGTAGTGCTAAACGGTAAGCCACTGGACCAATCCTCTCGACAATCTCATATGGTCCGATATAACGAGGACTCAATCTCCCGCGTCGTCCAAATCGAAGAATCCCTTTCCACGGCGATAACTTTAAAAAGACAAAGTCACCAACCTCGAACTCTGAATCTCGGATCCGTCGATCCGCATAGCTTTTTTGACGATCCTGGGCCGCCTTCAGTCTTTCCCGAATAACCCGAACTGTCTCCTGGGTCATATCCATCAGATCCGGCCCCACTGCGGTTCTTTCTCCGATCTCCATCCAGCATACCGGTGTTCTGCACTGTCGACCATACAGTGCCTCATAGGGTGCCATCCCTATACTCGCAAGGTAGCTGTTATTGTAGGCAAACTCCATCAATGGCAATCGATCAGCCCACGAATCCTGGAATTGCAACACACAGGCTCTCATCATGTCCTCGAGAGTTTGTATTGTCCTTTCAGACTGTCCGTTGGTCTGTGAGTGGAATGCCGTACTGAAGTGTAATTTCGTACCCAAAGTATTCTGTAGACTCCTCCAAAACCTGGATGTGAAACGCGGATCCCGATCCGACACGATCGACTCTGGGGTACCGTGTAGTCGGATGATCTCATCAATGAATAGCTGGGCCAAACGGTTGAGCTTGTACGTCTCACGTACAGGTAGAAAATGCGTTGATTTAGTCAACCGGTCCACTATTACCCAGACTCCATCAACTCCACTCCTTGTCTTCGGTAACTTGAAGACAAAGTCCATTGTAATATGGTCCCACTTCCATTGTGGAATTGGAAGTGGCTGCATAGCCCCATACGGACGCTGCCGTTCTGCCTTGACCTGCTGACAGATCAAGCATTTGCTGACAAACTCAGCTATCTCCCTCTTCATCCCTGGCCACCAATAATAGTTCCGGAGGGTACGGTACATCTTTGTCCCTCCTGGATGCATAGCATAGGCCGAACTGTGGGCCTCATCTAAAATCTCTCTCCTCAACTCTGGTACCGCAGGTACACACAATCTCCCAAGCTTTACTAATGCTCCATCGCCCCTGACGGAGAAATCTCGTCTCTGTCCGGATTCAACCTCGTTCCTGTAGCCACAAAGTATCTGGTCCTGTAGTTGAGCCTCGATGATCCTGTCGACCAACACGGGTCGCACATGAAAGCTAGCCAACAAGGCTCCCTGATCGTCCATCCCTAACATAACTCCGCTCTTCCGGAGTTCCACTAGTAAAGGAAGATACACCAATCTCAAATGCGCAACTGATCCCGCCGACTTCCTGCTAAGTGCATCAGCCACAACATTTGCCTTGCCAGGATGGTACTCGATCGTACAGTCATAATCCTTCAACAATTCCAACCATCTCCGCTGTCTCATGTTGAGTTCCTTCTGAGTGAACAAATGTTTAAGACTTTGGTGATCGGTGAATATTCGACATGTCACACCGAACAAATGATGTCTCCAGATCTTTAGAGCATGAACCACCGCTGCCAATTCCATATCATGAGTAGGGTAGTTCAACTCGTGCGTCTTCAGCTGCCGGGATGCGTAAGCAATCACTTTTCCATTCTGCATCAATACACAACCCAAACCCTGCAGCGATGCATCACTATATACCACGAACTCTCCACTGCTGTCTGGTAATGCAAGGACAGGTGCAGTGGTTAATCGGAACTTTAATTCCTGAAAACTCTGTTCACACTGGTCGTCCCACACAAACTTCACCCCTTTCCGAGTTAACCGAGTCAATGGTGCGGCAATCTGGGAGAAACCCTCTACGAATCTCTGATAGTAGCCTGCTAACCCAACAAAACTTCGCACTTCCGTCACCGTGGTCGGTCTTGGCCAATTTGTCACAGCCTCCGTTTTCTGAGGATCCACACTTATCCCCTCGGGTGATATAATGTGACCCAAGAATCCAATACTATTTAGCCAAAACTGACACTTACTTAACTTAGCATACAGCTGCTCCTGTCGTAGTTTACCCAATACCATTCGTAAGTGCTCCTCATGAGCCCTGACACTCTTGGAATACACCAAGATATCGTCGATAAATACGATCACAAATTTATCCAAGTATGCTCGAAAAACTCGATTCATCAAGTCCATGAATGCCGCTGGTGCATTCGTCAGTCCGAAGGGCATCACCAAGAACTCATAATGCCCATACCTCGTTCGAAAAGCTGTTTTCTGAACATCCCCCTCGGCTATTCTCAGTTGATGGTATCCTGACCTCAGATCTATCTTGGAGAAATATCGCGCTCCTCGTAACTGATCGAACAAATCATCGATCCTGGGTAAGGGATACTGGTTCCTTACCGTAGCCTTGTTCAACTGCCGATAATCCACACACAACCGCAAACTACCTTCCTTCTTTTTCACAAATAAGACCGGCTGTAACGACCCGTCCCGAATTCCGGGATTAGTTTAGTGACTAATCTTGATTAGTGAGGTTGAACGGTGGTTAGTAGGGCGGAATCAGACAAAATGTGCAAAATGACCGTTTTGCCCCTGGTCGTGGGCAAAATGTTGACTTTTTGATCGGGCGGTCAAACAGACTTTGACCGATGACCGTGACGTAGTTCGGGACGTCACGAGTTCATAGACAGGTGGCACGTTCGATTCCGACATTCGTAGAGAAAGTTGTGATGTTCGGAAGTTGAGGGGTATTTTGGTAATTTGGCATTTTAGGGGCCAAATGTTGACTTTTTGACCGGGAGGTCCGATGGACGAGGGCCAAGGACCGTTACGTAGGTATCGTCGATACGAATTCAACGACAGGCGGCATGCCGAAATCGGAGATTCGACGACGAAGTTATGGTCACGGACGTAATCGCGATTAACCGAGACTCGGAATAAAATAATAATATAATAATGAATAGTAATTGATGAATCTGGACCCTTGATGAGTGACACATGTCATCATCCCCTTCAATCCCTAAAATCTGGATCCTTGTTGGCCATTGGATTATTTAATCCATTTCCTCTCCTTAAATCCTCACCATTCATTTTAAACCTCAGATTGAATCTGGGCCGTTGATTCATTCCCTCTCCCATTATTTGATCAGACTACACTCAATCTCACTTGCATTTTCTCTCAACCCGTGAGCACGACTTGCTCCCTTGAACAAACACACATCCAGACGGCCACCTCCTTTGCCTAGCTCCACCTCCAGATGACCACCACCACCAGCCACCTCCAGACGGCCACCACCGCCCCACAGCCACCCTGCACGGCCAAAAATCTCCCCAGACCCGAGAGGAACCAAATCGGCCCAAAACATCCAAACGTCCAAACCACCTCACCAATCTCCTCTGTGTTGGTGTGTGTGAGAGATTAGCTGCACGGTGAGGCTTGAGAGACGATGGGAGACGACGGGAGACGGCGAGGTTGGCGGCAGAGAGGAAAAACAGGGGAGGTCCGAAACTCAGAAATTGGAAGTCGTTGTGGGTTGGTTTTGATCATTTTAAATGGATGTGGGATGTTCCTGGAGTCGAACTGGGCATGCTGGTGGCCACGGCGGTAGCCACGGCGGCGAGGTAAGCCTCGAACCCGTGAGTTCGTTTCGGGTATAAAAATGGCAGCCTAAGTTTTACGGTGTGTTAATCAATTTAGTGACCAGGATGTTGATCTTGGGGATGAAACGAGTTGGTAGGGACCGTTTTCGAGGAGAATGGTGGTCGGAACTGGGAGCAGTCGACGGTGGAGTTTTGGCCGTGAGCTTCTCGATCGAGGAGGTACAATCTAGACGTGTTTTCTAGTTTTTAATTCCACAGAACCCTTAGTTTAACTTGGACGATCTTGTAGGAACAAACAGAACTGAAAATGGTCGAGGAATGGCGGAGAACCAGTCGGGTTGGGCCGCGGGTCACGGTGACCCGTTTATCAGACAACCGGGTCAGAACGATACACTGTTCACGGCGCGTGGGTTTCACGCGCAGCCACTCACGGAGGCGCGTGACGGCGCGTGGGCGCGAATCTCGAGGTGAGGTCAACATGACTTCTGTCCTATTTAATGTAACGGACATTTTGGGATTGGTTTCGTGTCGATCGGACACCGTCTCGATAGTGTTCGGGATGTCCGAAGATTTTAAATTAAGGTTAAAAATAAGTAAAAATTCGGGAAAATTACGGGACTTTGATAGGATGTTAATGATGAGGTTAGTAACCCTCTAATGTGGTTTGGACAGGATTGGGAGTCCCGGTGATAGTGGTGAGGCCCGGGAGGGCCGGTGGCACGCGTATCGAGGCATACCGTTAAAACGGTCTGTGAGTGGACTTTGGTTTTATAAATCCTATGCATGCTTAAATGTGTTATATGGTTTTTATACATGATTTCTATGATGGTATTTGTGAGTATTGATTTTGGGTATGTTGCACGTATTTCGAGGTGTTTTCCGTATTTCACGTGTATCGGGATTAACGGTTTATTTGTGGTTTTGCATGCTTGTGGTTAAATAAATATTATGATAAAACGGTTTTTATATTGGAAAGATGAACTCGGGCTTGAGGCCCACTTGTTTTGGAAATTTCGGACTTGGAGTCCATTTGAGAATCGGGCCGGGGGCCTAGTTGGTTAATGAAATCGGGCCAGGGGCCCAGTTGGTATAAAATCGGGCTGAGACCCATTTGAGTTATGTTATCGGGCATGGGGCCCAGTTGGATTAAAATGATGATTTCGGGTCAGGGGCCCTATATTTAATAAATGTGGTTTCGGGTCAGGGACCCTAAATGGAAATGTGTTGTTTTATGGAAAATTCGGGCAGGGCCCATTGTGATGTTGTGATAAAAGGATTTAATAAAAACTGTTTTCCATATACCATCTGTACACATGGATATATGATGGTCTCCTCCAGATGTCTGGGACACTGGGGAAGTCACGGTGCATTGCCTGTGAAGGGTCACCATATGGAGCAGCCGGACCGTATGATGACTCAGGAGCAGGATTGCTATGATTGACGTCTGGGACGTCAGACATCAGGGATGTCAGATATATGGACCCGGAGAGACCCCGGGCAGCACGCGTAGCTTGTGAAACCGTGAGACATGACGTCAGGGACGTCTAGCATCAGGGATGCTGGTGATGGTAATGGTAAAATACGAATTAATGAAATGGCTTTCCGGGTGGATTTATGATTGTGTGAGTTTAATAAATTAATGTTCATTTATGGTCGTGGGTGGTGACCCACATGGTCGTATATGTATGGTGGTGGTATTCCACGGTTTTGGGCTGAGTTCCCACACTTGGTTTTTGGTTAACGGTTTTTGGGCTAAGGCCCTAAGGGCTCGGTTGAGCAAACGTTTTGGTTACTGGTTTTTGTGGCATGCATACGTTTTTATTGGAGGGCATAAATGTCTTATAAATGTATTTGGTAAACTTATTGGTTTTTGTCCACTCACAGCTTTTGGTTTTAATGCCCTTCAGGTTGACTACGGATGCGATTGCAGCAGAGACTGGGACATTGCACACCTCCTCCATCGATCCTTGCGCACTCTGGATGCCCCGTTGGGCAGTAGCTCTTGGTTATCCCTTGTCTGACACCCCTTGTTGGACGGGAGCAGGGCACATTCCACGGTAATCCCGGGGGGATTGGGATGGGTCCTGTCAACTTGGTATCAGAGCACGGTTGCTCTTTTGTGTGCGCAGGTCGAGGGTGTGATGTCTCTTTGGGCTGCAATTCGTTATCAACCTGATAGATAGTTTTTGGGTTTGGATAGTGGATGGAGTGTGATTGGCCCGATACGCCGGGCGTTAATGTGATTCGACCCAGGTGGGGTTGATTGTGATGAACTGGTATTGTGGGACCGTCGGTTCGGTCATGTACTATTAAACTTTGTGCTGCTGGGTGCAGCTAGGTTCGGGGAACCTCATGTGAGTAATGGTCTAAAATGTGAACCCTTGTGGTGGTTTCTAGTGTGAGGTATGTTGGTTCATCGGAGTTGGCCGATGACCTAGCGGTGGAACCCACGTTGATGGGATGGTAGGATTGGATTTGACGTCTATTCGATGTCTAGACCGCGGGGTCGGTCAGGTTGTTGATTTTATATTACAGAAAGTGGTTGGGTTCGGGGGGAACCATAGGGTGTGATTGTGGAACCCTAGTATTAAAAAGGTAAACCTTAATTGCGACTAGTGGATGAGAACTTGTGCTGCGACGAGCGGTTGAGGTCATGGATGACCATGTGGATGGCTCTGGTGAGTCTAGTCAGAACTATGGGATTCGATCTACGGATACGGTTCCGAGATAAATTATGGAATCCCGGGTTGGATCGGGTATTGGTGTGATGTGTGGATGCGGATCTCGATAGCAATGACAGTTAGTCGGTAGTCATATGGAGATGACTGGCTATCGAGGGTAATTAATGTGGTTATAATACTTGGGGATCAGGGGACGTTCAGGGAACGTTCATTTTCCTGATGTGGATTGTCAGAATAGTGGTACCCATAGTCGTGAGGTACGGGATCGTCGTTCGGTATGAACGGAGATCCAGGGTTGTCGTATTTGCACACGGTGTGCAAGTATGGATGTTTGTGGGTTGGTACTTTTGTGCTGATGCTAGTATGGATGCCTGTGTGCTGATACTAGTGTTGTTGATAGTGTGTTGGTGCTGGTACTAGCGCTGGTGCTAGTGTCGGTGATGGTGTTGACGATGAGCCACAAGTTGAGGGGTGACTCCGTCATGATGAACATATGTTCGATCTCTGAGATTCGGTAGTGGTTGAGTGATGGACTGGATAGGATCCAGTTAAGATTGTGATGTGTTGGGATAAGTCCTAATTGTGGTGAGATAACTAGCGATGAGTGGATAAAAAGGTATAATTGAGAACTTGGAAAACCGAGTGTTGAACCTGTAAAGGTTGGGATGTGCAAACGGAACAATAACAGATTGATTGTGGACACGGGGTTGTCCAAGTGAATTGAGGAGGTAGGAAGTCTAGTGGTTAGACTTGACGTCTTGTTGGGAGCATATCTGTTTCCAATATGGTTGGAACCTTAGTGTCGAAGAGAGTTGTGATTGGGGAACGAGTGTGGTGCTCGTTTTTTGGTGATTGGTATTCTGAAGTCCTTGGGGTCGACATATCGTTTTCTGCCCTGGCAGACATTGACTGTAGTTACCAGTACGTTGAGCGTGTATTGGTTGGTGGGCCCATGTGTGTTGTGAGGTCATTAGGAGGAGCTACGTGTTCGAAATTAGGTAAACGAGATCTCTCATTTTCTGCTTGGTGGCAGACGATGTGGTGTCACATGGCGTGGTGGGTGCAGTGAGTTTTGTTGCATCCACGTAGGATGAGTTTTGGCGTCATTGTGTTGGATCATCCTTGGTTTTTCCTAGGTGGAATGACAAGGATCGATACGAACTTGGGTATGTGAGTCGTAAACGGCGGGGTTGAACTTCTTTTCGAAGTGGGGCCCGTATGGTATTCTACTCGGGTGAGTAGGTTTTCAAGGTAGTTGAATTTTGTCAACCTTAGACGTGTGGAGGATGGATTGGCTTCCCTATGAAGTCAATCAAGTGTTTTGAACGGGTAACCGATAGGTTCGGTTTTGGTGTGTCTTGGTAAATGTGAACGAGATTTTGGGATTTGGAATCGAATTTCTGGGTGACGATTCAGGATTCGATTTTGAAACTTAAAAGTATATTTCCGGATTTGGGTACGGAATGAATATTCCAAATGCTAGCTTACGGAATGATGATTTCGGATTCGGATTTGGATATAAATTAAAAATTTGATGTCTGGGCATGGATCCGGGATTTCTTACGAAATTGCGGATTCAGATTCGGAATTGGAACTAGATGTTGGGTGGAGTTTCGATTTGTCTCATGCTGGATTGGGCAAGCGTACTCCATTATTGGAACACGTTCGGCTATGACCTAGGTGGTTGTAGTCTGGTGATTAGGTAGATGTGTGTACTTCGTACTTGGGTCGAGGTACAATACCGTGTAGACTTGTGATGTCTAGTTACGGTACACGGGATATACCCGAGGTGTGTCGGTGAACGTGTTGGTAGTCGGATTGGTTCCGATACCACGAGATTAGTTGTGGACCGGACATTACTATGCAATGGGTCATGGTAATTCCGATGTGTTTAATTACACACAGGTCGTGTGAAAATGTTGGTAAGTGTATTTGTGAGTCAAGTACGTTGGTGGCATGTGTAGCCACGAGTTAGTCTAGTGTCAGTTTTCGACTGACAACAACTGTGTGGTGACAGATTGTCAAGATGTGTCAACATAGATCGTTGAGTGGGGTCAGCTGACTCCTAATGGGAGTGGGAAAGGAATCGTCGAGTTGTTGCGTCAACGAGAGGGTAGATTGGACAAGTGGTGTCAAATTCGAAACAAGTAGTTTCAGTCATTCGACGGGGTCGAATGTAGTCGTTGCGTTTCGAGTACTAGTGGTACGTTTGGGTGTAGACAAGTTTTGTCTAAGTAGTTGGTGTACGGGTGTACACGTGTTGCGTGGTCGATTCCCCTTTCCACGGGGTGTTTGTGGAATCAGGGTAGTCGAGTTTCGAGAGCGAAACTAATTAAGGAGGGAAGTACGTTGAGATTAGATCGGTTGGAATTTCGAGGACGAAATTTATTAAGGAGGGAAGGTTGTAACGACCCGTCCCGAATTCCGGGATTAGTTTAGTGACTAATCTTGATTAGTGAGGTTGAACGGTGGTTAGTAGGGCGGAATCGGACAAAATGTGCAAAATGACCGTTTTGCCCCTGGTCGTGGGCAAAATGTTGACTTTTTGATCGGGCGGTCAAACAGACTTTGACCGATGATCGTGACGTAGTTCGGGACGTCACGAGTTCATAGACAGGTGGCACGTTCGATTCCGACATTCGTAGAGAAAGTTGTGATGTTCGGAAGTTGAGGGGTATTTTGATAATTTGGCATTTTAGGGGCCAAATGTTGACTTATTGACCGGGAGGTCCGATGGACGAGGGCCATGGACCGTTACGTAGGTATCGTCGATACGAATTCAACGACAGGCGGCATGCCGAAATCGGAGATTCGACGACGAAGTTATGGTCACGGACGTAATCGCGATTAACCGAGACTCGGAATAAAATAATAATATAATAATGAATAGTAATTGACGAATCTGGACCCTTGATGAGTGACAGGGGCAAAATGGTCATTTTGCACGTTTCGTCCGATTTCACTCAACTAATCCCCGATTAGTCATTCTAAATCATAATTAATTAATATTCAATCCCGATATTCGGGACGGGTCATTACAACCTTCCCTCCTTAAAGAATTTCGTCCCCGAAATTTCAACTATCCGTATTCCACAACTACCCCGTGGAAAACAAATGGGTCTCACAACATGTGTACACCTGTACACCCACTAGCCAACGCAGAACTCGTCTGCACTCAAACGTCACATCACCGATGCACGTCGTACAATCTACACTCGACCACCCCCGAGTGAAATTGATCACCAGAAATTGGCAATGTCACCATTAAGCTGACTCTTTCAGCTTGATGGCCCCACGTAATCACTAATGTGCCCTGACATCCGTTCTCATAGAGAGTCACCAAAACTCACTTGTCAGTCCATGCTGACACCACAAGCCAAACTGTCACCACCAAGCTTTACCACCCTAGTAAAGCGCCAATCAGTAACAAATTAGTGACAACACATCAAACTACCACATCCGTCAATGTAGTATAAGATCAACAACATGATCTCCCCTCGCAGGGCAAACTCAATCCTGCGACAAATACCAACAGCAGTAACCACAACTGTCACCCCCTCAGCGATCCCAGATGCTGGTAAGGTCACGACATGATAACATCTCGCCGCAAAGCAACTTGCGGTCACACTAACCACCAACCCACTCATCCTGAGTATACGCATACCGTCATCTCACTCAATCAGACGGTGCAACTGGAACACATTGAACACCAGCCTAGCAGTGATCACACAACTCAACACTAGAGTTATACTAGCCAACCATGGCTAAGAGCACCTGCTCAAACAATCTCTGAAATCATCAGAATCACTCTGCCCAGTGCATCGTGTTCAATGTCCAGTTCACGTTCACAACCAAAAACCAATGGTATTGGAACTAAGCCAAGCACCAACACGTTTATCGACACATCATTGGTACATCCCATGTACCGTTACTAGGTATCATGCACCCCAAACCATGTACAAAGTACATACATCAATCCATATCCACCTAGGTCATAGCCAAACACGTTGCAATAATGGAGTCCATTTTCCCAAACCAGCAAGAGACAAATCGATACTCCACAAATCAGCTAGTTCCATTTCCAAATCCGAATCCGCAATTTCGTAAGAAATCCCGAATCCAAACCCATACATCACATTTTTAATTCATGTCCAAATCCGAATCCGAAATCATTATTCCATAAGCTAGCATTTGGAATAATTATTCCGCACCCAAATCCAGTATTCCACTTTCAAGTTCTAAAATCGAATCCTGAATCGTCACCCAGAAATTCGATTCCAAAACCCGAAATATCGTTCACATCTACCAAGACACATCAAAACCGAACCTATCGGTTACCAGTTCAAACGAGCAACACATTACATCAGATTGACTTCATAAGGAAGCCAATCCCATCAGTCACCACTCTAAGGCTGACCAAATTCTACCTCGTCGGAAACCTACTCGCTCGAGTATCATACCATAAGGGGCTCCACTTCGAACAGAAGTTCAGTCCCGTCATTTATGACTCACATACCGAAGTAAGAGTGATAAACTCTCACCCAATCTGGATCATCGAAATCACGACCCAGATCCATTAGGACGTCGGCCGACCGTGAACATCACGATCCTAGGTCGCAATGCCCAATGTCCACGACATCATATACCCGATCCACCTAGGATCCACACAGTTAACTACTAGGAACCATAGGGTCTTACACCCTCATCTAATTTGCGTACTGTCACAATGTTTGACAACCAACGCCCCCAATTAAACAGTTCAGTCAACGACGAGGCACGCCGCGACTGTAGGTTATCACTGATTACCTTGTATCTATCCTTGCCATCCCACCTAGGGAAAAACCAAGGATGATCCAAAACAATGACACCAATACTCATCCTACGTGGATGCAAACAAAACTCACTGCACTCCCCACACCATGTAACCCAACATCGTCTGCCACCAAGCAGAAAATAAGAAGTCACCCCTGATGACTTCAGAATTACCTAGTCCCAATGCGGAAAACCCGCAATCCTCCTCAAACACAACCTCTCACGATTCCGTAGGTCCAACCATGTTGGAACCATCGGACTCGGACACCAACCACGTGTCTCCTTCGGACTGGTTACTGACACATACCCAACTCGACGAAGTCACAACCCGACTCGTGACTCATCGTCAGCACAACACCGGCACCAACACCAGCATACAAACAACAGTATCAGTATGAGCACACCGTGTGCAAAACTGACAACTCTGGATCTCCGCTCATAACAAGCGACGACCCCGTACCCCTGATCGAATAGGAGAAACTCTGCCTCCCTCGTACCCAACAACTCTGGGTACAATCACCCTGACAACTCATGTGAGAAAAGGAAACGTCCCCTGAACGTCCCCCAATTCTCAGCAACCACTCCCGGTATTAGTGCCTGCCACAAACTTGTGCAGACGTAACCACCAGACATCACTATCGAGACTCCACATCCAATGGAATCATGTACCCGTACAACTACTCTGTATCCCCACTCTGGGATTCCATCGACATGTACCAACCCCGACTGTGGATTGAAGTTCCACCACTGAAGCTGACATGACTAGACCTGACACAATCGTCACTCGGTCTCGACTTCGAAAAGTCAATAAAAGTCAAACCACTAGCTAGCACACATTTCCGCACAAGGAATTTACTGAGAATATTCTCATCCTGGGTCCAACCTACCCAATTGTGCTACCTTCCAAGCCTCTGGATCCAACAAATCCTGGGACCCACAAGAATACTGATTCGACAATCAGTAAGCCGTAGCTACACAAATTAATATCTGACCCACAAACCAAGGTCAATTACATTCCGAGATTAATCACAAGGTCTCAAATACCCTAATATACCCATCTCACTACCAGGTCGCGCACGAGGCTCACGTTCCGGAGGTATGGCATGGCAACAGCATCAGCAACCTAGTGCTCTGATACCAATTTGACAGGACCCGTCCCAACTGGACGTCAAAAACCGTACCCGGTCCTGCTCCCGTCTGACAAGTCAACTGAAAGTCCGAAACTACCCTTCAGTACCTGCCAGACAAGGGAATTTTGTGCATGTGCCCGCTCATACCTCCACCTCTGGAATAGCCTCGATCAACGCGCCACGACCTGAAGGGTTAATAAAACAGAAAAGGTGTGAGTGGACAAAAATGACCTCTTATAAAAACATTTATCAAAATACATTCTTACCCTCCAGTTTTCACAAACTTGCATGCATATCGTAAAACATGAGTGACCGATAAAATCAAAACATATTTTCCCATGGTCCATAAAACTCATGTTCACCAAATTAGTTCATGCTATAAAACATCAAATCCCGGCTCTCAGGCCAAAACATGTGAAAACATAATCACTGGCCATAAAGACCAAAAACTCGTACTCAATACCAGTACATCATCACAATCAATACAAATCAGCACTAATCACCAGTGCACAAGAAATATATCAATCCAATCAATCCGCACTACTCACGAGTGCATAAAATATCACCAATCACATCCGCACTACTCACAAGTGCACAATCAATCAAACTGCACTACTCACAAGTGCTGCACTACGCGTAGGCCAATATCCAGTCACTCTCTCGAGAATAAACACCTCTGGGCTCAACCTCCTCGGGCTCAGTCACCTCTGGGCGAACACATCCCCAGGATCAGACACCTCCGAGTGGTACATCCAGGCTCAGTATCATCCGAGAAGCTGACTACCATAGGATCAACTCCCGATCCTACAATCACATCCCCCAAGCTCCGATCGTCTGGGTAATCCCCCCAAGCACCGACCGTCTGGGAATATCACAATCACAATGAAAACCATCCCGGGAATTACATCCCAAAACATTTCAATCAAATCTTGACTTCATACCAAGTCAAGATCATTCTCAACTGGGTCTCAAGCCCAAAATACCCTTTACACATAAACCGTTAAAATTACATTTAAATCAACAGAATAATCCGAAAATCATCATTGACTCACCAACCAAGTCAAAACATCATTTTAGAAATCATTTAAACTCCGGGCCTAGCCCAAAACATCATCTGCACATTCCTCGTAAAACGTGCCCGAAAGACTGATTAAAATAATCATAAAATCCCAATAAATCATTAATTTCACAATTTCACCAATAACTCCAATTCCGAGTCAAAATTACTATTTACTTGGGTTCTCATGCCCAAAATAACATTATCACGCAAATCCATGCGTTGCAACCTCCGTTGCCATTTTCACGTAAATCCACGAAATTGACCCTCGACTCTTTCCCGAGTCACCACATCATTTTTCAATCCATGACTCAATAATCCGAGTCCAAACATTATTTTCAATCAATTTCAATCCCGGACTCATAAACCAAGTCCAAACATCATTTTTACCAAATTTCGTAATTTCTCGAAAATCGCCCAAAAATAATAATATAATAATCATAAAACCGAGAAATTACCGGATTGAAACACAAATCATGCCCAAGCATATAAAATCATATAATAAGGCATTTAAATCATATATGCATGCATCACTGTTAGAAAACAAAGTCCACTCACACACACCGTCCAAAACGGTCCGTTTCCGAGCTGCACGTTTTTCCGTAAAATCTGGAAATCACAACTCCTGTCCAAAATCATTATAGAGGGTTACTAACATCTCAAAATACATCATATAATTTTTCCCAATTTTTCCGGAATTTAAATACGTATTTTAAACGTAAAACAAAACTTCGGATACGCGGAACATTATCGAAACAATATCCGATTTCCTCGAAATCAACGTCAAAATGTTCGTTACACTGAGAGGACCAAAAGTCATGTTGACCTCACCTTGAGACTAGGCCGGACGCGCCCTCACGCGCCGCCGTGAGTGGCTGCGCGTGAAACCCACGCGCCAGCTACAGTGCTGTCGTCTCAACCCGTTTGTCTGTAAAACGGGCCATTCAACCCGCGATCAGACCCGGTTCAATGTCCATCAATTCAGCCTTAAACCTTCCAATTGATCATTCAGTTAGCTTCGTTTTAACTTAAATTAAAGGTCTGTAAACTCAATTGCACGATCACTTACCTAAAACCCATCGATTCGATGATGAACACGAAGAACACCTGGGTACTGTGCAATCATGGAATTTCCACAATGGCCACTGAATTCTCCCAATTGATGAACCCAGAAGCATCAATGGACTAAGATAAACAGTTTCCCTCCATCAATTGAGTCGTTTGATCCCTCAATGATCACGACTCAACCTCGACTCAAGCTCTCTGTTACCAGGCCCGTTCAGAGCCAATTCGGCCTCGATTCCTCTCGTTTTTGATCTGGTTCCACTCGTCTCAACCTCAGGAAGCTAATTACAAGCTAAATTTCGATCCCCGTAGCTCATAGTTCAAAATCCGATTTTCCCCCCAAAATTTCCAAACCTTCGATTCTTAGTTTCTAGCTTCCCTCAATCCCTCGTGTTTTCCCCATTCAACCCAGTTTCGAAAATCTTTCAGTTCCTCAGTCTCTGGTTCAAAAATGGGAGAGAAATGGAGGAAGGAAGAAAATTGGATTATGGTTGTACACGGGTTAAGAAAATAGGGAGGTTTAATGGAAATTAAGATTAATTAATTAATTTAATATAATAAAATATAATAATTAGGTCTCCCCCAAAATCATGGATCCATGTTTTGTGCCTGATTTTAAGGGATGAGTGACACTTGTCACTCATCCAAGTGTGTTCAGTCACCGGGTACTGTTCATATTAAAATATTATTTTATTCCCGGTTTGTTCGGTTAATCGAGCCTGATTCCGTGACCATAACTTCGTCGTCGAATCTCCGATTTCGGCATGCCGCCTGTCGTTGGATTCGTATCGACGAGACCTACGTAACGGTCCTTGGCCCTCGTCCACCGGACCTCCCGATCAAAAAGTCAACATTTGGCCCCTACTATGCCAAATTACCAAAATACCCCTCAACTTCCGATCATCATAACTTTCTCTACGAATGTCGGAATCGAACGTGCCACCTGTCTATGAACTCGTGACGTCCCGAACTACGTCACAGTCATCGGCCAAAGTCCATTTGACCGCCCGAACTAAAAGTCAACATTTTACCCACGCCAGGGGCAAAACGGTCATTTTGCACGTTTCGTCCGATTTCACTCAACTAATCCCCGATTAGTCATTCTAAATCATAATTAATTAATATTCAATCCCGATATTCGGGACGGGTCATTACATATTAGGTTGGCACAGATTCCCGTAATAAATTAATATTTTATTCCGTTGTTCTCAGTTCGTAAATTCCGCTAAAACGCTTCCTTGACCATAACTTCTTCATACGAACTTCGATTTCGGCGTGCCGCCTGTCTACGGATTCGTGACGTCCCGACCTACGTCATAGTCATGGGTCAAAGTCCAAATTGTTGCCCGGGTCAAAAGTCAAAGTTTCCCCCTTTTAGGGGCAAAATAGTCTTTTTACATTAAAATATTATTATTCTCGGTTCGGGTCGTTACATATCTCGTGACATTGTTTGGCAGCGGACCTGCTCTTTCCCAGGACGTCTTTGGGCATTCTCTTGTCTTCCACGTGACGTGGATCGTCTGTCCTGCTCCTGGATTGGTCTCCCTGCTAGGAGTTGCTGCAAGAGCTCTGACTGAATTTGAACTTGTTTGCTTAACCCTTCAACTTGCTGCGCCAAGTTGTCCTGGGGAGGTTGGTGACGACTTCTCCCTGAGATGTCATGACACCCGTCCAGAAAGTCCCTTAGGACCATGTTTGTTGTGGGTCGATCATGTCGTGATGCATTTCCCATCAACCTCTCGTTTGCTTGTTGTAAAGTCGAAGTTCCTTCCCCTAGCGCGGGTACTTGGTTAGCTGGAGAGGGGAATGCTCCAAAACTGAAGGTTGGCCTCCCTTCGAGTGTCTCAATGGGCGCTTCTATGGACACACAACAAGCAACAATCAACTAAAAAAATAAGCTATTGGAAAAAAATTGAACCAGATTGACAAGTAGGAAATTCGGTGATAATTATAGCATTGTATTTTCTTATGTTCCATTACTCCTCCTAGAATTAGCTTCATAACTCAAATATCATCAACTTTTCAATTAATTTTTTTTCTTCGATTTCTTTAAAAATTGAGAAGAAGAGAAGGGTTAGGGTTTAAAAATTAACTTAAATAGATAGATGAGACTAGGTTATTGTTTAACAGAATGCAATTAAAAAAACTATTTGGTTTGAGTTAAGAAAAACTATTAGGGTTGATTTAGGAAATTATGGTTAATTTAGAAAAAGAGAGAAAAAAAAGAACAGAAAATAATGCATCTAGAAAAAGAAAACAAAAAAAAATGAAGGGAAACTAAAAGAAAAAAAAAGGAAAAAAAACTCTTAAAAAAGATTCTCTTGGAATTCCAATTAGGACCCTTTAAAAGAAAACCAAAAAGGGAAAAAAAAAAAGAACAAAAGAGAAAAAATGTAACAACCCGTACCTTCGGGAAGGGTAAAAATGTAATTTTGTAAAGGATTTGTATAAAAGGACGATTTTGCCTTGTGAATAGTGGGTCAAAAGTTGACTTTTTGAATTACCGGTTGGATGAATGTTGACCATTGACCGTGACGTAGTTAGAGATGTCACGAGTCCGTAGACAGGTGGCATGTCCGATTCGGACAATCGGAGAAAAAGTTATGATGTGTGGAAGATTGAGGGTGTTACCGTAATTTCGACTAATCGAGAAAAATGTTGACTTTTTAGTGGACTTGAGATTTTCACGTGGACCGAGGACCGTTAGATAGGTCTCGACATCCTGAGTATAACGACAGGCGGCACGCTGTCATCGGACGTCAGACGAAATAGTTACGGGTCTGGAAAGTTTGAGGGTAAAACGGTACATTTTAACACTAGGGGCAATTTGGTCTTTTACCCCTTAAGCCCAATCAGATAAGGCCAAGTGGCTGAGTGGGCTTGGATATTTTGTGTTGGTCCATGAGGAGGTGGACACGTGGGAGAGAGCTAGAGGCTTCTCGGAGAGTCTATGTGTGCACGGCCACACATTGTACGCATTCAAACCCGTGCACCTTGGCTGTGAGAAACAGAAAACAGAGAGTGAAGATTGAGAGTGAGTGATCGATTCTGTGAGGGTGTGAGAATTTAGTGAGTTGTGAGAGTGAAAGAAAGAAGAGAGGAGGTTGGTGATCGAGTCGGGGGAGTGGAAATCGTGCACGGAGACACGGCAGTGGAAGGCTGTGATTTCTGAAAAAACAGAGAGACGGTGGTACTGTGGCGGTGGTTGTGCCGTGTGGTGGCTTAATCCAAGGCAATAGGAGGCTTAGACGACTGCAGGGGACTCAACGAGCACCGTGGCACGCGGCGGTGCTGACGGCGGAGTGAGAATCAAAGGTATATCCCGAATCCCCTGTTTTCCCGTTTTCTTGTTTTCAAAAGTCGTGGACTTAGGGCTAGAGTCGAAGGTTTTGGAAGTTAGGGTGAGACTCCTGGAGGTCACAGGAGTCGTCTGAGTGTGGTGCCGTGACGGGGGAGGACCTGGGTGGCCGGCGGCCAAAATAGGGCTCACGGGCCGTCTGTTTTGAGGATGAAGTCGAGGGGTTTTAGGCTTCGATTTTCAAAGGTTAGGAGGGTAAAGGATTGCTGGGGACTGGACGATGCTATTGGGATTGAAAGGGAGAAGAATGGTGGAGGAACGGTGGAGAACCAGTCACGCCGGTTCAACACAGTTAAACCAGGTGACTCGAGGAAGAAGAAGCACTGTAGCAAGCGCGTGAGGCCCACGCGCAACCACTTTGGGCGGTGCGTGGGGGCGAGTGGGGAGGATTCCGGCCAAACTTCCAACATGGTTTTGGTTCTAAATGTCCTAAGGAATCCATTGGTGTGATTTTCGGGTTAATCAGACGATGTTACAGGATGGTTCGGGAATCCGGACGGTTTAGGGTCTAAGTTTAAATTACAAATAAATTCCCAAAAAATGGGGAAAATTAGGGTTAGTATCCTTAACGTAATTGTAACCCTATTTGGTGCCTATTGACAGGACGGGAGACGCCTGAGACGGTCGAGGAGCGCACGGAGCACGATTGAGACGTTCTGATTCGTGAGTGGACTCTTTCTTTTCTTACGAGCATGCCTAGCTATTGTTATCTATGTTTTATGCTTTTAAATATGTTTTTATGCTTGTTAATGATGGTTATAAGTGATGGATATGTTTGCACGTTTTTCGAGACATTTTCGGATTTTTGCACGTTTTTCGAGAAAAGCTGGATTTCTGATTTTTGATGCTATACTTATTGCTTTCTGATTGGTATAAATGGATTATGAAATATGGCTTTTGGTAATCGCGATTTTCGGTTTAAAAAGTGGAATTCCGGATTTGGGTTCGGAATGACGGTTCTGAACGCCGAAAGGGTTTCGAACCGAGGATTTCGGATTCAGGTTTGGATGTGGATTTAGAATTGATATTAAAGTGGTTTGGATTGGATTTGTTGGATCTGGACATTGGGTTTAAAGACCCGGATTCTGATTGACGGGGGACGGGCCCAGATTGAGTTTAAAGACTCGGGAGTTTAAAGACTCGGATATTTACGATATTACCCCCGTAGGCCTATTGAGTTTAAAGACTCGGGAGTTTAAAGACTCAGATTACATTTGAGGTCTGGTTGAGTTTAAAGACTCGGATAGACCCAGCAGGTTTGATCGGACTTTGATATTTGTGGACTTGGTTTTATGATACGATCTTAGCATACTAGTTATACTGTTTTATGTAGTGGTTTTTCTGATACTTCGTTAGGCATGCATATTTTTAAAACGAAGGGAAAAACCTGATTGTTTTCTCTAAACTGTTTAATTCTTAAATCGTGTTTAAACCTTTTCTTTCTTTTAGTCCACTCACACTTTTGTTTTTAACTTACCCTCCAAGTCGTGGTGATAGCGCTGGGGTGAACGTGGAGGCAGGAAGCAAGGCATAGAGCTTACGACGTTCTTCCGTTGCGAGATTAGCCTAGTAGGATTTTGTGCCTGTTTGTATAACCTATGCTCTGACTTACAGTTGTATTTTATTTACTCTCTTGTCTGATAGTTATGCTTATAGTGGTGTTGAGGTTATTTTGGTACTTTAAGTGTGATTGTCAGACGGGAGCAGGGTCCGTCCCGGGTATCGAGGTGATATTTGGGACTGGTCCTGACAAAAAAACTTATAGCAGATGAGGCCTTTTGCAAGAACAAAATAGGAATAACCAACTCGTCCACCCGCTAGTAGTATTGAAGTAAAACAACTATATACAAAATTTACATAACAATTATATGTAAAATAAATATCGGGACTCCTTTGAGGTGGGGATTTGAGGCGGTCTTCTTACTCAACTACCCTCTGGCTGACCTTGAACATATCACGTCTGTGGAACCATAAATCACCGGAAAATTATGCAGCTTCCACATGGCTCATTACGCTCATAATGCTGATATTACCCCTGGTAAATACGATGACAACATCACAAGGTCTCTGTATTAATTCAATATATTAACAACTAAATATATTAATTAATCAGATCAATACCGATAATAAATAACTTCTCAGCGAATTATTTATTTATTAATAAATAAGTGATTACATTCGGTACAATCACTTATTTAATACTTTCTCCTTCAACCAATCAGACACTCCGGTGACTCTCAAGGCTTCACTATAAATAGAAGAGTTCATCTCACTTTTAAAGGTAATAAAAAATTCCTGCAAACACTCTGTCGGTTTATTCTCTCAGAAAACTAATTTAAATATCGGAGCGTTTACGGTTGAACCACCCCTCGGGATTCAACCTTAACCCCGTTTGATTTTCGTTCTTATGTGTAGGGATCGAGAAGGAACTTCACAGAGACAGACGATTTCTGCATCAACAACGTCGAGTTACTCAAATTGAAGCTTTTTAATCCTATAGATTATTGGGTGTAAATTTGTTATAGATTTCGAGTAGTTTATTGAGTATTTTTGAAATTGGCTGCTCCTAAGTAACAAAGTAAAAGAACAAATTACCCTACATTACCATTAATCAGGTTGAAAATTTTGAAATTCAGGGGGCGTGTAAGGAGCACATGTTGACATACGCGCGGCCAAAACCAATTCAGACAAAGAGAAACAAAGGAAATTCCTCTGGCCACTTGTAGCATTACCACCTCTTCGTCTTTTCTTCTCCTCTCGAAGGAGAACACGGAGTTTTCTACAAATATAGAAACACACCTGCCACCCCTACACCGCTCAATTACCACTTTCGACTCTCAGCGCACACATCAAATCTCCAAATAAAGACCTTAAAATTCTCTCTTCGTCTCCGTTTTAGGGTTTTCTCTTCCGCCATTGTTACGCACGTTCAGACATTTGTCTTCCTGCTCCGCCACGGGCATTGCTTGGACCTCCCTGAATTTTCACTCGTCGCTGATTCGGATTCACAGATTTCGTAACCGGTGTTAGAAATTGCGTCGGTTTTTATCGGTTTTGTTTCGAGTAAGTTTTGCCGGTACGAACTGAGGTGAGGTTTATCCGCTTGATTTTGATTCTGATTGTTTCAAGAGGTTGATTCAGCGTAGATGCGTTTTGGTCCTCAGGTTGAAGCTTTTTTTAGGGTTTTGGATTGTGCTACATTTTTATGGACTTGTATATTGCGTTTTGCCTTCAATTTTTAGTTTTTATTATGTTTTCAAATTTGTGTTTATAGTTGCAGATAATTATGTGGATTACTTCTGTATTTAGAATTTTTTCTCTCTTATTGTGTGGATCTTTACTCATCGTATGCTTACAACTGTGAAGTGAGCCTTACCCTGCCTTCGTCAATTGTTTGTCTTATTTTCCAGTGTTGATTATCCTATGGTAATGCAAGGTTGGAATTGGATGATATTTTACATGGACTCATTTTGCGATAGTGGGAGGATGGCAGTGATGGCTAGGCTTCTGGCGGCTTCCGGGAATGCCTCACAAAAGATAGCAGGTATGATAAGACTCTGAGGTTGCATGTAGGTTGTGCATTTTGTGGGCTTTCTACCCTCTGCATCACTTATGTCTACCGATGCTTTTTAGAAAGGATTAATTTTTCTGCTATGCCTGTTTTGGTTTCTTATCAAACTCATTCACTCTATTATCTGTACAGAGGAAGTTGGCCACCAAAACTTTGTTGCTCAAATGATTCGCAAAGAATTAAGTGAGGCAAATGAAGCAAATTTGATTGATGAAGAAGGTGATTGTTTTAAATTTATTTCATACGCTACTTTAATAAAGAAGTTTGTATGTTCCGCTAAGATATAGGTAGGTATTGTTTAATTTAAGTGCCATGGCATGGTGGTTGTTAATGATAATGGATAATAGTGGTAGAGCCTAGGTGATACATTTCTTGATTAATATTATTATACTAAGTAATTTATAAATATATTTAACAAAAATTAGGTTAAATTTGGCAGAGAACCTGTGAACCTTTAATTTATAGTCCCTGTACAGAGTTTTGATTTTCCGGATACATATGGTATCGCAGTTCGTGGTGATCAACTATGTAGGTTAACATTCTATAATTTCACACAAGCCTTTCAGCTTTTCTATTTTTGTAGTCTCATAAACTCCTTGACGGTTTTCATTTGATCTGCAGATATGCATGTGTTTGGGTTGAAGCCGATGGGCGATCCTTTGGATTTGGTAAGTTTTTCACAACAATGCTTTGTTGTGGTATGGTATCGAGGCCTTTAAAGTAGAAGTTTTTGTTGCGAGAAAACACATGTGCGTGCGTGTGCATACACACAGACCCACACACATATCTATATTTGGCTACAAATGATATGGTATGCATTATGATGTAGTGGATGCTAAGTGGAACTTAATACAATTATCTGTACGATGGTTGTAAGAACCTCATGGATCTCTGTGTACAGTAATTAATATGGAAAATAATTTGTGGTTAGAAGAATTTAAAGGGATGGCTAAAGTTCATTGGGGATTTGTATCCAGGTATTAGTGGTTGAATCTTGCCTTTAGTAGGTGGTCTTGTGGATGGGAGAGGACTAACAACAATTTTCTTTTACTTGACTTGAAAATTCAAACAGTTTTCTTGGGTTTGGATTAATATAGGTCTTGAAAAGAAATCATCACTTGAGCATGTCAAAATGTTGTGGCAATATTAACCTCCACTTCTATAATGTGAAAACACTGTTACTCCACAAGTATTATGAGAATGCATTTAAACTGACTAAAATATTTTATCATGACTTAGAAACCACAAAGACGTTGCATTTTGTATGTCTATGGCCTTTTAGAGTTTAGGTGTCATATTGTTTGGTAGTCTTCAAAAAATTGGTACTTGGTATTTGCCGTAGATATGGACAATTGGTTTTCTTCATAGCTGATCTATTTGAGTTATAATAGAAGTGTTACCTAAAATTACCATCGCATATGTATAATTTCTTAGATCTTATGTGTTTGCGTGGTTATATCTGTACATATAGCTTCTAACTCATCTGATTTTTTAAATTGTTTTAATATCACTGTGAAGGTTTGTTGCAATTCTTGTAAAAAACCAGTAAAGGCCAGTCGATATGCGACCCATGCAGGTTTGCAAATTTTTTATTACTTCAAACCTCTTATATAAAGAACACATGTTTTTTTTTTTTTTTTCTGTGTTTGTGTGTCAGCCTAGTGTTCTTGCATTATAATTTTAAGCACCAAAACATCCATGGAGGCATGCAACCCAAAGAAAATCGAGAATAAAAAATTTCAAGATACTGGAGGGCATGTTGGAAAACCAATACATGTACATGCCATTAAAAAAGAGAGCAAATTATATTATTTATGGCTGAGGGAACATAAACTGCGTCAAATTTCCAACCTTATTTTGTTATCATTTTCTATGGATATACTTCTGTGCACCTAATCATGTAAGATAATATTTGATGCTAGCACCCAATGGAAACCTATTGGATATGACTTATTCTCTGCCAATGTTTATTGCACATGTCTTATTGTCTTGTATATGATATGCTGCTTTCTGTCTGAAATAAAAGGATGTATTGCATGCCTAGGGCCAGTTCCAATCGGCCTACATGTAGTGTTTAACTAATTGGTTATTTCTAACTTTTTATGTGTGCATGTGGTACGCCTGTGCTAAGATGACCCGAAATTTCCAGGACTTTGTAGGTCGTTAAATTCCATGCAGGAAGCTACTTTTGAGCTTGTCGGAAGTATGGCTCAAAGAAAACCAACTAGGAAGGAGAGGAAAAAATTAATGACTGCTTATGCTAGTATCCTTTTTTTTCCTTTAAGAACAATAGTAATATTTAATATTTCCTCCTCCTTGAGAACTTTGCTACTGGTCCCCCCATCCACACCCCTTTTCTCCTTTTGTTGTCTATTTGAGCCAAAGTAGAGTAAAGTTTCCTAATGTATTGAAAGAGTTTCTAATAGTCATTTATTTATAACCATTTTCTGGATGTTGCGGTATCGTCTTACAGGTACTTGATCTCATTCAGAGGCTAATTTTATTTAATGGTGTTATAGTTGGATGCTTCTTGACTTTTCTAGACCATTCCACATCAGTTAGGGAGCTAGAAAGATCTGAATCTGTGGATGTAGATGATATTGCCGCGCCACAACCCCATTTGGATGGGCGAATTGGAAGGAATCCTTCTTCTTTTACGGAAGTAAAAAGTAACTCCTTTCTTGCCCTTGATCTTATGTTTATTTTGATTTGCTTGCCTTTCCTGATATTAAGTTTTTTTTTCCTTTTCTTGTGTTAGTATGTTTCTCCTGGCCCCACTTTTTGCTGTCTTATGACTAGGCTGCTCCGGTCACTCGTGTAAATCACATTCCTGAATAATGGCTGAAAAGCTTTAATTTAGGGTCTGTAGGTGCTCCTTTTATTTTTGTTTTATTCATGATTAAAGATGTAGAAGACAGAAAAACAAAGAAGATGAACTTTAGGAGAGAAGTAGTAGCTATGAGAGTGGAAGGAGAATATTTAGAATGATTTATAAGATAAAACATAGAAAAGCACTTAGTAGCCTTTTAGTTTTATCGTTTCTCCCATTTCTTTCTCATATCTCTTAATGCTCATCCGTCTCCTTTGTTCTTATATCTTTACTCTCTTTAACCATTAAAGAAACAAAAAAGAAAACAGTCATTTATCAGAAAAGCCCTTAATTTTTCTGTTCTCATATCGTTTGTTACATTTTTTTGGTCACTCCTTATGTTTGTCATATGTGTTGGGCTTTTCTGTTTTCACTATCTCACATTTTTTCCTGTTCCATGTGCGAGAAATGAAAAGGAACTAAAATATTTTATTTACGTAAACATGTAGGTTGTACCACATTTATTAGTTTTATTTGATAAGACTAATGACACATGATCTGAATTATAATGGTTATTTGAGCTATTTAAGTTGACTTATTGAAGTTTATGATATAGTTTTTCTTTTTAATTGATACTAGACTTGTTATGTGTAGCATTTTATTTTTCAAACCAATTATTATCCCTTTCAATCTGTTTTAAGCTTTCTTTGATTATTTTCCTTTTCATCTAGGGAGTTCTGCTTATGTAGAGACAACATATATGATGGATGTTCCAGGAGTGAATCCTGTAAATACTAATGGATCAACATGTGTGATGCTTCCTCCAACAAAACGGTTTAAAATGTATGGCTTTTATTCTTTTGAGATTTGCATTCTGTTATATGCATTCTGAAGCACCTTGAAACTGTCTATTAGATCATTAAACTTAGATTGCATGCTAGTGCCCTGGTTCTATCTCTTTAGTCCGTTTCTTTTGTTCTCCTAGTTCCTCTGATGTTATGCACCATATCATTTTTCAGTTCACTCTTTCAGTTAGAGAAAGGGGCTCATAGTGGTTTATGCACATCCGATAGTTGGGTAGAGCGAAGATAATATTTAGCTAATGAATGATTGGGCAATGATATAGGTTAATTTTACTTTCATTTGTTGCTAAACCTGTGATTCGAGAGAAAAGGGTGTAGGTGTTGCTTTTATAAATGTCTTATGCAAAGTTTCCGTGTAGATATCTTCTAAGTATTGCAAGTTTGTCTTGCATTTCCTTATATGATGCAAATCCTTTTTTTCCCTCCTTGTAGGGTAGCAGGTGAGCAGCTGCCACTATCAGATGATCTAGGAATAGCATCTACTGTATCAAAACTTACAAGTACTCAGAATGCATATTCCTGTGAGACTAGATCTTTAATTCGTCGAATTTTTTATTTTGTCGTCTCTTTATATGGTTCCTTGTGGCCTGGCCAGTTATCAAATATCCAATCACCGTCATTTTTTCATTTGCGTTCCGGCCTCATTAGATCGGGATGATTTTAATATCAGAATGCTTCAAACTTTGTGGAGTTGGGTAAGGTTGATTTTGATTTTGGACTCTCATTATGAATAAACTCAAAGAGCTTTTGATTTCCACCCCTCCTTCCAAGAGAAAGAAATCAAAAACTAAAATAGGGAAGAAACAACACGTTGAATTTTTTCTTTCTTCTATTCTGAGTTTTCTTTCATTATTTTATATATTGGACATTGTGCTCAAGTATTGGTAACTGACACCTTTATTATAAGACAAACTTCATTGATTCTCAATTGATTTAAAATGATGGTGTATATTCATGTCTAGGCATGTATTTCATTCATATGTGCAGATAGGGATTCTCCAAAAGGAGTCATCTCTGCAAATGAAATACCAAATGTTACTGCTGTTAAATGCAAGATGTCTGGGCAAGCCCTTGAATGCTGCCTGTCAATTAAAGGTATGCTAAAGCTGTGTCAGTTTTCGAATGTCCTCTTCATTATCATGCATTGATTAGCGATGAGATCTTGCATCTTAAAGATGAATATTCAAAATATATTTTAATTGAAATCAACAGCTTGTGAAAGTTAATTCCGATCCCTTATTTTCTTTTCCAATTATCTACCATGTTTTCTCCGTTGACAATATTTGACAGAGTGTTTTGTATCAATCAGATGGCCCTCTACCCCTTGCTACTAAAGTATATTACTCTCAAAAAAGCAATCGCCTTCGATTGGCACTTTGTCATCTTTACGATGAGGCAGTGGCATCAAACAAGCTTTTTAGGGACATGGTGAGTTCTACAGAATTAAGGTGTTGACAGTTGAATCCTAATGTTGACCTCAATTATAGGGAAATCTTTAGCATTGCTTCAAGAAAAGATATGAAATTGTTCGGCAGAATTAAGGTGTTGAAGGTTGAATCCTGATGTTAACCTCCATTATAGGGCTATCTTTTTTGCTTCAAGAAAAGATGTAGAAATTTGTTTCCCCTCTTGCTGTTTTACATCAAACTCTATAGTAATTAACGGCTAATGTGGGCTCTCATGATTTATTGTAAAACAGAGTGGGGCAGAGTCTTTAACTTCTTTGCAGAAGCCGGATCAAATTCTTGCACAAAATTCAGAAGTTTGTTTGGGGAAATCAATTGGTTGCTTGCCTGATGGCGACATCTCAAATCAGCTTTCTGTTGATAATGTTGCAAGGCCTCAGGCTGCTGGTTTAGGTTTAACTAGAACCAAGATTCTTTCGAAACCTTATTCTTTTCCGGGAAACTCAGGTATTCCTTAATCCTTTGTAAGAATTATTGGGTTTTGTTGTCCAGTTTCCAGTTAGCGTGTTTAGATTTAGTCTTGTTTGATTTGTGTTGCGACTTCTTCCAAGGAGTTAACTAAATCCTGGTAAACAAAACCTTCACATGGGTAATTTCATTGGTTTTGTAGGACAATCATTGGGGGCCTTGCAACAGCAAACTGGTAGTGTTCCCGTTATATAGGATTCGTGGTAGGAATTTTTGCCTCGGTAAAGGTTTTATTTTAACCTAAAATTTGAGGTTAGGACATATGATTCTACACTGTAATTGAATTGCTCATTCTAGGCCTCTACATTATAGTGAATGACAGACCTATGTTTAGATATCATTTGCTGTGCATTTCTTCTTAAGTTATGAAAAAGAATATATGCTACTCTGGAATGTTCGTTGTAAATATGACTACTTTTAGTCTTATAATCGGTGCATATTATATGCTTTTGTTGCATTAGTTTGATCATTCTGTATGATCTTGGTTTTATTACACAGAGAAAAAGTGAATAGATGAAGAGAGCTTGAGAGTGCAATAACATGCCACATTTCTGCCATACCAATTACATATCATGTATTATATAATTGGTCATTGACAACTCCTAATTCCTAATGGATAGGCAAGTGCATGCTACATTTCTGCTATGCCAATTACATATTATATATTATATAGTTGGTCATTGACAACTCCTAATTCCTAATGGATAGGCAAGTACATGCCAGAAACTACATCCTTCTCTCTTCTTGTAGCTATTGAAGGTTTGGTGGAGATGGGAACATGTTGCTCCAATTCAATTTCAATATAAAATTAAGTTTGAGTTTTCTCAGTTGGTGGGGCCTTGGTAAGTTGCCATTAACATTTATGCAATGAAAGTGGCACAAGTCTTATGTGTGACATCAAGCTGCACAATCCTAATGTGTGACAACAACAGACGTAGAGGTCTGGTTAGTGTGCTATGATATTTTTTAAATTATTATGATCTTTATTGTTTTCATTGAGGAGTTTGATTGTTTGCGATTAAAATATTTGATATTTCTGTTGTTTCGGGGTAGAATGCCTACCTGTTTTAATGGGGCTTAGATTTAGTGTCAGGTCAGTGATGGGTTTCGTTTTTGAAAGCGATTCTATCTATATCATGAAGTTGAGAATACATAGAAGCATTTTGCTAAATGGTTGACTTGCGGTCGTCTTGATCCCCAGCCCAGTCTGCGTTTCAAAAGGCACTAAGGGTGTTGAATGAATGGGTAACATCATGGAGGTGATAGGTGGCAGTGCGGTGGATGTGAAGGCCAAAAAGCATTGTGCCTTTGAGGTAGCGGAGAACACGCTTGAGAGCCTGCCAATGAAGATCCATTAGGGCATGCTTGAATTGGGAGAGACGGTTGACCGCATAGGAGACATCCGGGCAGGTTAAGTTGAGATACTGGAGGCTTCCCACCACCCGACGGTAGAGGATATCCTGCAGATACTGATGTTGGGACATGAAAATGCCATCAGGGGTGGGAATGACTTCCACGCCCAAGAAGTAGTTCAAGGGGCCTAGATCCTTGACAGAAAATCGATTGGCCAATGTGGTGATGAACTTCGATATGAGGGAAGGATCACTACCTGTAACAATAAGGTCGTCACCATAAACTAGGAAATAAATGACGTGAGAGCCTTGTCTGTGAAGGAAAAGAGATGCATCAGATTTGGTGTTGACAAAACCCTGGGCCAGAATAAAAGATTGGAGCTCCTGGTAACAGGTCCGGGGAGCCTGTTTGAGGCCGTACTGGGCCTTCTTGAGCTGACAGGCATAAGTGGGGTTGTGGGGGTCCACAAACCTAGCAGGTTGGGCCATGTAGATAGTCTTAGTGAGTGTTCCTTGCAGAAACGCATTATTGACGTCCAGTTGTCGTATGGGCCAACCATGTGTCACACTTAGGTGGAGGATCAGTCGGATGGTTATGGGCTTGACCACTGGGCTGTATGTGGCAGAGAAGTCCAGGCTTGGGCGCTAGTGGTAGCCCTTGGCCACAAGATGGGCCTTGAATCGGTCCACAGCTCCATTGGGCTTCCGTTTGATCCGGAAGACCTATTTGTGGCCAATAACATTCTGGGTAGGCTGAGGCGGGACCAGAACCCACGTGCTATTGTGCATAAGTGCGTTCAGCTCTTCGGACATGGCAGATCGCCACTATGGGTGTTTCACGGCTTGGGAAATGCAGGTGGGTTCAATTATGGTAGGTATGGGGTGAGTGGTTTCTGTGATGGCATAGTTGGGGACTTGGGGAACACATCCAGTTTTGCTTCAAGTGAGCATATGGTGAGTGGATGCTGGTGGTGAAGGGGGTGTGGATGGAGGGGGAGCCTTGGGGGCTAGCTGTGGGGGTGGTGGAGTAGGGATGGGTGGTGGTCGTGAGGACCGCTGACAGGACCGTCCCCGAAGGGACATTGATAACCGTGCTTGGTCCTGCTCTCGTTTGGCAAGTCGACTGAAGTTCTCAATTTACCCTCAGCATTTGCTAAACAAAAGATAACCAAACGTGTGCCCACTCATGCCTCCACCTCTCGAATAGCCTCGATCATCGCGCCACGACCTGGAGGGTCAATAAAAACACAAAAGGTGTGAGTGGACGAAAATGAATCAGTTCTAAAACATGTTACAGAAAAGACGTTTCTACCCTCCACGTAAAACCAATGCATGCATCGGAAAATCATTTCATAATCCATTTCATTTTCCAAAATAAGAAAATCATATATGAAAATCAAAATCATTTTCCTTTGCTCAAACCTCGGCCTTAGCCTGAAACCATAAACACGGGGCCTCAGCCCAAAATCATGAATCAAAAGCCAAGTACATAGCATAACCCAAGATCCATCAAGTCATATAAACCGGGCTATTGCCCAACACATCCGAAACATTTGAAATCAACAATAATTCACAAGTCAATCATGCGCATAATCAGACCTTCTCAGGATATCAATGAGTCTTTAAACTCAAAGCATAATCAATAGGCCTCGGGGGATATCACAATAACCGAGTCTTTAAACTCAAAACATGTCAATCAAGGGCCTTCCCCCGTCATCAATCAACCGGGTCTTTAAACCCAAAACATGATCCAGCAATAGTACCGGGTCTTTAAACCCAAAACCATTTGTAAATCACAACAAATCCAGAATCCATCGTAAACCAATTTCCCAAGTCAAATTCGAGATCACACTTAATTGAAATGGAACTCCTGTCCGAATTTCACATTCAAATCCCCAATCATATCCGTCATCCATTCTCGAGTCTGAATTCGCAATAATGATTTCGTAAGTCGGCATCCGGAACCATCATCCCGAACCTAAATTCGGAAATTCACCTTCAAGTTTCCGAAACCCGAAACTTGTTCATCAAGCCAATTTTATGAACTGGGCATCAAGTCCGAAATCGCTTTTCCCAGGATCCGTTTTAAATCTTTGAAATCAAGTCATATTTTTAATTACCAAATCCAAATCCCCAAAATCACGGTCAAACCACAATATACTCGAAATCTCGTAAAACGTGCAAATTCGTAACCTTCTCGAAATACGTGCCGAACCGTAAATCATACTCACAATCATAGTCAAAATATCATTAAAACATGATACACACAAATCATATAAAATCGTTCATTAAACCGTCATGAAAACACACGAGAAACCATAGTCTCGAAATACGTGCAATTGCGTATTGTATATCAAAATACGTATAAATACGGAAATCGCAATTACCATAAGCATAAGCGTATGAATCATAATTATAAAGCATAGAAAACAATTATGCATGCATTGAAGTTTAGAAAACAAGGTCCACTCACACACCGTCCATATCGCTCGCTTTTCAAGCTGCACGCGCTTCCGTAATTTCCGACGTTTTCCAGAAATCTCGAATCCTGTCCGAAATCATTCTTCAGGGTCACTAACGTCTCAAATAACATCATACTAATTTCCCATAATTTTCCGGGAATTAAATATTAATTAAAAACGGAACATAAACCTTCGGACCCTCGAAACAATATCGAAACGGTGTCCGATTAACTCAAAAAACGCTAAATGTTCGTTACATTGCATAGAATAAAAGTCATGTTGACCTCACCTCGAAAATCCAGCTCAGGCGTCCCCACGCGCCACCACAAGAGGCTGCGCGTGAGGCTCACGCGCCTGTTACAGTAACTAGCACAGTCGTCTTCCTCACCCGACTAGCCTGGTAAACGTGTCTGGTAACCCGCGAAGTGATCCAGCTGAATCTCCCTTAATTCCTGGTTGATTTCTATAATTCAACTGTCCATTAGCCTCGTTATGGACTTAATTAAGGTTCTGTGAGATCAAATACATCTAACATTTGTAAGTAAGAATGCAATCTCCATGTGTTTTACTTTTTGAGTTTCTTTTACTTCATATGTTTTAGTACTTAAACTTCAATTCGAAACTAAATGTTGATCCGCTGTTCGGGGCATTTAGAATAGAGTTGAAGAGATTTAATGTTTAATCGCTGTTCGGCGCATTAAATCACTTACTTAAGGTGAATCATATTGTAAGTAATAATCCGCTGTTCGGTGCATTTATAATATGAAAAATGTATGCATGTATTTGAGATGATTAAGGTATGATTTCGTGATTGGTTCAATATGAGCATGATATTAGAGTGTTGGTAAAAATATGTGTTTGAAGAAAGTTCACTAGTACAAAGGTTAAAGTAGAAGTAGAATTAAGTATTTAATTATTTTACTTGTTTTCTTTATTTTATATTTACAACTCTTTTTCAAAACCCCCTTTTCAATTCTTTATTCTTTATTCTTTTATTCTTGTATTCTTTTAATTCTTTTATTCTTTTATTATTTTATCTTTTATTCTTTTAATTCTTTTATTCTTTGATCCTTTTTTATTCTTTATTCTTTTATTCTTTGATTCTTTTTATTCTTTATTCTTTTATTCTTTTATTCTTTTAATTCTTTATTCTTTTATTTCTTTATTCTCTTATTCATCTATTCTTTAATTTATTAGTTCTTTGATGATTTAATTCTTTTATTATTTAATTCTTTTATTCATTATTCTTTTATTCATTTCCCACTAACACATTATTAATGTTCCCTAATTTCCCTGGTTAAGAACGATCCCTATTTACCAATACTACATCTACACAAAAAGGGTTTAAATTGCACAATACTCAAATTACGTGTTTAAATTAATGTGTAGTTTGGGCTTAGTCAATTTTTGGCGCCGTTGCCGGGGAAATTGAAAATCATTTTTAATTTGTTAGTGTATGTATATAAATTGTGCATATTATACTTGTTTATAAATTTTACTTTTGTTAATATTATATTTGTTTATAACCCTTACTTACTTGTTTATATTTTATTTATCCATCTTATTTTTGTTCTTATTATTTTTGTTTATAAAGTTCATACTTTATTTATTCATAGTTTCTAATTTATACTTGTTCATAAATGTCATAATTTTTTTTATATATTTGTTCATATTCAAATTTGTTATGTAAATTTAAAATTCTATCATACTTGTTCATAATTTAATTTAATTTGTACTTGTTATAAATGCATATTGTACATATTCATTTTTCCTTACTTTTAATTTATTTTATTTTTCTTTACACTTTCTAACTTTTTCTTTAATCCATTAACTTTAATTTTTATTCCATAAACTTTTTCTTTATTCCTTTAACTTTAAATTTATTTCATTAACTTTTTATTCCACTAACTTTTTATTCCACTAACTTTTTATTCCATTAACTTTTATTCCATTAATTTTATTCATTAACTTTTTATTCCACTAACTTTTTATTCCATTAACTTTTATTCCATTAATTTTATTCATTAACTTTTTATTCCACTAACTTTTTATTCACTAACTTTTTATTCCATTAATTTTATTCATTAACTTTTTATTCCACTAACTTTTTATTCCATTAACTTTTATTCCATTAATTTATTTCATTAACTTTTTATTCCACTAACTTTTTATTCCACTAACTTTTTATTCCATTAATTTTATTCATTAACTTTTTATTCCACTAACTTTTTACTCCACTAACTTTTTATTCCATTAACTTTTATTCCATTAATTTTATTCCATTAACTTTTTATTTCACTAACTTTTTATTCCATTAACTTTATTTCATTAACTTTTTATTCCATTAACTTTTTTATTACACTTATTTTATTCTTATGTAATTATTTATTTGGTTATGTCTTGATAAAATTTAAATTTAAATTTAAAAAAAAATTCGAAATAAATAAAAAAAAATTGAAAATAATAATAAAAAAATCTTATCTTAACTTTATGTTAGTGTTAATTCATACTTGTAAATAAATGTTGTATATATGTTACTTGTTACCTTTTATACTTGTTCATAACTTTTATATTTCATAGTATACATGCATACTTGTTCATAATAGATTTTCATTTATATTTGTTTATAATTCTCTTACTTGTTATATTATTCTTGTTCATACTTGTACATAATGTTTATTCTTTTTAATTGTTCATAAATGCTTATGGTAAATATTCACTTTTCCTTATTTTTATTTTTATTTGTAATTAAAAAAAACATAAAATTCGTAAAAAAAAATTAAAAATAAAAAAAATTTCTTTTTCTTCATTTATTTAATTTTTAAATTCAGAAAAAAAAATTAATTAATAAAAAATAAAAAATTTCTTTTTCTTCATTTATTCGTAAAAATATTCATTTATCTTCACTTTGTGTTAGTGTAAATCTAAATTGTTAAATAAATCTTATACTTATGTTAGTTTGTTAATGAGAAATTGTTTTGTAAATATTATTACTTGTGAATAAAACCATACTTGTAAATAAATTGTTCATACTTGTATAAATTGTTCATACGTAAATTGTCATGTTATATTTGTAAATTGTGCATAAAAAACATACTTGTAAATAGTTATTGCATTCATGCATTAGTCTCAGCTATATGTAGATCACTTGTGCTTCGAAGTTTAGATTTTGATCTTTATCGGCGATGACTCTTTTGTTAACTCTCACCCACGGTAATTGTTAACACTTTAGTCATCTTAATTCCTCTGGAGTAAGAAATTTTCGAGGGTGATGTCTAGGACAAGAGACGGTACTCATAACGGGTTTTGGGTCTAAGAAAATAGCCCTGCCTCTTATGTGTATTCTTTCTAACCTGGTCACTTTTGAAGTTGCCCAAACAGTTGAATTAATCCAAGATATTTACTTGGGCCGCACGGACGTATAAGTCTCCATTTAAACTTTGAGGCTATGTGAACCATATATATCTTTGACTTCCCCCGACATGTAAATATTGTTTATATCTTAATTTACATTATTTGTCATGACAAAGTTAACTTGCATCTTTCGTTTAACTAACTTGCATCTTTCATTCTAACTTGCATTTCATCTTTCATTTAACTTGCATTTTTAACTTCACTTGCATATTTAGTTTAACTTGCATTGCACTCTTCCTCTAACTTACATCTTTAACTCACATTGCATCATTAACTTTAATTTGCATATCTAACTTGCATTCTTAATTAACGTACATCTCTGACTAACTAACTTGCATCTCTGTCTAGGCTGGATGGACGTCAAACTTCAAGCGCTTGTTGGGAGGCAACCCAATGTGTTCCCGGGATGTGAAGGAGTCATCAATACAGATTTGCTATCCTCTACCCTTCACTCTATTTTATTTTGTTTATTTAATGTTTTCCTATTATTTTCGTAAATCATCTTCCTTACTTTGATTCTATGTTTAATTACTTCGTATTTTCCTACATTGAGGACAATGTAGAATTTAAGTGTGGGGGAATGGTTTACAATTTTAATTGTTCAAAAAACAAAAAAACAAAAAAAAATTGAAAAAAATTATAAAAAAAAAAATGAAAAAAAAATATTATTGTTTTTTTTTTTTAATCTTTTTGTTTTAACTTAGTATTTTTATGAGTCTTAAGTTGCCATTTAACTTGTCAATGACATAAATGAACAGAAAGGAATATGTTATGGCCATAAAGATAATCACTACAACTTGAATTTGTTTGTTAATATTTTGTGATTAAGTGTTATAACTTGAAGATAATGCATGTAAATTGGCATATAAACGAGCATGATAAGATAAGTATGAATCATATGAACCTTATGTGAGCTTTAGAACTTTATATACATCTTTGATGAGTGATTCATAAGTTTTTTGTTTAAATTGATATACATATGCCTCATAACTACTTGCCATAGCTTTTAATGAACTATAGAGTACTAGAACTTATTTTATGTGATTTTCAAAGCTTTTGAGTCAATAAACTCTCTGATTTTGGAAATGATTAAGGCATTAGGGTTAACACCACAAATTCAAACATCCATGTTCCCTATTTTGTGCGCACAAGTTGCGACCCCCTTAGTTTTAACCCTTTTGAGCCCACATTAAGCCTTTCTTTCATCACCATGATTATCTAAACACTTGAGCTTAGTATAGACATCCTTTACCCTTGTTCCAAGAACTCGGTTAAAGACATAATGATTGTGTAAAGAGAAAATAATGATGTTGGAAAGACTTTTATGTGAATTATTTGGATTTACCGACTCATGCTTTGTTGTATCGTTGACACATGTTATTACCTTGATATAAAAAAAAGAAAAAATTCAAAAAAAAAAAATCAAAAAAATCAAAAAAAAAAAGGAAAAAAAAAAGAAAAAAAAAGTTGAGTCTCGATCAAGGTAATAAGGTTTGGTTATGTAATGTTTGAGTTAAGTCCCTTGCATTTGTAAATCCGACACAAAGAATGATTGTGAGGCCCAACATGATGGAATTAGGCCTATGTTCGAAGGGATGGATTACTGACATCATTGCACTAAGTTTGGGAAGCTATGATACGTTTTGGGAGTCTATTGAGTCTTGGAACGAATTGAGCACCACTTGTCCTATATTTTCTTTGCTCGAAACTTAGCCCCATTACAACCTTCGTAAAGACCTTATGATCCTTAAGATGGTAAATTTTGATTAGTTGAGTTAATCACTTGAGTAAGCTTATGGTTTTGGTTCATTTGCGCAAGTATGTGTTGTTTTTATCTTGAGGTGTTTGTTTGAGATTTTGCAAAAGTACTTCATTTCGATTATGTGAGTAATTCTCACATACTTTGAGTGCAAACACAAACCCTCACAAATTGAGTGAATTTATGAGTGCATATCCTTGTGAGTTGATTCATACTTGTCTTATTCATGCAGAGATCAATTTCACCATATTTACTCATTATCTTACTTGTTGAAACATTTTGTTACCATGTATTAACTCTCGAATTCCATATGCTTAAATGTTTTAAGTGAAAATCTTTTATGTCATGATTATAATTATGAAATATTGAGACAAATGGTTAAGGGTTACCTGTTTTGAATTCGTAGTTTAATTTTAGTATTTGCTAGGGACTAGCAAAATTTAAGTGTGGGGGTATTTGATAGGTCCTCAAATAAGCGTTATTTTATATTATTTTATACCCTTTATACTTGATTTTTAATATTAAAATAATAAATAATTAGACAAATTAATTTATTTTGTGATATTTTTGTAGAAATAAATAAAGCTTGGAATTTGGAGCATTTTGGTGAAAGAATCGTCCCGATCGGAATTATAACGAAGAAATTATGGACGAAATATGAGAAACCACTGAAAATCGCAAGGAAATTCGGTGGGAAGCTGCTGAAATCCAGCAGCCCAAGCCAAAAATCCAGCAACCCCCAATAGTTCCCAAAATCAGCATATTTGCCCCAAAATCAGCAACTTTTCCCCAAAATCAGCCACTTTTCCCCAAAATCAGCATATTTGCCCCAAAATCAGCCACTTTTCCCCAAAATCAGCATATTTGCCCCAAAATCAGCATCTTTTCCCACCCAATCTCATCATTTCCATCACTTCTTCATGTACTATTTTATTGCTATTTTTATATTTTAATTTTGTACTTTTAATTAAACAATTGTGGCATTCCCTCTATAAATAGGGAGGTCATTTCATGTATTTGGAGAGTCCCCCATTAGCTCCATTTCTTCCATTTTGCTTAGTTTTTAGTTTTCTTCTTTTAGTTCTTTTGTTTCTCTCTTTTGAGAGACATTTTTGGGGACCATTTTAACTTTTTGTAGATTTTCTTGTTAATTAGCTTTCTTTTAATTCTTGTTCTTAATTTATGTTATTTTTATTTTTCTTAATTTCATTTCCTCTTTACTTTGTTCTTGTGATATTTCTTTGAGATCTCTTAAACACATTTTTATGCTTTCCTTAAGAAATACCTAGGCCAAGTAATTCTAAGGCAATTCAAGAGTTTTAAGACCGAATTCCTCGTATTTCTTCTTCCATCTTCACAAGTTTCCTGCCGCTGTTCGGTGATTCTTGTGAAAATCCATACTTCTCTACTTAAATTCTTGTTATTGTTATTGGTTTTACTTATAATTCAATATATGTGTTGGTATTTTCTTTCTAACATTTGTAAGTAAGAATGCAATCTCCATGTGTTTTACTTTTTGAGTTTCTTTTACTTCATATGTTTTAGTACTTAAATTTCAATTCGAAACTAAATGTTGATCCGCTGTTCGGGGCATTTAGAATAGAGTTGAAGATATTTAATGTTTAATCGCTGTTCGGCGCATTAAATCACTTACTTAAGGTGAATCATATTGTAAGTAATAATCCGCTGTTCGGTGCATTTATAATATGAAAAATGTATGCATGTATTTGAGATGATTAAGGTATGATTTCGTGATTGGTTCAATATGAGCATGATATTAGAGTGTTGGTAAAAATATGTGTTTGAAGAAAGTTCACTAGTACAAAGGTTAAAGTAGAAGTAGAATTAAGTATTTAATTATTTTACTTGTTTTCTTTATTTTATATTTACAACTCTTTTTCAAAACCCCCCTTTTCAATTCTTTATTCTTTATTCTTTTATTCTTGTATTCTTTTAATTCTTTATTCTTTTATTATTTTATTCTTTTATTCTTTTAATTCTTTTATTCTTTGATCCTTTTTTATTCTTTATTCTTTTATTCTTTGATTCTTTTTATTCTTTATTCTTTTATTCTTTTATTCTTTTAATTCTTTATTCTTTTATTTCTTTATTCTCTTATTCATCTATTCTTTAATTTATTAGTTCTTTGATGATTTAATTCTTTTATTATTTAATTCTTTTATTCATTATTCTTTTATTCATTTCCCACTAACACATTATTAATGTTCCCTAATTTCCCCGGTTAAGAACGATCCCTATTTACCAATACTACATCTACACAAAAAGGGTTTAAATTGCACAATACTCAAATTACGTGTTTAAATTAATGTGTAGTTTGGGCTTAGTCAACTCGAAACCAACTCCATTGAACTCACCACAACTCCTAGACCAAAAGTCATGTTGATCGTTTTCCCCATCGCCGCCGCACGCGCCCCCACGCGCCGCCCAAAGTGGCTGCGCGTGGCCCTCACGCGCCAGCTACAGTGTCACCCCCAACCTCGAGTGCACTGTGCTGAACCGGCCGCTGCAACTGGACCGGCGAGAGGCATTCTCCACCGTCCGGCCACCTTTTCCTTCCCTCTCTTCTCCTGCAGCTTCGTCCAGACACCACGAATCCATTCCTCAACTCCTCTAACCTCGACACCGTCCCGTCATCGTCGATTCAAGCTCGAACCAGACGGCCATCAAACCCCTGTTTCGCGATTCACCTGTTCCGGTCACCTCCCGTCACGGTGGCGACACCAGACGATCCCTAAGGCTTCACTGAACCTAGACCCAACCTCCGTTACCCTCGACTCACCCCCAAACTCGTCGACTCACCGTTTGAATTTCACGGCCAAACAGAGCACCAGAGTGTTCATCTTTGCATGAGCCCCGCCGTGTACGGCCCCGTCACGGCGACTATCCTAGTCAACACCTAGGACCCCCCTGAACATCACCCTGACCTTCTAACCTCTCGACTCTCAGCCAAACCTCACGACTTTCCAATTGAACTTTCACGGGAAAACAGAGCAAGGAAGCATACCTTTCGATTGCAGCTTCGCCGTGCGCACCGCCGCCTACCACGGTGCTCGTTGGACTCCTTGCAACCTCCTCAGCCTCCCCTCGCCTTGGTTTGCCTCACCTCACGGCGTAGCCACCACCTCGAACTCTCAGGCTCCCTGTTTTCCCCAAAACTTCTCCGCACCTCCGCCGTGCCGCCGTGCACGATCACAGCTCCAATTCACCACCACCAGCTCACACTGACCTCCCTGTCTCTCCTTCACTCACCAGGACTCAACACCAGCCACGATCACTCCCCCAACTTCTCCTCACAAGTTCACTCTGTTTCTCTGTGTATCGAAGCACTGCTCGGGTTGCACGAGTGCACCCCAATTATTTGGGCTGAGACCACACAGGATTCTCCCAGAATCCTCTAGCCCCCTGCCATGTGTCACCATCCACTCCACTCCTTATCTCACCTGGTGAAATCCCAGCCGTCCATTTCCTTCTTTCTGCACAAATCCCAATGTGCAGAAAGACCAAAATACCCTCCAGTTTACACATTTTTACGGTTTTACCAAAACTTCCTAGACCCGTAACTCTCGCCTCGTAAGTCCGATGAATACGTGCCGCCTGTCATCGAACTCAGGACAACGAAATCTATCTAACCACCCTAGGTCAACATACCAAAACTCGATTACTCAAAAAGTCAACTATTCCCCCTATTTTACCTAAATTACGGTTATGCCCTCGACCTTCCGAACATCACAATTTCCTCCTCGAATGTCGGAATCAGGCGTGCCACCTGCCTATGGATTCGTGACGTCCTACACTACGTCCTGGTCACTGGTCAACCCTCATTTGACCGCCCGAACTAAAAGTCAACTATTTTGCCCGGACCAGGGGCAAAATCGTCATTCTACACCAAAGACCTTATCGGGACCAACTAACCACGGATTAACCTTACTAATCACACCTTAGTTGGTCTACTAATTCCGGTTCTCGGAACGGGTTGTTACACTAGATATTTGTCCTAATGCCCAATGGATGAGTGACAAGTGTCACCCATCCAATGGACACCAAATTTCCTTCATGCACCGTGCAAACCAATCCATTTTCTTCATTTCAAACACCCAAAACCCTTACCCGATCTCACCATTTCTCTCCCTCTTTGTGCAACCCAAACCCAACCAACTCAACCCCATCTCGAACAGGACTGAGACCAGAGAGTGAGGGAGGATGTAGGACACGGTGGCCGGCCCAGGAAGGCGCCGTCGTGGGCGGTGGAGCCACGAACCCGTGCGGGTGCACGGTAAGGCCCAAATTCCCTTTTTAATTGATTTTGATGTTATGGTTGATTTTGGACGATTAGAATGAGTTGGTTAGAGTGCTAGGACAGTTTTAGGAAGGTTTCTATGGTGGTTGGACGGCTGTGACGCCGTGGGACGGTTTTGGAAACTTTGAACCGTTTGGTTCAAAATCAAACCATAGGATTTAGGCGTTTTTAGGTTGTTTTGTTAATTGGGTTAGATAGGAAACACAAAAGTAGGAATTTAGGAATTGAAATGGAAGAAAACGGATGAAAAATGAGGGAGAAGGAGGCCTGGAGCGGTTACGCCGGTCCAGTTGCAGAGGTTGGACCGGACCGGCCGGCCCGGACCGGCTGTGCGAGGAAGGAGACGGGGTACTGTAGCAGGCGCGTGGCAGGGAATCTGGGGAAGTTTCCAACATACGAAATCGTCTATTCGATGTAACGAACATTTTGGGACTGGTTTCGTGTCAATCGGATACCGTCTCGATATGTTTTGGGGCATCAGAAGGTTTAGGTTCGGTTTTAAAAATAGTTAAAAATATCAGAAATTTACGGGGCTTTGGTAGGAGGTTAATTAAGTAGTTAGTAACCTTCTATTACGATTTGGACATGTTTGGGAGTCCCGGTGGCGGTGATCGGCTAGGGGAGCCGTATGACACGCAAATCGAGGTGGCAGCTCGGACGGTCTGTGAGTGGACCTTGTTTTCTAAATTGGTGCATGCATAAATGTTTATTATATGTTTTTAATATTTGTTTGTGATGCCATGAGTGCATTTTGATGTGTGGTTACGTATAGGCACGTATTTCGAGGTTTCGGCCCTATACGGTGCCTATACGGGTCTGTATTCTTTTATTGGTCTACATTAAATGGTTTTGGATTTCCAAAAGAATAAACTCGGGTATGAGACCCATTTGGTTTGGTCTCGGGAATATGACTCTAGTTACAACCTACGAGTCTAAATCGTGGTCGCGACGGGTGCTATGTGCACGACGATCGAGGATACGACGCTCGCCTCCGGATTGGGATGTGTTCCTTCCAGAGAGGTCACGATGCACGATTCGTGGTCGGGCAGCCTGGGGAGGCTCGACTTCGGAGTGCTGACGGTTCAGGATATCGATCGGTGATGAGTGCACCATGATCTTGTGGTGGTCGCGTCGGTTGATTCGTTCACGGCGACATACCAGGATTGAGAGCGGTCCTGGATGGATGGTTGCACGCATCACTATGATCGGAGTCGTGACTGACCCTTAGATATCGGGCACGGTGCCCAGTTGAGTCATATGTTCGGGCACGAGACCCAGTTGTTTTACACTGATGATTTCGGGTCAGGGACCCTAGATGGATTTCCAAGTTCATGACGGTTTATGGGAACCGGCATGAACTCTGGAAAGGTCATTATGGTTCATGACGGTTTATGGGAACCGGCATGAACCCTGATTAATGGATGTTATGGATCATGACGGTTCTAGGGAACCGGGCATGAATGTTTATGTTATGTATATATATGTATTCATATACCTTCCTTTACTTCTATTATCTCCTCTAGGGAGGGTAGTTGGTCTGGGTGGACCCCGGAGTAGTCACGGAGCACCGACTGAGTGGAGTCACCCCCCAGTTGGGTTCCTTACTCTCAGGAAGGCTATGATTACTATTACCTCGGGTAGGGTCAGTGGTCTGCGGACATTGATCTTGACTTTGAGAAGACTCGGATTGAGACCTGGGTAGCACGCGCGTAGCTTTGGAAACCGTGACAGGATTGGTTGTCTGAATTATATGTATATGTGATGTATGCTATATATGATATGATGTATGATGTGCGTTTACACAAGTTTTGGGCAGTGGCCCGTATGGTTAGTTTCTTATGATTTGGGCTGAGTCCCTTATGGAGTTGGGCAGTGGCCCGTGTACTTGATTTCATTATGGTTTTCTGGATAAATGGTTTTCGAATGCATGCATGCTTTTTAGTGAATGGTACAAATGGTTTCCTTATGAAATGTTTTATAAACTCTTGTTTTGTCTACTCACAGTTTTTAATGTTTTGACTGCCCTTCAGGTTGACATCGGATGTGGACTGTAGCAGAGACAGAGATATCACATACCTCCTCCGGATCCTGACGTACTCTGATGGCCCGGGAAGGCAAAGGTCAGAAATATCCCTTGTCTGACACTTCGTGTCAGACGGGAGCATGGTTATCCCGCAATAATCCCGGGGGAATTGGGATGGGTCCTGTCACAACTAATCCCCGATTAGTCATTCTAAACCATAATTAATTAATATTCAATCCCGATATTCGGGACGGGTCATTACACTAACACACACACTGTGCACTTGCCAGTTAATAGTTAAAAAATTCCCACAAAACCCATTCACGGTAGTTTCAAACTGCACACTAGGAAATTACCATTTTGCCCCTCCTTCACAAAATTACCAAAATGCCCTTCATCGTTCTAGAACTGTAACTCATCCGTCCGAGGTCCGTTTTCAGCGTGCCGCCTGTCTACGGACTCAGGGAATCGAGACCTACCTAAGGGTCCTCGAATTACGTGAAAAATAGTGGTCGAACAAAAAGTCAACAATTTCCTCCTTTTCGACCTAATTACGAAAATGCCATTGAACTTCCGAACGTCATAACTTTCTCCTCGATTGTCGGAATCGGACGTACCACTTGTCTATGAACTCTTGACGTCCCGAACTACGTCACAGTCATCGGTCAAAGTCTGTTTGACCGCTCAAACCAAAAGTCAACTGTTCGCCCGATTCTAGGGGCAAAATCATCTTTTTCTTCAAATTTTCCAAATTTTCCTTTTCTGAAAGTCCGGGTCGTTACAAACGCTGTGTGTAGGTACGAAGAGGAGGTGGTGTTGTGGGAGGAGTTGGGGCCGTGGTGCTGGTGGTCGGTTGGGGCAGTGGCAGACGTTGAACTAGAGCAGGGACGGTTGCGGCGTCGAGAGCAAGTGAGGAGGATGAATCCGAGTGGCCTTCAGGGGAAGGTGTAGTCTGTATTGGCACTGGTGAGGCAGCCGAATCAGGACGTGGGAGATAAATGAGAGGCAGGGAAGGGAACCAATGTTGGAAGGCATCTGGGGTGACATGAGGAACAAATGACGGGAGGCTGAGACCAGGATAAGTAGACTCATCGAATTGGACATGACGAGAGACATATAGACGATGGGATGAAGTGTCCTAGTAGAGGTATGCATTTTGGTTGAGTGAGTAGTCAAGGAAGAGGTAGGGAGTGGATCTAGGCTGCATTTTATTGGAGTTATAGGGGCGAAGCCAGGGGAAACAAAGACAGCCAAAGGTCTGGAGGCGATGGTAGTTTGGGGGTTGTTGGAATAGGGCGGTGTATGGGGATTGGTTGTGGAGAATGGAGGTAGGAAGACGGTTGATGAGGTATGCTGCTGTTTTGAAGGCGTAGGTCCAGAAAGTTTAGGGAAGGTTGGCTTGATGGAGGAGGGTCAAGCTGGTTTCAACAAGATGACGATGACGTCGTTCGGCCACACCATTGTGTTGGGAAGTGTGAAGGGGGGAGGGGTGGTAAAAGGATGGTTGATGTCGTGGGTGGCAAGAAAGGGTTTGAGTTTGGTGAATTCATCACCTCCATCAATGTATAGGGTTTGAATTGGGTGTTGGAAGTATTTTTCGACTAGAGATTTAAAATCAATAAATGTGGAAAAGACATCAGATTTTTTCTTGAGAGGGTAAAGCCATGTATACTTCGTGTAATGGTCAACAAAAATAATGTAATAAGAAAACAGTAAATAGAAGTGTAAGGGGCACGACCCCACACATCGGTGTATATTAATTGTAAGGGACGATGACTTTGAAGGGAGGAGGTGCCAAATGGCAGCCTGTGACTCATATTACATAGACATGACAGACATGGGGACTCTTTGAACTTGGGGGACAAATTGATGGAGGATTGACGAAGGATGTTATGGAGGACTTTGGAGTGGGGATGGCCAAGACGACGGTGCCAGAGATTAAGAGAAACATCAATGCCTACCAGTGCCTGTGGCTGGTGTAAGGTTGCAGGTGACTACTCGTAGATGTCATCCTTACTTGGACCTTGAAGGAGAACCGTTCCCGTGCTTAGGTCCTTCACATGAAAACAAGAGGAAAAGAGTTCAATAGATGTGTTGTTCTGTTTGTTAAATTGGGAAATAGAAAGAATGTTTCGAGTTATCTTAGGTGCACAAAGAACATTATGGAGATCAAAGGATTTATAGGAGGGAATGATAGAGTGGTGGCGCCGACATGGGTGATGTCAAGCCCTTTACCGTTACCAATGATGATCTCGTCAGGGCCCTGGTATTCAGAGACAGCCGACAGATGTTGGGGGGAGGCAGTCACATGGTGAGACGCACCAAAATCGAGGAGCCATGATGAGGAGATGCCTGGGTTGGTTGGGTTGGCCACGGGTTCGGCAGCAGGGGTGTGGTAGAGTTGTGGACAACGCTTGGCCCTGTGCCCTTGTGTGCCACACCATTGGCAGAACCCTCGATATCCACTGCCTTGGTTGGTGTTGAACCTGCGATTGTTGGTGGAGAGCTGGGAAGGGCGTATGAAGGAAGAACTGCAGTTGTCAAATTGCTGGTAGGAGCTCCTGTGGTCCGAAGAGCCTCTGGGCTGGCAGTTGTAGCAGAGGCCACGGGCTGCTTGGGCTGTGTTTGTAGTGATGGCAGGTTGGGGGGAAGCATGAGCTTTACGGGAGGTGGCGACCTCATGATGTACTTGCATATCGTGTAGGTTCTCAAAAGAGACAAGAGTGTCTCAAGAACGAACATCAGCAGAAATTTCCTTAAAGGAAGAGCCGACGCCATTAAGGACGTATAAGAGGAGATCATCGTCTGAGAGAGGTGCATCAATGGCAACTAGTTCATCCGAGAGGAGACGAACCTCCTGCAGGTATTCAGTTACAGGACGATTGTCACGACAGAGGAGGGTCAACTGCTTCTTAAGGCCTAAAACACGAGCTCGAGCCCTGCTAGCGTAGAGCCGTGTGAGGTGGGTCCAGGCTGCTTCAGAGGTTTTGACAGCAGAGATTAGGGTTACCGCCTAAGGAGAGACAGAGCCAAGGATCACATGAAGGATGAGCTGATCCTGGGGAAACCCGAGGGCACGAGCTAGGGTTTCAGTTGAGGGTGGGCAGGGGCGGGTACCATCAACGTAACTCATGAGATCATATCCGAGCAGGAGGGCATTGAATTGTGCTCTCCACGGGAAGAAGTTGGTGGCTGTGAGTTTCATAGGGAACTGGGCGGCGTTGATGGAGATGAGAGAGGAAAAAGAGAAGGTGGTATCGGTGGTGGTTGGTGGGGTAGGGAGAACATGGGAGGTGGGTGGGACGACCATTAAGAGAAAATATGAGGATGGAGGATTATTGCTCGATGGAGCCTTAATGCTCTGATATCATAAACATGTATGAAATTCCTTGTATATTAATATATTGAATACTTTACAATAGGAGGATCCTATATATACTGTTTCTAGGTAAGTCTAAGTAGGAAATACAATTGTAAACTAGGTAAGAAATCGTAGACCTAACTAGAGAAGTATCTACAAAGATCTTAGGACTGTTTTAGGGAGGAATCAGAGGGATTCCTTTGACTACTGAAATCAAGGGATCGGGGAGATTGATTCTCAATTTTCTGGGATTCCAGTGTATTTTTATCATTAGGTCTCTGTAGTTAGATGATTTCATTTGCTATGGAAACTAGAACTGCAAGGCTACATTAAATAAACAATTTTTGTAGACAGAAATTCTTTGTGCAAGACGAACTTCGTTTATTAAAGAACGGATTTTGTATGGATGTCATACTATATCGATAATGTGTTGGCACTTTTTGTTATTGACATATCATTGATAATGTTTTGACACGTAGTCAATGCCATACAAGAGTCCGGCCTTTTAAGGAGCGTATGGCATGTCATGTACAAGGTTGGGTCGATAAAATTGATGGATTTTTTCTTTTTCTTAAAATTCTTCAGTAAGTGAATGAAAGGGATTGAAGATGATTTAATGTTAATATGGGTGTAGGTTTAGGACTACTCATGTTAGTGAATATCATATTGGTCATGTGAGTAATAAGAGGCTGGCATCCTCTTTCTTCAAATCAAAAGTGCCCATTTTTAAAATTGAGCAACTGTCACTTTCCTAACCCTACCAATTGCTCTGTGGGCTTCCGACTTTCGTGACACAAATTAATGAAAAGTGGAATGGTTTTTGGGTTGTGGTTGTCATTATTTTCTAAGGGCTGTCCTATGACTGTATCTTGCTGGAAACATAAATCTCCCTCTGTTTTCTCTTGTATTTGCTCTAAACAATGTGTCGATAACATGTCGATAACAAAATTCATATTGATATGGAAGTCTTTCTTCAATAAAAGACGAACATTTTGCACGGAAAATTCCATATACAAACCTTTGAGCCCTAAGTGTGTGATTGCGGCGGGTCAATTTAGTTCCCTCATTAGTTTTTTTGGGTGAAGAGGGTGTTCTACGTGAAAGCAATTGTGCATGGTGGATTTTGATTAGGCAAAGGGAGACAGATTAACAACCGACAAACAAGGAAGTGCTCTTTAATCACATTTAGGCTAATTATAGCGTCATCATTCGTCATTATTAGCATGTGTTGCAAATTCTCTAACTTGTTAATTTGTTGGTTTTATGCTGTTGTCTTCAGGATAGGAAGTTGCTTGCCGTCTAAGTGTCGCGTGAAGAAGAAAGTCCAGTTAAATACAACAAACCAGATAGAATATGATTATTGGAGTGGTCCACATCCACAATTAGATTAGAGATTCTCGTCACAATTTTCATTTTTTGGCACTTACATATTAAAAAAAAAATGGAGATAGAATCTGTCGCATTTTTTATTAAATAAAATAGGGATAAAAAAAGGAGCATAGTAACGTGAATAAATGATGATATAATTCTCTAACAATATCACGTTATAAAATAAAATAAAATAAATTATTCAACGTGTCGAAGTATTTGCACCAAACTAATCAAATTTAATTTTTGGACAATTTTAACTAAAAATTTATCTAAAAGCATCAAAATGAGTTTGCAGTAAACCATCTAAATTTAACCTAAAATTTACATTCATAAGTTCTAAATTTCCGTGAATTATTTAAAAATTCAAAGAAAAGAAAACGAATTTATAATTTGTTTTCGTTTCTGTGTTGTTAATTGACTCGAACTTTTTGTATAGAGTTGAAATTTTTTTGATTCTTTCTAGTATTTGGGAAATGGAGTTTTGACGTTTTGCAGATTTTAGGTGACGATCGGGAATGCCGAGTTGACGCAAATAGAGCTTGAGTATGATAATTTTAACACATTCAACAATTAGGAAGAAAAAATGAAAAAAAAACTAGCCATTAAAAAGCATTCAATAATTTTAAACACATTCAACATATTTATTTGAACCGTTAAAAATTTACGTTAAAAATAGACCGTTGTAGAAAAATTATATTTTTATATAATCAAATTTGAAAAAAGAATGAATTTAATATTCAAAGTTGGTAAAAATATAGTCTAATTTTGATAACTGTAAAAACTAACTAACTATTAATAACTTTTGGATAATTTTAAATTAAATTTGTCCAAAAATTTAGCTAGTCTGATATGAATGTGCATTGGGGATAAGTAGTAATCGAGCATATATCTTTTATATATATATAAAAAAAACATAAGATAAGTTCCTCAGTGTTAGAGTGGATAAATTATCACTACCTAATTGAACATATGCCTTATATTGTGATGTTAAATCAGTGGCATCTTTACTAGACATGCTTATAAGAATCACGAAAAAATCTAAAAGAATAAAAAACTCTGGATTTCCTACATTCTAATTAGGAATCAAATCCTTTTTAAACTAGAAATCATAATCAGTTAAGGTCACCTTGTTGATATGATGCCTATACTATTTCTTGAATTTCCGGTACTTGATAAATAACACAAACTTGTTAATGGCATGGCATAATCCCGGATGTATAAGTGCACCTGATTTCTTCTAACCTGGATGATGAAAGTGTTTTTACTTTTTATAGGAGAAGAAAACCCTAATTTATGTATTGAAATATACAATTTTCTATATTACATAGATTCGACCTACTTGATTAGGCGGCGAGTTTGTGCCCCCCGGCTCCGCCCATCGGTTGAGACTCTGATGAATGATTATTGTATCAAATACCTTAAGTTAGGCATAAATTAAAAATAATTTTTTTTTCATAAACTTTTTCTTTAGGCACAAGATATACTATGTAATCAAGTCAACAAATTTTTTGGTACGAAAATTAAATCAATAATTTGGATCGAAAATCTGATTTAAATTAGTTTTCGATAGAGTCTTAAGAGATTAAACGTATTTTAATATGTACCCGAGTTAGTAAACGAAAATCTGAAGCGGAATATTTTTTTTTTTGCATTTTTATGTCTTCTTAAGTTTTCCATTCACGCACTTTCCTTTTCATTTTTTCCCTTGTTCGCACAGATGGGAAAATATCCCCATTACAATTCAATCACCACATAACGGCCTTTACCATTAAAGAACATTTGCGGATATGAAAGCATTAAATAATATTTTAAATAAAATGTTGAAGAAATGGAAAATGTTTGACCAAATCAGCGAATTACCCAAAGAAGAAAACAATTCTATTTTTTTCCTACAGTGCCTTTTTTTTCCCCACTCTCCAAACAATAAATAAGAACACCCCTAGTCCTATTTGCCATGGCTATCTTTTTTATATTCACAATAAAATAAGCAAAAATTCATGCTTTTGTTTTGTCATGATAAGAGACACCAAATAAATATTCCTACTCGCCTTGCCCACTCGATTCTTCTTCAAAATCCCAATTTCGATTCCAAAATCAAAAGCTCATCGTGTTCTTCATCGCCGCCGTCGTAGAGTTAACAGAGTTGGATTGTGAATGTCGATAAGGAGTTTAATCCAGGACATGAAGTTCTCTCGGTCGCAGCGAGTGGTCCAAGACTCGCCTGCCCCGCGCGAGTCGGTGGGCGAGTCACTGAAGCAGAGCTGTTGGGCGCAGATGCCTCAGGAACTTCTGAGGGAGGTGTTGGTGAGAATCGAGTTGTCCGAGGCCGCCTGGCCGCCGCGAAAGAGCGTCGTCGCCTGCGCCGGTGTTTGCAGGAGCTGGAGACACCTAACGAAGGAGATCGTGAAGGCTCCTGAACTCTCTGGGAAGTTAACCTTTCCCATATCCGTGAAGCAGGTAAATTTATCGATCTTTTTCAAGGAAAAAGAAATAAATGATTTGAGTTTCTTTGTAATTGCATGAGTTTATATCCAAATTTACAGGTTGTTGACAATTATAATATGAGTTTATTGGTGCTGTATTACAATTGGGTTGCAGTGGAAATTGCTTGTGTATTTGTGATGATTGGACTTCTTGGTGTAATTTTTATGCCTTCTATGCAAATCGCTCCAAATTCTCAGTCTTTGTGATAGTTATAAAGTAATTTGCTTGAAAATTTCTCTAAACCCTTGGTAGTACTAGTGGCTACAATTGCTCCTCCGTGGCAATTTTGTTTGCTTTTAGCCTTTTAGTTTCTTTGTAATGTGAATTGAATTTATTTTGATGGGAGGATCCTAAGAGCATTTGAATCTGTTTCTGTATCCTTATGGTGTTTGATTTCTGATTCAAAGCTCTTGGGTTTTCCGGAATTTTGATTTATTGTTCCCTACCTTCGCTATCCTCTCTTTTCGGATTTTTGATTTGTTTTTTATGATTACAGCCTGGTCCAAGGGATGATCTTGTTCGGTGCTTTATAAAACGGAACCGTTCCAACCAAACCTATTATCTGTTCCTTGGTTTGACCCATGGTGAGCTTTTTCTAACCTAAAATGGAAGTTTCATTGTTGTTTACTACATTTTCAATGATAGGTGATTTTCAAAGATGTGGCTTTTCCATCTGTGATCTAGTTTTATTTAGATGGATCATGTTCGTATTGATTTCTCTCTTGAGAAATCTCCTTGCTTGCAGATAATGGACCTGTCCTCTTCTGGTTTCCTTTCTGAGGTATATACTTTTTAAACTTTTTTTGTCTGTTGTCCGTGACAGCACTAACGGATGAGGGAAAGTTCCTACTTTCCGCGCGTAAGCTTAAACGCCCCACCTGCACTGATTATATCGTCTCACTTCATGCTGATGATATGTCAAAGGGTAGCAGCAACTATATTGGGAAACTGAGGTGTGCCGAAAGATTCATATGATCTAACTTTTTCTTGTTCAACCCAAGCTAAGTATTAACAAACTTTTCATCTCCTCTCTTTTTTGTGAAGATCCAACTTTTTGGGAACAAAGTTCACAATCTTTGATGGGCAGCCAACTCATTTGGGAGCGAAGGTTTCAAAAAGTCGCTCTACCAGGCTAGTAAATTTGAAACAAGTTTCACCTAGGGTCCCTGCTGGAAACTATCCAGTGGCTCAAATCCAATACGAACTGAATATGTTGGGTTCCAGGTAAAACTTATGCTCGTATGATGCATAACAAAGCCTTCCTTAAGAAATGGAATTATAAGTGTATTCTGTAATTTCATCTGCATATTGGTTCTTTCCTTTTTCTATTATTTGCTGCAGTCCTCACAACAACTTTGTTAGCTGTGATCGTAGTTTGGTCACCACACTTAGATCAGGGTGCATTTTATTTTAACAAACTGAGGAAATTAGAAATCTTATAGAAAGTTTGTACAAACAGGGGTCCAAGGAGAATGCAATGTAACATGGATTCCATTCCTGCCTCGTCCGTTGAACCTGGAGGAGTAGCCCCCACACAAGCAGAGTTTTCATATAGTAATGCAGAATTGCTTCCTTCCCTCTCATTTTTCCGGTCAAAATCAAACCGCATGGAGAGTTTCCTATCGGGGCCTTTGGGAAGACAGAAAGAAGGGATGCTGGTGTTAAGAAACAAGTCTCCTAGGTGGCATGAGCAACTCCAATGTTGGTGTTTGAACTTCCATGGACGAGTAACAGTTGCATCGGTGAAAAATTTTCAGTTGGTGGCTTCTCCAGAAAATGGACCAGCGGGGCCAGAACACGAGAAGATCATTGTCCAATTTGGAAAAGTGGGCAAGGATTTGTTTACCATGGATTACAGGTACCCATTATCAGCATTTCAAGCATTTTCAATCTGCCTCAGCAGTTTTGATACCAAGATCGCCTGTGAATAAAGGTAGGCCATTTATTCGTTTGGAAACTGAATCTTCCAAAATATGGTAATTAGTTATACACTTGAACATCATCTAACCCTGATATCAGTGATCCTTCTGGAATCTGTAGGGCTATTTTTCCTTCAATGTGTAATGATGGTCAAGTTAAATTGAATTGGTCTGTAATGGATGCCAATGTAAAATTTAGATGAGAGTATGATTTATGCTATATTTCTGTTGTTGTCCAGGAGCAGCAAGGTTCAAAGGTCATTAAGTTGGATGAGTAACAAGCGGCACGCTCAGACGCTCCGAAGCTTCTGAGATCTTGATTTTGCCAACCTATGGAAGAGGTGTGGAATATTGAGTCGGAGAGCTCGGCTTCTTTGTCATATTCACCATGTGTTGTACATTTTACTCATTGTATATAGTAACTTTTTTTTATTTTTTATAAAAACCTGCGTTCTGAAATTTGACTCCAAATTTAACTTTATTTTGTATACTCAGTTTTATTTTTTTTTTAAAAGCAAAGGCTTTCAAATCAGCCAATTTTAGCTCAGACTTGTATCTAAACTTGCCCCAACCACTTTACCACTTTTAAGGTTTGAAAAATCAAATATGATCATGTACATATATGTAAGAATATACGTTTATTATCTTTACCATTAAAATAAAAATTACCCCATCATCTTGACCATGGATGATTTTTAGCATTTGGGTGGTTTTTTATTTTCTCTTTCATATAAATGATATTCTTAATTTGAGAGCATATTTAGTATTTTGCTCAAGGTTATTGTTAATTGTTTAAATGGAGAGGGACACAAATTTAATTTTTTTTTTGTGAATTATTTTCTTAAAAATAATATATTCGAAATATTATATAATTCAATTTTATCTTGTTTGAATTTTTTTTTTTCACAATTTCTTTATCTTATCTTATTTTAGATGTTTACATCACAATGTTGTGACATGTGGCATTCTATCTGCATCTAAACTCAACTTCAATATAGAAACTCACTTTTCATCTTCATATCACAACACTTTTTTCTTCAGATCAAAATTCAACACTTTGATATTTCTCTTACAACACTCGGCCATGACACGTTTGTTAAAAAAAAGAATCAAGATCGTGAGGAAGATGATGAAAGTAAGTGTCAAAGAAACATGTTTATCGTTGGTGCTATGGTAGAATATCAAACCTCATCTTCCAATCCACCCACCTAACTAGGTTCACAACCAGGCCGCCAAGTCAAGAATCAGTGTATGCATGTATGTGCCCCCGCTCATGGAGGATTAACTTGTGCCATGACCGATGTATTTTGATCCCGATTTTCGTAAGCGCTACAAAATGAAGTTTCACCTTTTTTATTGCATATTTCAAGATGTTGCTCATGATAATTAATTCGTACAAAAAAAAAAAGATGTGCTCGACGTACTTGGATTATCACCTCATCAAAAGATTACATGTACAATTAGAATGCTAGCATATGGCTCATCAACATGTCAATGTGATGAGATCCGCAAGTTGGAAGTCTAAATAGCAATTGAATCCATGAAGCGTTTTTGCAAAGCAATTGAAGATCTTTATACTAATGAGTACCTCTATCACCGACATACACGAACTTGCAAAGTCTCACGGTGAAAGTTGAGTAGCGGGATTTTCCAAGTATGCTTAGTAGTATTGATTATATGCAGTGACAATGGAAAATTGGTCCAGCTGGTTGGGCAAGAGCTTATCGTGGCTACAAAAAGACTCCAAATATAATCTTGAAGGCAATTGCTTCATATTGATACGCTTGATCGATGCATTTAAATAAACCAGTCATTCAAGTATATACGTATTTTAAAACCTTTTTTGTGTCATTTTAGTATTGGTAAATAAAAATCGTTCTTAACCGGGGAAATTATGGACATTAAATAATGGTTAGTGAAAAAGAATAAAAGAATAATATGAGGGAGTTTTGAACAAAGTATAATAATCAAAATACATGTAAAAACAATTATGAAATTAATTCTACTCCTACTTTAACCTTTGTACAAGTGGACTTTCTTCAAACACAAATTTTACCAACACTCTAGCATTGCATAATTTGAATTAAACACGAAATTCTACCTTCATCATCTCAATTTCCTTCAAACATTTGAACAACGGATTTTTACTTACAATACGATCCAGCTTAAGTTGTTGATTGAATGCGCCGAACACCAATCAAATATTAAATCATATTCAATTCTATTCTAAATACACTGAACAACGAATAAACATTTAGCGTTGAAATAAAGGTTAAGCGCGGAAACGTATGAAGTAAATGAAATTTAAAAAGTAAAACACATGGAGATTGTATTCATATTTGCAAATGATAGAAAGAAAATACTAACACATATATTACATTATAAATAGAACCATTAACAAATAAAAGAGTTTAAGTAGATGGAGAGCAAACGTTACACTTTCGGGTTTGATGAAAACAATGGATTGTTATTCACAATGATCACCGAACAACGGTAGAAACCTTGTGAAGATGGAGGAATAAAACATAGGAATTAGGGACTTAAACTCTAAACTTGCATTGGAAATATTTTGCTTAAGTTTCCCTTAAGGAAGGCTCAAAGTCTGCCTAAAAGAAAGTCCTCAAACAATGAGTGCCCTCTATTTATAGGGAAAGTGCCACTAAAAAAAACTAAGAAAATAAAATACAAATTAAAAGAAAATTACAATTAAAACTTTAATGTTAAGATGATTCACTTTTTTTAATTTGAGACTGAAAATCAGAGCAAAAAGGGAGCAAGTGAAGCAGGAAATGGGCTCGGCAGGTTGCTGCAGCAAAGCAGACTCTGATTTCGGCGTGGCTCAGCTGAAAAAGAAGGATTAGGTCGTGCGTCAGGCGCTGAAAAAAAGCTGCAGGAACTCGGCAGGTTAGGTGGTGTAGGGTATGGTGGATTTTGTAGGCGCTGGCTGATGCGAAAAAGCAGGTTTCAACGCACGCTTGCTGACACGAACGTGGGGCTGTCAGCTGCTACAATGCGGGTCAAGGTGCAGGTCTAGACCGGTTTTTTGGTCGCCGATGGAGCTTCTGCGGTCTACGCCGTAGCTGGGCTCGCACGAGTTCTGGGCTACATGTAAGACCCGTATCCTGGAGGGAACGGTGAACGATCACACATTCCTGCGAGGGAAATGGTCTGGGAGGGGAATGGTGGTGTGCCTTAAAGGTGTAGGCACACACCTATCTAGCACGTGGACTTTTGGGAGCTCAGTTGCTTTGGGGGGGATTGGAACCCCAAAGTTAAGCGAGTTGAGACTGGTGCAATTCCATAATGGGTGACCCCTTGGGAAGTTGCACCGTGAGCTCCCGAAAACAAAACCGTGAGAGCAAGGACAAGGAGGCCCAAAGTGGACAATATCGTGCTAGATGAGTCGGGACCTGATAGAGGAGGGTCGGATCTTTTGGGAGCTCAGTGGCATTGGGGGGGATTGGAACCTCAAAGTTAAGCGAGTTGAGGCTGGTGGAATTCCATAATGGGTGACCCCCTGGGAAGTTGCACCGTGAGCTCCCGAAAACAAAACCGTGAGGGCAAGGGCAAGGAGGCCCAAAGCGAACAATATCGTGCCAGATGAGTCGGGACCTGACAGAGGAGGGTCGGGTCCTGACACTACAGAGGGCATTTAGGCTTCGCGTCGCTGGGCTCCTGCACAAATGGATTCAGTAGTTCCCCACCGAAATTCCTTGATTTTTGGTGGCCTCCTTCATTTCATCCATAATTTCTTCATTATAATTCCAATTACAATTTTTTCGCCAAAATGCTCAAAATTCTAAATTTTATTTATTTTTGCAAAATTCCCACAAAATATATCACTTTCTCCAATTGTTTGGTATTTTTATATTAAAAGATAAGCATAAGGGGTATAAAACGATATAAAATAAAGCTCAATTAAAGACCTATCACATATGACACATGGATCTAGCACGCCTACTTTGGAACTCCAGGATTGCATAATGATATATGCCCCAAGTTTTACACAACACTCCTTCATCATTTGACCATTTGTGGTTTGATGCCATAATTGATAATAACAAATTTGAGCAAAATATAAAAAATATAAGTAGAAAAAATTTGGGTTTGAATAGGAGATGATAAAATGTGCGATGAATGATGATTAAAGAATGGATATTTATAGGAGTTTAAAAAAAATTCTAAAAAAATTCCTAATAGCTAGTTTAGAGTCTTAAAAAAAGGAGCTAGTTTTTTGAATTATGGCGCCATGTGGCACCATTTGATTAGAGCAACCAAAGTAGTCGTTGGAGTTGCTTTGAAGAAACAAGTGGGCAGCTTTGCTTGGTGGGCCACCTGCCCAGCCCCGACCTATAGAGAGGCCATCCTTATCGAGTCCAAAAAGGAATGGGTTAGAAGCTCAAACCCAAGGGCTAGAGGCTATTGTATGCTTAACCTAGGCCGGATTGGGAAGGTAAGAATTGCTCTAATATGTGGAAGATTTAGACTTGGGCACTTCCGTTCTAGTTAACTTGGTTATGTTATCTAAATTTGTATAGATTTTAGCACTCTTGGTTTGAATTGAAAATTTCAGTAATTTTGGGATTAAGAATTTTGGTATAAATCTGAAAAGTTTAGGACTTATTTGATAATCATTTTAGTTTTAATTTTTGTGTGCTAGAGATAGGAAAAAAGTAAAGGAGAGAAACAAGGGTTGGAAAAAAAAGTGATGACATATAGAGAGAAATAATGGAGGAAGTATGAAAATATAATATAAGAAATGAAATCCATGAAAAATCAATTTTGATTTTAAGTTTTCATTGCCTTTTCCTCATACATTTATCTATTTTTCATTATGTTCTTCCTCCACTTTTCTCCGTTCTTCATTTTCTCATATTTGAAGTATAAAAAATACAAACTGAAAATGAGCCCTTAGATTTGGAATTTCGAAGAATGTAACGACCGAAAATTTAGAAAATGTAACTCTTGTAAATTATATTGTAAATAGACTATTTCTCCCTTGTGTATATCTAAAGGTTAAAAATTGACTTTCATGTATCTTTTGTACATTTATCTGGGACCGTTGTGTAGGTCGCGGTATTCTGAGATCGTAGACATGAGGCATGCTAGAAACGGAGACCGTACAACCGAGTTATGGTTCTAAAATGATTTTACACGGTACATTTGAGTGTATGGAGTTTTAATTACATTTGTGTGTGGGTCGTTGTGGTGAGTCACTAGCTTGATTTGGTGGATCCATCAATAGTGACATGTTTCATGTGGACTTGTTCTTATTTGATGGAATTAGAGGCACCATTTGTGCCTTGTCCTACACTTAAACCAGAACACAAAAGGAGCAAATCTCCTATGCTAAACATGGCAGAAGAGGAAACCATAAAAGGAGAGAAAACAAGATGAAGGGAAACAAAAAAGAAGCATAACTAGAGAGAGAATGAGAAAGATGAGAGAAATTTGAAGGACTCAAAACTAAAAAATTTGAATCTGCGATACTCGTGAATCAAATTGTCCTTTATGGATGGATTTGGAAAACAAGGATACTATCATGATCTTTAGACCCTTACAATCAAATACAACCCAAAATTTGAATGATTAGACATGGGAAATCGCCTATAATTGAGCTTGAAAACATGTGAAATTTTTTGAGGCTTTCTTTAAGAAATCAAGGTAAGGATTTCATGATTTGAGCTGATAGGAATATTTATGGCCTTAGTTAGATTCAAGTTGGTTGTTAAAATGTGAAAAACAGTGTTAAAATGAGGGAGTTAGAATTGGGTCAGTTCGCTTGGGTCACAACTCAATTGCAGACCCGTGAGTTAGCCCGGCGAGAGGTAGGAGATGAAGTTGACATGATGCTAACGTGGCACTGGCGTATCGCTAACATGGCATGCCACATGTTTCCACGCAGTAACGCATGTGTCGCCACATGGCAGGCCACGTCAGCACCCTGTCAGCTAACGCGTACATGCACTTGTGGGGCATGTCTGAGGTGTATGGCAGCGCATGGAGTTGTTCCACAGCCCACGACGGTGCATGTTACCAAGTTTTTGATGTTTTGAATCCAATAGTGCAGGTTTTGAGGTGATAGAACATCGTCTTGAGTTAGTTTTGAGCGTCAGAAGTGACATTGTGTATATTTAAGGCGTATGTTATCCTAGGGTTTAGGGGATTTGAAGACGTGGTTATGTTCAATATTAGTGACTCTTGATTATTACTTATGAGTAGACATTTGTTTTATAAACCGTGATGCATGCATAATCTAATATTTTAGATGTTTCACTGCATGTAGGGTTGGGCACATGGAACCAAAATACCGAAACCGTACCGTTTCAGATCAAACCATACCGAAAAAAAACCGAATAGTAAAACCGTTGTATGATTGGTACGGTACCGAAACCGTACCGATATAATTCGGTATGGTTTCGGTATCGATATTTTAAAAAATCGTCCCGTACCGATACCGTACCGAATTAGAATATTTTTTTTAATAATTAAATTTATTTCTTATTGGTTTATTAGGCCTTCTTCAAGAGTTGATATGACCATACATGTCTTAATTTAGCTTCTAAGAGTTGATATCTTCAACTTAGTGCAACTTTTTCAATACATATTTGAAAACATAAGTTCTTCATAAATGTAGTTTTACTTTTTCTTTAGTCTTTTCCTTGCTTTATAATCACAAACAAAATTTTGGCTCAAAACCGAAACCATACCGAAACCGTACTGAACTTAATTGGTACGGTACGATCTGGTTTCACTTTCAAAAGATTGAATACCGAATCGTACCGTACCGATTAAAATTAAATGGTATGGTTCTGGTATCGATCAATTTTGTACCATACCGAACCGTGCCCACCCCTAACTGCATGATTTGAATTGGAATGGTCTCAATAAATGATTCTAAATGTGTTTTGATGATTTCGGGATTTAGAATGTTTATTCAGAATTTGACTAGTTTCAGGACATGAATTTTACGCTATTGTGGAAAAATGGTTTAGGCTTATGCCTAGTTTGGAAACGTTTTGACTTGAAATTTGAGTCAAGGATTTATTTAAAAGTATATTTTTGGATGCAATCCATGTACTATTTTCCAATGTAATTGTGATGAGTTCCCAGACGTTCAAAGCTTGGGCTACTTCCTAAATAATTTAAGCTCAGGGTTATTGTTTCCTAGGCAGCCGATGTGACGACCCATAAATTCGAAAAAGGAAAAATTGGAAAAAATTAAAGGAAAGGACGATTTTGCCCTTGATTATGGGGGCAAAAGTTGACTTTTTGCTCGGGACAATTTTTGGCCGTTCTGTCTGGACCGTTAGATAGGTCTCGAGACGTTGAGTCCGTAGATAAGTGGCATGTGTCAATCGGAGTTCGGACGTGAAAATTACGGGTCTAGAATTATGAGGGGCATTTTGGTAATTATGTGTTGCAGGGGCAAAATGGTCTTTTGGGCAGGTGAATGGCTGATTCAGCCGTGTGGGTGAGTCAGTTAGGTAATTAAGTGACACATTTTTTGAATTTCCGGGTCGCCACAGCCGAAGCTAGGGGTTCTTTCGCTGAAGCTCGGGGTAGTTTCCCAGACAATCAAGACTCGAGGATTTTTTCCTAAATGAACAAAACTCGGGGATGTTGTTTATCTAAGGCTGCCGAAACTCTAGGTTTTTCTCAAATGGCTGATGCTTAGAGGTGTCGAGGATTGGTTAGATTAATTATTGATATCTGTGTCCAGATTTTCTCAAACTGGAATTTTGATACCTTTTATGATTTGTGGTCCACGGCTTATGGTTTGATTTTATCTAAAATTTGGTTGTTTCTATTTTATGTATGCATGCAGTGTTTTATAACTAGAGGGTAAATGATTGTTTTTCCTTGGAAATGTGTTTTTTTAAATGATTATTTTTATCCACTCACACTTTTACTGGTTTGTATTCCCTCCAGGGTGTTGTATTGAGATTGCGATTGGTATTAAGACGGAGGCATGAATGAGACATCAATATCATTATCTTTTGTCTTTCATTTTTAATGATATTTTTTGGAGCTTCGATTTATTTGTCAGATGTGAGCATGACTTGTCACGATTATCAAAACATTTTTGGGAAGGGTCCTGTCATAAATTTTTTCACGAAACTCTTGAAATCCCTCCTATATATAATGTTTTATACGTTTTTATAATTTAATTTAAACATGTCGAATTTGAACATAGCTTGAAACTGAAAAATTGAAACCTTGAAATTTAAAATTCACCCCAACTTATGATTTTTTTTTTTTGGAAATGTACTTGAGTTTGAGAGAAGAAAAGTCTGGGGTTAGAGAGGGAATCATAATGATCGTTGTATTACTGTATTAAGAATAAGAATAATAAAATAATACAACCCCTTAAATACATTAGGAAAAATACAATAATGCACAAAGGCCTATCTACCCTTCTACCATTTACATGTAATAATCACTTATAATACTTTGTTTACAACAATCCCCCTTGAATATTTTATGTAATATTGCTGCTTAGCTGCGCACCTAGGTGTTTTCTCATTAAATCGTATCAGCTGACGAAAACTTTGTGGGACAAAAATAATATTGGTCGAAGGAAAAAGAGTGCAACATACGTGAATACGGAGTAGTCACATTGGAATCTCCAGAGGCAGTTGAAGTTGTCTCTTTTGGATCATGAGTAGATAGTAAGTCTTTGAAATATGATGCATTAGAGTTGCTACACCAAAAATTTCCTGGTAAACCCAATAGGAAAAACTCATGGTCGAAGGGAAAAGATGAGCACATGCATATGAGTCGAATCAAAATATCTTCAGGATGCAATGTTAATGGGGTGACCATACCAAAAGAGTGCATCATTAAAATCTAACCATGTAATAAAACCCAATAAGATAAAATAACCTTGATCGCGGGATAAAAGAGTACACGATGGTCAAGTGAGAATGCTTTGGGATACTCAGTATACTTCATGAAATTTTGTATACTTCAAAATACTTGGCATGCTTCGGGATATTCCCCATGATATCGACTCCCTTTGAAAACTAAGGATCAGGTAGATTAGCCAATCAACGCAAGCTAGTACCTTGAACATGCTACTGAAATTGCATTCGGTAATGACTTGTTATCTACTGTAATGAAACCAGTTTTCATCTGCTCGATGTAGGTAGTATTGTCTCATCGATAATCGTCGGTTCATTATTGATGGAATGCAGTCCACAAATACTTCAAATATGCCCCATAATGGCTCTTAGCCATATACATTCACTAGTTGCTTTATGAAGAGATAGAATTTCTGCATGCTTTGAAGAGATGACAATACGGATCTCTTTCGTAAACCTTCAAGATATTGCTGTGTTTCCAATGGTAAAGACATAACCTTGTGTAGGTCTGATAGGTAACATGTGTTAGCATAACCAACAAGGCATGCATCATTCCGAGGACTAGGGGGTTTGATTCATTCCTTGATGTATAGAGATAGTATAAACCCATGTCCATTGTACCACTGAGGTACCGAAAAAATGTCTTTTGTTCCATTCTAGTGGCTGCATGTTGGCGCAGAGCTATATTTAGCTAGCAAGTTCACATGAATGAAATGTCTGGTCTATTTCATTGAGTCATGTATAAGAATGCGCCTACTGCATTTAGATATGGAACTTTTGGTATCAGCATCTCTTCGTTATCATATATGGGATGAAATGAGCCCTTTTTAGGATCTACACTACAGACGATCATGTGCGTGCTTGAAAGTTTTTCTTTATCCTTATTAAAGTGTCTCAACATCTTCTGGATGTAATTCAATGGATGGACTAAAATCCCATTTGCACCATGCTCGAGCTCTAGGCCAAGACAGAAGTTCGTTTTCCCAAGATCCTTCATTTCAAATTCTAACTTCAGATGCTTAGAAGTTTCTTTAGTCTATTATGGAGTACCAATCAATAACGAACCTAAAACTTGTTTTCTTAATAAATATGCATGGGTATAATTCATTATTCATGTATCTCAGTCTAATCAAATACTCACTTAACGGTTATACCACATCCGTTCGGATTATTTTAATTCGTAAAGTGAACGTCTAAAATTAATGGAGAGTGTGTTTTGTGGACTGTAACTATTTGAATTAGGTATCTTAAGTCCTTTAGGAACTTTCATATATATATATATATATATATATATATATATATATATATCGCCATAGTGATAAGTAATAACTACATCCATAAGCTGCATGCTCAGTTTTTTGGAAACTACCAAACTAATAAGGTATCAGAACTTTATGATGTCTATTACTGGAGAATATGTCTCCTTGTAATCAATCACAGGGCGTTGAGAAAAGCCTTGCGCCACTAGACAAGCTTTGTATCTCATAATCTCATTATTCTTATTCCTTACAAATACCCATTTAAATCCTACAGGTTTAACATGGGGATGTGTGAGAACTATAGGCCCAAACACCTTCTTTTTTGTCAAGGAATCTAATTCGACCTGGATTGCTTCTTTCCATTTTGGCCAGTCTCCTCTACGCTGGCATTCATCGACGAAGCAAGGTTCGATATCACCACTAGTTATTATTTAGGTTGCAAATGCGAACAAAAATATGTCATCGATGATAATATATTCTGATTTCATATCTCACTTAAGCATGCATAATTTATCGAAATCTCTTTATTTTCGAGAGTGGGTTCAAACGTTGGAGCGTCCCTCAATGTCATCTCTTATAGGACATACCCATAATCTTGAATTATCTCATGAGATAGATCAATTGATATTAAGATATCTAAGAGATTTTATTGTGCCAAATTTTTGCTCTTCCATGGATGAGAATCTTTCGAACTTATTAGTATACCTCATTTCTAGGCAAGGACATATGACTGGTTAATCGCCATGGTTGTACCTCATCTGTTTAGGATGACTCGACCATCTGGGAAGACCCGTCTTACGAGGTCGTCTATCCTTGCAGGCACGTTTGTAGCAGACATATGTGATCTCGTCAATTTAGCTAGATCAAAGAAAATATCTAGCATATTATTAGCTACACTTTGTAGATATAGAATTTTTTGAATTTTGTTTTTACTTTGTATGGTTCGGGGATCAAGATGAGATATAGTGAGGAATTATCCACGCTAATTCACGTTAATTATAGTGGGGAACAATCCACATTAGTTCACGTAAATTATGGTGGGGAATAATCCATATTAATTCAAATAGTTCTTCAGAAATGTTGATATTCTTATGTCTTCATAATGACGAGAAGACTGTCTTATCAAAGTGATTATTCATAAATTTAACAGTAAAGAGATCACATGTCAACGGCTCTTAATAGCGTATAATGGAGGGGGATTCATAACCGATATTTATATGCCCCTCCTGAGTTGATGTCCCATTTGTGTACTTTGTGGCTTCGCCATTGGCAAGTAAACGACATGCCCGAAAACACGTAAGTACGCAACGTTAGGTTCATACTGAATCACCAACTATAACACAGAATAGGGTTTGGTGGTAATGGGCCTCAACCAGACCAACATTGTTGCATGAAAAATTGTAATGTAGAAACTGGAAGCTTGGTGAGTATTACCAAAGTTAATGAGTGTTTCTGCGAGACCATTCTAGGAGTGAAGACGGGGAACCTAATATTCAACATCAATCCCAAGGGACATGCAATAATCATTGAATGATTTCGATGTAAACTCTCCAACATTATCGAGTCTTATATTATGTATAAGAGAATCTGGGTGGTGTGATGTAACGACCCAAAAAATTCTAGAAATTTTAAAAATAGAATTGATGATTTTTCCCTTGTAGGTCAAAATTTGACTTTTTACTCATAGATTTTTTTGGACTTTTCATGAGTACCGTTATGCAGAATCCGTAGACAGACGACATGTTGAAATTGGAATTTGGACGGGTTAGTTAAGGGTCTAAATTACCCATGGTATTTTGGTAATTTTTAGACTAGGGGTATTTTTTCGTATTTATGTGAGTCAACGGCTTTTTATTGTGTTTCAGTGAGATGATGACAAGTGTCACCATCCTGGTTAGATTGATCGCAACCACTGTGTGTGTGTGTGTGTGTGTGTGTGTGTGTTTGTGTTTGTGTTTGTTTGTTGAACTATGGGTGATTTTGTGTTTAGTTTTGTATGTGTGTTGCATGTTTGAAATGAAAAAAAATAGAAAGCAAAATGAGGAGAAACGAGAAGGAAACTCAGAGTGAAGAGAGAGGGAAAATAGAGGAGAAAGGAAGAGAGACCTAGAGAAAGAAACAAAGGAAGAAAGAAGAAGCCCCAAACTTGTAAACCTAAAAGATATACACGTACCTCTTTGAATTTGATTTTCAATTTTTGGACATGGAAGCTTGAAACTAAGCTTATTAAGCTCTTTTTCAGGTTCATGCGATCATATTAAACTATAAATGTGAAGGGTTTGAACTCAAGAAAGCTTCAATTGGAGAACTGAAAAATTGACCGAAATCATGGAGACGGGTCGTATTTTTGAGGTGAGATTCTCTTGTTTTGAGACCATAGAAATCATCTTGGGATTATGTAGAGGTGTTTAGAGGGTTAAAACTCAAGTTTGGATGTGAAATAGGTAAGTTTGAACTGGGTCGTGTCGCCGATTCGTGTCAAAAATTGAAAACTCAACTGGAGGTTGAAGATAACCCTTACAGACGCGTGAGGCCCACATGCAGAGAGGTGGAGTGGCGTGTGGGGTCACACGCCACATCATCTTGATTTCTGATCAACATGTGTTTTGATGTTTCGATGTTACCAATATTTTGGCATAGGTTTCGAGTCGATCGAATATCGTTTTGGGGTAGTTTTGTGTGTCTAAAGTGTTATGCTTAAGTTTTAAAATACGTACTTTATCCCAAAAAATAGGGGAGTTTTGTGACTCGAAATTGAGCTGCTTGGTCGGATTGTGAGTGGTTTTTTGTTTTATAAACTGTGATGCATGTATACTTAACTGTTTTAAATGTTTTATTGCATATTTAAGTTACAACGATTTGAATAATGATTTGAAATGATTATCTGATGATTTTTAAGATTTATTAATTAATTTTTGGACACGTTTTACAGTCATTTTGTTGAAACAGTATTTTGAGCTTAGACCCGATTCAGAAATGTTTTTTATTTGGTTTTGGAGTCATGGATTTGTGAAAGTGCAAGGTTTCTTGATTTATTTACTGTTTCCACGGCTAACCATCCTCGTGTGATGTTCCTCCGAGAGGTCACGATTGATATTGCCTAGACGTCAATTCAGAGACTCGAGTTTCTAGAAATATCGTGATTTAGTATCGCTTAGACGTCAACGACGCCCGAGATTTCCACTTAGAGGTTGTCTGGATTTTTTGGATACTAGTACAGTCCGGATGTGAACATGTTCCTGGGTATCTTTCGGATTTTGACCCTGTTCCCGAACAGTTTGGATGTGAGCATGTTTCTGGGTTCCACCAAGTAGTTGCTTGTGTTCACAGACGTAACTCGGATGATGTGTGAGTGCTATGCCCGAGCTTGCCCACGCATAGTGCCAATTGATTATCGTCACTGGTGCTTGAGTATTTCAGGCTTGGTTATGTTGATTTATGATATTGTGTCCAGATGTTTTTACATGCTTTTTTAAAATTGGATTTCGAGAAATGTAGGTCATAGGCTTTTGATGCATTATATGATTTTTAGGTCCTATTGACAGGATCTGTCCCTAAATTTTCTTGAAAATTGAGATGGTCCTGCTCCCGTCTGACAACTCTTATTAGACAAAGGATATCACCAGTTTTATCCATGGCCATATCTTATTAGATTAACTAAATTTAACCCATCCTTACAAGGTTACCGCCAACATCCAACTCACTTACCCCGCAAAGTAGTGAAATTATTAGTTCGACCATAATCGGTCTTAATTTCATTGATATATTTCTCACCATTTGTAATGTCAAATATAAAATAATCATAATTTTAAGAATACTAACTATTCACATATTTCTTATATTATTAATTTTTACCTTGTACATCATAACCATAATCATATATAATTCATTCTCATAAAGGAAATGGTTCATTCATCATAAACATTAACTTATTGCCATGTCCCCATCATCTCATAACATAGTAATCATCATAAACATAATATACTTATCATCATCACAATCATCATAATATCACCATATTATCCATTTTATTATAACTTTTTGAATTTTCAAAAATAATCACGAACATTATACCTCTTAACCACAACCTTAAACATTCATCCTTTTCACACATTGTCAATTTCTCATAACTCATCACTATATTTTCTTAAAGACTCAATTAATCTTATATTAGTATTTTTTTAATTTAATTAGGAATTTTAAATAATATATAACACTTTGAACAAGTATAATTGTCCTAAAACGATGTCCAAATGAAGTGGTTCTTGTACCAAAAGATTTAGAGGATCGAGTACTACCATTCTAGTGTTGGCCTGAAACCCAAATAATGGACTACGCGCTCTCATGAGTCGAAGACAGCCTATATGCATGGGCCTCACGCGCCTCCAGAGGGGTTGTCTGGATCCACTTTCGAGTCACCCGACCCGCGGCCTCGACCCGATTCTAAATCCTACTTTTCAAGCCCATTTTTCATGTTCTTCTCACCAAAATGCATTTATTCTATCCCAGGTGATGATCTGTGGTTTCAGAGTAAAAAAAACTTACCTGGAAAACATAGGCCATGATAGGACTCTTCCCTGAAAATACCCCAATTCGTATGAACGGGCCCTGCTCCCGTCTGACACAACAACTTAATATACCTAAACTATCCTTAGTTCAGAAAGGAAACATGCATAATAGTCAGACCAGGGATAAATACACGTGTCAACGATAACGAAATTTAAAACAAGGTATTAGGAGCACTAGATAAACTTATAATGAGGACTAATTTCCTACTTCAGTTCGAAATGAGTACGCAACTTAGATTGATGGTGCCTGTGACTCAACCAACCCTCGTCCCCAAAGTAGCCTGGAGGGTAAGAAAACATTTAAAATCGTGAGTGGACAAAACACAACGTTGGAAAACCCATTTATTTCAAAATAGTTCTTTGACCCTCATTTTTGGGAAAACATGCATGCATATCAAAAAGCGATCATGAGAGAAAACATTACTAAATAAGAACAATTTTACGATAAAATAGGCATCAAATAAGTATCAAAAAAATATCGGGCCCACAACCCACATAATCAACCTCCTCCTACTAATCCAACCAGCCAGGCAGTCCAATTGGCATCCCATTGAATCTACCGGTAGTCGAGTACGGGTTTTGTAGGGTCCAACTCGCTCGGAACGTGTCTAACTTAGCACTGGCCACGTCCGATCCCTTCTCTGAGAATCTACGGAGTCCAACTCCAAACATAGCGATCCAATCGCTTGAGGAGGCTATAAACGAATATAAAATACTGTCTGTGAATACCTGTCTTACATGCTGTGCAATATAGATATTTGAAACATACAACTGTGCGGGCTCAGCCCAAAATCCAGAGGTTTTCACAATAAGCATCATCACCTGTATCTAATAGTCATTATAGAAATATCAAGACCCATAATATTTCAGAAAATCATATGTCCATATTCGCAAACACATATCAGTCTAAAACAGTTCATAAATCAAGTAGAAACAAGTAAATATGCATGCATTGAGTTTGGAAATCAAATGTCCACTCACTGTCTTATCGATAACTCAATCCCGAGTTAGATGCTCCTAAGAAGTTCCTGGACTGTTCTCGCCTGTCAAATCAATACCCGGGTTTTACCAACAATCTGTATAAGTGCATACGTAAACACGCCCATACCCTGGAACAGTAACCGCTCCTAAAATGCATTTCCCGAGAAGAAAAATGCCCTAAACTACCCTATAAGGACCTCATATCGTTCTGAAATCACCACCATTGGATTCAGGACGTTGAAACCTTTTGAACAAGCCTGGCCTCACCTCAAGATTTGCACTCACGCACCTGTCAAAGTTCTGGTCAACTATTCACGCGCCGCCCCACGCGCATAACATCAGCCCTACGCTGATGTGGCACTGACAACTTCTAACATGTGTCAGATGACGTCAATTGTTGACGTCACCCTCTGACAAACTCTGACAACCTCTGATAGGATGACGTCACCCTCACAACCGCTGACAGACTTTGATATGATGACGTCACCCTCTAACAACCTCTAACAAGTGTCATATGACCTCATCATGACGTCACTTGCTGACGTCATTCTCTCACCGGAGAAGATGACCAGACCACCGTGGTCACCACTGTCGACCGGCTGGAATCCGCCATTATAGCCCAGATTTTCAAAACTCCATAACTTCTTCAAAATTTAACCAAATTTAACGTGCTAATAGTCAAAATCCATCTACTCAATCCCAAGAACTAAAATCCAAGCCCAAAAGCACGAAACAATACCTGGAAATTGAGTTATGGAGCTCAAAAGTTTCAGGTTTCCTTCTTGGCCGTGTTCCCTGTGATTCCTTGCCTCCCTTCCTTCAAACTTGGGTTCTTCTTGATCGTGAGAGTCTGAGGATCACGATCCAGTGCTTCGTTCATGCTCAAGCGGCCTAGATATGGTGGTTCCAAAATTTGTTTATCTTGGGTTTTGGGGTTGCATGGTAAGAGAAAGTGTAGGGAAAATAAATTATTTTTGTGTCCAAAAATCAGATTTCATCCACCAATGAGAAGATAAGGAGAGCCCTCACCCATTGACATATGGCATCTCCTTTCCCAAAATATCACATTTTGATTTCTATCCATAATACCCCTTCCCAATTTAGTAAGTTAGGTAAACCCTAGGGGTAAAATGGTCCATTTCCTCAGAATACACCCGGAAATAATTTCCATCAAATTGTTTTATTTAATTAAAATCGGTTCGGGTCGTTACATGCCATGTTCTTCGATCTCGACCATGGTTCTCCAATCGGTTTTACGGTCTTTACTTCGTCCAAACTTCTTTATATTTGTCTCATAACGACCTTAGGACCTTTAGGGAAATACTGGCATACATGCTTCCTAGTTTCTTGGCCCAAACCTGCAAACCCAAAATGGGAACCTACAGGTTCCTTAGCCTATCTCACGGGGTCCCTCCTCTTCATTTCTTCATGTTATTCAGTTCTCTCTTACTTTCCTTCCCCATTCATCTATTCTAGATTACTTCCTCTTGTTCCCTATTTTTATTCTTTGTTTCTTATTTCTTTGCTTTCGGCCATTCTTTCCCGAATTCCATACATACACACACTATCATGACTCGACCCATCTAGCACGATATTGTCCTCTTTGGGCCCAACCTTCGCGATTTCGTTTTTGGGAACTCACGTGCAACTTCCCAGTAGGTCACCCATCTTGGGATTGCACAAGCCCAAACTCGCTTAACTTTGGAGTTCCCAAGGAATCCAAAGCTAGTCAGCTCCTAAAAAGCCTCATGCTAGATAGATACGTGCTCACACATATAAGGCACTTCACCTTTCCCTCCCCGAGCGATGTGGGAGCGTTCACTGTTCTTCCCAAGACACGGGTCTTACAATCCACCCCCCTTGGGGCCCAGCGTCCTTGCTGGTACACTTCCTAGTTTCTTGGCCCAAACCTGCAAACCCAAAATGGAAACCTACAGGTTCCTTAACCTATCTCACGGGGTCCCTTCTCTTCATTTCTTCATGTTATTCAGTTCTCTCTTACTTTCCTTCCCTTTTCATCCCCATTCATCTATTCTGGATTACTTCATCTTGTTCCCAATTTTTCTTCTTTGTTTCTTATTTCTTTCCTTTCGGCCATTATTCCTCGAATTCCATACATACACATACTATCACGACCCGACCCATCTAGCACGATATTGTCCGCTTTAGGCCCAGCCCTCAAGGTTTTGTTTATGAGAACTCACGTGCCACTTCCTAGTAGGTCACCCATCTTGGGATTGTACCAGCCCAAACTCGCTTAAATTTGGAGTTCCCAAGGAATCCAAAGCCAGTGAGCTCCTAAAAGGCCTCATGCTAGATAGATACGTGCCCACACATATAAGGCACTTCACCCTCCCCGAACGATGTGGGATCGTTCATCGTTCTTCCCAAGACACAGGTCTTACAATCCACCCCCATTGGGGCTCAGCGTCCTTGCTAGCACACTTCCAATCGGGGTCCAGCTTTGATACCATTCTGTCATGACCTGACCCATCTAGCACAATATTGTCCGCTTTGGGCCCAGCTCTCACGGTTTTGTTTCTGAGAACTCACGTGTAACTTCCTAGTAGGTCACCCATCTTGGGATTGCACCAGTCCAAAATCGCTTAACTTTGGAGTTCCCAAGGAATCCAAAGCCAGTGATGACAGGACCCATCCCAATCCCCCCGGGATTAACGTGTGATGACCCTGCTCTCGTCTGACACGGAGTGTCAAACAAGGGATATTTCCGACCTTTGCCTTCCCGGGCTATCAGAGTACGCCAGGATCCAGAGGAGGTATGTGATATCTCGGTCTCTGCTACAGTTCACATCCAATGTCAACCTGAAGGGCAGTCAAAACATTAAAAGCTGTGAGTGGACAAAACCAAAGTTTATAAAAATATTTCATAAGAAGACATTTGTACCCTTCACTAAAAAGCATGCATGCATTCGAAAACCATTTATCCAGAAAAACCATAATGAAATCAAGTACACGGGCCACTGCCCAAATCCATAAGGGACTCAGCCCAAATCATAAGAAACTAACCATAAGGGCCACTGTCCAAAACCTGTGTAAACGCATATCATACATCATATCATATATAGCACACATCACATATACATATAATTCACACAACCAATCCTATCACGGTTTCCAAAGCTACGCGCGTGCTACCCAGGTCTCAATCCGAGTCTTCTCAAAGTCAAGATCAATGTCCGCAGACCACTGACCCTACCCGAGGTAATAGTAATTATAGCCTTCCTGAGAGTAATGAACCCAACTGGGGGGTGACTCCACTCAGTCGGTGCTCCGTGACTACTCCGGGGTCCACCCAGACCAACGACCCTCCCCGGAGGAGATAATAGAAGTAAAGGAAGGTATATGAATACATATATACATAACATAAACATTCATTGTAACGCCCCGAAAATTCGAAAAATGTAATTTTGTAACATAATGAATAAATGACATTTTACCCTTGTGAATAGTATGGTCAAATTGTTGACTTTTTGATTGGTGAGTCAAACGAACGTTGACCGATGACCGTGACGTAGTTCGGGACGTCACGAGTCCATAAACGGGTGGCACGCCCAATTCCGATGATCAGGGAAAAAGTTATGACGTTCGGAAGCCCAAGGGCATTTTCGTAATTTGGACGAAAAGGGGGAAAATGTTGACTTTTTGTTTGACAACTAATTTGCACACAATTCAAGGACCGTTAGGTAGGTCTCGATGCCCTGAGTACAACGACAGGCGGCACGTCGAAAACGGAGTTCGGATACGAACGTTACGGGTCACGGAAGACTAGGGGCAAAATGGTAATTTGTCCAACCAGGGGAAAAATGGTCTTTTAGCCTTGATCAGACAATGACACCTGTCCTTTGTCTGATTCTCACCCCAAGAAACATGGATTCGGGTCTTAAGGGAAACACAATTATGAACTTTTGACATTTTTTCCCCAAATCATGGCTTAACCCATCATTTTGTTCAATTGACCCGTGATAAACCCCTAGCTCGACGTCATTATGCAATTAAGTGTCTCAGGAAGTGAACTGAGAGAGAGGAACTCGAGGGGTTGAGAGAACTGGGAGAATTTTGCTTCGAAAATTCAGAAAAATTGGGGGAAAGTCGAATTCGAATTTGGGAGCCAGGAGAAGAGAAATTGAGGATTACATTCAGTTGCTAGGATCAAAACGACACTCACTGCAACAAAAACAAGGAGAATTGCTGTCGAATTGAGGAAGAACAGAAGCTGCCATGGCTGCCGAAAATCGAGTTTGAGTTCAGTTAGTTAGAGGTAAGGTTTTACGAAATTGATCTTGTAGAAATGTTCCTTATACTCTCACGATGCTAACCATATGAATTAATTGGAAAATCAGGCACGGAATCGTGAAACCTGAATAGGAGACCCGTCGAAGTTCGATCGTGAGTCGTCAAGTTTTAGACCTTAATTGAGGTAATTGAATTCACAGAACTGAAATGAAGTTGGATTAGATGGGATCAGTTGAAAGAACGGATCGATTTAAGGTCGAATTGACTGAGATCGCATCGGGTTCTATCGCGGGTATTTCAACCCGTTTATCAGACAAACGGGTGAGGACGACGCACTGTAGCAGGTACTGTGCTAGGCGCGTGGTTTTCACGCGCAGCCGCTTGCGGCGGCGCGTGACGGCGCGTGGAGAGGATTCCAGCAAAGTGATCAACATGAAACTTGATGTTCTCGATGATACGAACCTATCCGCGTTGGTTTTGGGTCAATCGGATATGGTTTCAGCATAGTTCCGAGTACTCGACACGTTTAAATTATATTAAAATAATATTATAAAATTCCGACAATTAGGGGATTCTTATTTAAGGATTATATGATAGTCTAGTAACCTTAAATCACTTTGTTTGACAGGCTGGAATATTCCCAGGACGTCGGAGGAAAACGAACAGCTCGAGGCTGAACAATCGGGACGGTGTGTGTGAGTGGACTTTGTTTTCTAACCGTGATGCATGCATATATGATTTAAAATGCTTTATTATATGATTTGATATGCTTTGGCATGATTGGTATTTCAATTCGGTGATTTCTCGGTTTTATGATTATTATATTATTATATTTTGGCATGATTTTCGAGAAATCATGAAATTGGTTAAAAATGATAATGTGGGCGTGAGAACCCAAGTAAATAATGATTTTGACTCGGATTTGGAGTTACATGTGAATTTGATGAATTTGATGATTTTTGTATTCTCGTGATTTTGTGATTATTTTAATCAGTCTTTCGGGCACGTTTTACGAGGAACGTGCAAATGATGTTTTGGGCTACGGCACGATCTTTGTCGAGCAGCCGAGGGAGGCTTGACTCAGATCAGATGTGCTGGATATACATAGATCGGAAAGTGATGTATTCACTAGATCTGGATTGCCGGCTGGTGATGTGTTCACAGCGGCAGATGCTCGGATTTTGAGCGGTCCTTAAGCCTATTGATTTGCACGCGTAGCAGGGATAAACGTGACTCTAAGCAACAAGATATGGAAATAAGTCCCGTGGTTTTGTGGAAATTGTTTTGATTGATCCACTGAACATATTTAATTGATTTCTTATTATTACTCGTGTTTTATGATATGCATGCATGTTTGTGAAAACTGGAGGGTAAGAAATGTGTTTTGGTAAATGTATTTATCAAAATTTATTTTGTCCACTCACACCTTTACTGTTTTATGCACCCTCCAGGCCAGTGCACAGGTACGAGGGCTAGAAACGAGGCAAGCGAGGAAAAAGAATAAATAGATCGTTGCGCACTCAGAAACTCTACAGAGTAGGAATTTGACCCCTATCTGTAATAGTACCTATGCTCTGTATTGTCTTTGACTAGTCAAACTTGTGACGTCATTGGTCTGTAAAACTTAACTATCCCTTGTCTGACAATGTTTTCGGGATTTTTTGTGTGATGTATGTATATAAGTTTGGTTACTTTCAGTAATTTTTAGTTATTGTCAGACGGGAGCAGGATTCATCACGACTATCGAGTGATAATCGGGATGGGTCTTGTCATTCATGGTCGGTTCCCTTGAACCGTCATGATCCATAACATCCATAACAAGGGTTCATGTCGGTTCCCATAAACTGTTATGAACCAAAATGACCTTTCCAGAGTTCATGCCGGTTCCCATAAACCGTCATGAACTTGGAAATCCATCTAGGGTCCCTGACCCGAAATCATCCGTGTAAAACAACTGGGTCTCGTGCCCGAACATATGACATCAGTTGGGCACCATGCTCGATATCTAAGGGTCAGTCACGACTCCGATCATAGTGATGCGTGCAACCATCCATCCAGGACCGCCCTCAATCCTGGTATGTCGCCGTGAACGAATCAACTGACGCGACCACCACAAGATCATGGTGCACTCCTCACCGATCGCTATCCTGAACCGTCAGCACTCCGAAGTCAAGCCTTCCCAGGCTGCCCGACCACGAATAGTGCATCGTGACCAATCCGGAAGGAACACATCCCAATCCGGAGGCGAGCGTCGTATCGTCGATCGCCGTGCACATAGCACCCGTCGCGACCACGATTTAGACCCGAAGGTCGTAAATAGAGTCATATGCCCGAGACAAAACCAAATGGGTCTCATACCCGAGTTTATCCTTTTAGAAATCCAAAACCTTTCATTTAGACCAATAAAGAAATACAGGCCCATATAGGCACCGTATAGGGCCAAAATCTCGAAATACGTGCCTATACGTAACCACACATCCAAATGCACTCATGGCATCACTAAAAAGTATTTAAAATATATAATAAACATTTATGCATGCACCAATTTAGAAAACAAGGTCCACTCACAGACCGTCCGAGCTGCCGCCTCGATTTGCGTGCCGTAGGCTCTCCCGAGCCGATCACCATCACCGGGACTCCCAAACCAGTCCAAATTCATTTAGAGGGTTACTAATAGCCTCATTAACCTCTCATTAAAGTCCCACAATTTTCCCGATTTTCTAACTATTTTTAAAATCTAACCTAAACCTTCGGATAGCCCGAAACCTATCGAAACGATGTCTGATCGACTTGAAACCAGTCCCAAAATGTTCGTTACGTCGAATAGATGATTTGACATGTTGGAACCATCCCCAAAATCTCCCCCACGCGCCCGTACGCGCCGCCTGAAGTGGCTGCACGTGGGCCTCACGCGCCAGCTACAGTACCGTCTTCAACCTCTCGACGGCCGGTCTGAACCGGCCGGTCCGGTCCGTTCTTGCAACTGGACCGGCGTGACCGATCCAGGGTCCTACAATCCTTATTTCTCATCCGTTTTCTTCCATTTTAATCCCTAAATTTCTATTTTCTCATTTACTATCCAACCCAATGAAACAAAACCCTTAAAACCGCCTAGAACCCGTGAACCCAAAATGGACCTCACGGTTCAAAAATCCAAAACCTCACCCCAGGGTTCCTCAACGTCCAAAACCTTTCAAAACCTCCCTATTGACCTCCTAACAACCTAATTACTTCAAAACCAACATCCAAATCGACCCATAACACACAAAATGGAAAAATGGATCAAAATGGGCTAACCGGGTACCTTGCGGGTTTCTCCTCCTCTCGCTGCCGTGGACGGCGGTTCTGGCCGGAAACCACCTCCTCTTGTCCTCTCTTCCATCCCTGGTCTCAGTCCTGGTCGCTTGAATGAAGGTTGGATGGGTTTTGGTTTGCACGGATGGGAGGAAAAGGGTGAGATCGGGTTGTGTTTTGTGTGTTTGAAATGGAGAAAGAAATGCACGGTGCATGAATCAATATAGGTGGCCTATGGATGGGTGACACTTGTCACTCATCCATTGGGCCTCCATTAACTATCTGGGCCCCACTAAAGTCCAAAAGTTAACTTGTTTCGTAATTCGTGCAATAGTGCACTTGAACTTCCGTGAACCGTAACTTCGCCGTCGAACGTCCAAATTCGACGTGCCGCCTGTCTATGGATTCGTATTGTCCTTATCTACGTAACGGTCTTCGGCCCTCGGCCATTGGACCTCTTGGTAAAAAAGTCAACTATTTGCCCCATTTAACCAAAATTACCAAAATGCCCCTAAACTTTCGAACATCATAACTTCCTCCTCGAATGTCGGAATTGAACGTGCCACCTGTCTATGAACTCATGACGTCACGAACTACGTCATGGTCATCGGTCAAAGTCCATTTGACCGCCCGAATGAAAAGTCAACGTTTTGCCCACGCCCAAGGCCAAAATGGTCATTTTGCATCGTTCGTCCGATTTCGCTAAACTAATCCCGGATTAGCCTCACTAATCGTGATTAGTCACTAATCTAATCTAGGAATTTAGGACGGGTTGTTACAACCTTCCTTCCTTAATTAATCTTGAACTCGAAATTCCAACCGACCTAAGTTTCCAACCGTTCTTCCCTCCTTAATTTAGTTTCGCTCTCGAAACACTAACTATCCTGACGTCTGCTCCCACTGGGAGTCATCAGACCTCACACCACGATCCACGCTGACACCTCCTACAAACTGTCACCACTTGACAGTCGTCAATCGAAAACTGTCACTATACTCACTCGTGGTTACACTAACCACCAACTCACTCAACCATGGGTAAACACTTACCCACGAAGCATTTCACTCAATCTGTGTGTAACTAGACCCACCAGAATCACTATGACCCAATGCACAGTATCCAATGTCCAGTTCACGCACACGACTAATCCAATGGTATCGGGACTAAACCGATTACCAACACGCTCACCAACGTACCACTGGTATAACCTATATACCGTCACCAAACACAACAAGTCTGCCCAGTATCGTACCTCGAACAACATACAAGGTACGTACATCTATCCATCAATCAGCTTACAACCACAACAACGACGACCTAGGTTATAGGCAATCACGTTTCAATTATGGAGTTCACTTGTCCAATCCAGCATTAGACAAATCGAAACTCCAACCCAAACATCTATTTCCAATTCCGAATCCGAATCAGCAATTTCGTAAGAAATCCCGAATTCAAACCCAGAAATCATATCCATAATCATGTCCAAATTCGAATCCGAAGTTATTATTCCGTAGCTAGCATTTGGAATAACCATTCCGAACCCAAATCCATAAAAGGAAATCCACTGTCAAGCTCCAGAATCAAATCATGAATCGTCACCCAGAATCCGATTCCAAAACCCAAATCCAGAAATCCTCTTTCAAGTTCCAAAATCAAATCCTGAATCGTCATCCAGAAATCTGATTCCAAAACCTGAAATATCGTTCACGTCTACCAAGACGCACCATATCCAAACCTATCAGATACCTGTTCAAACGATTACACATTACATTTGATTGACTTCATAGGAAAGCCAATCCCAACATCAACACATCTAGGTTGACCATATCCGACCACGTAGGAAAACTACTCACCCGAGTAATATACCATACGGGATTCACTTCGAAAAGAAGTTCAGTCCCAATATCCTCAACTCAACACTCAAGTAAGAGTGATAAATTCTCCACCTATCTGGATCATCAAAATCACGATCCAGATCCATCACTACGTCAACCGACCATAGACGTCACGATCGAGGATCGTCACAACGCCCAAAGTCCTAGACCATTTCCCACATCTAAATAGATTAGTCAACGACGAGACACGCTAAGACTGTGGGTTCTCACTGATTACCTCGTATCGATCCTTGTCATTCCACCGAGGAAAATCAAAGATGATACAAGACTATGACATCAAAAGACATCCTATGTGAATACAACCAAACTCGCTGCATTCACCACGTCACGTAAACCAACATCGTCTGCCACCAAGCAGGAAATGAGAAATCTCAATCACCTAACTTCGATATACTCGATTCCTCTTGATGACCCAAAACAAATCCCGGGTTCACCAACCAATACACGATCAGCGTACTGGTCACGCAACCATCCTCTACCGTCATCTACCATCATCTACCATGGTAGAAACTGAGAAGTCACCCAAAATGACTTCGAAATACCCAATACCAATGCGGAAAACCCGCATTCCTCTCGTCACTTCAATCTCAACCTCTCGCGATTCCGAAGTTCCAACAAGATTGGAAACAACATACCTGGACATCAACCACGTGTTCCCTAACCAATTTAACTCTATCTGAGATCCACTCATGAACCACAGATACCGAACATATGCACATCACGACGGATGTGACTCAACGTCATCACAATCACCGACACCAGCACCAGCACGAGTACCAGCACCAACGCATTATCACCTGCACTAGTATCAGCACACAAGCATCCATACTAGTAGCAACACACTAACACCAGCACACCGTGTGCCAAACTAACAACCCTGGATCTTCGCTCCTACCGAACGACGATCGCGTACCTTAGCTCGAATAGGAGAAACTCTGCCTCTCCCGTACCCAACACCTCTGGGTACAGTCACCCCGATAACTCGTTATGGAAAAAGGAAACGTCCCCGATTCCCAACAACCATAACTACCACCACTCTCGGTAGTAGTGCCTGCCACAGACTCGCGCAGACCTCACTACCAGACATCGATATCGAGACTCCGCATCCACGGAATCAATCGAACGTACAACTACTCCGTAACCCCACTCCGGGATTCCATCGACAAGTACCAACCCTGATAACTTGTCCGAATCAAACTCTAACCTGTCGTAACTCGACTAAACCAATGTCGTCTACCAGGTCATCCACGACCTTAGTTGCACCAATAGTCCATCACAACTGAAGTAGTACGATAACCAACTAGGTCTAACCGATAAGTGCAATCCCGACTGCGAATTGCAGTCCCAACACAAGCTGACATGACTAGACCGACTAACGAATCCAAATCCAAATAGTCGTCCAAGTCACACCACTCGTCAACTCACATTTCCGAACCATACATATCCTACCTTAGGATTCCATGACCACGCCTAGGGTTCCCCTGAACCCAACTATGAAAAGTAGTAAAATCAACAATCGGACCGACTCCACGGTCCCGACATCGTAAAGACGTCAATCCAATCCTACCAGCAAAACGATCCCACGGCATCGTGAAAGGCGATCCCACTAACCGTCTCACGATCCAAACGCTAACGTACGAATACGTTCATCCTTCCATAGGGTCCCACACTGTCATCTACGACAGAACTATGACAACCCCGGCATCTAGTGCCGAACCACGCCATTCCACGATCCAATCCTACTAACTATCGTATCGGCATCCCAACAATCAGGTTGACCACGAATTGTAGCCACTTGAGATAGCACATCCTCGACCTGCATACATTCCAAGAGCTCCACGGTTGCTCGAATAGAGACAACCACGCTCTGATAAGCAATCCTATGCTCTGATACCACGTTGATAGGACCCATCCCAATCCCCCCGGGATTAACATGGGATGACCCTGCTCCCGTCTGACACGAAGTGTCAGACAAGGGATATTTCCAACCTTTGCCCTCCTGGGCTATCAGAGTACGCCAGGATCCGGAGGAGGTATGTCATATCTCGGTCTCTGCTACAGTCCACATCCAATGTCAACCTGAAGGGTAGTCAAAACATTAAAAGCTGTGAGTGGACAAAACCAAAGCTTATAAAAATATTGCATAAGAAGACATTTGTACCCTTCACTAAAAAGCATGCATGCATTCGAAAACCATTTATCTAGAAAAACCATAATGAAATCAAGTACACGGGCCACTGCCCAAATCCATAAGGGACTCAGCCCAAATCATAAGAAACTAACCATAAGGGCCATTGCCCAAAACCTGTGTAAACGCACATCATACATCATATCATATATAGCATACATCACATATACATATAATTCACACAACCAATCCTGTCACGGTTTCCAAAGCTACGCGCGTGCTACCAAGGTTTCAATTCGAGTATTCTCAAAGTCAAGATCAATGTCCGCAGACCACTGACCCTACCCGAGGTAATAGTAACTATAGCCTTCCTGAGAGTAAGGAACCCAACTGGGGGTGACTCCACTCAGTCGGTGCTCCGTGACTACTCCGGGGTCCACCCAGGCCAACGACCCTCCCCGGAGGAGATAATAGAAGTAAAGGAAGGTATATGAATACATATATATACATAACATAAACATTCATGGCCGGTTCCCTTGAACCGTCATGATCCATAACATCCATATTAAGGGTTCATGCCGGTTCCCATAAACTGTCATGAACTAGAATGACCTTTCCAGAGTTCATGCCGGTTCCCATATACCTTAATGAACATCGAAATCAATCTAGGGTCCCTGACCCGAAATCATCAGTGTAAAACAACTGGGTCTCGTGCCCGAACATATGACATCAGTTGGGCACCGTGCCCGATATCTAAGGGTCAGTCACGACTCCGATCATAGTGATGCGTGCAACCATCCATCCAGTGTAACGACCCGTCCCGAATTCCGGGATTAGTTTAGTGACTAATCTTGATTAGCGAGGTTGAACGGTGGTTAGTAGGGCGGAATCGGACAAAATGTGCAAAATGACCGTTTTGCCCCTAGTCGTGGGCAAAATGTTGACTTTTTGTTCGGGCGGTCAAATGGACTTTGATCGATGACCGTGACGTAGTTCGGGACGTCACGAGTTCATAGACAGGTGGCACGTTCGATTCCGACATTCGTAGAGGAAGTTATGGTGTTCGGAAGTTGAGGGGTATTTTGGTAATTTGGCTTATTAGGGGCCAAATGTTGACTTTTTGATCGGGAGGTCCGATGGACGAGGGCCAAGGACCGTTACGTAGGTATCGTCGATACGAATCCAACGACAGGCGGCATGCCGAAATCGGAGATCCGACGACGACGTTATGGTCAAGGAAACGAACTAACGAACCGAGGTCGGGATTAAAATAATATTATAATATAGAATAGTAACCGTTGACTCAGCACACCTGGATGAGTGACAAGTGTCACTCATCCCTTGAAACCAGATTCCATGTTTTGGGGTAGACATCATTATGATGTTTATTATATTTAATTAATTATTAAACCCTTTATTTTCCATTTATTTCTCTTCTGTCCTTACCCGTGTGCAAGCAAAACGCAAAGATGGGGGGAGTTCGAATTCGTCCACCATTTCCTTCCATTTCTGAACCAGAGTGTGAGGAATTGAGAGAGTATTGAGATTAACTTGGCTGGGAAACACGAGAGGCAGAGATGAAGCTGAGAATCGAAAATTTGGTTTTGGGAGGGAAATTCAAATACTGAGATTTGAGCTGTGATGATCGATTTGGAGCTTGGAAATACCTTCCTGAGGTTGAGACGAGTTGTTTCAGATCAAGAACGAGATGAATTCATGCCCAATTGGCTCTGAACGGGTTTGGTAACAGTGAGGAACTTCGAGCATGAGTCGTGGAGTTTGGGGCTGTGATTGACTCAATTGTTGTGGGGAAATGATTTCTCATGATCCCACGATGCTTCTGGGATCATCAATTGAAAGAAACCGGCTGAGATCGATGAAACTCCATGGTTGCACAGTGGACGGTGTTCATACTTGAGTCGTGATCATTTACTGATCAAACGACGAAATTGATGTGGGGGAATTGTTCCTCGTGGTCCACTGATGCTTCTGGTTGAACCAATTTGGGGAAATCAATCGAGATTGAAGGAATCCCATGATTGAACAGTGACCGGATGTTCTTCGTGGATCATCATCGAATCGTGGAAATTTGGGTAAGGATTTGTGTAATTGAGTTTGCAGACTTATAATTGGACTTAAAACGAAGCTAATGGATTGATCAATTGAAGGAATTAGGATCGAATTGACAGGATTGGAACCGGGTTGTGTCGCGGGTGAATTGGACCCGTTTACCAGACAAACGGGTTGGGCTGGTGACACTGTAGCAGACGCGTGAGTTTCACGCGCAGCCACTCACGGCGGCGCGTGACGGCGCGTGGGCGTGAATCTCGAGGTGAGGTCAACATGACTTCTGTCCTATTTAATGTAACGGACATTTTGGAATTGGTTTCGTGTCGATCGGACACCGTCTCGATATTGTTCGGGATGTCCGAAGGTTTTAAATTAAGTTTAAAAATAAGTAACAATTCGGGAAAATTACGGGACTTTGATAGGATGTTATTGATGAGGTTAGTAACCCTCTAATGTAATTTGGACAGGATTGGGAGTCCCGGTGATAGTGGTGTGGCCCGGGAGGGCCGGTGGCACGCGTATCGAGGCACACGGTTAAAACGGTCTGTGAGTGGACTTTGGTTTTATAAATCCTATGCATGCTTAAATGTGTTATATGGTTTATATACATGATTTCTATGATGGTATTTGTGAGCATTGATTTTGGTTATGTTGCACGTATTTCGAGGTGTTTTCCGTATTTCACGTATATCGGGATTAACGGTTTATTTGTGGTTTTGTGTGCTTGTGGTTAAATAAATAATATGATGAAATGGTTTTGAAATTGGAAATATGAACTCGGGCTTGAGGCCCACTTGTTTTGGAAATTTCGGACTTGGAGTCCATTTGAGAATCGGGCCGGGGGCCCAGTTGGTTAATGAAATCGGGCCAGGGGCCCAGTTGGTATGAAATCGGGCTGAGACCCATTTGAGTTATATTATCGGGCCAGGGGCCCAGTTGGTTTACGAATTCGGGCCGTGGGCCCAGTGGGTTTATAAGTCGGGCTGCGGGCCCAGTTGGTTTATAAATGTGATTTTGGGTCAGGGACCCTAAATGGAATTATGTGGTTTTATGGAAATTTCGGGCAGGGCCCAATGGTAATAATGTGATAAAAGGATTTAATAAAACTGTTTTCCATATACCATCTGGATACAAGGATATATGATGGTCTCCTCCAGATGTCTGGGACACTGGGGAAGTCACGGTGCATTGCCTGCGAGGGGTCATTATACGGAGCAGCCGGACCGTATGATGACTCAGGAGCAGGATTGCTATGATTGACGTCAGGGACGTCAGACATCAGGGATGTCAGATATATGGACCCGGAGAGACCCCGGGCAGCACGCGTAGCTTATGAAACCGTGAGATATGACGTCAGGGACGTCTAGCGTCTGGGACGCTAAGCATCTGGGATGCAGGTGATGGTAATGGTAAAATATGGATTAGTGAATAAAATGGATTATTGGTTATGAAATGGTATGTCAGGTCAGGGACCCTAAATGGTTTCGGATTTTGAATTAATGTTCATTTATGGTAGTGGGTGGTGACCCACATGGTTTTAATATGTATGGTGGTGGTATTCCACGGTTTTGGGCTGAGTTCCCACACTTGGTTTTTGGTTAACGGTTTTTGGGCTAAGGCCCTAATGGCTCGGTCGAGCAAACGTTTTGGTTACTGGTTTTTGGTGGCATGCATACGTTTTTATTGGAGGGCATAAATGTCTTATAAATGTATTTGGTAAACTTATTGGTTTTTTTGTCCACTCACAACTTTTGGTTTTAATGCCCTTCAGGTTGATTACGGATGCGATTGCAGCAGAGACTGAGACATTGCACACCTCCTCCATCGGTCCTTGCGCACTCTGGATGGCCCGTTTGGGCAGTAGTTCTTGGTTATCCCTTGTCTGACACCCCTTGTTGGACGGGAGCAGGGCACATTCCACGGTAATCCCGGGGGGATTGGGATGGGTCCTGTCAACTTGGTATCAGAGCACGGTTGCTCTTTTGTGTGCGCAGGACGAGGGTGTGATGTCTCATTGGGCTGCAATTCGTTATCAACCTGATAGATAGTTTTTGGGTTTGGATAGTGGATGGAGTGTGATTGGCCCGATACGCCGTGCGTAAATGTGATTCGACCCAAGTGGGGTTGATGGTGGTGAACTGGTATAGTGGGACCGTCGGTTCGGTCATGAGATATTGGATTGTTGTGCTGCTAGGTGCAGCTAGGTTCGGGGAACCTCATGTGAGTAATGGCCTAAAATGTGAACCCTTGTGGTGGTTTCTAGTGTGAGGGATGTTGGTTCATCGGAGTTGGCCGATGACCTAGTGGTGGAACCCACGTTGATGGGATGGTAGGATTAGATTTGATGTCTATTCGATGTCTAGACCGCGGGGTCGGTCAGGTTGTGAATTTTATATTACGGAGAGCTGTTTGGTTCGGTTGAACCATAGGGTGTGATTGTGGAACCCTAGTATTAAAAAGGTAAACCTTAATTGTGATTAGCGGGTGAGAACTTGTGCTGCGAGGAGTGGCTGAGGTCATGGATGACCATGTGGATGGCTCTGGTGAGTTTAGGCAGAACTATGGGATTCGATGTACGGATACGGTTCTGAAATAAATTATGGAATCCCGTGTTGGATCGGGTATTGGTGTGATGTGTGGATGCGGATCTCGATAGCAATGACAGTTAGTCGGAAGTCATATGGAGATGACTGGCTATCGAGGGTAATTGGTATGGTTCTGATACTTGGGGATCAGGGGACGTTCGGGGAACGTTCATTTTCCTGATAGGGATTGTCAGAATAGTGGTACCCATAGTCGTGAGGTACGGGATCGTCGTTCCGTATGAACGGAGATCCAGGGTTGTCGTATTTGCACACGGTGTGCAGTATGGATGTTTGCGGGGTTGGTACTTTTGTGCTGATGCTAGTATGGATGCATGTGTGCTGATACTAGTGATGTTGATAGAGTGTTGGTGCTGGTACTAGCGCTGGTGCTAGTGTCGGTAATGGTGTTGACGATGAGCCACAAATTGGGTGTGACTCCGTCATGATGAACATATGTTCGGTCTTTGAGATTCGGTAATGGTTGAGGGATGGACTGGATGGGATCCAGTTAAGATTGTGCTGTGTTGGGATAAGTCCCAATAGTGGTGAGATAACCAGTGATGAGTGGATTAAAATGGTATAATTAAGACTTAAGGAATTTTGGGATGATTAGTGGATTTGGGGAGTTGTTGGCAACTCCAAATTTTGTGCGATTTTATGTTTTTAAATATCCCTAAAATGTACATAGAAATGATTAAAACTGGAAAAGACGAGGAAAACCATTAGTGGTATAAAGGTAGGAATTTGTAATTGAGAACTTGGAAAACCGAGTGTTGAACCTGTAGTGGTCGGGATGTGCGAACGGAACAATAACGGATTGATTGTGGACACGGGGTTGTCCAAGTGAATTGAGGAGGTAGGAAGTCTAGTGGTTAGACTTGACGTCTTGTTGGGAGCATGTCTGTTTCCAACATGGTTGGAACCTTAGTGTCGAGGAGCGTTGTGATTGGGGAACGAGAGTGGTGCTCGTTTTTGGTGATTGGTATTCCGAAGTCATTGGGGTTGACTTCTTGCTTTCTGCCCTGGCAGACATTGACTGTAGTTACCAGTACGTTGAGCGTGTATTGGTTGGTGAGCTCTTGTGTGTTGCGAGGTCATTAGGAGGAGCTACGTGTTCGAAATTAGGTAAACGAGATTTCTCATTTTCTGCTTGGTGGCAGACGATGTGGTGTTACATGGTGTAGTGAGTGCAGTGAGTCTGGCTGCATCCACGTAGGATGAGTATTGGTGTCATCATGTGGATCATCCTTGGTTTTTCCTAGGTGGAATGACAAGGACTGATACAAGGTAATCCGTGAGAATCCGCGGTCTCGACGTGTCTCGTCGTTGACTGATCTGTCTAGTTGTCGGAGTCGGTTGTCAATCGTTGTGGCGATCTAGGATTTTGACGTTATTGTCAGGGACACAGTGTCTATCTGGGTCGTGATCTTGATGATTCAGATAGGGGGAGAGTATATCACTCTTACCTTGGTACGTGAGTCGTAAATGACGAGATTGAACTTCTTTTCGAAGGGCCCGTAGGGTATTCTACTCGGGTGAGTAGGTTTTCAAGGTAGTTGAATTTTGTCAACCTTAGACGTGTGGAGGTTGGATTGGCTTCCCTATGAAGTCAATCAAGTGTATTGAACGGGTAACCGATAGGTTCGGTTTTGGTGTGTCTTGGTAAATGTGAACGAGATTTCGGGATTTGGAATCAAATATCTGGGTGACGATTCAGGATTCGATTTTGGAACTTGAAAGTATATTTCCGGATTTGGGTACGGAATGGTTATTCCAAATGCTAGCTTACGGAATAATGATTTCGGATTCGGATTTGGAAATGAGTTAAACTGTGATGTCTGGGTTTGGATCCGGGATTTCTTACGAAATTGCGGATTTGGATTCGGAATTGGAACTAGATGTTGGGTGGAGTTTCGTTTTGTCTCATGCTGGATTGGGCAAACGTACTCCATTGTTGGAATGCGTTCGGCTATGACCTAGGTGGTTGTAGTCTAGTTATTAGGTAGATGTGTGTACTTCGTACATGGTTCGAGGTACAATACTTGTAGACTTGTGATGTCTAGTTACAGTATACGGGATATACCCGAGGTGTGTTGGTGAACGTGTTGGTAGTCGGATTGGTTCCGATACCATGGGATTGGTTGTGGACCGGACATTACTATGCAATGGGTCATGGTAATTCCGATGTGTTTAATTACACACAGGTCGTGTGAAATGTCGGTAAGGGTATTGGTGAGTCGAGTACGTTGGTGGCATGTGTAGCCACGAGTGTGTCTAGTGTCAGTTTTCGACTGACAACAACTGTGTGGTGACAGTTTGTCAGGATGTGTCAACATAGATTGTTGAGTGGGGTCAGCTGACTCCTAGTGGGAGTGGGAAAGGAACCGTCGAGTTGTTGCGTCAACGAGAGGGTGGATTTGACAAGTGGTGTCAAATTCGAAACAAGTAGTTTCAGTCATTCGACGGGGTCGAATGTAGTCGTTGCGTTTTGAGTATTAGTGGTACGTAGAGTGCAGACAAGTTTTGCCTGGTTAGTTGGTGTGCGGGTGTACACGTGTTGCGTGGTCGATTCCACTTTCCACGGGGTGTTCGTGGAATCAGGGTAATCGAGTTTCGAGAGCGAAACTTATTAAGGAGGGAAGTACGTTGAGATTAGATCGGTTGGAATTTCGAGGACGAAATTTATTAAGGAGGGAAGGTTGTAACGACCCGTCCCGAATTCCGGGATTAGTTTAGTGACTAATCTTGATTAGCGAGGTTGAACGGTGGTTAGTAGGGCGGAATCGGACAAAATGTGCAAAATGACCGTTTTGCCCCTGGTCGTGGGCAAAATGTTGACTTTTTGTTCGGGCGGTCAAATGGACTTTGACCGATGACCGTGACGTAGTTCGGGACGTCACGAGTTCATAGACAGGTGGCACGTTCGATTCCGACATTCGTAGAGGAAGTTATGGTGTTCGGAAGTTGAGGGGTATTTTGGTAATTTGGCTTATTAGGGGCCAAATGTTGACTTTTTGATCGGGAGGTCCGATGGACGAGGGCCAAGGACCGTTACGTAGGTATCGTCGATACGAATCCAACGACAGGCGGCATGCCGAAATCGGAGATCCGACGACGACGTTATGGTCAAGGAAACGAACTAACGAACCGAGGCCGGGATTAAAATAATATTATAATATAGAATAGTAACCGTTGACTCAGCACACCTGGATGAGTGACAAGTGTCACTCATCCCTTGAAACCAGATTCCATGTTTTGGGGTAGACATCATTATGATGTTTATTATATTTAATTAATTATTAAACCCTTTATTTTCCATTTATTGCTCTTCTGTCCTTACCCGTGTGCAAGCAAAACGCAGAGATGGGGGGAGTTCGAATTCGTCCACCATTTCCTTCCATTTCTGAACCAGAGTGTGAGGAATTGAGAGAGTATTGAGATTAACTTGGCTGGGAAACACGAGAGGCAGAGATGAAGCTGAGAATCGAAAATTTGGTTTTGGGAGGGAAATTCAAATACTGAGATTTGAGCTGTGATGATCGATTTGGAGCTTGGAAATACCTTCCTGAGGTTGAGACGAGTTGTTTCAGATCAAGAACGAGATGAATTCATGCCCAATTGGCTCTGAACGGGTTTGGTAACAGTGAGGAACTTCGAGCATGAGTCGTGGAGTTTGGGGCTGTGATTGACTCAATTGTTGTGGGGAAATGATTTCTCATGATCCCACGATGCTTCTGGGATCATCAATTGAAGGAAACCGGCTGAGATCGATGAAACTCCATGGTTGCACAGTGGACGGTGTTCATACTTGAGTCGTGATCATTTACTGATCAAACGACGAAATTGATGTGGGGGAATTGTTCCTCGTGGTCCACTGATGCTTCTGGTTGAACCAATTTGGGGAAATCAATCGAGATTGAAGGAATCCCATGATTGAACAGTGACCGGATGTTCTTCGTGGATCATCATCGAATCGTGGGAATTTGGGTAAGGATTTGTGTAATTGAGTTTGCAGACTTATAATTGGACTTAAAACGAAGCTAATGGATTGATCAATTGAAGGAATTAGGATCGAATTGACAGGATTGGAACCGGGTTGTGTCGCGGGTGAATTGGACCCGTTTACCAGACAAACGGGTTGGGCTGGTGACACTGTAGCAGGCGCGTGAGTTTCACGCGCAGCCACTCACGGCGGCGCGTGACGGCGCGTGGGCGCGAATCTCGAGGTGAGGTCAACATGACTTCTGTCCTATTTAATGTAACGGACATTTTGGAATTGGTTTCGTGTCGATCGGACACCGTCTCGATATTGTTCGGGATGTCCGAAGGTTTTAAATTAAGTTTAAAAATAAGTAACAATTCGGGAAAATTACGGGACTTTGATAGGATGTTATTGATGAGGTTAGTAACCCTCTAATGTAATTTGGACAGGATTGGGAGTCCCGGTGATAGTGGTGTGGCCCGGGAGGGCCGGTGGCACGCGTATCGAGGCACACGGTTAAAACGGTCTGTGAGTGGACTTTGGTTTTATAAATCCTATGCATGCTTAAATGTGTTATATGGTTTATATACATGATTTCTATGATGGTATTTGTGAGCATTGATTTTGGTTATGTTGCACGTATTTCGAGGTGTTTTCCGTATTTCACGTATATCGGGATTAACGGTTTATTTGTGGTTTTGTGTGCTTGTGGTTAAATAAATAATATGATGAAATGGTTTTGAAATTGGAAATATGAACTCGGGCTTGAGGCCCACTTGTTTTGGAAATTTCGGACTTGGAGTCCATTTGAGAATCGGGCCGGGGGCCCAGTTGGTTAATGAAATCGGGCCAGGGGCCCAGTTGGTATGAAATCGGGCTGAGACCCATTTGAGTTATATTATCGGGCCAGGGGCCCAGTTGGTTTACGAATTCGGGCCGTGGGCCCAGTGGGTTTATAAGTCGGGCTGCGGGCCCAGTTGGTTTATAAATGTGATTTTGGGTCAGGGACCCTATATTTAATAATGGTGATTTTGGGTCAGGGACCCTAAATGGAATTATGTGGTTTTATGGAAATTTCGGGCAGGGCCCAATGGTAATAATGTGATAAAAGGATTTAATAAAACTGTTTTCCATATACCATCTGGATACAAGGATATATGATGGTCTCCTCCAGATGTCTGGGACACTGGGGAAGTCACGGTGCATTGCCTGCGAGGGGTCATTATACGGAGCAGCCGGACCGTATGATGACTCAGGAGCAGGATTGCTATGATTGACGTCAGGGACGTCAGACATCAGGGATGTCAGATATATGGACCCGGAGAGACCCCGGGCAGCACGCGTAGCTTATGAAACCGTGAGATATGACGTCAGGGACGTCTAGCGTCTGGGACGCTAAGCATCTGGGATGCAGGTGATGGTAATGGTAAAATATGGATTAGTGAATAAAATGGATTATTGGTTATGAAATGGTATGTCGGGTCAGGGACCCTAAATGGTTTCGGATTTTGAATTAATGTTCATTTATGGTAGTGGGTGGTGACCCACATGGTTTTAATATGTATGGTGGTGGTATTCCACGGTTTTGGGCTGAGTTCCCACACTTGGTTTTTGGTTAACGGTTTTTGGGCTAAGGCCCTAATGGCTCGGTCGAGCAAACGTTTTGGTTACTGGTTTTTGGTGGCATGCATACGTTTTTATTGGAGGGCATAAATGTCTTATAAATGTATTTGGTAAACTTATTGGTTTTTTTGTCCACTCACAGCTTTTGGTTTTAATGCCCTTCAGGTTGAATACGGATGCGATTGCAGCAGAGACTGAGACATTGCACACCTCCTCCATCGGTCCTTGCGCACTCTGGATGGCCCGTTTGGGCAGTAGCTCTTGGTTATCCCTTGTCTGACACCCCTTGTTGGACGGGAGCAGGGCACATTCCACGGTAATCCCGGGGGGATTGGGATGGGTCCTGTCATCCAGGACCGCCCTCAATCCTGGTATGTCGCCGTGAACGAATCAACTGACGCGACCACCACAAGATCATGGTGCACTCCTCACCGATCGCTATCCTGAACCATCAGCACTCCGAAGTCTAGCCTCCCCAGGTTGCCCGACCACGAATCGTGCATCGTGACCTCTCCGGAAGGAACACATCCCAATCTGGAGGCGAGCGTCGTATCGTCGATCGCCGTGCACATAGCACCCGTCGCGACCACGATTTAGACCCGAAGGTCGTAAATAGAGTCATATGCCCGAGACAAAACCAAATGGGTCTCATACCCGAGTTTATCCTTTTAGAAATCCAAAACCATTCATTTAGACCAATAAAGAAATACAGGCCCGTATATGCACCGTATAGGGCCGAAACCTCGAAATACGTGCATATACGTAACCACACATCCAAATGCACTCATGGCATCACTAACAAGTATTTAAAACATATAATAAACATTTATGCATGCACCAATTTAGAAAACAAGGTCCACTCACAGACCGTCCGAGCTGCCGCCTCGATTTGTGTGCCGTAGGCTCTCCTGAGCCGATCACCATCACCGGTACTCCCAAACCTGTCCAAATTCATTTAGAGGGTTACTAATAGCCTCATTAACCTCTCATTGAAGTCCCACAATTTTCCCGATTTTCTAACTATTTTTAAAATCGAACCTAAACCTTCGGACAGCCCAAAACCTATCGAAACGATGTCCGATCGACTTGAAACCAGTCCCAAAATGTTCGTTACATCGAATAGATGATTTGACATGTTGGAACCATCCCCAAAATCTCCCCCACGCATCCGTACGAACAGCCTGAAGTGGCTGCGCGTGGGCCTCACGCGCCAGCTACAGTACCGACTTCAACCTCTCGACGGCTGGTCTGAACCGGCCGGTCCGGTCCGTTCCTGCAACTGGACCGGCGTGACCGGTCCAGGGTCCTACAATCCTCATTTCTCATCCGTTTTCTTCCATTTTAATCCCTAAATTCCTATTTTCTCATTTACTATCTAACCCAATTAAACAAAACCCTTAAAACTGCCTAGAACCCGTGAACCCAAAATGGCCCTCACGGTTCAAAAATCCAAAACCTCACCCCAGGGTTCCTCAACGTCCAAAACCTTTCAAAACCTCCCTATTGACCTCCTAACAACCTAATTACTTCAAAACCAACATCCAAATCGACCCATAAGACACAAAATGGAAAAATGGATCAAAATGGGCTAACCGGGTACCTTGCGGGTTTCTCCTTCTCTCGCCGCCGTGGACGGTGGTTCTGGCCGGAAACCACCTCCTCTTGTCCTCTCTTCCATCCCTGGTCTCAGTCCTGGTCGCTTGATTGAAGGTTGGATGGGTTTTGGTTTGTACGGATGGGAGGAATAGGGTGAGATCGGGTTGTGTTTTGTGTGTTTGAAATGGAGAAAGAAATGCACGGTGCATGAATCAATATAGGTGGCCTGAGGATGGGTGACACTTGTCACTCATCCATTGGGCCTCCATTAACTATCTGGGCCCCACTAAAGTCCAAAAGTTAACTTGTTTCGTAATTCGTGCAATAGTGCACTTGAACTTCCGTGAACCGTAACTTCGCCGTCGAACGTCCAAATTCGACGTGCCGCCTGTCTATGGATTCATATCGTCCTTATCTACGTAACGGTCTTCGTCCCTCGGCCATCGGACCTCTTGATCAAAAATTCAACTATTTGCCCCATTTAACCAAAATTACCAAAATGCCCCTAAACTTCCGAACGTCATAACTTCCTCCTCGAACGTCGGAATTGAACGTGCCACCAGTCTATGAACTCATGACGTCACGAACTACTTCACGGTCATTGGTCTAAATCCATTTGATCGTCCGAACAAAAATTCAACGTTTTGCCCACGCCCAAGGCCAAAACGGTCATTTTGCAGCGTTCGTCCGATTTCGCTAAACTAATCACGGACTAGCCTCATTAATCGTGATTAGTCACTAATCTAATCTAGAAATTTAGGACGGGTCGTTACAAGTGAGCTCCCAAAAGGGCTCATGTTAGATAGATACGTGTCCACACATATAAAGCACTTCACCTTTCCCTTCCCGAGCGATGTGGGATTGTTCATCGTTCTTCCCAAGACACGGGTCTTGCACATAGCACACACACACACACACACACACACACACACACACACACACACACACACACACACACACACACACACACACACATATATATATATAATATGGGTAAGTTGGTGGGGAGAAAGGGAGAGAGACATCAGGTCCTTTCAAGACTACACTAGGTTCTTATTATAAAATTACCAAAATACCCTTATGCTATTTAGACTCAAAATAGATTTATCTGAACTTCATTTTCAGCATGCCACCTCTCTACGTATTCAGAAGTTCAAGACCTATGTAACGATTTTTTCGAATTTTCTAGAAAAGGTCTAGATAAAAAAGTAAACCTTTGACCTTTAGGGGCAAAATTGTCTTTTTTATTTTCTCAAAGTTCTGGGTCGTTACTGTCACGACCCGGCCCATCTAACACAATATTGTCCGCTTTGAACTCAGCCATCACGGTTTTGTTTTCGAGAGCTCACAGTGCAACTTCCTAGGGGGTCACCCATCATGGAATTGCACCAGCCACAACTCGCTTAACTTTGGGGTTCCAATCCCCCCCAAAGCCACTGAGCTCCCAAAAGGCCTAGTGCTAGATAGGTGTGTGCCTACACCTTTAAGGCACACCACTATTCCCTTCCCAGATCATTCCCCCCTTGTAGGAATGTGGGATCGTTCACCGTTCCCTCCAGGACTATTAGTAACAGATTAGTGAGCCTAATCGGTGTTTAGTTGGGCCATTAGCGTAGAATGACGATTTTACCCCTAGTTTGGACAAAATGTTGACTTTGAGTTCAGGTGATCAATTGGACATTAACCGATGATCGTGACATAGTTCGGGACTTCACGAGTCCGTAGACAGGTAGCACGCCCGATTCCGACATCCGAGGAGGAAGTTATGGTGTTCGGAAGGTTGAGGGCACTTTCGTAATTTGGGTAAAATATGGGGAAACGTTTACTTTTCGTGTAACGAGGTTTTGACACGTAGACCGAGGACCGTTAGGTAGATCTTGTCGTTCTGAATTCAACGGCAGGTGGCATGTTTTCATCGGACATTGGACGGGCGAGATACGGGTCTAGAACGACAATGGCATAATCGTAATTTTGACTCACAAGTAGGGGCATTTTGGTCTTTTGCACATTGGGATTTTTGAAAATAGGATCAAGACAAGTGTCTAGGCTTTAATTGGATATTTTGGATTTGGCCCTTGGGATTGTGATGCGTGGTGTGTGTGTAGTGGTTTCTACACAAGTGTGCACGGGTGTTTTAAAACTGTGCAGTGTGTGTATCGTGCATTCGAAGAGGGAAAACAGAGGGTGAGACAGTGAGAGGAATTAATCGAGTGCAGTTTGTGTTTGTGTGTTTTAGTGATCGTGTGAGGGACTAGAGATGAAGGGAGAACTAATGAGTGGTTCTGGGTGGAACTGTGTGATCATGTGTGTGTGAGGTAAGCAGAACCCGATAAACAGGGAGGACAGAACCACCGTGCACGGTTGTGTACTTCCCGTGACTAAACCGTCAAATTGGGCCCGTGGTGGCTTTGTGAGGACGGAGGAGAGTCGAACAGACCCAGCAGAGCTCACGACGGCGGCCTGAGCATAGGTAATTTCTTCAAACTCTATTGCTTGCTCTGTTTTGCCGTTTAGATTCAAATCGATAGTCGTGAAGGTAGGGGCTGAGTCGAGGTGTTTGGTAAGGTCTGGTGAGTTCAGTAGGTCCCTAGGAGTTGTTTAAGGTCGACACCGTGACGGGGAGTACACGGGTGGCCGGGAGGAAGAACAGAGTTTTGGGAGGTTACGGGTTCGAGCTAGGGACGATGGGTTAGAGGCCGTGTCGTCGTGTTTGGATGAAGGGAATGGATTACTGGGTAGAGGACGAAGAGAATGGTGGAAAGTGGGAGGAAAACGGACGGCGGACTGCGGAGAACCAACCACGTCGGTCCAGAACAGTGCACAGGTCGAGAGGTTAAAGATGAATAGTGACTGTGCAGGCGCATGAGGCCCACGCGCAGCCACTTTGGGCGGCGCAAAAGTGGCTGCACGTGAAGGCACGTGCGGCGGTTTCTGGGGAAACTGTTAACTAGGTTTTTGGTCTAAATGTTATAACGGATCTTTTGGGATAGGTTTCGGGTTAATCGGACGTCGTTTGAGGTTAGTGCGACAAGATTAAAGGTTTAGGGTCTCGGTTCGTTATGTTTAGAAGTTCGGGAAAATTGGGGAAAATTAGAAGAATCTTAGTGGACGTGTTAGTGACGTATTTTGGTGACTGTTGACAGGATCGGGAATCCCCGAGGAGGCTGAGGAACGTACGGGACGTACGGTACGCGAGTGACGTACCCGGTATCTGTGAGTGGACCCCTTCTTTATAACTGAGCATGCATAACTGCTTTTCTATAATTGTTTTATGGTTTTACATGTGATTTCATGAATGTTTGATTATGCTATAACTGTTTTACATTATTGCACGTTTTTCGAGCAATTACGTATTTGGCACGTTTTACGAGAAATGCTTGCTTTCTGATTATGATGCCATGATTTTGGGATTTCAAACGATAAGTAATTTTCAATGATTATAAGTGGATTTTGATACATGATTTGATGATCAAGGTTTCAGTTTTAGAATCGGATTTCGGAAAGCGGAATTTGGTTTTAAAGTTGAAACATGGAATTCGGAATTTGGGTTCGGAATGACGGTTCTGGATGCCGGAAGGGCTTCGGGCCAGTGATTTCGGATTCGGATTTGGATGTGGATTTAGAACTGGTTTTCAAATGGTTTTGGATTGGATTTGCTGGATCTGATTATTGGGTTTAATGACCCGGATATTGTGATTGAGGGGGGATGGGCCCGGATTGGGTTTAAAGACCCGGATTGAGTTTAAAGACTCGGAGTTTAAAGACTCGGATATATTGATATTTCCCCCGTAGGCCTGTTGAGTTTAAAGACTCGGATATTATTGAGGCCTAGATTGGGTTTAAAGACTCGGGAGTTTAAAGACTCGGATAGGTCCAGCAGGTTTAATCGGAAAATGATTACTTGGTATTTATGCTTTATGATATGGTTTTATGATGTTTTTGATGTGATTTCTATAACGGGTTTATGATGATTCTGCAATTATTTTTATGACGATCCTTATGTGATTTATGACTAATTTCAACTAATGGGTTATGCATGTATGTTTTCAAAACGGAGGGCTAAAACCCTGGTTTGCTTATGAAATGGTTTTTGGAAACTATTATTTTTATTTATGGTCCACTCACACTTTTCTGTTTTTAATTGCCCTCCAGGTCGTGGAGCTAGCGCGAGGGTTGACGTTGAGGCAGCGTCGGAGGCATAGAATACTCGAGAGTGACCCCGGAGTGATTTAAGTTTTCCGTTGTGCGTATATTCTGTATATCGGCTTATTTTCCTTAAGTTGGTACTATGATCTGTATAACTGCTGACTCTGGGATGTTTTAAATTCTCCTGCGTTTGACAGTGTAATTTGTGGTTTTCGTGAGGTTATTCCAGTATTTCGTTTTTGGGTTGTCAGCCGGGAGAAGGGTTTAGTCCCTAATCCTGGGGGATTAGGGGTGGGCCCTGACAATTGGTATCAGCGCATAGGTTTGTGGTTTGTGTCTGTTGCGAGGTTGTGTTTAGGTTGTTTGACTGATTCTATGCCTCTTTCAGCGGATGATTGACTATGCCTCTGAGACGTGAACCCCATCCACGACCCGAAGACGAAGCGGCGAGAGGGATAGAGAGTGCTACGATCGAGCGAGCCCAGCGGCTCGGGGTACGACTTTTAGTGGAGGGGCAGATCCTGAGGAAGCCCAGAGGTGGATTACGAGATTGGAGCAGATTTTCGCAGTGATGCATTGCCCACCGGAGGATCGAGTGTTACTGAATACCTTTTTACTAGATGGTGCGGTGTACGAGTGGTGGTATACCCTCGAGTTGTCTGGCTGGGACGCCCACAAAGTGACCTGGGAGACATTTAGGGAGCGGTTTCTGGATCAGTATTACCCTCGTTCTTTCCGTGATGCCAAGGAGGCGGAATTTCTACAACTCCAACAATGGAGTATGAGTGTGGCTGAGTACGAACAGAAATTTCAGATGTTGTCTCGTTTTGCTCCTGCGTTTGTGGCTACTGAAGTCGAGAAGTATCGTAGGTTTGAGTTGGGCCTACGAGGAGAGATTCGAGCCATAGTGACGGCTGGATTGTTTACTACCCTCCGAGAGTTGTCGGATGTTGCGGTAAGGGTTGAGGCTAGCTTGGCGGTACGACGCCGGGAGCCACCTTTTTCTGGAACTTCGAGCCAAAGGGTACCGAAGAGGGGTAACTACAGTGGAGCATCGTTGGCGGGTGATGATCGTTTCGGTAGACCTGGTAGTTTCCAGAGTTCAGGGTTCCGTGGTTACTGAGCACAGCCGACTCCGCAAACCAGTGCGACGTCTGTTGCGTCTACAGGGAGACCGAGTGGTGGACCAGGTCGGGATGTTTGTTACTACTGTGGGGAGCGGGGTCATTTCCGATGTGACTGTCCATTGTTACCACATGAGGGTGGTGTAGGTCGAGGAGCGGCGGAGCCCGGACGGAGCACGGCATCAGCGTCAGGGACAGCAGGCACCAGAGGAGGTGGTGGTGCCACTAGTAGTTTGAGGGGACGTGGTAGATCTTCAAGACCCCAGGCCCGATTGTTTGCGATGACTCAGCAGGAGGCTCAGTCAGCACCCGGTTTCGTTTGGTTTCAAGGTAGAGGCTAGGACTTTCCCTAGGCGACTTGGAGTGACGAGGTTAAAGCGTACGGTGAGTTCCGTTGAAGGATGATGGAAGGATTTGAAAGGAGTGACTATAACTGATCGATATGAGGTTATTGAAGAGAACCCACAATCTAGGATTGCCTTTGGGACTTTGTTGGTTTATTCCGACAAGGTGGTCGAAGTCATTGAGTAGTGAGCCAGTAGGTAGGATTCCTTTTTGGACTAGATTGTTTCTGGGTTAGGATTTGAGTTGGGTTTCCAGAAGGTGTAGGTGGTTGTACGTGAGGATGTACTCTATGAATTCTATTGGGTACTCTACATGAGGTATTTTAAAATACCTTTGTTTTCTGTTCATAGAGTTTCCCTTGCGTACACCATGATGTTTTAGTTGGTAGTACGAGGTGCAGGGTTAGAAGTGCTGACTTAGTAGTAGGAGTATTGTGAAATACCCAAGGTGGAGATGATAGGTTAGGACCTGTCTAGAACAGTTGGTTTTTGGCGAGAGTTGACCATCAGGTAGGAGACCCTAAGGGTGAGATACGAGCTGCAGAATTTCGGGGGCGAAATTCTTTTAAGGAGGGTAGATTGTAACGACCCGTCCCGAGAGCCGAGATTAGTAAAGTGATTAGTAACGGATTAGTGAGCCTAATCGGTGTTTAGTTGGGTCGTTAGCGTAGAATGACGATTTTACCCCTAATTTGGGCAAAATGTTGACTTTGAATTCGGGTGGTCAATTGGACATTGATCGATGACCGTGACGTAGTTCGGGACGGCACGAGTCCGTAGATAGGTGGCACGCCCGATTTCGACATCCGAGGAGGAAGTTATGATGTTCGGAAGGTTGAGGGCACTTTCGTCCCGATCGGATTTATAACGAATAAATTATGGACGAGTTTCTGTAAAATTATACTAATTAATTATTATTATTTTGCAGCCCAAATTAATTTTGTAAATCCAGCCCATTATTTTGTACAACCCAGATTCAAAGAACCGGCCCGCCACCCACTTTCAAGCCCTGCAGTCAAAGTCCAGCCAAAATCTTGGCCCATAGCAAAGCATGCGAACCCAGGTCCAATCCATCCGCAGCCCACATGGTGCTCCAGACTCGCGCACTCAACCCGCCAGCTGCTCTTCAGCCCACTTGCGTGCTTGGCCCAAGTCCATGCGTGAAAACCTGCTCCCCAGCCCGTACAGCCTTCACGCCACGCCACCAGGCCACTGCACGCCTGGCCCGTCACCAAGTCCGCAACTTCAGCCCACCATCTCCAGCTCGGCGCGTTTCTCTGCCCCAGCTCCAGCAGCCCGCGAGCCCAGCACTTGCACCAGCCCATCACGCCAACCCGCTGGCCCGCATCTGCTCCAGACCAGTCCTCATGCCGTGCCTGGTTCAATCCCCCACCAGCCATTTTCTGGAGCCACCCACTCCCTGCACGCCCACCTGCCTGGTCCAATCCATCCAGCAGCCAACCACTCCCTTCAGCCAACACTGCACAGCCCACTTGCCAACCTACCCACCATTTGGCCGATCCTTCAGCTGTAGCTTGCTGATTTTGCTGCCTAATTTCCCCAAAAATCAAACCTAAAACCATCATTCATCATAATTAGTCATCATTTCATTTTCTTTTATTTTATTGTAATTTTTAATTTGTTTTTAGTAGCTTTTTCCTCCTATAAATAGGAATTCATTTTCACTTGAAAGGGGACTTTGTTTTGAGAAAGAACTCCAAAACACAAAATTGTATCCTTCCTTTAGAAATATCAAGCCTAGTATTTCTGTTGCAATTCTTGAGTTTAAGTCCGCATTCTCGTATTTATTCATCCATCTTCATAAGGTTTCTTCTGCTGTCAGAAAATCTTATGAATAACATGTCATTTTTATTCCACCCATTTTCGGAATCACAAGCTTTCTTGGATTCCGAAGGTGTAACTTGTTCTTTCCTTTGCTTAAACTCTCATTGTTGTTTCGGTTTTATTTTCTTTAGTTCAATATTTTTGTGGGTATTTTCTTTCTAACTTTTGTAGACAAGGATATTATTATAATGTGTTCTACTTTTCAAACTTCATTTACTTCATACATTTGAGTGCTTAAGCTTCAATTTTATACTAAGTGTTTATGACCGCGTTTCGGTGCACTTAGTATAAAATTGAAGAGATTTAAATGTTTAATACACATTCAAATCATAAACATTGGGTTAATCAATTTATAAGTGTTTATGACCGCGTTTCGGTGCATTTATAATGTTTATAAAATGTATGCATGAGTGAGATGGTGAAAGTAGAATTTTGTGATGTATTCAAACTTTGCAAATGTTAGAGTGTTGGTAGATTTTGTGTTTAAAGAAAGTCCACTTGTATATATGTTAAATTAGGAATAGAATTAGTTCATTTATGTCTTTACTTATTTTGCATGATCAAAATCCCTAAAACCCTCATCTTTATTCTTTTATTCGTTTAATTCATTTATTCGTTATTTCATTAATTTATTGATTCGCTTATTTATTAATTCGTTTATTCCTTTATTCGTTACTTCTTTAATTCTTTATTACTTGATTATTCAATTAATTAATTATGTGATTATCTAATTCTTTAATTCTTTAATTCTTCAATTCATTAATTATTCATTATTCTTTTTAACTAACATATTATTAATATTCCCTAATTTCCCCGGTTAAGAACGATCCCTACTTACCAATACTATAACTACACAAAAGGGTTTAAATTTGCATAATACTCAAATTACATGTTTAATTTAATGCGTAGTTTGGGCTTTATCAATTTTTGGCGCCGTTGCCGGGGAAATTAAAAATCATTCTTAATGTGTTAGCATGTATAAAATTATTTATACTTGAAATGTTCATATTTGTGAATTAAGTATACATATTCTTAAATTTTATTTATTTATTTAATTATGTTGCCATAATACTTGTTCATATTTTATCCGTTTAATTTCATAGTATTACATGTATATTACTTGTTTACAATTACTTTATTTTATGATTATTTGTTTATTTAATATTTCTATTAAAAAAATTAATAATAATAAAAGAATAATAAAAAAAATAAAATAAAAATAAAAAAAGAGAATTTCGGATAAGTATAAATCAATAGTAGTAAATAAATAGACAATTTAATTTGTGCATACTTAATTTTAGATTGTGTTTTAACTATTCATTTTACTTTTATTATGTTTATTAAATGTTCCTACTTGTTTATTATTTACCTTTACTAAATTTTCATACCTTTTATTTTTGTGTTAGCATAAATAAGTTGTAATTATGTTACTTGTTATTTGTCATACTTGTTCATAATTTGGTTATACTTTTACACACTTAAGTTATTTTGTTCATATTTGAGTATCCATTTTTGTTCACAACTTTCATGTCTTATGCTTGCCTTATTATATTAATTAACAATGTTCATAATTTGCTTGTTCATAAATTGTATTTAATGCCTTTATTGTGTTATTTCATGAATTGTATTTTATACTTGTTCATTTTATTAATTTTTAGGAGCTATATATGTATTTATATATGTGACTTTCCTAAATGTAAATATTGTTTCCTATTAAATGTTTTAAAGTTGCATGAATCTCAAGGCCCTTTTTCTTCAAAATTCTACTTTCGGGAACAGGTAGCGCCCCTTGTGTTTATTTTCTCCTTAACCCTTCGTGATGTGTGGATTTCATCACCACACACCATAGACTCGAATCTATGGGCATGAGGTTGGGGCGGAGTTTGTAAACACTCGGGTTTGGTAATTCACCAAATCTTCCATCGGTTGGTTATGGTGTCTAGAAGGGTTATGACTGGTGACAAGTTTTTGATTAAGAAAGAGAACACCAATGGAGTATATGCCAATGCAAGCCTCGGGGTGTTCTCGAAATTATCCTTGCTTCTTGCGTTACATCTATCTCAACTAGCCATGATTAACGTTGAATGGTGGAAGGGTGGTTATCAGTACGCGCAGGCCGTACGCCCAGGGAAGTATTATGAGAAGCGAAAGGGGAAAGTTATTCATGACACTCTAAGGCTCTACTTATTGCATAAATAGTTGCATACCCTCCCTGAGATTTCATGATGCTCGGAATTCATCACCGGGTCCCCTAGACTAAGTGAATCTAGGGAAGTGAGATCGAAGGTGTAGGCCATTCTTTCATGAACTGTCACGTAACTCTTATGTCTTGTGCAGATTCTAATAAATGCATTCACACCATGCTTCATGTAGATACTTTTGTGTTGCATTAGTTTAGATGCATTTGGAACTTGTGCATTTTCTTGCTATTATTGTGACTTTTTGTTAATTCTAGCTTCTATTTATGTCACACTGTATGAAATCTATACTCTCATACCCTTACTATCTCTTTTTGTGTATATGTTAATTCCAGCTTAAGTTCATACTTGTTCATAACTCACATTTTCTTGCTAATTGTGACTTTCTTAACGTATATTCCGAACATTAACCCTAATTCTTGTCGCAATTATTTAAATTAACTTTCACTAGCTAAGTACTTGTGTATATTTACCTTCTAACTTAGTGTTCACTTTTAATTTAGGTACGTATTTATGAATGCACGCTCATCAGTCTAAGCTTGATCGGTTGAGAAAGCAACTTGACATCTCACCAAGCAACGCAACATTCAGAGACGCACTTAAGAAAACCAGCTCATCCGGACCACCATCCCCAATACTCGGTGAATCAATAAGTGAGAAGAGTAATTCAGACGAGGAACAGACTTTTGGAACACCAGTAGTCATGGCAAGAAATCTGAGTATCCGAGAGCAGACATGTGCTAACACAAGTGGCACTGCGAATTTCTGCATCCAGTATCCCGAGCCTAGAACCAACAAGAAAGATATTGAGCTCAAGAGTGGAGTCCTTCATCAGTTACCCAAGTTCCTTGGAATCAGAAATGAAGATCCTCACAAACACTTGACGGAGTTCCAATTCATTATCAGTAGCATGTGTCCCGATGATGCGGATTTGGAAATCATGAAGCTGAAGGCTTTCCCATTGTCCTTGGAAGATAGAGCATGGGTGTGGCTTTTGAGTCTCCCACCCAATCATATTGACTCTTGGGAGAAGCTGGTTCAGGAATTTCTTACCAAATACTTTCCTGCCTCAAAGATTACGGTGTTAAGAAAGGAGATCACTGGAATCAAGCAAAAAGAGCATGATGAGAATTTCATCCAGTATTATGAAAGGTTTAAGGAACTCTGTGCTTCATGCCCGACTCACCGAATCACTGAAGGATATCTCTTAACCTACTTCTACGAAGGACTCAAAGGTTGGGATAGAGGACTACTTGATGCTGGAGCTAACGGAAGTTTCTTAGCTCGGAGTTTAGTAGACGGTCGTGCATTACTTGAAAGCCGTGCACTCAATGATGCACAATATGAAGGTGCCGAGCCTATTCCAAGAAAGGTACATGAGGTAAGTTCCCAAGTTATTAATGATTCTAAATTAGATAAAATCACCTCTATGCTTTCGAATGTGTTGGAACTAAAGAAGAAGGTAGCCCCGGTGTGTTCCATATGCTCCCAAGGCCATCTTGAGGACCAATGCCCCTACACTGCAAGGGAGGAAGACCCCGGGACTGAAATGGCACATGCCATTGGTGGATTTCAAGGAGGACCAAGGACCCAAGGCTACAGTTGGAGAGATCCGAACAATGTCCTAAACCCTCAACACATGATGACAGGCCCAATCCGTGCCCCGAATCCTCAACATTTCCAAATGCCCACATGGCAACCAAGGCCCCCGGTTCCATTTTCTAACTTTTCTCATAATCATGCAAATAATCATATCTCTTCATCTTCTAATCCTGATTATGATAAAATGCTGGCTGCTCTTTCACAAGGGCAGCAAACACTAATGGCTTCGACTCAAGCTCTTGTCACAAGTCAGCAAAATCAGCAAAAAGACATCGCTGATCTCAAGGACCAAATGGGCAAGGTCGTGGACTTCATAGGTAAAATCCAAGCTAGTGGGGTTCTTCCGCCTCAACCTACACCCAACCCGAATGCAAGACCTGAAGCCAATGCGATTATCACTCGAAGTGGTAAAGTGCTCGGTGAAATAGAGCCAGATCCAGCCGTTTCTGAGGCTGAAAAGCACAAGGTGGCAACTAAGACCACCACGGCACAACCGCCAGTTCAACCTACCCACACACAAGGTAACAACCCAATCCCTTCAAGTTCTGTTGTTACTAATTCCCCGTCTGTGCATGCACCATTTCCAAGTAGGCTTGCCAAATCTAAGAAGGATGAATCCGATGAGGAAATCTTGGAAATCTTCAAAAAGGTGCAAATCAACATGCCCTTAATCGAGTGCATCAAAAAAGTGCCGAAATACGCAAAATTTCTGAAAGAGTTATGCACTCCAAGGCACCAACCGAGGGAGAAGGAGGTTGTGATGGTGAGTGAAACAGTTTCTGCTGTAATCCAACGTCGGCTACCCCCAAAATTGAAGGATTCAGGGAGTTTTTCTGTTCCTTGCGTGATTGGTAACAAGTCTTTTGATAAAGTCATGCTAGACTTAGGTGCATCCATTAATGTTATGCCATATTCGTTATATGTTGCCCTAGGTTTAGGAAAATTACAACATGATGATGTTATCATTCAATTAGCCGATCGTTCTAATGTGTATCCCAAGGGATACGTCGAAGATGTTCTTGTGCAGGTTAACCAGCTCATCTTCCCCGCGGATTTTTATGTCCTAGACATGGAGGATTCCCCTACGAATCAAGCTCCACTAATGTTGTTGGGAAGACCATTCATGAGAACTGCTAAGACGAAGATTGATGTATTCAATGGTACATTAACAATGGAAGTTGACGGAGAGGAAATTGGCTTCAACATTTTCGATGCCATGAGGTACCCTAGTTCCACAACTCAAACTACGTTTTCTATTGATGTGTGCACTTCTTTTGCAGAAAAACATCTTGAATCAATTTGAGAAGACACGCTCAATATGATAATCCAGGAAGGAGTTGGCCTCACTCAATCAGGGGACGCCTTGGTTGAAGATGCGGATTATGAACTAGGGCCTCGAATTTTGGATGAAGTCATGACCCTAAATGAGGCCCCCAGAATGGTAAATCCTCAGGTACCCTTGTCCCTTCCAGTTAGTACTAATGCCACTCCTCCTTCAGTGGTGCAGGCCCCCGTTCTCGAGCTCAAGGTTCTGCCGAACCACCTGAAGTATGCCTATCTTGGCCCGGACGAGACTCTGCCTGTCATAGTGTCCTCTGCACTAACCGAATCACAGGAAGACAGATTGGTACGGGTCTTGACAAAGTACAAGACAGCCATTGGATGGACTCTGTCCGACATCAAGGGAATCAGCCCTACAACCTGTGTACATCGAATCTTGCTTGAAGATGATGCAAAACCCTCTCGCGAAGCTCAACGTCACCTTCATCCCCCGATGATGGAGGTCGTGAAATAAGAGGTCATCAAACTCTTGGACTGTGGTGTCATCTACCCAATTTCAGACAGCAAATGGGTCTCACCAGTCCAAGTAGTCCCAAAGAAAAGTGGAGTCACAGTTGTGGCGAACAACGAAGGCGAGCTGGTGCCCTAGAGAACCGTAACCGGATACAGAGTTTGTATCGATTATCGGCGCCTCAACAAAGCAACTAGGAAGGATCACTTTCCTTTGCCCTTCATTGATCAAATGCTTGAAAGGTTAGCAGGTCACTCCTATTACTGTTTTCTTGATGGTTATTCTGGATATAATCAAATCTGTATAGCTCAAAATGACCAAGACAAAACGACTTTCACTTGTCCTTTTGGAACTTTTGCCTACCGAAGAATGCCTTTCGGTTTATGTAATGCCCCAGGTACTTTCCAAAGATGCATACTTTCTATTTTCTCTGAATATGTCGAAAAAATAATTGAAGTATTTATGGACGATTTCAGTGTCTTTGGGGATAGTTTTGATGCATGCTTAGAACACTTAGAACTTATCTTACAAAGGTGTGTCGGAACTAATCTAGTACTTAACTGGGAAAAATGTCATTTCATGGTTAGACAAGGGATAGTCTTAGGCCATATTGTCTCTGAAAGAGGAATTGAAGTTGATAAATCTAAAGTTGATATTGTGCGACACTTACCCTCTCCCACTTCGGTGAGAGAGATCCGTTCATTTCTTGGTCACGCAGGTTTCTACAGAAGATTTATCAAGGACTTTTCCCACATTGCAAGGCCTTTGTGCCGATTGCTTCAGAAGGAGACACCCTCCGTCTTCGATGTTGACTGTCAGGAAGCTTTTGAGAAGCTTAAAACTCTTCTAACCACTGCACCCATTCTTCGTGCCCCGGATTGGTCCTTACCCTTTGAACTAATGTGTGATGCCTCTGACTATGCAGTTGGTGCTGTACTAGGACAAAGGCGGGACAAGAAGCCCTACATCGTTTATTATGCATCCAGAACTCTGAATGATGCTCAAATGAACTACACCACTACCGAGAAGGAGTTGCTTGCTGTAGTGTTTGCTTTAGATAAATTTCGCTCTTATTTACTTCGAACTAAAGTCATTATTTACACTGATCATGCAGCACTGAAGTATCTCCTCGCCAAGAAGGAGGCGAAACCAAGGCTTATCCGATGGATTCTTCTTCTTCAAGAGTTTGACATCGAGATTAAAGACAAGAAAGGTGTAGAAAATGTGGTGGCAGACCATTTGAGTCGCATAGCAAATGAACGAGATCCCGTGGAGATTCAGGAGATTCTCCCGGATGAGTAACTCTTCGAAATTCAGGTAAGTACTCCTTGGTATGCTGATATCGTAAATTACTTAGTCACCAAGCAGTTACCTTCCACTCTCACCCGTGCACAAAAAGATAAACTTAAGAAGCATGCTAGGTACTATGTTTGGGATGAACCTTATTTATGGAAACACTGTGCAGATTTATTGATTAGGAGATGTGTCCCTGATATTGAACATAGGTCAGTCCTAGAGTTTTGCCATAACCATGCTTGTGGGGGCCATTTTGGATCTAGAAAAACTGCACTCAAAATTTTAGAATCTGGATTATATTGGCCCACACTTTTTAAAGATGCACATTCATTCTGTTTAGCATGTGATAAATGTCAGAGATCAGGAAACTTAGGACAAAGGGATGAAATGCCACAACATTATGTTTTAACTGTTGAAATATTTGATGTTTGGGGTATTGATTTTATGGGTCCATTTCCTCAATCTAATGGTTATCTCTATATCTTACTTGCTGTTGATTATGTCTCGAAATGGGTGGAAGCTAAAGCCACCAGGACTAATGACTCTAAAACTGTTGCAGATTTCCTCAAAACTAACATTCTTTCCAGGTTTGGGATCCCTCGGGTCCTGATCAGTGATGGTGGAAGTCACTTCTGCAACAAGACCATTGAAGCCTTACTGAAACGATACGGTGTCACTCACAGAGTCTCTACACCGTATCATCCTCAAACGAGTGGAATGGCCAAAGTCAGCAATAGGGAAATCAAGAAGATCTTAGAGAGAACCGTGGGCCCTAGTCGCAAGGATTGGAGCCAGCGATTGGATGATGCACTTTGGGCCTACAGGACGGCCTACAAAACTCCTATAGGGATGTCACCCTATAGGTTGGTCTATGGAAAAGCATGCCACCTTCCGGTGGAACTGGAGCACAAAGCATGGTGGGCTGTCAAGACGTTCAACATCAAGCTAGATGATGCCGGTTTGCATCGAAAGCTCCAGCTGAGTGAGCTTGAGGAAATCAGAAATGATGCTTTCGAAAACACTCTGATCTACAAGGAGAAGGCTAAGGCATTTCATGACAAGCAGATCAAGAGTAAAACGTTTGACATCGGACAGAAAGTTTTGCTATTCAATTCCCGACTCAGACTCTTTCCTGGTAAGTTATGTTCTAGATGGGTAGGTCCTTTTGTTATTACTAATATGTTTGCCCATGGAGCCATACAGATCAAAAGCATCGAAACCGGGAAGGAGTTCAAAGTCAATGGCCACAGATTAAAGCCGTACATAGAGGCATTTGGCGAGCACGATGTGGAAACAGCGAAGGTGCTACGACCTCGCATCATATGAGTTGATTTCAGCACTCCGTCAAAGCACTTGTTGGGAGGCAACCCAACGTATTCCCGAGTCGTGAAGGAGCCATCACCGCAGATTTGCTCTCTTTAATCCCTTCACTCTCTTTTATGTTTATGTCTTTCGTGTCTTTAGTTTATTTTCGTAAAATTCTCCTCCTTACTTAGAGTCTATGTTCATTTCTACTTTCTTACATTGAGGACAATGTAGAATTTAAGTGTGGGGGAATGGTTTACAATTTTAAGTGCACAATAAAATTGTTTAAAAAAAAAATTTTTAAAAAAAGAGTTATTTTGGTTTTCTTGAGTCTTTTCGTTTTTATCGAGTCTTAAGTTGCCCTTTAACCTGTCAATGATAATAATGAAGGGAATAAGTATATTATGGCTATAAAGATGAGCACTATAACTTGAATTCGTTTGTTAATATTTTGTGATTAAATGTTATAACTTTTAAGATAGTGCATGTAAATTGGTACATAAACGAGCATGCTAAGACAAGTATGAATCATTTAAACCTTATGTGAGCTTTAGAACTGTATATACATCTTTGATGAGTGTTTCATAAGTTCTTTGTTTAAATTGATAAACATATGCCTCATAACTACTTGCAGTAGATCTTAATGAACTCTAGAGTACTAGAACTTATTCGATTTGATTTTCAAAGCTTTTAAGTCATTAAACTCTCTGATTTTGGATATGATTAAGGCATTAGGGTTAACACCATAAATTCAAACATCCATGCTCCCTATTTTGTGCGCACAAGTTGCGACCCCCTTAGTTTTAACCCAGTTGAGCCCGCATTAAACCTTTCCTTCATCACCATGATTACCTAAACACTTGAGCTTAGCATAGACATCTTTCACCCTTGTTCCAAAGACTTGATTGAAGACATGAAATTGGTGTGAAGAAAAATTGATGATGTTTGGAAGACTTTTATGTGTATGGATTTACTTACTCACTTACTCAAACTTTGTATATTATGTTATTACCTTGATATTTGCACACACAAAAAAAAAAGAAAAAAAAAGAGTTGAGTCTCTATCAAGGTAATAAAGATTGATTATAAGTCCTTTACATTTGATGAAATTTGGCCTATGTTCGAAGGAATAAATTCATACTAAGATCGGGAAGTTATGTTTTGGGAATCGTTTAAGTCTTGGAACGAGTTTGAGCACCACTCGTCCTATATATTCCTTGCCTCTAAACTTAGCCCCATTACAACCTTCATAAAGACCTTATGATCCTTAAGATGGTAAATTTTGATTAGTGAAGTCAATCACTTGAGTAAGCTTATGGTTTTGGTTCATTTGTGCAAGTATGTTTTGTTTTTTATTGAGGTGTTTGTTTGAGATTTTGCAAAAGTACTTTATTTCTATTATGTGATCACTTTTCTCACATATTTTGAGTGCAAACACAAACCCTTACGAAATTGAGTGAATTTATGAGTGTATATCCTTGTGAGTTGATTCATACTTGTTTTATTCATGTTGATATCCATTTCACCATATTTACTCATTATCTTACTTGTTTAAGCATTTTGTTACCATGTATTAACTCTTGAATTCTGTATGCTTAAACGCCTTAAGTGAAAATCTTTTATGCCATAATATTTATAGAATTTTGAGACGAATGGTTAAGGGTTTACTTGCTTTGACTTCGTAGTTTAAATTCAGTTTTTGCTAGGGACTAGCAAAGTTTAAGTGTGGGGGTATTTGATAGGTCGTTAAATCAACATTATTTTATATTATTTTATACCCTTATACTTGACTTTTATTATTTAAATAATAAGTAATTAGATAAATTAATTTATTTTGTGATTTTTCTGTTTAATTAAATAAAGTTTGTAATTTGGAGCGTTTTGGCGAAAGAATCGTCCCGATCGGATTTATAACGAATAAATTATGGACGAGTTTCTGTAAAATTATACTAATTAATTATTGTTATTTTGCAGCCCAAATTAATTTTGTAAATCCAGCCCATTATTTTGTACAGCCCAGATTCAAAGAACCGGCCCGCCACCCACTTTCAAGCCCTGCAGTCAAAGTCCAGCCAAAATCTTGGCCCATAGCAAAGCATGCGAACCCAGGTCCAATCCATCCGCAGCCCACATGGTGCTCCAGACCCGCGCACTCAACCCGCCAGCTGCTCTTCAGCCCACTTGCGTGCTTGGCCCAAGTCCATGCGTGAAAACCTGCTCCCCAGCCCGTACAGCCTTCACGCCACGCCACCAGGCCACTGCACGCCTGGCCCGTCACCAAGTCCGCAACTTCAGCCCACCATCTCCAGCTCGGCGCGTTTCTCTGCCCCAGCTCCAGCAGCCTGCGAGCCCAGCACTTGCACCAGCCCATCACGCCAACCCGCTGGCCCGCATCTGCTCCAGACCAGTCCTCATGCCGTGCCTGGTTCAATCCCCCACCAGCCATTTTCTGGAGCCACCCACTCCCTGCACGCCCACCTGCCTGGTCCAATCCATCCAGCAGCCAACCACTCCCTTCAGCCAACACTGCACAGCCCACTTGCCAACCTACCCACCATTTGGCCGATCCTTCAGCTGTAGCTTGCTGATTTTGCTGCCTAATTTCCCCAAAAATCAAACCTAAAACCATCATTCATCATAATTAGTCATCATTTCATTTTCTTTTATTTTATTGTAATTTTTAATTTGTTTTTAGTAGCTTTTTCCTCCTATAAATAGGAATTCATTTTCACTTGAAAGGGGACTTTGTTTTGAGAAAGAACTCCAAAACACAAAATTGTATCCTTCCTTTAGAAATATCAAGCCTAGTATTTCTGTTGCAATTCTTGAGTTTAAGTCCGCATTCTCGTATTTATTCATCCATCTTCATAAGGTTTCTTCTGCTGTCAGAAAATCTTATGAATAACATGTCATTTTTATTCCACCCATTTTCGGAATCACAAGCTTTCTTGGATTCCGAAGGTGTAACTTGTTCTTTCCTTTGCTTAAACTCTCATTGTTGTTTCGGTTTTATTTTCTTTAGTTCAATATTTTTGTGGGTATTTTCTTTCTAACTTTTGTAGACAAGGATATTATTATAATGTGTTCTACTTTTCAAACTTCATTTACTTCATACATTTGAGTGCTTAAGCTTCAATTTTATACTAAGTGTTTATGACCGCGTTTCGGTGCACTTAGTATAAAATTGAAGAGATTTAAATGTTTAATACACATTCAAATCATAAACATTGGGTTAATCAATTTATAAGTGTTTATGACCGCGTTTCGGTGCATTTATAATGTTTATAAAATGTATGCATGAGTGAGATGGTGAAAGTAGAATTTTGTGATGTATTCAAACTTTGCAAATGTTAGAGTGTTGGTAGATTTTGTGTTTAAAGAAAGTCCACTTGTATATATGTTAAATTAGGAATAGAATTAGTTCATTTATGTCTTTACTTATTTTGCATGATCAAAATCCCTAAAACCCCCATCTTTATTCTTTTATTCGTTTAATTCATTTATTCGTTATTTCATTAATTTATTGATTCGCTTATTTATTAATTCGTTTATTCCTTTATTCGTTACTTCTTTAATTCTTTATTACTTGATTATTCAATTAATTAATTATGTGATTATCTAATTCTTTAATTCTTTAATTCTTCAATTCATTAATTATTCATTATTCTTTTTAACTAACATATTATTAATATTCCCTAATTTCCCCGGTTAAGAACGATCCCTACTTACCAATACTATAACTACACAAAAGGGTTTAAATTTGCATAATACTCAAATTACATGTTTAATTTAATGCATAGTTTGGGCTTTATCACGATCCTTATGTGATTTATGATTGTTTTCAACTAATGGGTTATGCATGTATGTTTTCAAAACGGAGGGCTAAAACCCTGGTTTGCTTATGAAATGGTTTTTGGAAACTATTATTTTTATTTATGGTCCACTCACACTTTTCTGTTTTTAATTGCCCTCCAGGTCGTGGAGCTAGCGCGGGGGTTGACGTTGAGGCAGCGTCGGAGGCATAGAATACTCGAGAGTGACCCCAGAGTGATTTATGTTTTCCGTTGTGCGTATATTCTGTATATCGGCTTGTTTTCCTTAAGTTGGTACTATGCTCTGTATAACTGCTGACTCTGGGATGTTTTAAATTCTCATGCGTTTGATAGTGTAATTTGTGGTTTTCGTGAGGTTGTTCCGGTATTTCGTTTTTGGGTTGTCAGACGGGAGCAGGGTTTAGTCCCTAATCCTGGGGGATTAGGGGTGGGCCCTGACAGTTACACCCATGGTTTACAATGTGATTTGATTTCAAACCCAGCGGTTTATGCTTTAGCTTCATGCATGCATATTTCACATTAGAGGGTAAGGTTTATTTCTCGAAAATGTATTTTCAAATTTCCATTTTTGTTCACTCACACTTTTAATGGTTTTGTTGACCCTCCATTTCATTGCAGAGAGATCAAGGCTGATCTGCATTTGGAGGCATGAGTAGGATATTAGTATGGTTATCCCTATTTTAACAAGTGTTGAGGTTAGTTTCGAAACTTCGGTTAATTTTTCATATGGGAGCAGGACTAGGCACGATTATCAAAACATTTTCGGGAAGGGTCCTGTTATGTGACTCTCAATTTAATGATTTGGACAAAGAGTTTAGCAAATGCGGCATGCTTGTGGACAATAAGGTAACATGTGACCGTTTTTTCGATACCTCAACCAAAACCATGAAATATTTAAATGGTAAGCATGGTAGTTGGAAAGGTCCACAAATATCTCATTGTATTCTTTACAAGCAAAAAGGTTGAGTATTTACTCATCTTTGCATATGATGGTCAAATATTCAACTTTATTAGAAACCAAGCATGGTGTAGTATTTCATTAGACACAAGATCCTTATTAATAAGGGGATACATGTGTGATGTATTGAGGATACGACGCAGGTGTCCCAACCGACCATGCTATAATAAGTAGTTGCTCAAATGAGTAGCTTCTCCAATGTATGCTTCTGGCCATACAGATTGGAGGTTATGAAAAGGTAGTCCACTTCATTTTCCTTAGCGGTTTCAACGTGATAACCATTTAACTCGAATTGATCTGCCAACAAAACCCATAAAGCAACTAGTGGAGACTACAGGTTTTATAACATGGTATGATTAATTCGCAGTAAAGATGCAAATGTGACTTTATGAAGGAAACTTTAGGTTCCTTTTATTTACCTTTAGTTTATTTATGAACTTCTGTTTCATTTAAGTATGTACATTTCCTAAATAAAAATTAAATGAAAATATTTGAACAACTAAACAATATAAATAACACTATATAACATGTATGAATGTTTGGAATAAATGCTTTAGGAGTTTGATTTAAATGTATAGTGTGATGCTTCAAGCTAGGGCTGTTAATCAGTTCGAAAAACTGACCGAATTACTAAACCGAACTCCACCACACCAAAAAATAACTGAACCGAAACAAAACCATGATCGAAACAAAAAAATTGGACCAAACCAAATTGATATTGGTTTGGTTTCAATTTTTTATCCCTAAAAATCGGAAAAAAAAAATCGATCCAAATATAATTGAGGTGTAATAACCGAACCAAACCGAGTTGAACCAAATTACCAACTCTAAGCCCTAAATGACGCCGTTTTGTCTACTTTTGGCCATAGCCTAATTTGATATCTTCTAAGGTTCCTGAATGGTAATTTGGCTTTTTATCTCTTATACTCTTCGCCTTTGTTTCCCATTTGTAATGAAATATACGTCTTCCTTGTTTTTCGAATGCTTATATATGCATTTCAAGATAAGTTATCATGTTTGTTCTTGTTACTTCTTTTATTTTTTATTTTTATTTATTTTTTATTTTTATCTTGATTGGAACTCTCCTTGTCTTATTTGTAATGTAAAGGAATACTTTAACTGGCTGCTTACTACTATGTTTATACTTGCCTTAATATATCCCATACTTAATTTCACTATAGACTAGCAGGCTTTTTCATTTCTTTGTGTCTGTTCTTGAGTTATCAATCATGTGAATCAATTCATAACTCAGATTCATTCTACACATTTAATGCTTACAAACACAGTTATTCAGTTAATCACTTTGAATTTGTCTCCTCTGGAAATTTCATTCTTTGATACTAACTACTATGGTATTAGAAGAATGAGGTTAAATATAATTGGTATTATGTGATTAGGATAATTGAGAAAATATCATGTGTTGAAGCATAAAATGTTCCAACGAGGAGTAGGAAGACCGCACAAGACCCAAGAACACAAGGATGTATGTGGTTCACCCAAATCGGGCTACGTCCACGGTGTTACCCTCTTCTCATTAGTATAATGGTGTTTGTTTGTACATGATACAATATGCTTAGAGCCTTTAGAGAGAGAAAGTAGATGTAGAGAGAGGTGAGAGCTCTAAAATCTAGAGAGAGAGGCTTCTCTAGTGAGAGAGTCGGATCCCCTTAAATGAGGGTGATAGCGCCCCTTATATAGGCAAGAGCTAGGGTTTAAGTCATGGGCCTAATGATGGGCTTTTCCGGCATGGACCTTGATGATAAGTTTTGTGTGATCTTTGGAGCCTTCTTGACAGGCTTACTTCGTGGTCCAATGTAGAGCTTGACAAGTCCATTGCTCGGTCCAATATGGTGTAAACAGAAGTCCCCCAAGTTCTTAACTGAGGTGGACTATCTCGGTTGAGGACTTTCAAAGTGTATTGACCGAGCAACTCTTTTGTGTTCGTCTGTTGTTTCCCTCGGTGTACCATCAGTCCCTTAAGTCCTCGGTTGAGGTAGGATGCTGAAGGGAAGACGGTGAAAAATATGTGCTTGGGTAGTCTCTCGGTGAGGATGACTCCGAGTATGAGCCTGAATGCTTGTAGGTGATTCTTTGATGTATATGTGTGTCAATCGGCATATGAGCTAAGTTTAGCTTTGAAAGTGGGCTCGGTAATTGAGCGGCTTGGTAATGCGCTGAGCATAGACCGAGTGTTGAGTGTAGGCCGAGTGCGCTTGTACTCTGACTCTAATGTTTGAGTCGAGGCCAAGTGCTTAGTATCTTGGTATTGTGTAGAACAGATGTATACTCGGTAATGTTTCGAGTAGCTCGGTAATGTGTTGAGCGAATGTATACTCGGTAATGTTTCGAGTAGCTCGTTAACGTGTTGAGCGGATGTATACTCGGTAATGTTTCGAGTAGCTCGGTAATGTGTTGAGCGAATGTATACTCGGTAATGTTTCGAGTAGCTCGGTAATGTTTCGAGTAGCTCGTTAACGTGTTGAGCAAATGCATACTCGGTAATGTTTCAAGTAGCTCGGTAATGTGTTGAGCGAATGTATACTCGGTAATGTTTCGAGTAGCTCGTTAACATGTTGAGCGAATGTATACTCGGTAATAGCTCGTTAACGTGTTGAGCGAATGTATACTCGGTAATGTTTCGAGTAGCTCGGTAATGTGTTGAGCGAATGTATACTCGGTAATGTTTCGAGTAGCTCGGTAATGTGTTGAGCGAATGTATACTCGGTAATGTTTTGAGTAGCTCGTTAACGTGTTGAGCGAATGTATACTCGGTAATGTTTCGAGTAGCTCGGTATTGTGTAGAGCGGATGTATACTCGGTAATGTTTCGAGTAGCTCGGTAATGTGTTGAGCGAATGTATACTCGGTAATATTTTGAGTAGCTCGGTAATGTGTTGAGCTTATGTAAGAGTTTCATGTATGTTCTAGTGGTCGTCCGTGGTGTGAGCCGAGTTGGTTCTATGTGACAAGAGGAAGAGCAGAGCTCGTGGTGTGAGCCGAGTTAAAGTCCCCCAAACTGTACTAGAAGACCGGAGCAATACCTATTCGGATGGTGGTCGTACCGAGATAGAAGTTATGGTGAATGAGTTGGGTCGGCCGAGTTGGTTTGACCGAGTTGAGTAGGCCGCTCAGTGGGCTGAAAAAAGAGGAAATGCTCAAACCCAAAAATAAAATAAAGTGTTTGATTTTTGTTTAAAGGACCAAGTAGGCTCAGCCGCTCGGTGGGCTCCCAAAAAAGTGAGATGTAAGGCCCCACAAACAAAGTTGGTGTTTTATACATATATATATTTATTTTTTTTTTGGGTTGAAGGCCGAGTGGTAAGGGGGAAAATAAAGCATAAAAGTATATATGTTTTTTTGAATTGGCCGAGTGGCCTTGACCGCTCAGTGGAAACTCCTTGAAGCAAAATCCCAAGCCCAAAAGAGATAAGGACTCTTGGATGAGGTGCCATGTCGAGAGAGAAGTCGGTGGACCTGGGTTAACTAGTTGTGTGGGGCGGCAGAGCTCAATCGCTGAAAGGGGCGTTGTCGTCGAGTCTGGGTCGCTGTAGTGTGGCCAAAAGGTTGAGATGAATAGGCTGGGGGACTTCTGGGAGAGGGGACACTGAGCGGTCTCCCCCAATCTGCGTCAAGGCTAAAACTCGACTGAAAGCTGTCGAACGAGAATAGAGGGTGCCTTGCGAGTCTCTCCTGAGAATAGAGCGGGTGTGGCGCGGGTTGTGGAGACGACAGGGCCCGAACCCCCGTAGTCGACCAGTGGCTGGGTCCCTGAGACGACGACGATGTCGATGTGGCCGAGCTGGTCTCTAGTTGGTCATGGTTGTTGCACAGACAAGCCGTGTTTGAAACGGTGCATCATTGATTGTGAGACGACGACACAGCGAGTCAAATGTCCCTCCCTCCATTACTGTTCCAGGTCCATGAATCGTCGCCAGTGGCCCAAGAGTAGTGCGATCATGAGTTGTGCAGATGCATGGATTTAGTTTTTTATTTTTTTGTTTTTTTGCACAAACACGGCTCTGGTGAAAGGGATAATGAGGGAGCCCGTGTTGGGGTGGCTGAGGATCTAACAGAGATTTCTTCTCTGGATGTCTAAAAACAACTCTATCCTTCCCAGGAATAAATAATCCCCCACCGCTGCTCGTCTCAGATTCCAAAGTCACCGTGGTCTTGTCCAAGTCAAAAGGTTCAATGTTCCCTTGTTTCTCCATGCTAATCAGCTTGATAAAATCGTAAAATGGATCGAACTAACAATGAGGACATCTATGGAAGAAGTGTTGTGAGAATGATGGATTCTCCAAGAGACTTGGAGGGTCTCTTGGCTTCAATCACTCGTTCAGGTGGTTGACTACCAAGACGGTTGTTGGTAGGGCCTGCTCGAGGCAAATCTCAAAGTACTGGTGGGAGGTTGTGAAGAACTGCAGGGGATGGCGACGCCGAGTGGCCTCCCCCGATCGGTCGATCGAGCCCCTTAGGGAGTTGGCATAGCTGGGTCGTTGGGTAAGAGACACCGAGAGCAGGTGAGAGACACTGACAACCCTTCATGACTCTGCTGCCCCTTAACAAAAAGTTTGGTTGAGATGCAGATAAATTGAGCCAGAATGTAAATAATGAAGGGCGAGTGGTTGGTGAGTTTGTGAGGAGATAAGTTCGATGGACTTTTGGAAAGGAAAAAAAAAGACTCTGATGGAAGTTGTGGGGTGGGTACGACCACGTGGGCATTTGTGGTCCTTTGTTTATGTTTGTATAAGGTATCTGTAGAAGCCATCAAATGGCTGCATGTGCCACCCAGCGTCCAACTTCAATATAATATACATATAGATAGGTTTGGAACTTGTTTGAGCTTTGGGCCAAGAGAACAAACAAAAGGTTAAATAAAAATGGATGTACTTGGTGGTTGGCAGAGTGCAAGCCACGAATTGTGTTTATATATATAAATTAGTGTGTGGTTGGCAGAGTCAAATTTTCCAAAAGCTGAAGTATGAGGTAAGTATAAATATATATATTTGAAAAGTTTCCAAAAGGTGGTCTCTGCCCTGATCCCTTCTTTGTTATATTATATATACTTGAAAAGTAAAGAGGTAAGTATATATATATATATATATATATATACATGTGGTGGGTAAGTGGTGATCCTGCAAAGAGCTCACGCAAGTGGACTCTGCACTCACTTGTTTGAGCTTTGGGCCTCAGCCACCAAGTGGGCTCTAGATGATATGACCAATATTAGGGCCCTGCCATTGCGCTGGTCTGCTAAGCGAGTTCCTAGTAACATAAAAAATTCGGAAGAGAGAAAAATCTTCGGAAGAGAGAAAAATTATCGGAAGACCGAGCCTATTTTTAGTGGGTGCTTGGAATTCTTGGGTTTATGGGTTCTGCAAGTGTGAGGAAGAGAGAAAGAGAACCGACACAGATTTTTGTTACGTTTCCCACAGACGGCGCCAAACTGTTGAAGCATAAAATGTTCCAACGAGGAGTAGGAAGACCGCACAAGACCCAAGAACACAAGGATGTATGTGGTTCACCCAAATCGGGCTACGTCCACGGTGTTACCCTCTTCTCATTAGTATAATGGTGTTTGTTTGTACATGATACAATATGCTTAGAGCCTTTAGAGAGAGAAAGTAGATGTAGAGAGAGGTGAGAGCTCTAAAATCTAGAGAGAGAGGCTTCTCTAGTGAGAGAGTCGGATCCCCCTAAATGAGGGTGATAGCGCCCCTTATATAGGCAAGAGCTAGGGTTTAGGTCATGGGCCTAATGATGGGCTTTTCCGGCATGGACCTTGATGATAAGTTTTGTGTGATCTTTGGAGCCTTCTTGACGGGCTTACTTCGTGGTCCAATGTAGAGCTTGACAAGTCCATTGCTCGGTCCAATATGGTGTAAACATCATGTTTTGTTGGGAATGAAATTATCGTAGATTAGGAAAATGTGGAATTTGATTAAGTTGTTTCTGTTCATACCCAAACTGGTCGGCCTGGTCAAAGGTCCAAACTGATCTGACCTGTCCCCGCTCTACCAGCCCCAAGCAAGCCTCGGATCATGCCAACAAAGCCAAGAACGACCTAGGAAGAACAAATCTGGTCGGTCAGGCTTACTGACAAGTCATAAATGCTATCCGGGACCACCACGGGACACCTGTCAGCTCCTAAAGGCAACAACATTTATCCCACATTGACAAACACCAACAAACACATTCAATGCTACTATAAATACAAGGGCATCCCCCTCCAAAAGGCAATGACAATCTTGCCCTCACGCTGTCTAAATTACTACAGTACCCTTCCGCTTAACTGACTTAGGCATCGGAGACTATTAGGCCGGCACTACACCGGTGTCCCTTTGTATTCTCTCTTCCTGTGCATGCCACAATATTTCGAGAGGAATCACGAAGGAAACTGTAACACCCCGGAAATTCGAGGATTCCCATATTGTAATTTAATGTGTGATTTGACGATTTTACCCCTGTGAATGGTATGGTCAAATTGTTGACTTTTTGATTGATGAACTAAATGAACTTTGACCTATGACCGTGACGTAGTTCGGGACGTCACGAGTTCATAGACAGGTGGCACGTCCAATTCGGACGATCAGGGTAAAAGTTATGACTTTCGGAAGTTCAGGGGCATTACCGTAATTTGGACTCTCGGGGGAAAATGTTGACTTTTCTTTTGACAACTAATTTTCAGTTGACTCAAGGACCGTTGGGTAGGCCTCGACGTCCTGAGTCCGTAGACAGGCGGCACGCCGAAATCGGACTTCGTACGAGGAAGTTATGGTCAGAAACGTGAATTCGGGAAGTTCGTGTCTCGGTTTTCGTGTTGAATATTATATTCAGGAAATCTGATTGGAGGACACCTGGTGAGTGACAAGTGTCACTCACCCATTGGCTAGATTGGATCAGATCCACTATTGGATTAATTAACATTTAAATCAGCTTTAAATTCCAGCCATTGGATTGAAAACCTCCAGATCTGATCTCAACCCTTGATCCCATTCTGAGATTCAATCTGGGCCGTTCATTTCTTTGAGCAGCTTTCCCTCCATTTCTATATATTTCCATACCCGACACCCACATGCTGCCATTTCGATCATCACACCTGCGTGCACCTGACCCTTTTGCTTCAGGCGTGGCTGAGCTGAGCTGGTGAGGGCTGAGGCAAGGCGGTGAACGGCGGCAGGCGGCGGCGAGGTGAGCGGCTTAAACCCGAAACGGTTTTAAAACCCAGATTTTGGTAAATCCTTTTTCCCACGTTTAGTTTGTTTTTGATGGATCCTAATCGACTCTAGGGACTGCCAGGAACCTTCTGCGATTGAACTCGTGGCCGGAGGAGCTCAGGGCGGTGACTAAACGGCGACGGAAACCGGCTCTGTTCTTCGAGGTAGGCCCTCGATCCTATCAGTTTTTCTCCATTCTTTTTACACTGAACCAATCTAGGGACTCAGACGAGTAGTTAGGAATTGAAAGGAACGAAAATGATCCAGAAATGAAGTTATGGCAACCGGGTCATGATCGCGGGTCTGATCGACCCGTGTTGCAGGTTTTCGGGTCAACCCGTCTGAGGACAGCGGTGATGACGTGGCACCCTGTCAGCCTGTCAGATGACGTGGACCAACCGTGAGCCGACACGTGTCACATGTCAGTGCACAGTCAGCACTGACATGTCAGTGACGTGGACCAGTCAGGGACTGCCACGTGTCACTGACATGTCAGTGACGTGGACCAGTGCCGTGCTGACACATGGCACATGTCAGATCTGACACGTGGTCTGACAGATCAGTGTGGTGGACCAATCAGATGTTGACACGTGGCACCTGTCAGAGTCTGACATGTCAGACCTGACAGCTGTCAGATGACGTCAGCATGACGTCATGCTGACGTCAGCAGTGACGTCAGCGATGACGTCAGCAGGAACTGTTCCTGCGTTGACCGCCGCGTGGGGGCGCGTGTGAACAGTGTTTCTGGTGGGACCACCACCATTCTTTAGGTTTCGACGATCCGGATCCAATGGCGGTGGTTTCGGGTCGATCGGAGATCATTAAGTTGGTCAAAATAAGGTTTATTGCCTTGGAAAGCGCGTTCGGGCGGCTTTCCCGGGCCGATTTCGACCTAGGCTTTCATGGTTGAATGTTAGGGGTTTGTATTGATCTTTACGAATACTTTGGATATGACAGGGGTTGCGTAATCGTACCGGAACGAGGGTATACGTTCGGTTTTCGGCAGGACTGTACTGTGAGTGGGCCATTTTCTTAAACCCTTGTGTGCATAAATGTTTTCTGGTTTTATTATACGTATTCACATGCTAAAACAATGATGGTTTTGATGATATGGAAAATATGGTTATGGCACGTTTCACGGTATTTGGGCTTGAGACCCGTCCGATGAAACTGAATGATTGGTTCGGATTCTATCTATGTATATATATGTTTGCATGTGGATATCAATAAAATGTATTTGTTACTGCACTGTATAGATCCTTCCATATTATATTGTCTCCTCCGGATGAGGTACCCCGGAGAGGTCACGGACGTCTAGAACGTCCAGCGTCTATGACGCTAAGCATCGGGGATGCTGTACCCGAACGGGGTTCGGGGAAAGAACTCGGAAATTGAGACCCGAGTGGCACGCGTAGCCTTGTGATTGTGACCTTATTGGACGTCAGGGACGTCAGACATCAGGGATGTCAGGATTGGAGTGTATAGTGCAGTGGCTAAAATTATGGTTATGGTTTTATTATATGCCTTATGGTTCATATTATACGGTTTATGATTTTGAATTATGATGCACGCATGTTTGGAAAACGGAGGGGTAAATTATATGTGTTACTTATCAAATGATTTCATAAACTTGAGTTTCGGTCCACTCACCCTTAATGTTTTGATAACCCCTCCAAGTCGGGAAACTGAGGTAGAGGAGGAACCAGAGGCTGAGGCATAGATCTACTTCTGCGTACCTGAACCCCTGCTGGGCGGTGTACCCGCAGGTTTACTTTAGAGTCGTGCTCGCAAATTTGTAATTTTGGATTTCATCCCTTGTCTGACATTCGTTTAATTCGGATTTGATGTATGACTTTAATTTGGTTATTTATGCTTTTAAATGTTTTGAGGTTAAAATTGGTATGAATTATTGGGTGTCAGACGGGAGCAGGGTACGTCCCCTTGTGGTCCCTGTGGGATTGGGGCGGGTCCTGTCAGCTTGGTATCAGAGCACTAGGTTGTGGTCAGTACTAGGGTGTTGGTCTGCATGCTAGACTAGCGATTAGTACTAGTTACTTTTCGACTTTTAAGAATATTGTTTTCTGATCTATGCCTCTTAACAGTTGGTTATGCCTCCTAGGAGAATTCCTCATACTCGAATGGACGAGGATCTAGAAAGAGAGATGGAATGCGCGAGCATCGAAAGGGCTCAACGTTTGGGAGCCACTCCTTTCTGCGGGGGATCAAACCCCGAAGATGCTCACGACTGGATCACCAAGTGGGAGAGGATCTTCTCGGTGATGCACTGCCCTCCGGGTGAACGAGTGACTTTGGCGGCCTTCTTGCTGGAAGGAGGAGCCTACCAGTGGTGGCACGGACTCGAAATGTCTGGGTGGTCTGTCCATACCACTACCTGGGAAGCTTTCCGTTCCAGGTTTCTGGACCAGTACTACCCGCGATCCTTTCGCGCGGCGCGGGAGGCGGAATTCCTGCGGCTGGAGCAGGTTGACATGTCTGTTGCAGACTACGAGCAAACCTTCGGGAAACTTTCCCTGTTCGCTGCCTCATTCGTAAGCACGGAGGAGGACAAATGCCAGCGGTTTGAGCTTGGACTCCGAGGGGAGATCCGGGCCAGTGTGACTGCTACCACTCATGCTTCTCTGAGGGATATGGTCGACGCAGCGGTGCGTGTCGAGGCCAGTCTGGCGGCACACCAATCACGACAACCTTCGGGGGAGGGGCGACGTCAGGATCGCCCACATCATGGGCCATCGGGCCGTAAGAACAACAGGGGAGGGAGCTACAGGGGAGCACCCTCATCCTTCAAGGGTCGTGGCTGGTCGGGTCGACGTGGAGGCTCTCAGGGCAGAGGATCTGGACACAACTCTGGGCAGCACTCATCTTGGAGCGGTGTATCTGGTGGGCATTCGGGCAGGCCAAGGCCAGTAACTTGTTTTTCTTGCGGAGAGGAAGGCCACTATGCCTGTGATTGTCCGCAGTTGTCCAAGAACAACGACGCTGGGGGCTCGAGTGTGGTGCAGAGCACGGCTTCCCACACTAATGGAGGTCGCAGTCAGGGAGGTGACCGTGGTGCTGGACGTGGCGCGCGCGGGCGCGGACGGAACGGAGGGCCGAGGGCCCAAGTGTTTGCAATGACCCAGCAGCAGGCGAGGACTGCTCCAGGCGTGGTCACAGGTACACTACATATCTTTAATTTTCTTGTACGTACATTAATGGATGCGGGGGCTACACATTCTTTTATTTCGAGGAGTTGTGCTGGTATGCTTGATTGTGTGGTATCAGCCTTAGATTGCGAAATGGGTGTTGGCACCCCGATGGGTACCGTGTACCTCGTGAATAAGGTGATTCGGAGGTGCCCGGTAAGAATTGAGGATGTGGAGTTACCAGCAGACTTAATTATTCTGGATATCCACGACTTCGATATAATCCTAGGGATGGATTGGCTATCGGAGCACGGATCGCTCATCGACTGTTGTAGCAAGCAAGTGATTTTGCGGAGCCCGGGTTTGCCGGAAGTTATCTTTCAGGGGGAACGTGATGGTTCGCCTCCTGAAGTGATTTCGTCACTTACAGCTACCAAACTTCTACGGAAGGGATGCCAGGGTTATCTGGCGCATGTCGTGTCGGAACGGGTCGATACTCCGGTTATCGACGAAATACCGGTGGTCAGTGAGTTTCCGGATGTATTCCCGGAAGACTTACCTGGGTTGCCACCATCGCGGGAGATTGAGTTTACTATTGAACTACTCCCGGGTACCCGACCTATATCCCAGGCACCATACCGGATGGCGCCGGCCGAGTTACGAGAACTCAAGACTCAATTACAGGAGTTGGTAGATTTGGGATATGTCCGACCGAGTACTTCACCGTGGGGAGCACCGGTGTTGTTCGTAAAGAAGAAGGAAGGAAGTCTCCGTTTATGTATTGACTATCGACAACTCAACAAGGTGACACTGAGGAACCAGTATCCTCTACCCAGGATCGATGACCTTTTCGACCAGTTGCGGGGAGCTCAGTGCTTCTCGAAAATTGATTTGCGATCTGGGTATCACCAACTGAGGATTTCGGAGGAGGATATTCCGAAAACTGCTTTTCGAACCCGTTACGGGCACTACGAGTTCCTTGTTATGCCATTTGGTTTGACGAATGCTCCAGCAGCATTCATGGATCTGATGAACCGGGTCTTCCGACCCTACCTGGATAAGTTCGTGATTGTGTTCATCGATGATATTTTGGTACACTCGAGGAGTGCCCGTGCACATGAAGAACATCTACGGTTGGTCTTGGAGAGACTGAGACAAGAACAATTGTATGCCAAGCTGAGCAAGTGTCAGTTTTGGCTGAGCAGTATTGGTTTTCTGGGACACGTGATATCGACGGATGGGATTTGCGTGGATCCCCAGAAAATAGAAGCGGTGACCAACTGGGCTAAACCGACAACAGTGACCGAGGTGCGGAGTTTCGTCGGATTAGCAGGTTACTACCGGAGATTCGTGGAGGGCTTCTCCAAAATTGCTGCACCATTGACTCGTTTGACTCGGAAGGGAGTAAAGTTTATCTGGGACGAGCAGTGCGATCGGAGCTTTCAAGAGTTGAAAGATCGATTGACCACTGCACCTGTCCTTGCATTGCCGGATGACAGTGGGGAGTTTGTGGTCTTCAGTGATGCATCGCTGCAAGGTCTGGGCTGCGTGTTGATGCAAACTGGCAAGGTTATAGCCTATGCATCCCGGCAGCTGAAGACCCATGAGTTGAACTATCCAACCCATGATTTGGAGTTGGCGGCGGTGGTTCATGCTCTCAAGATCTGGAGACATTATCTGTTCGGCGCAACGTGTCGGATATACACCGACCACCAGAGTCTTAAATACTTATTCACTCAGAAGGAGCTTAACATGAGACAACGGAGATGGTTGGAGCTGCTGAAGGACTATGACTGTACGATCGAGTACCATCCGGGTAAGGCCAATGTGGTGGCGGATGCACTCAGCAGGAAATCAGCGGGAACTATTGCACACCTGGGGATGGTGTATCTTCCCTTGCTAGTGGAACTCCGGAAGGCGGGAGTTATTTTGGGTACGGACGAGCATGGAGCTTTGTTGGCCAGCTTCCATGTGCGACCAGTACTGATTGATCGGATCATTGAAGCGCAACTTCAGGATCCGATACTCTGTATTTACAGAATTGAGGTCGATGCGGATGGGAGGCAGGATTTTACCATCCGGGACGATGGAGCACTGGTGAAATTTGGCCGTTTGTACGTACCTGCAGTGGCAGAGTTACGGGCCGAGATACTTGAGGAGGCCCACAGTTCGGCCTATGTTATGCATCCGGGAGGTACAAAGATGTACCGTACCCTCCGGAACCATTATTGGTGGCCAGGAATGAAGAAGGATATTGCTGAGTTCGTGAGCAAATGCTTAACCTGTCAGCAGGTTAAGGCGGAACGGCAGAGACCGTATGGGGCTATGCAGCCACTTCCGATTCCTGAGTGGAAGTGGGATCACATCACCATGGACTTCATCTTTAAGTTACCGAGGACTCAGAGTGGAGTGGACGGAGTATGGGTGATCGTGGATCGGTTAACCAAATCAGCCCATTTTCTGCCAGTTCAGGAAACCTATAAACCTAACCGACTGGCTCAGTTGTTTGTGAAGGGAATCATACGACTTCATGGTACGCCGGAATCGATCGTGTCCGATCGTGATCCGCGTTTCACTTCCAGGTTCTGGCGAAGTTTGCAAGCTACTTTGGGAACAACCTTACGTTTCAGTACTGCTTTCCATCCTCAGACCGATGGACAGTCTGAAAGAACCATTCAAACCCTGGAGGACATGATGAGGTCATGTGTACTACAGTTTCGAGACTCTTGGGATACTCATTTGCCATTGATGGAATTCGCTTACAACAACAGCTATCAGGCAAGCATCGGGATGGCACCTTATGAGGCGCTGTATGGCCGACAGTGCAGGACACCTATCTGCTGGACGGAGGTAGGAGAGCGAGCGGCTGTAGGGCCGGAGATGATGGACTTAACCATGGAAACTGTTCGCGTGATCAAGGAGAGATTGAAGGTGGCACAGGATCGCCAGAAGAGTTATGCCGACCGACGGATTCGAGACTTGGAGTTTGAAGTGGGAGATTTTGTCTTCCTGAAGTTGTCTCCATGGAAAGGGATTATCCGTTTTGGCCGACGGGGGAAACTGAGTCCGCGTTTTATCGGACCTTATGAAATCGTGGAGAGAATTGGCAGAGTTGCATACAGATTGGCGCTACCTCCAGAACTATCAAGAGTTCACGATGTTTTCCACGTATCGATGTTGCGGATGTACGTACGTGATGCTTCTCATGTACTTAGGGAACAACATGTCGAACTGCGGGAGGATTTGAACTTTGAAGAACAACCAGTACAGATCTTGGATCGGAAGGACAAGGTACTACGACGAAAGACGATCCCTCTCGTGAAGATTCTCTGGAGAAACCAGAATGTGGAAGAAGCCACATGGGAGCCTGAGGCTCAGATGCGAGAACAATTTCCTCATTTGTTTCTTTGAAATTTCGGGACGAAATTTCTTAAGGGGGGAAGGTTGTAACACCCCGGAAATTCGAGGATTCCCATATTGTAATTTAATGTGTGATTTGACGATTTTACCCCTGTGAATGGTATGGTCAAATTGTTGACTTTTTGATTGATGAACTAAATGAACTTTGACCTATGACCGTGACGTAGTTCGGGACGTCACGAGTTCATAGACAGGTGGCACGTCCAATTCGGACGATCAGGGTAAAAGTTATGACTTTCGGAAGTTCAGGGGCATTACCGTAATTTGGACTCTCGGGGGAAAATGTTGACTTTTCTTTTGACAACTAATTTTCAGTTGACTCAAGGACCGTTGGGTAGGCCTCGACGTCCTGAGTCCGTAGACAGGCGGCACGCCGAAATCGGACTTCGTACGAGGAAGTTATGGTCAGAAACGTGAATTCGGGAAGTTCGTGTCTCGGTTTTCGTGTTGAATATTATATTCAGGAAATCTGATTGGAGGACACCTGGTGAGTGACAAGTGTCACTCACCCATTGGCTAGATTGGATCAGATCCACTATTGGATTAATTAACATTTAAATCAGCTTTAAATTCCAGCCATTGGATTGAAAACCTCCAGATCTGATCTCAGCCCTTGATCCCATTCTGAGATTCAATCTGGGCCGTTCATTTCTTTGAGCAGCTTTCCCTCTATTTCTATATATTTCCATACCCGACACCCACATGCTGCCATTTCGATCATCACACCTGCGTGCACCTGACCCTTTTGCTTCAGGCGTGGCTGAGCTGAGCTGGTGAGGGCTGAGGCAAGGCGGTGAACGGCGGCAGGCGGCGGCGAGGTGAGCGGCTTAAACCCGAAACGGTTTTAAAACCCAGATTTTGGTAAATCCTTTTTCCCACGTTTAGTTTGTTTTTGATGGATCCTAATCGACTCTAGGGACTGCCAGGAACCTTCTGCGATTGAACTCGTGGCCGGAGGAGCTCAGGGCGGTGACTAAACGGCGACGGAAACCGGCTCTGTTCTTCGAGGTAGGCCCTCGATCCTATCAGTTTTTCTCCATTCTTTTTACACTGAACCAATCTAGGGACTCAGACGAGTAGTTAGGAATTGAAAGGAACGAAAATGATCCAGAAATGAAGTTATGGCAACCGGGTCATGATCGCGGGTCTGATCGACCCGAGTTGCAGGTTTTCGGGTCAACCCGTCTGAGGACAGCGGTGATGACGTGGCACCCTGTCAGCCTGTCAGATGACGTGGACCAACCGTGAGCCAACACGTGTCACATGTCAGTGCACAGTCAGCACTGACATGTCAGTGACGTGGACCAGTCAGGGACTGCCACGTGTCACTGACATGTCAGTGACGTGGACCAGTGCCGTGTTGACACGTGGCACATGTCAGATCTGACACGTGGTCTGACAGATCAGTGTGGTGGACCAATCAGATGTTGACACGTGGCACCTGTCAGAGTCTGACATGTCAGACCTGACAGCTGTCAGATGACGTCAGCATGACGTCATGCTGACGTCAGCAGTGACGTCAGCGATGACGTCAGCAGGAACTGTTCCTGCGTTGACCGCCGCGTTGACCGGCGCGTGGGGGCGCGTGTGAACAGTGTTTTTGGTGGGACCACCACCATTCTTTAGGTTTCGACGATCCGGATCCAATGGCGGTGGTTTCGGGTCGATCGGAGATCATTAAGTTGGTCAAAATAAGGTTTATTGCCTTGGAAAGCGCGTTCGGGCGGCTTTCCCGGGCCGATTTCGACCTAGGCTTTCATGGTTGAATGTTAGGGGTTTGTATTGATCTTTACGAATACTTTGGATATGACAGGGGTTGCGTAATCGTACCGGAACGAGGGTATACGTTCGGTTTTCGGCAGGACTGTACTGTGAGTGGGCCATTTTCTTAAACCCTTGTGTGCATAAATGTTTTCTGGTTTTATTATACGTATTCACATGCTAAAACAATGATGGTTTTGATGATATGGAAAATATGGTTATGGCACGTTTCACGGTATTTGGGCTTGAGACCCGTCCGATGAAACTGAATGATTGGTTCGGATTCTATCTATGTATATATATGTTTGCATGTGGATATCAATAAAATGTATTTGTTACTGCACTGTATAGATCCTTCCATATTATATTGTCTCCTCCGGATGAGGTACCCCGGAGAGGTCACGGACGTCTAGAACGTCCAGCGTCTATGACGCTAAGCATCGGGGATGCTGTACCCGAACGGGGTTCGGGGAAAGAACTCGGAAATTGAGACCCGAGTGGCACGCGTAGCCTTGTGATTGTGACCTTATTGGACGTCAGGGACGTCAGACATCAGGGATGTCAGGATTGGAGTGTATAGTGCAGTGGCTAAAATTATGGTTATGGTTTTATTATATGCCTTATGGTTCATATTATACGGTTTATGATTTTGAATTATGATGCACGCATGTTTGGAAAACGGAGGGGTAAATTATATGTGTTACTTATCAAATGATTTCATAAACTTGAGTTTCGGTCCACTCACCCTTAATGTTTTGATAACCCCTCCAAGTCGGGAAACTGAGGTAGAGGAGGAACCAGAGGCTGAGGCATAGATCTACTTCTACGTACCTGAACCCCTGCTGGGCGGTGTACCCGCAGGTTTACTTTAGAGTCGTGCTCGCAAATTTGTAATTTTGGATTTCATCCCTTGTCTGACATTCGTTTAATTCGGATTTGATGTATGACTTTAATTTGGTTATTTATGCTTTTAAATGTTTTGAGGTTAAAATTGGTATGAATTATTGGGTGTCAGACGGGAGCAGGGTACGTCCCCTTGTGGTCCCTGTGGGATTGGGGCGGGTCCTGTCAGCTTGGTATCAGAGCACTAGGTTGTGGTCAGTACTAGGGTGTTGGTCTGCATGCTAGACTAGCGATTAGTACTAGTTACTTTTCGACTTTTAAGAATATTGTTTTCTGATCTATGCCTCTTAACAGTTGGTTATGCCTCCTAGGAGAATTCCTCATACTCGAACGGACGAGGATCTAGAAAGAGAGATGGAATGCGCGAGCATCGAAAGGGCTCAACGTTTGGGAGCCACTCCTTTCTGCGGGGGATCAAACCCCGAAGATGCTCACGACTGGATCACCAAGTGGGAGAGGATCTTCTCGGTGATGCACTGCCCTCCGGGTGAACGAGTGACTTTGGCGGCCTTCTTGCTGGAAGGAGGAGCCTACCAGTGGTGGCACGGACTCGAAATGTCTGGGTGGTCTGTCCATACCACTACCTGGGAAGCTTTCCGTTCCAGGTTTCTGGACCAGTACTACCCGCGATCCTTTCGCGCGGCGCGGGAGGCGGAATTCCTGCGGCTGGAGCAGGTTGACATGTCTGTTGCAGACTACGAGCAAACCTTCGGGAAACTTTCCCTGTTCGCTGCCTCATTCGTAAGCACGGAGGAGGACAAATGCCAGCGGTTTGAGCTTGGACTCCGAGGGGAGATCCGGGCCAGTGTGACTGCTACCACTCATGCTTCTCTGAGGGATATGGTCGACGCAGCGGTGCGTGTCGAGGCCAGTCTGGCGGCACACCAATCACGACAACCTTCGGGGGAGGGGCGACGTCAGGATCGCCCACATCATGGGCCATCGGGCCGTAAGAACAACAGGGGAGGGAGCTACAGGGGAGCACCCTCATCCTTCAAGGGTCGTGGCTGGTCGGGTCGACGTGGAGGCTCTCAGGGCAGAGGATCTGGACACAACTCTGGGCAGCACTCATCTTGGAGCGGTGCATCTGGTGGGCATTCGGGCAGGCCAAGGCCAGTAACTTGTTTTTCTTGCGGAGAGGAAGGCCACTATGCCTGTGATTGTCCGCAGTTGTCCAAGAACAACGACGCTGGGGGCTCGAGTGTGGTGCAGAGCACGGCTTCCCACACTAATGGAGGTCGCAGTCAGGGAGGTGACCGTGGTGCTGGACGTGGCGCGCGCGGGCGCGGACGGAACGGAGGGCCGAGGGCCCAAGTGTTTGCAATGACCCAGCAGCAGGCGAGGACTGCTCCAGGCGTGGTCACAGGTACACTACATATCTTTAATTTTCTTGTACGTACATTAATGGATGCGGGGGCTACACATTCTTTTATTTCGAGGAGTTGTGCTGGTATGCTTGATTGTGTGGTATCAGCCTTAGATTGCGAAATGGGTGTTGGCACCCCGATGGGTACCGTGTACCTCGTGAATAAGGTGATTCGGAGGTGCCCGGTAAGAATTGAGGATGTGGAGTTACCAGCAGACTTAATTATTCTGGATATCCACGACTTCGATATAATCCTAGGGATGGATTGGCTATCGGAGCACGGATCGCTCATCGACTGTTGTAGCAAGCAAGTGATTTTGCGGAGCCCGGGTTTGCCGGAAGTTATCTTTCAGGGGGAACGTGATGGTTCGCCTCCTGAAGTGATTTCGTCACTTACAGCTACCAAACTTCTACGGAAGGGATGCCAGGGTTATCTGGCGCATGTCGTGTCGGAACGGGTCGATACTCCAGTTATCGACGAAATACCGGTGGTCAGTGAGTTTCTGGATGTATTCCCGGAAGACTTACCTGGGTTGCCACCATCGCGGGAGATTGAGTTTACTATTGAACTACTCCCGGGTACCCGACCTATATCCCAGGCACCATACCGGATGGCGCCGGCCGAGTTACGAGAACTCAAGACTCAATTACAGGAGTTGGTAGATTTGGGATATGTCCGACCGAGTACTTCACCGTGGGGAGCACCGGTGTTGTTCGTAAAGAAGAAGGAAGGAAGTCTCCGTTTATGTATTGACTATCGACAACTCAACAAGGTGACACTGAGGAACCAGTATCCTCTACCCAGGATCGATGACCTTTTCGACCAGTTGCGGGGAGCTCAGTGCTTCTCGAAAATTGATTTGCGATCTGGGTATCACCAACTGAGGATTTCGGAGGAGGATATTCCGAAAACTGCTTTTCGAACCCGTTACGGGCACTACGAGTTCCTTGTTATGCCATTTGGTTTGACGAATGCTCCAGCAGCATTCATGGATCTGATGAACCGGGTCTTCCGACCCTACCTGGATAAGTTCGTGATTGTGTTCATCGATGATATTTTGGTATACTCGAGGAGTGCCCGTGCACATGAAGAACATCTACGGTTGGTCTTGGAGAGACTGAGACAAGAACAATTGTATGCCAAGCTGAGCAAGTGTCAGTTTTGGCTGAGCAGTATTGGTTTTCTGGGACACGTGATATCGACGGATGGGATTTGCGTGGATCCCCAGAAAATAGAAGCGGTGACCAACTGGGCTAAACCGACAACAGTGACCGAGGTGCGGAGTTTCGTCGGATTAGCAGGTTACTACCGGAGATTCGTGGAGGGCTTCTCCAAAATTGCTGCACCATTGACTCGTTTGACTCGGAAGGGAGTAAAGTTTATCTGGGACGAGCAGTGCGATCGGAGCTTTCAAGAGTTGAAAGATCGATTGACCACTGCACCTGTCCTTGCATTGCCGGATGACAGTGGGGAGTTTGTGGTCTTCAGTGATGCATCGCTGCAAGGTCTGGGCTGCGTGTTGATGCAAACTGGCAAGGTTATAGCCTATGCATCCCGGCAGCTGAAGACCCATGAGTTGAACTATCCAACCCATGATTTGGAGTTGGCGGCGGTGGTTCATGCTCTCAAGATCTGGAGACATTATCTGTTCGGCGCAACGTGTCGGATATACACCGACCACCAGAGTCTTAAATACTTATTCACTCAGAAGGAGCTTAACATGAGACAACGGAGATGGTTGGAGCTGCTGAAGGACTATGACTGTACGATCGAGTACCATCCGGGTAAGGCCAATGTGGTGGCGGATGCACTCAGCAGGAAATCAGCGGGAACTATTGCACACCTGGGGATGGTGTATCTTCCCTTGCTAGTGGAACTCCGGAAGGCGGGAGTTATTTTGGGTACGGACGAGCATGGAGCTTTGTTGGCCAGCTTCCATGTGCGACCAGTACTGATTGATCGGATCATTGAAGCGCAACTTCAGGATCCGATACTCTGTATTTACAGAATTGAGGTCGATGCGGATGGGAGGCAGGATTTTACCATCCGGGACGATGGAGCACTGGTGAAATTTGGCCGTTTGTACGTACCTGCAGTGGCAGAGTTACGGGCCGAGATACTTGAGGAGGCCCACAGTTCGGCCTATGTTATGCATCCGGGAGGTACAAAGATGTACCGTACCCTCCGGAACCATTATTGGTGGCCAGGAATGAAGAAGGATATTGCTGAGTTCGTGAGCAAATGCTTAACCTGTCAGCAGGTTAAGGCGGAACGGCAGAGACCGTATGGGGCTATGCAGCCACTTCCGATTCCTGAGTGGAAGTGGGATCACATCACCATGGACTTCATCTTTAAGTTACCGAGGACTCAGAGTGGAGTGGACGGAGTATGGGTGATCGTGGATCGGTTAACCAAATCAGCCCATTTTCTGCCAGTTCAGGAAACCTATAAACCTAACCGACTGGCTCAGTTGTTTGTGAAGGGAATCATACGACTTCATGGTACGCCGGAATCGATCGTGTCCGATCGTGATCCGCGTTTCACTTCCAGGTTCTGGCGAAGTTTGCAAGCTACTTTGGGAACAACCTTACGTTTCAGTACTGCTTTCCATCCTCAGACCGATGGACAGTCTGAAAGAACCATTCAAACCCTGGAGGACATGATGAGGTCATGTGTACTACAGTTTCGAGACTCTTGGGATACTCATTTGCCATTGATGGAATTCGCTTACAACAACAGCTATCAGGCAAGCATCGGGATGGCACCTTATGAGGCGCTGTATGGCCGACAGTGCAGGACACCTATCTGCTGGACGGAGGTAGGAGAGCGAGCGGCTGTAGGGCCGGAGATGATGGACTTAACCATGGAAACTGTTCGCGTGATCAAGGAGAGATTGAAGGTGGCACAGGATCGCCAGAAGAGTTATGCCGACCGACGGATTCGAGACTTGGAGTTTGAAGTGGGAGATTTTGTCTTCCTGAAGTTGTCTCCATGGAAAGGGATTATCCGTTTTGGCCGACGGGGGAAACTGAGTCCGCGTTTTATCGGACCTTATGAAATCGTGGAGAGAATTGGCAGAGTTGCATACAGATTGGCGCTACCTCCAGAACTATCAAGAGTTCACGATGTTTTCCACGTATCGATGTTGCGGATGTACGTACGTGATGCTTCTCATGTACTTAGGGAACAACATGTCGAACTGCGGGAGGATTTGAACTTTGAAGAACAACCAGTACAGATCTTGGATCGGAAGGACAAGGTACTACGACGAAAGACGATCCCTCTCGTGAAGATTCTCTGGAGAAACCAGAATGTGGAAGAAGCCACATGGGAGCCTGAGGCTCAGATGCGAGAACAATTTCCTCATTTGTTTCTTTGAAATTTCGGGACGAAATTTCTTAAGGGGGGAAGGTTGTAACACCCCGGAAATTCGAGGATTCCCATATTGTAATTTAATGTGTGATTTGACGATTTTACCCCTGTGAATGGTATGGTCAAATTGTTGACTTTTTGATTGATGAACTAAATGAACTTTGACCTATGACCGTGACGTAGTTCGGGACGTCACGAGTTCATAGACAGGTGGCACGTCCAATTCGGACGATCAGGGTAAAAGTTATGACTTTCGGAAGTTCAGGGGCATTACCGTAATTTGGACTCTCGGGGGAAAATGTTGACTTTTCTTTTGACAACTAATTTTCAGTTGACTCAAGGACCGTTGGGTAGGCCTCGACGTCCTGAGTCCGTAGACAGGCGGCACGCCGAAATCGGACTTCGTACGAGGAAGTTATGGTCAGAAACGTGAATTCGGGAAGTTCGTGTCTCGGTTTTCGTGTTGAATATTATATTCAGGAAATCTGATTGGAGGACACCTGGTGAGTGACAAGTGTCACTCACCCATTGGCTAGATTGGATCAGATCCACTATTGGATTAATTAACATTTAAATCAGCTTTAAATTCCAGCCATTGGATTGAAAACCTCCAGATCTGATCTCAGCCCTTGATCCCATTCTGAGATTCAATCTGGGCCGTTCATTTCTTTGAGCAGCTTTCCCTCTATTTCTATATATTTCCATACCCGACACCCACATGCTGCCATTTCGATCATCACACCTGCGTGCACCTGACCCTTTTGCTTCAGGCGTGGCTGAGCTGAGCTGGTGAGGGCTGAGGCAAGGCGGTGAACGGCGGCAGGCGGCGGCGAGGTGAGCGGCTTAAACCCGAAACGGTTTTAAAACCCAGATTTTGGTAAATCCTTTTTCCCACGTTTAGTTTGTTTTTGATGGATCCTAATCGACTCTAGGGACTGCCAGGAACCTTCTGCGATTGAACTCGTGGCCGGAGGAGCTCAGGGCGGTGACTAAACGGCGACGGAAACCGGCTCTGTTCTTCGAGGTAGGCCCTCGATCCTATCAGTTTTTCTCCATTCTTTTTACACTGAACCAATCTAGGGACTCAGACGAGTATTTAGGAATTGAAAGGAACGAAAATGATCCAGAAATGAAGTTATGGCAACCGGGTCATGATCGCGGGTCTGATCGACCCGAGTTGCAGGTTTTCGGGTCAACCCGTCTGAGGACAGCGGTGATGACGTGGCACCCTGTCAGCCTGTCAGATGACGTGGACCAACCGTGAGCCAACACGTGTCACATGTCAGTGCACAGTCAGCACTGACATGTCAGTGACGTGGACCAGTCAGGGACTGCCACGTGTCACTGACATGTCAGTGACGTGGACCAGTGCCGTGTTGACACGTGGCACATGTCAGATCTGACACGTGGTCTGACAGATCAGTGTGGTGGACCAATCAGATGTTGACACGTGGCACCTGTCAGAGTCTGACATGTCAGACCTGACAGCTGTCAGATGACGTCAGCATGACGTCATGCTGACGTCAGCAGTGACGTCAGCAGGAACTGTTCCTGCGTTGACCGCCGCGTTGACCGGCGCGTGGGGGCGCGTGTGAACAGTGTTTTTGGTGGGACCACCACCATTCTTTAGGTTTCGACGATCCGGATCCAATGGCGGTGGTTTCGGGTCGATCGGAGATCATTAAGTTGGTCAAAATAAGGTTTATTGCCTTGGAAAGCGCGTTCGGGCGGCTTTCCCGGGCCGATTTCGACCTAGGCTTTCATGGTTGAATGTTAGGGGTTTGTATTGATCTTTACGAATACTTTGGATATGACAGGGGTTGCGTAATCGTACCGGAACGAGGGTATACGTTCGGTTTTCGGCAGGACTGTACTATGAGTGGGCCATTTTCTTAAACCCTTGTGTGCATAAATGTTTTCTGGTTTTATTATACGTATTCACATGCTAAAACAATGATGGTTTTGATGATATGGAAAATATGGTTATGGCACGTTTCACGGTATTTGGGCTTGAGACCCGTCCGATGAAACTGAATGATTGGTTCGGATTCTATCTATGTATATATATGTTTGCATGTGGATATCAATAAAATGTATTTGTTACTGCACTGTATAGATCCTTCCATATTATATTGTCTCCTCCGGATGAGGTACCCCGGAGAGGTCACGGACGTCTAGAACGTCCAGCGTCTATGACGCTAAGCATCGGGGATGCTGTACCCGAACGGGGTTCGGGGAAAGAACTCGGAAATTGAGACCCGAGTGGCACGCGTAGCCTTGTGATTGTGACCTTATTGGACGTCAGGGACGTCAGACATCAGGGATGTCAGGATTGGAGTGTATAGTGCAGTGGCTAAAATTATGGTTATGGTTTTATTATATGCCTTATGGTTCATATTATACGGTTTATGATTTTGAATTATGATGCACGCATGTTTGGAAAACGGAGGGGTAAATTATATGTGTTACTTATCAAATGATTTCATAAACTTGAGTTTCGGTCCACTCACCCTTAATGTTTTGATAACCCCTCCAAGTCGGGAAACTGAGGTAGAGGAGGAACCAGAGGCTGAGGCATAGATCTACTTCTGCGTACCTGAACCCCTGCTGGGCGGTGTACCCGCAGGTTTACTTTAGAGTCGTGCTCGCAAATTTGTAATTTTGGATTTCATCCCTTGTCTGACATTCGTTTAATTCGGATTTGATGTATGACTTTAATTTGGTTATTTATGCTTTTAAATGTTTTGAGGTTAAAATTGGTATGAATTATTGGGTGTCAGACGGGAGCAGGGTACGTCCCCTTGTGGTCCCTGTGGGATCGGGGCGGGTCCTGTCAGAAACTCAACGAGGCAGGACTAAGTTGATCCATTTCTTGCATCAACAGATTGGCGCCGTCTGTGGGAATCTGAAACAACAGCCCACTCTCTCACTCACCAGATCAGCCGTCTCGAATCTTGCCCAAGGCCATGTCGGACGAACGAGACGAAGGAGAGCTCAATCACACCCCCTTCACTCGGGGAAACACCACTGGGAACACCCCAGATGCCTACCGGCAGACGTTGGATGACTTGATACAGAAAGTGGCCTCGCTGAAGGCTCACAATGCAAAAATCGACGCAAAGAACCAACTCCTAACTGAGCAGTACGCGAACACACTTGCCCTCGTGAAGATGAACCAACGAGAAGTCCAACCGGGAAAGGAACTAGCCGGCCGTTCACAGGCCGAGGAGCGACAGGCCGACAGGCCACATGCCACACACATTATACTCGAGGGATCAGCCGGCCAACCCGGCCGGCAACAAAGGTCGAACCCTGCCTCTTCTGGTCGACTCCTCATCCAGCCTACGAAGGAAGGACCCTCAGGAACCAAGATCTACAGGGATGCCCAACAGCTACTGGAAGAACGCCAAGTTGTACCGTCTAGGCTCTCCTACGAAACGTCAGATGAGAGGACCTCATTGGTACGACACCACAGCTCAACTGACCGCCAGGTCGCCGTTGGACACCCGGACCACGGGCCAAGGGACAAGGGTTGCCAGACAACCAAGAAGGGCGAAACCCACTCACGGGAGCATCATCCGGACGAGACAGATTCAACGGCAGGTAGTTACTCCAAGGCAGAGAAGCAAAGGTCCGCCAGGACAGGAGCCGATGGCCGAACGAGACTTCTACCCAACTGCATGCCGATCAGAGCGCAGAAATCGAGGCCCTCCTGAAAAGAGTACGTGCCTTGGAGGAAAAAGAAGATAGAAGCAAGGCGCCAGATTTGAAGAAGGCCAACCCTGGCCCTTTCTCAGAAAGACTCCTCCGCTCTCGTCACAGAACCGGGGTCAAGCCCCTTAAGATTGCTCTGTACACGGGGAAGGGAGACCCCAACACCCACTGGAACAACTACACTTCTGCTTTGGCATACCACGATGCCTCGGAGGACGAACAATGCCTCATTTTCAGCTCCACCCCTCACGGATGCGGCCCTGAACTGGTTTTACTGTCTGCCGCCAGGCACGATCGATTCTCTTGAGGATCTGCATTCAACGTTCTTGAGTCAGTTCATGATCCAAACCATCAGGCTCGTATCTACGGACGATCTATTCTCCATCAAGCAGAAGGAGGACGAGACCCTCTAAAAGTATGCCGCAAGGTTTAGTTTGGAGTACTCCCGCTGCCAGGATACGGATGCAAGGCCGCATTCAATGCCTTTCGGAGCGGTCTCAAAGAATCTCCTTTCAAATATGCGGCCCATACGGAAGAATGGGGCAGCTACGCCGAGCTCATGAGGAGGGCCAGCATTCACGCAAAGGCCGAGTTCTTCCACACCCCTCCAAGGGAGAGCATACACACTCAACCCAACCCCCCTGCCACAAGTTCGGGAAGAACTCAACCAAGCCCCAACAATCACGGTGACAATCGTTCCGAGACGGGAAAAGGAAGCTTCACTTTGATTCTCGCAATCAGGAGAAGAAGGGAAGGTCAGGTCGCAACGACCGCGACTTCCACCGTGGGAACCCCCAGGAGTCCAGGGGATTGGTAGAGAGGGCGCAGGCCCCAGGCGCCGGTTCGAGACGTACACGATTCTGAATACGACACTCGACAATGTCTTGTTGAGTGTGGAGGAGATGATCCCAAAGCCCAAGGAAAGAAACCCAAACTACCAGTCTGTCGTCAACAAGGAGGCCTTTTTCCAGTATCACAAGTACAACGGCCACACCATTGAAGAATGCATCGCCTTCAAGGACATAGTTCAACAGCTAGTCCGCGATGGTAGACTCGACCAATTTGTGACCCGAGCACAGGCCACCCCGGCGCGCCTTCAAATCAACACCATTAGTGGAGGCCCAACTTTGTCCTCCCCCATCACCTCCAATCGGGCTAGGTGGGACTTCAGCAGAACCTTGCAATCCAGCCAGGTGCTCAGCATCAGCGCAAGCCGACCCGACAAGGTTGCAAAGGTCGGATGAAACCTATCAGCTTCTCAGAGGAAGAGGAGCGAGGCATCGTATTTCCGCATGACGACCCTCTGATCGTCCGGGCGCTAATATCAAACTGTGACGTAGGCCGCATTCTCGTCGATACCGGCACTTCAGTCAACGTACTCTTTTGGGATGCTTTTCAAAGAATGGGTTTGAACGAGAAGGAATTAGACCGCAAGGTCACACCTCTTCTGGGATTTTCAGGAGATTCTGTCCTCCCACGGGGGATTATCACTCTACCAATCACCATGGGCTCCGAGCCCCTCACCACCACCACACTGACTACTTTCCTTGTGGTCGATTGCCCGACAGCCTACAACGCGATTCTTGGTCGGGGCCTGTTCAACCAGATACGTGCCATCGTATCCAGATACGAGCCTGCTCAACAGACATCTCTAATATATGGCTTACTTGCATTGTATGTTGGTATAGAATTTTGTGTATTTGACAAAATTTATGTTCATTGTTGATGGTTGGTTACTTGAAGCTGCGTAAGAAGAACTTGCTCAAGTCATTGGAGACACACTTTCTTTCTTTGAATCAAATTAAAACTACAAATTTTACCCATTTTAGAACATCAGAAACTTTCAAATTTACGCAGAAATTGCCCACATTAGGTAGAAACTACCTAAACATTGAAAAAAAAATTGGATTTATAAAAAATTGAATCGGTCGGATCGATTGAACCAAAGTCGGATTAATCGAATCAGATCTAGTTTAACTAGAATCGAACCAAATTGAATGGAATTATTCGATTTTGGTTTTAATTGGTTTTATGGGTTAAAATTGAACCAAATCGAAACAAGTTCTCTAATCAATTCAGTTTCAGTTTTGGAAAAAAAATTGAACCGAAAAATCAATTAACACCTTTGCTTCTAGCATTAGTGTTCATGTTTC